>JAEOAD010000001.1:124940000-126140000 GCA_036365145.1 Orientallactaga sibirica
TCAGCACAGCACAGCACAGCACAGCTCAGCAGCACAGCACAGCTCAGCACAGCACAGCACAGCACAGCACACAGCACAGCTCAGCACAGCTCAGCACAGCTCAGCACAGCACAGCACAGCAGCACAGCACAGCACAGCACACAGCACAGCACAGCTCAGCACACAGCACAGCACAGCAGCACAGCACAGCACAGCACAGCTCAGCACAGCTCAGCACAGCACAGCACAGCACAGCACAGCACAGCACAGCTCAGCACAGCTCAGCTCAGCACAGCACAGCACAGCTCAGCTCAGCACAGCACAGCACAGCTCAGCACAGCTCAGCACAGCACAGCACAGCACAGCACAGCACAGCTCAGCACAGCACAGCACAGCACAGCACAGCACAGCACAGCACAGCTCAGCTCAGCACAGCTCAGCACAGCACAGCTCAGCACAGCACAGCACAGCACAGCTCAGCACAGCACAGCACAGCTCAGCACAGCACAGCTCAGCACAGCTCAGCACAGCACAGCACAGCTCAGCTCAGCACAGCTCAGCACAGCTCAGCACAGCTCAGCTCAGCACAGCTCAGCACAGCACAGCACAGCACAGCACAGCACAGCACAGCACAGCACAGCAGCACAGCACAGCACAGCTCAGCACAGCACAGCAGCACAGCAGCACAGCACAGCTCAGCACAGCACAGCACACAGCTCAGCACAGCAGCACAGCAGGACTGTCCCAGCTCCTTTCGGTGGTAGGCATGAGTTATGCTGACCTGGTGCTTTGGGGTGTGGTGGATAGAAAGACACTTCTGGCATCACTGTCATGTCCTTCACCATGCTCAGGGGTGCCTGCCTAGCCTCTGGGTCTTCGTGTTCACATTCCCTGGGCTGTATTGGTCTTAGCTTCTCAGGCCATGGCTTTGTTTCCCGTACATTCTGTCATGTGTCATTGTAGAGCCAGCACGTTCTGTAGTGTAGGCAATATGGCCAAGTCTACGAACCTCATGTGTTCCTTCAGATCACAGCCCTGATTGGCGTCGTAGGTTTCCATGTGTCCTGGTCTCCCATGGACCTGCTCTGCATGCCCCACCACCTCATACTCACTGCCCACTCCTTTGCACTCTTGGCACAAACATCTCACGTGACCTTGGAGCCCAATGAGCAGGGAATAATGTTAATTATTGAATATGATTTTGTGGCTTTTTTTTTCTTGCAACTTTCTTGGAGACACATTCAACACCATGGAGCTCCAGATCCATGTCTTCAAGAGAACAAGCGCAACGCTCTTCAGCTCTTCTTGTGCATCCACAAGACCCAGTCCTCATAGCCCGACCCCCATCCCAGCTCTTGTCGTGGCATTGGAGACTGGTGGCCGCAGACTCTGTGCCACAGAGTGGCATCTTCTGGATGTGTGGACATGAAGCTCTGTGCTCACCGACAAGATCCATCAAAGGAATTGAGAACCTGGTAAAGTTGTCTTTATAAGAGCACCCTGGTTCTACGCTTCCCTGCTCCGTGACACGCAGGAAACAAGAAGGAAAGCTCAGCACTCAGGCGAGGCTTGATGACCCTGGAGTGTCATGAGCGCCTTCTGTCTCGGGTGAGCAAGGATGGCTCCATTCCCCCTTGTTTATTCCTAAACGGCAGCCATAAGAACAGGTTCGCTTGTGAAATAGGGACAGAATGCCAGACTTCTGCAGACCCGCAAGCCTTGGGACTCGCTCTGAGACGCTGTATGTTCCCACACAAGGTCTTTAAGCTCCACTTCTTTTAGTTATAAAGTAGAAACACTAACAGCACTTATCACTTGGGATTTGTTTGCAAATATTAAGTGAAATGACGTCTGAGGTTTGTTTACAGTTCTCTGTATCAGTCTCTCTACGCTGAGATAATGAATTTAAATTACTTAGCTGGTCCGGAAAAGGTCCTCATTTGGTGATGGTGGTGACAATGATGGTGAGGACTGTGATGGTTAAGTGTTGTCAACTTGATCGGATTAGAAACTGAGTGAGAGATATGCCTCGTGGCTGGGTCTGTGAGGGTTTTTCCAGGAAGGACTAGCTGGGTGAGGCGATCCTTCCTCCAGAGTGGCACCCCCTATGCTGGGGACCCCTGTAAAAGGCCGATCCAGGGAAATGCCACACTTTCCCTCTTGTCCAGCTGTCAGTGCTTGTCACTGGTGTGTGCTTTTGGCCTGGGGCCCCTGGCTATTCACACATGCATGTGCCTGTCATCTGGACATTGGAACCCTGCCTGCATTCAACCTCAAGGACTGACAGAGCAGCTACCAGGTCCGCTGGCTCTCTGGCCTGCACCCAGCTTTGTGTTCTGAGTCCCTAGTGGGGTCTCAAGTTTATGAACAGCCATCATTGGGCTGCCTATCCCACACCTTGAGTTATGATTCCATAAAAATCCTGATTTTCATACATATTCCCTCCTCCGTTCTGTTCTTCTGTGGAGCCTTGATCTGATGATGACAATGACAGTGATGATGGTGGTGGTGGTGGGAAGGTGTGACAATAACTCTTTACCCTCCTTATCGCTAGTAGCTTCTGCCCATCCACGCCAGCTCTTCCCAGGCTGGGCTCCAGCCTCTGTTCATCTGGGGAACGTATCACTTTTTATTTGATTTAATAGATGGGTAAAATTATTCTGTCTTCCGGCAAAGCTGTCTGGGAATTTATCATCAAAATACCAGCAGCCTGTAACTCTGGTGTTAGACACAATATAGAATTCTGCAGGAATCAAAGTTTCTGTGAATCTTTTTGCCTTATGGGGCCTCAGACATCCCTACTGCGGCATGTAACAAATGATCTTCAGATGTGGCACACTCTGAGCCATCTCTGTTGTCTGGCATTTAGCCTCCACACTGTGCCATGCAGGGGCATGCTTCTGGCGCTGGTACAGCAGGCTGAATCATCAATCAAGGGCTCTTGGGTCCCTGGGTAGGACCAGAGCATGGAGGTACTGGCTTTACCCACACTGCACTGCTCAAGTGGAGGAATTCAAAACTGAACTGTCATCAGAGCAGATGCCTCCCTTGGATGGATCATGGCCATGGGCAAAATCCTGGTTGTGGGAGCTGTGGCAAGGCTCTGAGAAGGGATCCTGCGAGGAGCCTGGGGGTGAGCTTAGCTGGGCAGCTGCTCCTCTGCCCTTCTGCAGAGGCAGCTGTGCACACTGTCCAGAGCCAAGCTCTGAGGGGAGCACGGGTGGGAGAAGCACAGCTGGGATGACTCAGTTTCTCGTGGAGCCTGTCCCCTGACCTCAGCTTCTCTGCTTGCTGGCCCTGTTTACTAGTCACTGACCATCCACCAACTTCCCATGACCGCTGCACGGCTCTTCTACTCTGACCCCATACTGGTCCCTGTTGGGTGGTCTCCTGGTCCTAATAACGCTTGCAAGGCAGGTTGTTGGGGTTCACAGAACCCTTCTCCACTCCGCCCCAGGCCAGGTGGGCCCCTCATGCTGAGCAGCTGCCCTGCCTGTTGTGTTTCGAGGGCAATCACATTTGTCCACCCCTTTCCTCAGCTGCTGTTCTTGTGGTCACGGGAGCCAGTTGCATCCTGGAAGCCATGCTAGGTTGAAGGGATATGGCGAAGAACAACAAACCGACCGTGGGCTTGGAAACTGTAGTTGTGCTGAGCTCCCAAGGTTGCTGATGGCCAGTGGCCAGTGTTCCATGGAGGCAGCCACACGAGGGCACACCTACAGACCCGCTGAAAGGTGTTCTGCTGCTTACAGCAGGCGGCTTCTTCAGGTTCGTGGCAGTATCTCAATGAGCCCAGAGCGCTAATTTCCAGGAGCACTGAAGCAGGTCAGCTCCGTGGCTGACTGAGCAGCTGGTACTGCAGAGCACCTCTTCACAGGTGGCTCAGCTGGGGACCGTGTCCCCCTGCCCTGCTCTAGTGCTTGGTTCAGCCAATGCTGGAAAGGTTTTCCGGCCATTAGAGGTTCTGTTCTAACAGTGTTTCTGAAGTGTAACCCTGCAGTTCCCCACCAGGAACTCACAAAGGTGGGTCCAAGGGACCAATGCCTACTGGCACCCCCACCTACAGTAAAACTCTCCAGGCCTGCCAGGCAGGGGTTGCTAGCACCCACCCTTTCAGAGGGCTTCAAGATGGATTGTGGGAAGATGGGAGCTCTCAACCAGAGCAGGCCACAAGAAGCCTGGGACATGGCTGGCAGCTGATCCATCACTTCACACACACTCACAGCAACCCCAAGCCCCACTTTCCTGCCTTTACCTGCTGCTCTAGGGCTTCCTCTGGGGAGAATGTAGGAGAAAAGAAACCAGCCCAGGCATGTGCATCTCAGGATACAGGGCTCTACAGAAGGCAAGACTTACAATGAAAATGAAAATGAGCCTCATGTACTGAAAAGAGCAAAGGCAGTGATACTAATTTCTAACCTTCTCAGATCACAGGCAGAAGCAGACAGAGCTGGAAGAACGTCAAGAAACACACCTTTGGACATCTTCACACATTGTGTAGGGATGGAGGCACCTGCAAGAGCTTGAGTTACAAGTGGGCATGGTCAGTCCACAGCCCCACAGATTGTAACAACCATCCAAGAACTCCAGTTACAAGTGGGCATGATCAGTCCACAGCCCCACAGATTGTAACAACCGTCCAAGAACTCCAGTTACAAGTGGGCATGGTCAGTCCACAGCCCCACAGATTACAGCAACCATCCAAGAACTCCAGTTACAAGTGGGCATGATCAGTCCACAGCCCCACAGATTATAACAACCATCCAAGAACTCCAGTTACAAGTGGGCATGATCAGTCCACAGCCCCACAGATTACAGCAACCGTCCAAGAACTCCAGTTACAAGTGGGCATGGTCAGTCCACGGCCACACAGATTACAGCAACTGCCCAAGGCGTTGGAGGCAGGCAGAGGCCCACACACCCACAGGCCCCAAGCACTAGCAAGCTCACACACCATGACAAGTGAAATCTCAGGTTTAGGGATAGCCTGGAGCCCTTCATGAGATCCAGAGCTGAGGAAGGGGTCTTCAGGAGGAGCCCAGGTGATGCAGAATGGGGTGGCAGGACTACGAACACTTCCTTTCAGGGTAAAACCTGAACTGAAGAGAAACTGGGTATATTCAGTTTAAATTAGACAGAGGAACTAGGGGCAGGGAAAGGAGGGCTTGCACACAGGAAGCTTCACACAAAGAGGACCAAGCTCCAGCTGTTTTGTGAACAATGAGAAGAACGGGCACAGTTGTGTGTCCCCACAACAGAACATGGCACAGAGGCTCAGAGTCTTGTGCAAGGCTTAACCTCAGGAAAATGAGGTAAGGTGTTAGAATAAACAGGATAGATGCTATAACAGCACATGGCAGAGTAGAATAAATGAGGAAAAAAGACCATTGGGCAAAATATGTATTTCAAGCCTGGAGTGGTGGTGCACACCTTTAATCCCAGCACTCGGACATAGAGGTAGGAGGATCATGGTGAGTTTGAGGCCACCCTGAGACTACATAGTGAATTCCAGGTCAGCCTGGGCTAGAGTAAAACTCTACATTGAACCCCCACCCCAATAGATATGTGTGTGTGTGTGTGTGTGTGTATTTCAAAAAAGTTTTAAAAAATAGAAACAAAGGGGGAATTAGAAAAGAAAACTGAAGTAGAAGGAACAGGTATGACTGAATACCACAATAATGTCCTGCCAGACGTGGCACATGAGAAAGAAATTATGTAGCATCAAAGAAGGAAATGAGCTAGTGAACGTATCCATTACCTGCTCGTGGCCGGGACCAACCAACCAACAAGGAGCAGAAGCAGCTTAGGGAAGAAAAGCGTTGATTTGAAGCTTACACCGTCAAAGGAAAGTCTGCCATGGTGGGGCACGTGCACGAGGAGCCAGAAGCCAGTGCCATGTGGTCATCTCAGCAAGAGGACGCACAGTGGGCCACTCTGTAACACCTCAGGCCACTCCAGTGACACACTTTCTGTTTCCCAAAGGTTCTGTGACCACCACTGACAGCGTCACCATGATCCTATGTATATTTACACTTAAACCACCACAGTACGCTTGTCACTTCCAGTGAGAAGATGCCCAGTGATGAAACAGAACACAGCTAAACATAACCAAGAAAACTGTCCTCGTGTAAAAATACGTCTGCCTCCATCTTGATAATACATGCACAGCTCACCTGTGACAGGTACGAACAGTCACTGTCGGGGAACGTTTTTAGCCCCATCCTTTAAAGGCTGAAGCGCTGGGGCTGTGTGGAAATGCAGATCTGTGTGTGACTGCCGGGTGACGTGGCATCGGCCCAGACTGTGAAACCGCACACCGTAACAAAGCCCTTCTGTCTTTAGGAACACGGAGGACAGGAATAGGGGAAGGGTGGGGAGAAGTCTGGGGCCAAACACTGAGGAGAAACACCAAAAGGAGGCACTGCTTGAACCTCACGGGGACGGCTCAGAGAAATGGAATGGAATGAGAAAATAAAAATTAAGGAAACTTGAACTTACATGTTTTGGAAAGCTATTTGATATCATTAAGGAATTATTATTGTTCTTTTATTGATTTTTTAATAAAAACCTGTACACTCTTTAATATTTTACTTATTCATTAGACACAGAAAGAGAATGGGTGCACCAGGGCCTCCAGCCACTGCAAGTTAACTCCAGACGCATGTGCCACCTTGTGCATCTGGCTTATGTGGGTCCTGGGGAATTGAACCTGGGTCCTTAGGTTTTGCAGGCAAGAGCTTTAACTGCTAAGCCATCTCTCCAGCCTGAAATTGTACTCTCATATCCCTTCTCCCCAACCTCCATTCTACAGAGGGTCTTCTGCAGTGGATTTATTGGTATTCACTGTGTTTTCAGTTTTAAATGTTCTATTTTAGTCATGATCCTGAGATAATCACAGATGAAATTTATGTAACACTTGGGGTTTGTTTCAAAATACCCTCGGGGGCCATGGACTAGAAATGAACAGTACCGGTCCCCAGATCACCAGATAGCTATGGGCATGTGAGGGTTGAACTCCTCCATGGCAGAAGTTAAGATGGTTGAGATGACAGTTGTTGTCGCTGGGTGTTCCCATGTGTCTTTCTCCACCCGGTTAGCTGGAGAAAGCTTGGCTTCTTCCTCCCATTGCTCGAGGCCAGTTGGCTTGGAGAGAATCTTGCCATCTAATGCAGGGGTTCCAATACACCGGACCTGCTTCCCTCAGGACCTCTGCTGGCTGCGACCTTGACTTCACAGCACGCCTCTCCTCCACCCACCTCTCTAAGGGCAGGCACTGACGTTGCCTCTGGGACCAGCTCCACCTGCCTCGTCTAGGTCTTCTCAACAGTGCAACAACCACACAGAACAGAATTGGCCCAGGTGAATCACTGAAGCACTGAGCCCCATTGTTTTTCCTTGGACAGGAGAGGAAAGGACCTCACCTTGCTTCAGGGCTGCTGAGGGGGTTGGAATGGACACAGCTGTGCGTAACCAGTCTTGAGGAAAAAATGGTGACGTGTCCTCCCCAGCTTGGCAATGTCTTCCTGCGTCCCTGTGGTGACATGCATTGGGTCCCAGGGAGACCATAATTAGACAACAAGCACAGGGCAGCTAAATTACAGAATACTGCTGGAGGCAGACGGGCCTGGAAATAATCAGTGCCCCAGAGCCATCACACTCTCAAGCACACCTGCAGAAGCCCCTGATCACTGCAAAAAATGTGTTTCAAAGACCAGGCGTGGTGGCGCACGCCTTTAATCCCAGCACTCGGGAGGCAGAGGTAGGAGGATCGCCGTGAGTTCAAGGCCACCCTGAGACTATAGAGTAAATCCCAGGTCAGCCTGGGCTAGAGTGAAACCCTACCTTGAAAAAAAAAAGTGTTTCAACTTCACACTGCTGCAGCAGTTTCAGTCAGTTGAGCCACCCTTACCAGGGAGAAGGTGGGCAACAGCAGTGAAGCTTCCTGTCAGCCCTGACCATCACTCCGGCCTCGGTGCTCAGTGCTCGGTGCTGAATGGGGCAGAAGGAGTTCGGAGGGTGGGAAGCACGTCAGACCCATTTCAAAGGGAGAGCTGCAGAAGGCAAGTCCAAAGTAGAACGGAGGGCTAAAGCTGGCCGCCCAGGTGAAAGGCCAGCATTCCCATGCTCCTGAGTGACAACAGCAGCACCTGTGCCTTTGTCTGTGTGGCCCCCAAGCTGCACCCGTTGGGGACATTTCTTCACTGCACAACAAATGATAGGGGTGAGAGTCACGGAATCGGGGAAGCTGATCGTGATCGTTCACTCATTCATCAATCCATCCATCCATTTTGCCTCTTCCCAGTCTGGACTCTTCATGGGAAAGTAAAGCTTTCATCCAGTCAGCTGGCAGACACGTGTCCCACATCGTCCCTACCCTACCAGGAGGATGGGAAGTGGGAAGAAGGCGTGCTGAACCACAGTGGGGCTCTGCACCCTGGGCACTGCACACAGTTTGCTGGCCAGTCAGGTGGAATGCTAATGGAGAAGAAATGGCCTCCTCCCTTTTCAGGTGAGTGGGGTGTGGCTACTCCAGACCATGGGAAAGGACCTGTATATGCATGGGCTGTGCTCCAGAAATCAAAAAGGCTAGAGGTACCCCAACAAGCACAGGGCCCTCTGGGTCCTGAATGGACAGTGTGAGTTGATCTTCTTTGAAGGAGACTCTGCATCAGGCTTTCCCCTTCGTAGGTGGGGGGATTGTACCGGATACAGACATCTCCACGTTCCAAGACCACCTGCTCACTCTGAGTGAAGATCATGATGGTTGTGAAGGCTCACCATACAATGGGCTCAAGAGCCAGGGAGATGGCTCCAGGGATAAAGTGCTTGCCTCGCAAGCGTGAGGACCTGAGTTCCATCTCCCGCAATCACATACTAATGCCGGGCTGAGGGCCTGTGACTGTAACCATGGCACTGGGGAGATAGAGACACATGGCCCCTGGAGCGTGTCAACCAGCCAGTGTAGACTCATTGCTGAGCTCCAGGACAATAGGAGCCTCGTCTCAAAAAGTGGACCGTGGTCCTGAGGACAACACCTGAGGTGGACCTCTAGTCTCCACGCTGCACATAGACATGTGCGCATGTACCCCTCCCACACACACGTGTGAGTGTGTAGAAGTGAGCGAAGTCTAGTCTCCACATTACACATAGACATGTGTGCATGTACCCTCCCACACACGTGTGAGTGTGTAGAAGTGAGTGAAGTCTAGTCTCCACATTACACATAGACATGTGTGCATGTACCCCTCCCACACACACGTGTGAGTGTGTAGAAGTGAGTGAAGTCTAGTCTCCACATTACACATAGATATGTGCATGTACCCCTCCCACACACGTGTGAGTGTGTAGAAGTGAGCAAAGTCTAGTCTCCACATTCACATAGACATGTGCACATCGTGTGAGTGTGTAGAAGTGAGCGAAGTCTCTAGACATGTGTGCATGTACCCCTCCCACACACGTGTGAGTGTGTAGAAGTGAGCGAAGTCTAGTCTCCACATTACACATAGACATGTGTGCATGTACCCCTCCACACACGTGTGAGTGTGTAGAAGTGAGCAAAGTCTAGTCTCCACATTACACATAGACATGTGTGCATGTACCCCTACCACACACGTGTGAGTGTGTAGAAGTGAGCGAAGTCTAGTCTCCACATTACACAGACATGTGTGCATGTACCCCTCCACACACGTGTGAGTGTGTAGAAGTGAGTGAAGTCTAGTCTCCACATTACACAGACATGTGTGCATGTACCCCTCCACACACGTGTGAGTGTGTAGAAGTGAGCGAAGTCTAGTCTCACATTACACATAGACATGTGTGCATGTACCCCTCCCACACACGTGTGAGTGTGGAAGTGAGTGAAGTCTAGTCTCCACATTACACATGCTAGAACGAAGTCAGTCTCACATTACACATAGACATGTGTGCATGTACCCCTCCACACACGTGTGAGTGTGTAGAAGTGAGCGAAGTCTAGTCTCCACATTACACATAGACATGTGTGCATGTACCCTCCCACACACGTGTGAGTGTGTAGAAGTGAGTGAAGTCTAGTCTCCACATTACACATAGACATGTGTGCACCCCTCTCCACACACAGTGTTGAGTCTAGGCCATTACACATAGACATGTGTGACACGTGTGAGTGTGTAGAAGTGAGTGAAGTCTAGTCTCCATTACACATAGACATGTGTGCATTACCCCCACACACAGTGAAGTCTAGTCTCCACATTACACATAGACATGTGCACATGTGCCCCCTCCCACACACGTGTGAGTGTGTAGAAGTGAGGAAGTCTAGTCTCCACATTACACATAGACATGTGTGCATGTACCCTCCCCACATGAGTGGTAGAAGTGGGAAGTCAGTCTCCACATTACACAAGACATGTGTCACCCCCACACAGGTGTGAGTGTGTAGAAGTGAGTGAAGTCTAGTCTCCACATTACACATAGACATGTGCACATGTGCCCCCTCCCACACACGTGTGAGTGTGTAGAAGTGACAGTCTAGTCTCCACATTACACAGACATGTGTGCATGTACCCCCTCCCACACACGTGTGAGTGTGTAGAAGTGAGTGAAGACTAGTCTCCACATTACACAGACATGTGCATGTACCCCCCACACACTGAGTGAAGTCTAGTCTCCACATTACACATAGACATGTGTGCATGTACCCCTCCACACACGTGTGAGTGTGTAGAAGGTGAAGTCTAGTCTCCACATTACACATAGACATAATGCGCATGTACCCTCACACACACGTGTGAGTGTGTGTGAGTGAAGTCTAGTCTCCACATTACACATAGACATGTGTGCATGTACCCCCCCCACACACGTGTGAGTGTGTAGAAGTCCAAGTCTAGTCTCCACATTACACATAGACATGTGTCACCCCCTCCACACACGTGTGAGTGTGTAGAAGTGAGCAAAGTCTAGTCTCACATTACACATAGACATGTGTGCATGCCCCTACCACACACTCGTGTGAGTGTGTAGAAGTGAGTGAAGTCTAGTCTCCACATTACATAGACATGTGTGCTCACGTGACATGAGCCAGTGTGGTCTCCACATTACACATAGACATGTGTGCATACCCCTCCCACACACGTGTGAGTGTGTAGAAGTGAGCGTGAAGTCTAGTCTCCACATTACACATAGACATGTGTGCATGTACCCCTCCACACACGTGTGAGTGTGTAGAAGTGAGTGAAGTCTAGTCTCCATTACACTAGACATGTGTGCAACCTCCACACACGTGTGAGTGTGTAGAAGTGAGTGAAGTCTAGTCTCCACATTACATACAGACATGTGTGCATGTACCCCTCCCACACACGTGTGAATGTGTAGAAGTGAGCGAAGTCTAGTCTCCACAACAGACATGTGTGCATGCACTGTGTAGAAGTCTGTCTCCACAGCAACAGATACATAGACATGTGTGCATGTATCCCTCCCACACACGTGTGAGTGTGTAGAAGTGAGCAAAGTCTAGTCTCCACATTACACATAGACATGTGTGCATGTACCCCTCCCACACACGTGTGAGTGTGTAGAAGTGAGCGAAGTCTAGTCTCCACATTACACATAGACATGTGTGCATGTACCCCACACACGTGTGAGTGTGTAGAAGTTTGAAGTCTAGTCTCCACATTACACATAGACATGTGTGCATGTACCCCCACCAGTGTGTAGAAGTGAGTGAAGTCTAGTTTCCACATTACACAGACATGTGTGCATGTACCCCTCCCACACACGTGTGAGTGTGTAGAAGTGAGCGAAGTCTAGTCTCCACATTACACATAGACATGTGTGCATGTACCCCTCCCACACACACGTGTGAGTGTGTAGAAGTGAGTGAAGTCTAGTCTCCACATTACACATAGACATGTGTGCATGTATCCCTCCCACACACGTGTGAGTGTGTAGAAGTGAGCGAAGTCTAGTCTCCACATTACACATAGACATGTGTGCATGTATCCCTCCCACACACGTGTGAGTGTGTAGAAGTGAGCGAAGTCTAGTCTCCACATTACACAGACATGTGTGCATGTACCCCTCCCACACACGTGTGAGTGTGTAGAAGTGAGTGAAGTCTAGTCTCCACATTACTCATAGACATGTGTGCATGTATCCCTCCCACACACGTGTGAGTGTGTAGAAGTGAGCGAAGTCTAGTCTCCACATTACACATAGACATGTGTGCATGTACCCCTCCCACACACGTGTGAGTGTGTAGAAGTGAGTGAAGTCTAGTCTCCACATTACACATAGACATGTGCGCATGTACCCCTCCCACACACGTGTGAGTGTAGAAGTGAGCGAAGTCTAGTCTCCACATTACACAGACATGTGTGCATGAGTAGAAGTGAGTGAAGTCTAGTCTCCACATTACACAGACATGTGTGCATGTACCCCTCCCACACACGTGTGAGTGTGTAGAAGTGAGTGAAGTCTAGTCTCCACATTACACAGACATGTGCGCATGTACCCTCCCACACACGTGTGAGTGTGTAGAAGTGAGTGAAGTCTAGTCTCCACATTACACATAGACATGTGTGCATGTACCCCTCCCACACACGTGTGAGTGTGTAGAAGTGAGCAAAGTAGGCAACAGGCCAGAAAGGTAAAAACGCAAATCAGTGAAGTACACCTGCAGGCCCATGGCCCAGACCGTTCTCCTATTCTACCCCCACCTCCCACAGCCAGACTCCAGACTTCTCTCCATTTCAACGGAGAGCCTGTGGAAGCTGGAGGAGAATGCTGTCTGTCCCCACCTGGAAGGAAACAGCCCCTTCTGGGTCCAAACACATCATGGAAGGCTGTGACACGTGGCTCCCTTGATTAATGCTACCCATTTTAGAAATACATGTTTCATCATCATTTTTGCAAAGAAAATACATTCTAGGGGCTATTCATGTTTGAGCTGAAAAAGACAAAAGGCAATCTTGTGATGGTCTGCTTCTGCACACGACCTTCCCACAGAAAGGTGTCAGTGACGAGATGAAGGCCTGTGTCCCATTCCCAAGTGACACCCAGCACAGACTCAATACGGCTTATAAATCCACGAGTTTCTATGTAGAAGTAATTGCAAGAACTACTTAACGATAAGTGGAGGTGAATGGTTTGTTCATCACCACTCATTTCTAAGTCCACGATGAGGCAACCCCCTCTCCTGACTGCCAAGGTCCCCAGAGAACCAGACAAGACTCACTCTGCTGCTGGAACTGTGCTCTGTGGGGCAGAGAATTCTGTGCTTATCCAGGGACAAATTAAAGGTGTGATTTCTCCAGCAGTCTTAATTAGACTCAATTAGAGCATTGTTTTACAGAATTTGAAAACAGTGCCTATTCTCTCAATAGTTGATTATTTTGGGATTATAGAAATCCCTGGGGTAGGAGGGGCGGGGCTCAGTTTACACTCTGACAATCACAACTCACTCACCATTCTTCCCCTTTGCTCAGGCAATGGCACCCTTTGACTGCAGGGACTGTGTCCAGGGCTGGGCTGGATTTCACGACAGTCTCAGGGTGGTCCCCTCCTGACTTAGCTTTGTGGTTCCAGGAAGCATCAGAAGTTATTAGCATTCACTAGTGCTTGCCTTTTAAATGATGATATTTTTTTGTGTGTGTCCTAAAAGGACCCACCCTAACCTTGGTCATACCCAGCTGGGGCACAGAATTCCAGGAGAACAGATCATAGCCACCCACTTCCTAGGAGGGTATCTCAAGATGGTGAGGGTGGGGCGTCTTGTGGGAACACCCTCCTCACAGCAGTCTGAAATCCCTTTATGTCCCAGCTCGGCCAGAGGATATGCTTTGGGCACTTTGGTTTATGCAGCCATGGAAGAGGGTTTAGGAAAACTGACAAAGGCCAGTCTTTCTCATTCTAGCCACTTGCATCTTCAGGACGAGCTGAATATGAACTCAAGAAAGTGCCTGTAGGGGTCACTTTCCCTGTTGCTGTGACAAAACACCTAACAAAAACAGCTTAAAGAACAAAGAGTTGATTTGGGCCCCTGGTTTGAGGGCACAGACCACCATCGCAAGGAAGGCATGGTGGCAGGAGCACAAGGTGGCTGGTCACATTACTTCGGCAGTCAGGAAGCAGACAGATGAGCGATGACGTCCACCTGCTTTCCCCCTTTTATTCAGCCTGGGGTGGCAGCCCATGGAATGGTGCCATACATACATACTCAGGTGTGTCTTGATATACCAGTTAGACCTCTCTGGTAAGACTCTCAGAGACCCCAAAGGGGTGTCTCCTAGGTGATTCTAAACCACAGCAAGATAGCAATGAAGGCTGATTATCCCCTGCCCTACTTGACCTTCCAGTGCTATGGCAGGAGGTGGTCTTGATACATCCAAAACCACCAGTTTCATCCCCAAAGTTTGTAAGCTGCTATCCTACACCACATCCTCGGCCAAGGGATTTTCTCATTCCTCCTAGAAGTAATCTATACGAGCTGTCATGAAAACATAAATGTTTTCAAAACTATTTTGCAGTGATAACGGAACTCACAGTACAGCACTTTTCCTCTGCAATACATTGACAGACTATCACTTCAGCTCGAATTTCCCATCACGACTGGCAAAAGGTAGCTGCTTACGAAGGGCCAGAAGCCACACATACTCATGGCCACTTCTTCCGTAAAATGTTTTGGCATGCTTTCATTCTGGCTTTTATGCCGGCAACATATTTTTGAAGAGTCCCTAAAATAATTAAATTTGAATTTGAAATAAAGTCTCAATTCTCTAAAATAGCACACTCAAAAAAGCAAGTCTGAAATACAAGAATACTTATCCCTCAGAAACTAGAAGCTGCTAGGACCTTCAGACACTGCACAAAAGGAAGACAGGCAGTAATTAATCAATTTTCTGGTCTCGGGAAAGATGGATGGGCTCCTGTCGTGCGCACATTCTAATAAATAGTAAATAACATGCTTTCAGAAATGGCACTCACCAGGTAGTTTAAAATACTTGGGTATTTTGAAAGCTTGTCACTATGACATATTTCTCCAACAAGGAAATTTTAGGAAAAGTATCATTTACGCCTATGATATTTGCACAATCAATTTAATTCCATCTGTGTATGAATGCCCCAAATGGGTATCAACTGAGCCAGGGCTCGCAGGAAATGCGTACTCCCAGCGCCTCACTCACCATCATGCATTGGCCCAGCGGCCGTCACTCGTCGCAGGAGGGAACTAGGTGCTTTGTGCTGAGAATAATTTTTATTATTAATACTAAAGGGCAGGTCAAAACGGAATGGCTTTGGGAGGCTCTATGAAAGCATGTTCCCTGATATATACATCAAATTCTACATCAAATACATACAGTGCCTAGAAGTGTGAGAAGCCCTTGGCTTATGAAGACAGCATTCCCAAGGATGGGTCAACATGCTGAGTATAGTGCCAAGCAGCCTGGGCCATGAGTGCTGAGCCACATGGTGCAGAGGGACCCAACAGAGAAATGTGCTCTGAGAAAACTGCCCGAGGGTGAGGCTCCCAGCGGAAGAGGCCAGGCGTTTGCACACACCAAAAAGACTCTGCGGATGTGGGTGCCTGCCACGCTGAAACCAGGGCAGCTCTTCTAGAAACATCTGTGCTTGTTTCAAAGTCAGTTTTCAATTCTGGAAGTCATTCAGATGATTAAAAGCAAAATTAATGTTTCGCTGTTGTATAAATGCCAACTGCTCAGAATCTGAAGCCAGTCCTGTGGGACACTGGGTGATAAAGAGACATGCTGGCTGCTGTGGATCCAGCCAGTCTTTCCTTCCACAGAGCCCAAACGCATCAAGCTACCGTGTCCACATTTATAGTCTTCCACACCACAGGGCGCTCCACTTCTCTCCGTACTTAGCACAGACCAGCAGGGCCTGCTCAGCTGATGCCGTGGGTGTGGACATAGAGGCCAAGAAGCTCTGCTTCCACTCTTGGCCCATCAAAGACACTGGATGCACGTATCCTGTGGTCTCGCAAATGCCCTAGAAGGGACCTTCTAAGGAGAATATTTGGGGCATCCCAAGGCCACATACAGCCCTGGTCACTAATGCCAGTGCCGTGGGCAAGGCAGCAGGAGCCCAAGGACAATGTTTAGCCTTCCCCAAATCATTCTGGAATGTTCCATGGCTTTCTGGTCAGTTCTGACCTCATTCGTCTCACTGTCACCTAACTGAGAGAAAGAATCAGAAGGAAGGGTCCACTCTGAGCCTCAGCTTTCAGGGACTGCCCCCCCCCACCGCCCAGCGCTGAGCCTCTCCAGCGTCCTTTCAGCTGCTCAGACATATTAGGGTGAAGAGCCATGGAGTGAAAACAGAAACTGGTTCTGAGACAGGATTTCATTTTTAATTCTGTGTCATGTCAAGTGCCTGTTGCTTCTTCTCTAAGGCAGCTTTTTTAAAAAGAGAATGCTTGCCCTGTCAACACGCTTGACCAGTGCCTTTGGGTTTCTGCCAGGACTGCGCATGTCTGGGAGAGCTTATCCAGAGCCAGGTGGACAAGCGGATTCACCTGGTCCTGGGTCCAGGCAGGTCCTGGGTTCCAAGAGGACATCTATCCACATTTCGGCTGCCAAGATCAGGACAGACCCCTTTCTGACTGACCCTCGCCCTTCTCTGCCACAGGGCCCAGCAGCCATGCGTGTCCTGCCTCCATTTGACCTGTCCTGAGGTCTTCAGCCCCTCTGTTCCCCCGTATGTGAAGCTCAGTGCATAAGCACAGCCTTGGGGGAGACAAACACCAAGAAGGATAACCATCCTCAGCCATAAAGGAAGGACAGGCTCCCCACCCTGAACTTTCTGCCACCACATCCCAAATGCAGTCCTTCCTTACCCTGGCTGCCCTGAGCAGTGGGTCACCCTGGCCACTCTTACAGGACTCTGACCATGTGGTACCTGTGGGACTGGGGACAACATCCTTATCCCCTGTGCCCTTATGGCCACTGTTTGGTGGGGGAACCAGGTTTTTGCTCAAAGTCAGTGTGGTCTGATTCCATGATTGCCATACCACATAAGCATCAAAGAAAGACACACCAGGAAAGGACGCTGTGCCTACCTGTTCCTCTTGGTCTTCACGCTTTGATCTTCACTGCCGTCTTCTGAACCAGATCCATCACTGCTGTCAGCTGAAAGCAAAAAGAGATTAACACACCTGAGGCTCAGAGCTCAGTGCTCTGGAGACAGTGGGCAGCTGTGGTATCGTGTGGCCCCTCTGGAAAAGCGGATTCATTTGGTAACTGGCTCCCATCCCTGGAGCCTGATTTGGCACAGAGCCCTTGTGTTCCAGCAGAAAAGAACCTGGCTGGTGATCGAGCCTCTCATTCAGCGGCAGTGAGGTCTTCAAAGTGGCTGGTGGAGGTAGCCCAGCAACTACCAACCCCTGCCCTGCCTTTAGGAGCAGCCCTCTCTCCTACACTGGCTTGAGCCCTCTCACTGCTACATCGCAGCCACCATGGTCCAGCTGCAGAAGTGGTTGACTCTCAGCCTTCTGGTGTCCATGGCCTTCCCTATGTCCACTGCAACAGTGACAGATCCTTCCTGTACACCACGCAAGCTTCATCCGACTGTTTCCAAAAGCCAAACTTGTTAGGAAAAGTCATTGCTATTTATAACATGAAGGGAGCAGCCGTGGGAAAGTTTCATGAGCTGGTGGAGGATGAAAGAATCAGAGCTGCCTCAGGGTTTCCTGTCTGTTTCCAAGAGAGAAAGAGCAAGGAGCAGAAGAAGGTTCTAGAGCCTCATGAGTTCTGACTGATATGTGAACGATGACCCCAGCATCCTAAGAGCCACCCTCTCCTTCTGTGTCGGTGTCCTCCAAATCATCTCTTCAGCTCATCGCAGGGCTGTCAGGGGTAAGGGCTGAGGTGAGATGGGAAAAGCTTATCCTCCGGTCCTCATTCTGCCACCTGGGTCCCACCCACCACATGGCTGCTGGGCCTTGCCTGGAAGGCTCAGACCCCACTCATGGCAAAAGTAACACCTTAAAGGAAGACAGCCACTCCAGTGCTGCCCAGGCCTCCATGTCTGTCCTTCCTCTCTCTTTCTTCCTACTTCCCTCTCCTTTCCTCCCTCCCACTTTCCCTTCCTTCCTTCTTTCCTTCCTTTCTTGACAGGGTCTTGTGTAGCCAAGGCTGCCTTGAGTTTCTGATTCCCCATCTCCTGAATATGTCTCTTAAAAACCCTGTACTTCTGGACTGGAGAGATGGCTTAGCGGTTAAGGTGCCTGTCTCCTAAGCCTACGAACGCTGGCTCCAATCTCCAGCGGTTCCAAACTCCAGGTCCCATGTTTAGCCAGATGCAAAGTGACACAAGGGCACAATGCTGCACTTGACCACAAGGGGGTGCACGCATCTGGATTTTGTTTGCAGCAGCTGAGAGGCTGCTGGCGCGCCCATCTCTGTCTTCCTCTCCCTCTCTCTCTGTCTCTCTCTGTGTCTCTCTCCAAAAAAAAACCCCTTTACTTCTTATGCCACCTGTTTGAAATCCTAGGCCTGCCTTGATTGCCAGTTTGAGAACTACTCAGTTACATTCTCAGTGTGAGGTGTGCCCCTGCTGATATGATGAGAGGGCCAGATAGCTTCTGGAAGCTTCCAGCCCCTCCAAGCCTCTCTGCTCTGTCTTTCTGGAAGGCATGCTCCACCCCAGGCCTGTGGGAGGCAGACATAGGAGAATTGCTAGAGCTCACTCCTCATTCAGTCTGATCAAACAAAAATGGCTGCCTCAGATTTAGCCAGAGGCTCTGTGTCAAGGAAACGTCAGAAGAGCAACAGAGCAGATGAATGACCAGGACATGTGCGCATGCACCTGCACACACGTATGCATACACTGCACAGACACACACACAACACGTAGTGCTCGCACACACAAACCACACCATACCACACATAGCACACACACATATACCACCCCACACCACACATTGCACCCATGCACACACCACACACACATAGTTTACACACACACCACACCACACTACACATAGTACACACACACACTCACATACACAGAGCAGAAGTTGTCATCTGGCTTCTACTCACAGGCACGCACGTGTACACACACACCCACATAAACATGTGCACATGCATACATAAATGTGCATGCACACACACACAAAGTGTAAATGTTGGTTATTGTTAGAAGTATTGTTTTGAATATTTTGAACAATATCAACGTGAGTAGTCTTCATTGTCAACATAGACCATCAAGAAACTGTAAAAGAGAATAATTATAAATCTGGATAACTCTGAAAATCCAAGCTCAGACAGAATGTCACACCAAGTGAAATCTTCAGGCTGGTCTGTGAGAAGCAGGTTAGCCACAAGTAGGCAGCATGGCCCTTGAGGAAGGACTCTTCCCTCATGCCCTTACCACACCTATCATCTCTGCTCGCCCACCTACCTCAGCTCCCTGTCTGCTGCAACGGCAAGACCCACCTCACCCAATCAGGTCTCTCCTGAATGTGGGCACCCTGGCCAGATGTGGGTGGATTCCTCCTCTGAGCCCAGGCCGGCCAACTGGCTGGGATACCTGGTGCAGATGTACCCACCTCTTCCTGGTCACAAACTCGAAAATATATCTTATTTGGGCCCATGGGGAGGTCTCTCTTCTTATCCTCTCTGGAGCTGCAACAGCAACACGCCTGGCTCTTTGCACTGCTAAGATTATCTTTCTCCCCTGCCCCACCCCACCCTAGCAGCCCAGCTGCTAGGGCGGGAAGGGACACTTTTAATTAATATTTTTTTCTTTTAATCTCTTTAGAAGCATACTTTTTTTTTTTTTTTTTTTTTTTTTTTTGGTTTTTCGAGGTAGCGTCTCGCTTTTAGCTCAGGCTGACCTGGAATTCACTCTGTAGTCTCAGGGTGGCCTCGAACTCACGGCGATCCTCCTACCTCTGCCTCCCAAGTGCTGGGATTAAAGGCGTGCGCCACCACGCCCGGCTAGAAGCACACTTCTTTAAAAATCCCTTCTCATATTTATTTAATCTAAGGTCCGCGTTCATTTACATGGGCTTCTGGACCACGTGGTGTATTTCCCCTCTCTCCACATTACCTTCCCTTCCTCAGCCCTCTCTCTTCCCCACATCTCTGTGAGATCTGAACAAAATGTGGTGACTTAAAAAAATCATTTTCTTAGTCTGTATTGCCAATTCTTTGGTTTGCAGGCATGAAGTTGGGGCTTGGGGTTTCAGGGAGCACCTCAGAACCCTGTTTTAGGCCAGCTCCCCATTTCAGGTCCTTCCACCACCACCAAGTAAAACCCAGTGACTGGAGTCAATTCTTTTAGAGCGGGAGTGGCTGGGCACTTCTTCTTTCAGGCAGTGCTGGGAAAGGAGAAGGTGTTTTCCTCCACTGCCTGCAGCAGTGATAGCGCAGAGACTGGTGACCACCCACATGGCAGAGGAAGGTCACATGGAAAGTCACAAGTTCCAGTCTTCAACTAGTCAAGTCAGAATTTTCCAGGAAGCAGGAGAAAGATATCCAGGGTTCCCCTCTTGCAGTGCCTATCACGTCTAGCAAAGCAGTGTGCAAAGCACGCAGACGGGAAGATGTGTAAACAGCTTAAGAGACCAGCCCTGAGGAAGCCTACACACAAGCCTGACTCAGTAAAGACTGGACATGGGCTAAGAGCTAAGACTGGAGAACTCTCAGAAGGAAAGTCAAAGGAAAGCCACAGGATATTGAACTTCCCCATAATGTCCAGACACGACACCAGAAACCTAGTCACTAAAAAACTCCTAATTTTGACTTAGTCATAATCAAAGAAATATTGGGAGTGGAGAGTTGGCTCTGCCAGCATGACTGCCTGCTGAGCAAGAATGAGGACTAGAGTCTGATGTCCAGCACCCACGTTAAAAGCCGGGCATGACCACAAATACCTCTAACCCCCATACTGAGGTGGGCAGAGGTAAGAGGATCTCTGGGATTGCGGGTCAAATGGCAAGCACCGAGTTCAGGGAGGGATTCTGCCTCAAGGAGTTAGGGTGGAAGAGCAATCGAGAAGGATAGCCAATATCCCCCTCTGGGAATTTGCAAGTGTTTTCATGATGCACAAGTACCTGCACACACATGCATATAAACCATACACACACACCACATACTACACAAACCCACATACACCAAAAAAGAAAATAAATAAATAAATAAGAACTTTGAGGGCTGGGGAGATGGCTCAGTGGTTAACGGCATTTTCTTGCAAAGCCTTCTGGTTGGGTTCAATTCACCAGGACCCATGCAAACCCGGGTGTACAAAGTGGCATGAACAACTGGAGCTCCTCTGCAGCAGCAAGAAACCCTGATGTGCCTCTACTACTTCTCTCTGCAAGCAAATAAATAAATAACAATATTGAAAAATATATAAAGACACAAAACTTGGGGGCCTCCAAAACTGCCAGTGAAGTGAAAACTACTCATCTAAGAGGGAAAGGAGTGCAAATCATGTACCTGATAAAAGACTGACATCAGAGGATTCATGAAAGTGCCACTGTTCAGCCGGGCGTGGGGGCGCACGCCTTTAATCCCAGCACTCGGGAGGCAGAGGCAGGAGGATCGCTGTGAGTTTGAGGCCACCCTGAGATTCCATAGTGAAGTCCAGGTCAGCCTGGACCAGAGTGAGACCCTACCTAAAAAAAAAAAACAACAACAACAAAAAAAAATACTTCTGTTCAACATAGCATGTGACAACCCAGTTAACAACTGAGCAAGAACTGAATAGACATTTCTCCAAAACGAATGTATGATGGCCAAGAAGCATGTGAAAAGATGCTTAACTTTATTATTCCTTAAAGAAATGCAAATCAAATTCGGAATTCATTCAACTTCACATCCACAAGGACGTGTGCAAACAAGCTAATCACAGTGATAGCAACAGAACAGAAGGCAGCAAACATCAGCAAAGATGCCAGGAAGGCGATGGCTTCGGGCTTGCCAGTGGGGACGTGAAACAGTGAAGGCACCGTGGAAAGCAAGCTGGCTATTGTTCAAAATGTTAAGAATTCCTGTGTAGGCCAGCAATTTTATTGATTTTTATTTCATTTATTTATTTTTGAGGAAGGGTCTCACTCTAGCCCAGGCTGACCTGGAATTCACTATGTAGTCCCAGGCTGGCCTATAACTCATGGAAACCCTCCTACCTCTGCCTCTAAGTGCTGGGATTAAAGGTGTGTGCCACCACCGGGCTGGCCAGCAATTTTAAAACATGTTTTTATGCCAGTGACCATCGCCTTCTTAGTTACAGTGACCAAAACATGTAAACAACTCACATGTCCATCAACAGGATGGACAAACAAAATGCAAAGGATACACGTGACGGAATCCCACTCAGCCAGAAAATGAATGCATTTCTTTTATAGGCACAATATGAGTAAACTTTGTGGACACTGTATGTGTGACACAGGCAAGATTCAGGACCAACATGGTCTGATTTTTCTCTTCTGAGACATGTAGACAGATGTGTCTGTCCGGAGTGAAGGGGAGGAGAGCATCGAGGTTCTGTTTGGGGAGATGAAAGGGCATTAAGAGTAGACAGGTAGAGATGGTTCTCGAACACTGTGAGTGTGCTTCATGCGCTGACTTGTACACTCAAAACATGGCTAAAGGGTAACCTTCCCATTATGTATATTTTACCACAGTAAGAAAAAAATCAAGAACAAATTATTTTATAGAAAAATATGAAAGACTAGGAGAAACTATTGGGGGGATATTGTAGCCAAAACACAATGATACCTTAACTTGCAGGAATCTGTACAACTCAGCAAGAAAAAAGAATGCTGAGGAAATCACAAGAACATAAAACAAACCCTGAAAATGGCTCCACCTCACTTACAATTGAAGAGATGCCAACTTGAAACAAAGACTGGTTTTTCAAATTAAGTTCTGGTGATCTGCAGAGCTGGTGCCCAGTACGTCAGAGGGATGAGAACTGACTAAACCCTGGAGAGGAAGATTTCACGGTGTTTGTCAGAAATGTAAGACTCATGTGCCTCTCGATATAGCGATTTCAATAATAGTGAATTACACAATAGTGGTACTTGTGAAAATGGAGATATAAATTTATGTAAGTATACACATATAGTTTATGATGTTTATTAGCCAGCATAAGTCGCCTGCCTCTCAGAGCTCCTGTGGTCCATGTTGGGCATGAGCACTGGTGTCCTGACGCAGCTGTGAGGACTCTCCCGAGACGCTGGCTGGTCACATGCCCTCCTGGAGAAGAGGGCTCTAGTAGGCTCTTGAGACTCATAAGAGTCAGAAAAACTGTCAGGAGGCCCTTGAGACTATGCTAGAGGTGAAGAGCTGACCGCGCTGGGATTCTGTTGGAGAAGCCATGGGAAAGTTGCCCAGAGGACATCCAGAGGGTATAGCTGCCTTTGACTTCACTAAAGGGTCTTAGAGTCCTGTCATGTGTTTGTTGTACTGTCTCTGTCTGGGGCAAAGAGATGTTTCTTGATGTCACAATACACAACTCAACCATTTATGCTGGTGTTCTATTTAACATCTGTGTGAGTGGAAAATTAGGAATGACAAGCCACACAGACATTTCTCTTAGGGACACCTCAGCTTCTTGAGGGATACAGAAGAGTGACTCTGTCCCAAGACTGGCTTCCCTGGGAACAAAGATAGAGAAGAGCTGTTCTCTTCACACAAGAAGCCCAGGGAGTGTCCTCAGGACAATCCTGGGCTGGTCCATCTGCTGGTTGAACATGGTGGACCAGAAGTATTCCCCATCAGAGGGGCGGGGCATGCTGCTCAGCGTCCTTGGCAACAATAGTCACAACAGGGTTGTAGAGCTGCTCGAAGAGGAAGCAGAAAGAGTGAGCTAGATATGTCATGTGTAACACCAACTCCCCCAGCCACGGTTGCCCCTCATGATCCTCTTTCCTGAATTTCCCAGGAGGTTCCAAGTGGAGACACTGCCAAATTTATTAGCTCTTGGGGTATAAAGTCTGACATTGAGGAGCAAGAAACTGCTTCAGTATTCTTCCCTTCCTCTCAAAAGAAATTGCGTTCTTCCTAGCTTGACCTTTCAAGGGTTTGGAGCTTGCCCTCAGGGAATCCCTCCTATAGCCCAGTGCAGGGAAATTGGCTTATCATAATGATGGTAATATCTTAAACAATTATGGCTTAAAAAGCCTAAAGTCAGTCCTTCCTTCCTTCTGTGCAGAACTTTATGCTTTTGATGCCTTATTACTCTGTATTTCCCTCTGCCAAAGGATGCTGCCCATTTCCAACACTCCAATGTAGACGCCAGCATTCCAGATTCTCTGTTGTTTAGCCGAGCATTGAGCAGCTGGGTCCCCAAAACTGGCCTATTTCTTGCCTCAGAGCCTGCAGCATGTGCTTGACCTCATTTCTCTGTCCACTGTTCACGGCTCTGTCTCAGACAGAGTCCGAAGACTGGCCTGAGAGATCATTGTGCCTCTGGCTTCCACCACCCTACTCCTTTCTGCAAAATCGGCACGTCACTTCCTGCCTTACATGGGATTACCACTGGAGGCCATGCCAAGTGTCATGCTTGGTTAAAAGTCCCTAAATGATTGGTTTAAAGGAGAGCTAAGGACCTCCCTTCCTCCTCTGTCTCCTTTTTTATCTGTGTTGAAAGCGGGTGGGGCTTTGGTTCTGGGAAACTGAAACCGGGTCCTAGGGGTTCAGGAAAGCCCTTGAACTCTAAACCTTAGGTCCATGTTGATTTAAAATTTTTAAAAATTATTTATTTATTTAATGTATTTGAGAGAGACAGAGAGAAAGAAGCAGATAGAGAGGATGAGCACACCAGGGCATTCATTCATTGAAATGAACTCCAGATACACGTGCCATCTTGTGCATCTGGCTTATGTGGATCCTAGGAAATTAAAACTGTGTCCTTTGGCTTTGCAGGCAAGTATCTTAACCACTAAGCCATCTCTCCAGCCACCATGTCTACTTTTAATCACAGAATTGAATAAAATAAGACTGAGAAGGATAATTATTGAGTTATTATATTTGTTTAGTGAAGTACAGACCCAAGGACAAACACCCACGTGGACTGGAAAAAACATGAAAAAGACAGAAAAGAAAGTTCAAAGAGCTCCTGCCATGTGGGGAGCTGGACAGGATAAGGAGCCCATGTGGAAAGGATGGGCAGGGGCTTTCCCCTGGGTACCACCAAGCTGGGTCTGGGCCGAGCTGAGGAGAAACTCATCAGCAGCTGGAGTTTCCTAAGGGGTCAGATAGCTCAGAGACCTTGTTCTCCCCTCGCAAACACATTTATAACCTTATGGTGGTGGGCCCTCCCTGCCGCCTCAGCTCATCTGACGGACAGCTGATTGGTTTGGGCTAGGAGCTGGCTCAGGACGAGGCTAGCCATGATGCTAAGTTCTCGGGGGCTGAGCCTTGACCAACCAAAATGTTAGGGCTAGATTTAAATCTAGTGAGAGGCAGGTACAATTAGGGTGACTGGAGCCCTGAAGATAAAGGTTTAAAAAGGCAGGAAAGTCTGCACTTGCTAGAAATCAAAAATGATCTGACTTATCTCTTGTCTATTTCCCTAGACCTGTTTTTCCACAAACAACCTGGACCTCTCCTGGGATGGAGGGCTTTCATAGGATTTAAACATTGTGGTTATTGAAGTTAACCCCCCCCCCAACTTGGTGTCAGGGCTAGCCTCTTCCTGAGACAGCCCCCATCCCTAACAAACCATCTGGCCCTCTGGTTCACCTGAGCCAGAAGACAGCCTATCACTATAAGGTTATAAATACCTTTGCAAGGGGAGGGCAGGCTCTCTGACCACTTGGGAACTTGCCGCTGTCAGTGAGTTTTTCTTTCAGCGGGGCCTGGGCCCTGGTCCAGGCCCAGCAGGGTTGAACCAAGGGGAGGCCTGCAGCCCTTACTCTCGGCACAGGTTCTTTCTCCCCTCCAGCTTCTCCCACTGTGTGAGCTCCTTAAACGTTCTTTCTCTTTTCTCTTTCCATGGTTTTTTCCCAGGTCCTCCATGTGGGTGCCTTTCCTTGGTTCTGTACTTTCCTCAATAAATATAGTAATATAATAATTATCCTTCTTAGTCTTTTTTATTCAGTTCTTTGACTAAAATTAGAACCAAAACTAGGGTTTGGGGTTCAATGACTTTCCTAGACCCCTAACACCCCATGACTCTAGGAAAGACCTTCCTCCTGGGGGCCAGGTTGTTTGTGGAAAAACAGATCTAGGTAAGAGATAAGAAGTCACAGCCTTTTTTGATCTCTAGCAATGTGGAGCTTTGATCTAGCAAAGATAGTCCCAAAGATAATCCTGCTTTTTTACTTTCAGGGGCCTGTCACCCTAACTGCTTAAAAGAGCTACTTGACTCCCTCTCAAACCCACCTTTATTAGACTGCCCAGTCCCTCCTGTATGACAGTCAGGGGCTGAAGATACATAGGGTGACACAGCCTCTCTCTTGCATGGAGCAGTGGAACCAGTGGGAACACTGGCTTAGCCCCTTCCACCCATCAGCCTCTCTGCTAAAGGCAGAGGCCAAATGCAGCTGCCAGGCAGGTGTTGTGAGAGCATCCAAACATCTACCCCAGTGCCAAAACTTCCTGGCTTAATCCCTCCCTGGCAGGAAGCACCTGGCAAAGTCTTCAGGTGTTAAACTAGCACCCTGTACCCTGTGTCCTGCTGAAGTCCATGTGGGAATCCCCAGAGGGACCACTGCCTTCTTCACTCAACTATCTGTTGTCACATACAGACACTGACCAGTGTGGCACTGGAATGGATCTCAGAAAATCAGACCTCTGGCACCCACCTTCAGTGAGCAAAATGCAGGTAGAGACCCTGGGGGTGCAGGAGGTGCTCCACAGAGATCACGACTCCCTCGGAAGGCCTGGTCCTTCCCACAGAGCTGGGCACACAGACTGTGTGTGGGCAGAGCCTCTCCTCTTGACCTCAGTCACTTTGGACTAAGGGAGTGCCTCCTTAGACTTGAGAATGTTCCAGCATTTGACTCTCAGTGGCCACCTGGTCTCTTTGTGATCTGGAGACCTAGAACATGCTGTCTTGGCAACACACTGGCTGGGAAAGTGACCCATTCTCTAGTCACAGCTGTGTTTACCCATAGGATAATTTTATACCCTACTTAGTGAAATGAATGCCATTACGATTTCACATTTGTCCTGAATATAAATGACTAAAATGTTTGCAGAGCAATTGAAGCTGAGTAAGCCCTAGTTATCTCTGTCATCAGCAGGGGACCAGAGACTGTTAGCCAAGGCTGCTAACCCAAGGGAGGTTTGGCCAGACTGTTCCTCCTCTGATCGGGGTCAGAGCCACCAGCCTGCAAACCCTCATTTCCGGCTTGACAGGCGTGGGTGTTTGGGTGATTTGATTCAACCCTGTTCTATAATCCTAGGAAGCAGAGTTATTCTTCCCAACAATGTCCCTCCCCTCTGTCACTTTGAATGTATGTCCTCCAATAGACTCATGTGTTTATTAAAAAGCTGGTCTCCAGGGGCATGATAAAGGGGCCAATGTAGCCATTGAAAGATGGACCATGGTTGCAGGGAGGCCTAAAGATATTTTGGGAAAATCAGGACTATGAAAGGGAAGTCATGGAATGCTGTTACTCAGGATGGCAGTTTTCCCTGGCTACTCAGTTCAGCTGGAGGGGAAGAATTGGAAAATCCAGAGACGGACACTGGTCACTGATCACAGATGTCAGACATAAGCTGCAGATGTTTGATGTTTACCTGGTGGTTATTGATTTTGCATTGGTCCAGTCTCTCCTTGTTATGTCTTATACCAATGAAAATGTTTACTCTGTGTCATTGTATGTTGGAAGTATGTTTTATTTGTTTTATTTTCCAGGACTCACAGTTAGAGACAGTCTTAAGTTAACAAAGACTATGGGACATTTGAAGTTGGGCTGCATACAAGTTACAATGTGAGATGGTTATGAGTCTATTGGGAGCCAGGGATAGAATGTGGTAATTTAATGTATGTATCCCAATAACCTCAGATGTTTTTATTTAAAAAGCTTTTCTCCAGCTGCCTGGCTAGAGGAGGTGTCACTGGAGCGGGTCTAGGGGTCCAACCCTAAGGTATTACTGCAGCCATATCTGAATTCCAAACTAAGATGTGCAGATCCTGCATGGTTGCTTGTGGTTGTGTCTTTCTGCTTGGATCTGTTGTAGGGGGCAGCTTCTTCCACCATCAATGGAACTTTCCCTGGATCTATAAACTTCAAATAAATCCCTTCCTCCCATAAACTGTGTCTGGTTTAGAAGTTCATCCCAGCAGCATGGCGCTCACTATGACACGTCCTATGCTGGTGCTTGGGGACATGTTAGGTCACTTGGTGAGGGGCATCAAGATTGCTGTGTAGCTCACCTTCAGATGGAAAGCAGTCCTGGACAGCCGCCAGTGCATGAGGAAGGAGGAGGGCAGAAGATACCTCTGTGCTACTTTGAAGGTGGAGGAAGGAACCTCGACCAAGGAGATCAGAGGGCCACCAGAGTTGGAAATGGCACAAAAGGGGGGGGGGAATTCTCCTCAGACTCTCAGAAAGGGCACTGCCCTGCTGACATCTGGGACTCTTGGAATTCTGCTCCCCAGAACTTAAAGCCAGTACTTTGTCTTTTTGTGGGACAACTTCTTTAGTTGGCTTAATATTGAAGGAATTGGTACCCAATACCCATGGTGCCCACCTGCAGAGCCATGGCGGATTACTTGGAGTCACGTGGGAGAGCTTTTTGCTACCTGTTTCCCTCCAACTTCTTCACCAAGAGGATGTCCACTGCTTTGGGTTCCATCCCTGGCTTCCTTCAGCCACTGGGAGGCAGCGGGCAGAGATGGTAGCCAGAGAACAGAGAATGTGACACACTCACTGTCTGTCACTGCCTGATTTCCTCTCCTCCACCCAGGAGAAAGAGCCAACTGTTGGGTATCTGGTTGCATCACTTTTCCCACTGCAGATATGGGCTGCACCCCTGTGGATAGAGCAAGTGGGCTGCGAGAGATGAAGCTGCAGGGAGAGTACCACCCGTCCACGTGAAGCAAGCACATCACCGCTATCCATAAACACAGAGAAAGAACTTCACTTCTGATAAGCTCAAGGAAGGCTGAAACTCACGGAAAGACAAAGGAGAATCTGCTACAGAGATGGTAATTTCCCGAGAAACATCGGGAAGTGTGACAGATGGGCTTGGGGAGGACCCTGGTTCTTCTCACTTCACGGTAGTTCAAGAAGCACTTGTTCTCAACTCACAGCAGAGCTAGAGAGCATAAGAAATCTGGATGCTTTGCACAGTGATTGGAAAATAATTCAGGTCTTCACTGGCACCCTCAGCAATGCTGAGAGAATGAGAAGGTGGACTTCCTCTTTATGTGCTGAGCAAAAGGCAATGGCTGGGCATTTTGTGCCATGCCCTAAAAACTGCCTGTACCCCTGTGCTCCCACTCCTTTGGCTTGTAACGCACACACATGCACACACACACACACACACACACACACACACACACACACACACACACTCTGTTTCTCTCTTTCCCATACATACATACTCTCAGTTCACATTTACAAACTCAAAAGCATGCACACTCATACCACATTTAGACATATTCTCACACCCATATACACACACTCATACAAATACCACTCTTCTAAGCAAACTCATAATGCACACACACACCCATGGCCTGATGGCAGTTAGATGTGAATGCCATTGTACAATATCCTTTCATTTCATTTGCCTCTTGGAAAATAACGGGATTAACTGAGTGTTTAATTGTTGTATTTCAGATTGGAAATCAGTATCAGTGCACTGAAATCTGTAGGGCTCACAACTGAACAGGATGTGGAAGCAAACTTCCCCATGCGGGGCCACCACCAGCCAGTTAATGAGGCCAAGTCATTTGTGAATTGCCATGAATGACCAGATGGGGAAAATGCCACTGGCTGCTGAGGGCTAGAGCTGATCAGTTCTGCCCCTTGTCATTAATGAATCCGACAAAAACACCTTCTGCCCTGTTTGGGCAGTTCTCTTCTTGAAGAGCAAGGCTACTTGGCAAGGAAAATGGAATGTGGAAGTCATTTGCATATCTGAAAAAATCACATTGAAAACCCTACTGGCTTATGACCACCTTGTTCCTCTTTTTATAAGAGAAGATAATTGTAAAGTGGTCTTGAATTGTATGCATGTTAAAACTGCATGCCTATCCTCCTGCAGGACTCACCCCCACAGAGCTGTGACACGTGACGTGGTTGTGCTTGTTGGGCTTGACTTGGCTCTCTGCACTTGTGCGTATGAAATGAGATCCCTGTTGGTAAAGTGAACTGAACACTCGCCTATGACTCAGGTGACTTGGGAGACCCCACCCATACATTCCCTTTGAGCTCTGAGATAGCAGATGACCTGTGCGGCTATGGGGACACCTCCCTGTCTCTTCAGACCTATTTTGACTTGGTCCAAATGTCAGAAATAGGAGAGCAACTGTGTACTTGATTATTAATAACTCATTTATTGCTAATTCTTATCAATTCTTTGGGGAAATGAAATAGCATACAATTAGCTAGAATAACATGAATTTTTAAAAAGAATTTAGTAGTCTGCCTTGATCATTTGTCTCTCTTACCAAGCAAATAAAGTAATTGTTGTCATACATTGTACTTAATACCTCCAGTTGGGCTTGAAGATCTCCTGTCCTTCCTCCACTGTACAAATTCTCTTGCCTGAGAACCAAGAGACTGTCCTATACAGTGGTTTTTAAAGACATCTTCACAGATATAAATATTCCGTTTTGTATCAGACACCATTTGATCAAAGAAAGGAGAGCAATCACCAAGTCTAGTCTTACCCTCCTGAACACAGGGCCATTTTTGCAGATGTTTTTGTTAAATATGCACCTGGGATAGTACGTTATTTTCCAACATCAGCTGGAAATAAATGTTCTTCTTAAGTGACATGAACATATTACATTTCATCTCTTGCTCTTAAAAGGCTAATTCCCAAGAGTGACCATCTCATGTGTCTTAGTGCTGTTGTGAGTGCTAAGAGCCTTACTTTAATACTGCTGCTTTCTAAATGGCTAGGTCACCCTGTGGCAGCCTATATGATGTAAAGTCAAAAATATCATTGCAAGCACCATGAAATAACCCATACAACTTAAACAAAGACTCTCTTTGAGAGGTCAAGATCCCCTGTCCACCATCCTGTCCTTTCAGCTCCATCTCTGCTCTCAAGGACAGACAAGCCAGGTCTAGAGGCGCAGACTGGTCATCCCCGTGACTTGGAAGACTGGACAGGAAAATGAAACGTTCAGGCCCTGTATGGGCTATGGAGCGAGTTCTCAGCCAACCCAGACAACTTACCAAGACCTGTCTTCTCAAAATCAAAATTTTGAAACAGGGTTGAAGGGACAGGTTCGAGGTAGAGCACTTGACTAGCATGGGTGAAACCCTAGGTTCAGTTCCCAGTACCAGTACAAAGAAAAAAAAAGGTGGCAGACAGCTTGCACACACATCTCTACATAATGCTATTTTAATCCACATGCTTGAGTAGTAGGGCTTTTCCACGCGACAACTCATAAAACATGTATGCGGTCTAATGGGAAAGGAGCCTCTTGGAAAATGCTGAATGCTGCTCACTGACGCATGCTGAGACAAGACTTAAAAGGCTGCTCAGAAGTGGCTCTCTCCCTGCCAGCAGCCCCTTCTCCAGGCGAGCTTCCATCATACATCAGCAATGCACCTCTGCGATCCAGGGGCTAGAGTGAGCTGAGTGAGTATCCATCCCACTGGCACACATGTGACCTTCAAAGGCTAGCTAGTGGTCCTGAGGACAGGAAGGTGTGAATGGCCTGCAGTAAGCGAGCTCCCTGAATTCACAACCTGACAGGCTTTAAAGAGAAGACTGGGCCCACTGTTTGGAAGGGTCTAGATTTCAGCAGAAACTTAATTACTGACCCTGTGGTCCTGAACATGACTCCTTTATAACCAATTCCCAGCAGAACCAGGAAGAGCATGCTGTCACTCCCTCAGCCTCAGAAACAGACTGACTACCTAGACAGCGATGCAGCACTGCAGCCCCCCGCCTTAGTTACTTGCTGAGGCCTCCAGCTTGCGCTTGTGGGGTGGGTCTTCAATGATCCTGTTGAGGTCCCCACGGTTCTTCAGGTCCACTGGCTTCTCCCACACAGACAGCTGCATAGTGGGGTTGAAGAAGAAAACCCGGTCATCGCCCGTCCAGACCACGCACCTGTCAGAGATGAAAACCTGCCTCAGTCAGCCACTCTCAGTGACACTGTCTTAAGAGCATCCCCACACCCCTTACCTGGCATCCCTTCAGGAATGAACTCTGCATGTCTTGAGGATCATTTTTGTGGAGCCTGCCTTTGGGGTGCTTTACTGTCCTCATGCCATTACTCATTTGATTAACTATTGGCCATTCCCATTTCCTTTAACCAAAAAGTATGCCAAAGCTCAGGGAGGCCAAGAAGCTTCACAAGGTCACACAAGGCCACAGATCTTTCCAGCACAGCACTAGGCCTTGTCTCGGTTTGATGACATTCCAGTTCAGAGTCAGGACACTTGTGTCCCCAGCTCCAGGGATGGAGTAATTTGGAAACTATTTTCTACCTTCCTGGTTTCCCCTGTACAGTCCTGAAGGGATGCAGCCGATTCCTGCTCATTTTCACAAGAGCGAAGAGTTTAGTGTTGTCCTTTCATAGACGGCCCTCTCCAGTATACAAGAGGGAGGAAGGGAAAGAGAGGGAGAGACACTGGTAGATTCTGCACGTCCAGCCTTGAAGGCGGAGGGAAGGGCATAAGCCCAGAACCAGGTGGCTTCCAGAAGCTGGAAGAGACAAGGCGTGGTCGGCCTCTGCAGCCTTAGGAAGGAGCCAGCCCCACCAGCAGCTGATTTCAGCCCAGTGAGACCCACTCTCCAGTCAGACCAAGTGTCCCTGTCTAAGGAGGCTCCGGTTCAGACTCCGGGCATCTGATCCAGGCCTGGAGTAATTTGGAAAGGGGTTGACCGTAGTAGGCTAGGTGTAGTCATTACTTTCCTCTTTGCTGTGACAAAATACCTGACAAGAAGCAGCTTAAGAGAGGAAGGGTTTATTTGGACAAGTTTGCGGGTACAGTCCATCTTGGCATGGTGCCACGAGCACAAAGCCGCTGGTCATGTTGTGGTTGTAGCCAGGAAAGAGAAGGAAGGCGTGTGCTCGCTTCCTTCAATCAAAGACCTCAGCCCATGGATTGGCACTGCGCACAGTTAGGGAGGATCTTTTCACCTCAGTTTACCTACTTAAGAAAGACCAACAGGATTTGGTCTCCAGAGGCTTGTCTCCTAGGTGATCTGAACCGATCAAGTTGACAATTGAGATGAACCCTCACACTTGGCAAGCCCTGCTTGACCAGCACGGAATACCAAGGCCTATGGCTTATGACTCTCCAGCAGTGAAAACACTATTTTCTCTAGCAGCTACTAATGACTTGTGACTTCCACAACTATCAGGAGTGAGTTGGTGAGAACCCCTGTGGATTATCTTTTCGTTAGGATGCTTGACCGAACTTAGCTTGAGAGGAAAAAACTGCAGACACCTCTAGTTCTCTGGATCCTTCTGTCTGCTAAAGATATGAGCTGTTGTGCACTAGATCACAGCCAAGTCCCGTGGTCTTGCCACAGCAGACAAGCCAATTGGCACCACTGTCCTGATAGCAGGTTCCACAGCAGAAGAATGGGTTAGGGCCTCGGGGTCCTCTCTCACAGAAGAAGGCTGGGGGACTCTTCCCTCCAACCTTGAGTCTTAACTTCTAGTCTTTTTTACCTTTAACTTTGACTTGGTGTCAGGACTTTAGTCATGCCCACTGCTGGGCTCCCTTTGCACAGATCCATTTTACCTGGCAGGGATGCCCAGGAGTGCTGAGTATTCTGAGCGGGGCTCTCGCAGCCCCTGACTGTCTGAGGAATGTCAAAAGGACAGTTCACACACAGTCCAGAATACAGCTGGGTTCCACAGATACCCCCTGCTCTCCTGAGCCTCTCTGCCCTTTCTTCCTTTCCCCTGATGCTCCCTTAAGTATCTTGTAGGTGTCCATACATAGCCATGCACCCCAGGAAGCTCTACAGTAGCTGGGGGGCACTACCATCTTCCTCAAACTTGTCTGAGTTTCCAGACCCCAGCAGGGAGGGGTAACAACGAGAAATACTCACTGAGAAGTGTCCATTAAGTTAAGGTCTGTTGATGTGAGAAGGTGCCAGCATGTTTAATTCATGCCATAAATGTGCAGGTATTTATGTGAGAAATGCTAGGAACCCGGAGGAGGAGGGTGCTGAGGGAAAGAGAGGAGAGGGGCACTGAGGAGAAGGGACGAAGATATGGGGTGAGAAGATGTTGAGGGGAAGGGGAGGAGAGAAAGAGGAGAGTGAGGGTAGGGGAGGAGGATGCTGAGGGGTGAGGCGGCCAGAAGAAGCACGTGTCAGCTCTGTTCCAAGTCCAACCCTCAGAACCAGAGAGCAAAGGCCAAGGACAGCCAGGAGCTCGGCTCTCCCCATCCCTCACTGGATTCTGGCAGGCTTTCCTAATGCAGAACAGACTCCAGGGAGTCCACAGAGACCTCTAGCTGTCCCCAGTGCTGAGGGAGACACATGGTGTTCTGAGAAGGCTCTGGTCACAGAAGGGGGTCAGGGAATAGGGGACTGGGAGAATAACAAGCTGAAAACACGTGAGTGAAGACCCTTCTGGTCCTCTGGCCTGGGATGAGTGGAGCCCTATGGAGTAGTGCAGTTTAAGGATGGCAGGATGGCAGCTGTGGGCTCTGGGCAGCGGGTACAGGACCCTTCTCCCCTGGATGCTTGGCTCAGGGCATGTCAGTGCATGTGGGCAGTTGGGTGGATGCAGGTCCAGGAAGCTGTTCGGTGGAGGGTCAGGACCCCTCAGTATCCTGCTCTGTTCTCTTCTGTCTGGTCTTGTTCTTGAGCCCGAATGTCTTGTTGCTGTGTCCAGACCCTTAGAGCTGAGGGCTGCTGGGCAGGGGTACTCCTCTGGTGGAGGGACAGAAGGGCAGGGCTGCCCAGCTTAAAGCCAAGTCTGACCGAAGACCAGGCGCCTTGCGAGCACCTCTGCTGGAGACTGCTGCCTTGCGCCGTGCATATTCCTTCCACAAAGTCAAAGACATCGAAGACGACACGCGCCAGTTCTGCTTCGTGCTATGTTCCAAGCACCTCCTCTCTGCCTCCCAACCTCTGCTGTTTACTTACCAAAACGCCTGCACATGTGCAGATTTAGCTTTATTTTGCCAGATTCTCCCAGGCCCTAGATGAGTCTTTGTTGCTAATTTGTTGCTTTGTGAAAGACTCCAGGACAGGGATGCTTCAGAACACCTAGCTCAGGAGAAGCCAGCTCCCTGGAATGCTACAATACGGCATCTCCAACTCCCCGCCTTGTATCAAGTTTCTAAAGCCACAGAGGAGTGGAGCTAATTAGAGACTTAATAGGGCGTTAACGTCCAGACGGGAAGGAGTGACAATTAACATGGCACACATTTATATCCAAGCTACAGTGAACCAGTTCCTGTGCCCAGGGAAGTATGTGGAATTCAATGCAGGCTGGTGGCAGGTAAATAAATGTGGTTCCCAAGAGAAATCTGCCCGTCCACTTGTTACGGTTGGTTTCAACTAGATGGGGCCAGCTGTAACAGGCAAAATTAATTTTATGTATCTTTTTATGCTCATTTTAAGTACATGGGTAGCTCCTCTTCCTTAATCATGCCACATAATTCCTGGATGGCCGCCATCTCCCTCCTCTCTCAAAATGTCCCCAGATCCCAGAGGATGTAATTAGTGTGTCAGAGTTATTTGAGTCTGCCACAGGTTCTCCACAATGAGAGCCTCGGTGGGTGAAGATCTGATGAAAATCAAGTGAGTTAGTTTGTTAGGGAAGGATTCTAAGAGTCGCACTTCAAACAGCAAGTTCTAAGGGTTGGGTGGCTCTCTGCTGCTCTGCCCAGCTTCAGCTCGGCATTCTGGGGTGGGAGTTCATGCACAGTGAGGCGTCCTGTGTCAGTGTTTCCCACACAAGCACCTTGTGCTCTCCTGCCCTGGCCTCGGTCCCTGCAAGCCCTGACCAGGACCATCTTCTGCTGGATGAAGCCTGACCCTAACTGGCTCCAATATGCCTGGGGAGAAACCACGAGCATGGACGGGTGCCCTTGGCTGCTTACCTCTGTCTGAGACACGAAGGGGCTGATCTGGGCAGGACAGAAGGTCCCCGCTCCACTTGGCAGGTGGGATAGAGAACCACAAGGTTTCTGGGCACCAAGATCCAAGGAGATAAAAATGGATATTTTCCAGCTCAAGTGCCCTGGTCATGCCCTCTTTCCCTATTTATTCCAGGAGATTGCAATAGGGAACAAGGACATTCTGCCTGATCCTCAGGTCAGGGGTTAAGAATGCCTTTGGATCAGGCTGTCATGTGACCTTGGGCCACACTGTATCCAGGTGTGCAGTTGTGTACCACATCTTCAGCTTCAGGACACGGACGCCATGTTAGCTCATGAGAAGGTTGGTCCTGCAGTAGGAACATGGCAGGAGGAAGGAGTTGGGGACAAAAGTACCCACGTCCTGAAGGCACTGGCTCACATCTCTCATGTCCACCATGTCACTCTTCCTCTGCTCCTTTGAGGTAAAGCGGGCACAGGCAGTCTTCCTGGGAGGTCCAAGGGGAGAGTGGAGGGAGAGGACAGGCCACGCCTTGTCTGTGCTCAGCTGACTCCTCACTGCAGCGCCAGGGGAGGGACAGACGCCCAGGCGCCTGTGCCTGTGCCCGGGTAGTCCTCTTCCCTGCCCTGCTTAGCTGCCCATCTTTAGCCATTTCACATACTTCCAACTTCCCATTCTAAATTTCTGCACATATGCGTGCGTATATGTGTGTGCATGTGTGTGTGATGTACTGTATGGTGGGTACACATGCATATGCCCTTGCAGTGCCCAGCAGGCTCTCGTGAAGCAGCTGGTGTGGAACATCAAGTGTTCCCTCCTTTCTCCTCCATCTGGATTTGCTCTCGAGCTGAGTTTCTTGTTATTGTTCCCAGAGCTCCTTTGACGCTTGAGCCAAGGTTTCAGGCTTGCCTGACCATGCCCAGGAAGCACACCTGACCCTGAGGTTTCACGCCTGACCATGCCCAGGAAGCACACCTGACCCTGAGGTTTCAGGCTCGCCTGACCATGCCCAGGAAGCACACCTGACCCTGAGCTATCTCTCCAGTCTCTACTTTCATTTTTGCATGTGCACATGTGTGCATGTGTACACATGTTAGTGTGTGTGCAGGCGCACATGCAGGGGAACAATGAACAAGTGGCTGCCTTGGGTGCTGCCTGTCTTTTTGAGGTCGGGTGTCTTGGTGGCTCAGAGATCACCGCTCAGGCTAGCCTGGCCACCAGGAAGCACGGGATCCTCCTGTCTCCGCCTCCCAGTGCAGGGATTGTAAGTGCTGCCACCATGCCCAACATTTGTTCATGGCTTCTGAGGATTCATTTCAGGTCATGGTGCTTGCAGGACGGATACTCTTTAATGGACCTATCTCCCCAGGCCCTTGCTTCTGCTTTTCCATGAGGAACCTATCAGCAGGAGCTGTTGGGTGTTTGCAGTGTGAACACAGACCCTCCTTGTGAGCACACAGCCCAGACAGTCCCCAGGGAGCCAGGGAGCCAGGAAGCTCATCCTGGACGGGACCCAGGATTTGTCTTGAAGGCGGGGAAGCCGCCCTCCCCACAAGCTTCTCCACCAGGGCCCCAGCTTTCCGCGACCCAGAGAAACCACACATTTCTCAGGGAAGTTCAGCCCGGGACAGTCAGAACCCCAGGCAAGGGGCCACAGCAGATCCTCCAGGCCCACTGCTGTCTTGGAATTCAAGTATGCCTGCCTGAAGACAGATAAGAAAAACAAGCCAAGCCGGGAGCCACGTGATCCTCTCTCCATCTACCCGGGAAGGCCATTTTCTGACGACTCTTACGCCTGGGTCTGAGTGCCTCCCCTCCACCTGCCGTAACTAAGCACTTTGACATTTAATTCCACATTAGGCTCCCCTCCCCGGCAGTAACACCTCACCTGTCCCTTCCCTGACATAATAAAAGACTCAATTATGCAAAGGGGACAAAGTGACATTTGGGTTCCCTTCAGCAGTATGTACTGAAGAAGAGTGATGTGGCGTCTCTCAGCCCAGGGAGTGTCATCATGTGTCACATGAAGAGCATCTCAGGCTGCTCGGGCCAGCGCTCATCCCGCTCAATAACCGCAGCTCCTAATCACCTCTCTAGTCAACGCGTCAGGCTGGGGACGTGCGCCTTCTCTCTGCAAGAGTTCTGCCAGCTTCGTCCTCTCACACTGATTCCTTGAGAGCCCGACACACGCAGTAGCTATAATTTCACAAGTCTAGAGGATCTGTTTTTATAGGATCATATGCAATACATTAATAGTGATCAGTTATGATATTATTAAAATAGCCAGTGAAGTCAGAATTAAAGACATGCATTAACATAAGACTAGAGATCAGGGACCAAGGAATGTCCCTGGATTTCTGGCCCCATTCAAGTCCTCCAGAGCTGCTCCACATTCAACACCTGCAGTGACTCTACCAAGACATGCTTCTGCTCACTGCAGTCTGCCCACCACCAGCCTCCTGATGATGCCAGGCACTGGCGTCTTGGCAGTGCCCCATGTCACATGGCCACATTCTCGGTGCAACTTAAACACATCTGCTTCTTAGGGCAAGAATGTGAGTTAACTGTGACAGGAGATGGCATCTTCTGAAAGTGTTACCTGTGTGCTGGCAGCATGTCTCTTGACTTCCCGAAAGCATGCTTCTCTCTCTTCCTGAGACACTTTACAAAGAACTTGGTGATGGGTTAGCTACAGGTCACTGACATAAGGCTTGAATTAATCAGCTTGGTTTTTTAAAGAAAATTGGCATGGTGCTAAAACCAGAGCTTAATATATGTTTTTTAAATTTCATGGCAACAGCTACTTTTTAATATTTGACACATTCATGTATAAATAAAATGTTTTTTGTTCCTATTCCCTCAATTAGCCTCTGTCTTCCCCTCCCCTCCCACTAAAGCCCTTCTCACTCCCCTTGGATCCTCGCCCTACACCACTCACAGACTAGACTCCCCTCTCCCGGCAACTGTCAGCTGCCGCTATTTATACCGGGAGGTGTGGGATCGTCCTCAGCTCTGACGAAAGACTGACAGACTCGATCTTGAGCAAGAAACCGCATCTGCAGTGAGCTCGTGACAGCAGAGGACTTGCATCCAAAAGACATCCATGTGCAGTCCCACATCACATCCTCCTGCTCTTATATTCACTCTTTCTTCACAAAACATTTATTTATTTATTTGAAAGAGGGAGACAGAAGGGGGAGGGAAATGGGCACACCAGGGCCTCCAGACACTGGAAGAAACTCCAGATGCATGCACCACCTTGTGCGCCTGGCTTATGTGGGTTCTGAGAAATCAAACCTGTCTCCTTGGGCTTTACAGGCAAGCACCTTAACCACTAAGCCACGTCTCCAGCAGTTACATTCATTCTTTCTACCCCTCTTCCAGAAGTTCCCTGAGCCTTGGAGGGTGTGGTTAAAGATGCTTCCTCCCTTACGGCTAGCTTTCTTTGTGCCAGAAGGTGCTATGCAAGCTGCTGGGGGGGGGGAGCCATTAATAATCCTACTCTACAACCAGCTATAAGCCAAGAAGGGTCATGAAAGTTATGGGAATCCCACCTGCTCTCTCTGATTGGAATTGAGGCCCGCTGTACGAGAAGGAAGTCATATTTGTAAATCTGGACAAAAGCCTGCGGCACAGAGGACCAAGGGGATATAGGAAGGACTATGTGGTCATGCTTAGTGGACAGCATGTGCTTAGTGGACAGCATGTCAAGCCGCCTTCTGAAGACATGCATTTACCCCCATAGCGTGGTAGGGCTCACAGCCTCAAACTCAGACGTTTCTTTATGCAGAGGACAGGGGGTAACACAAAGTCGCATGACGGGCGCAGATGCCAGGAATAAGTGGCCAGTGTGTGCTCCACATAGACATGGAAACAGCTAATTGCTTATAAACCCATCATCTTTTAAATAACTTGGAGATGTTAATTAATCATTGGTGTTGACATTTATTGTCACTTGAGCCAAAAAATTATGGATTTTATACTTTGCTTAGCAATTAGACCTGAAATGTCCCCATGCTACCAAGGACTTCAGTGAGGAAAGTGAGCACAGGTCATACCCTGAAGCGCGCCATGCAGGCCACACCCAGCCTTCTCCTGTCAAGGTGCACGAGGCCTCACTTGGCACAGAAGTGGATGTGTGCTTGGTTTTGTTGGCCCTTCTTTAACAGCTATGCCTTGGGCTGGAGAGATGGCTTAACAGTTAAGGCACTTGTCTGCAAAGCCAAAGGACCTAGGTTTGATTCTCCAGGAACCCTGTAAGCCAGATGCACAAGGTGGCACAGGTATCTGGAGTTCATTTGCGGTGACTAGAGACCCTGGTATGCCCATTCTTTGCCTCCCCCCGCCCCCTCGCTCTCTATCTCTTTCAAATAAATAAATAAAAATAAAATATTTAAAAGCTATGCCTCAGTCCTGGGGGCCTTGAGACCACCTCACAACACTGAGCTTGCTGCCCCTACTGAATGGCTAAAGAGTTAATCTGGGCTCTGAAACCATTTTTAATGGCTGTACTGGCACCAGCAGTGAGAGAAGAGTGTAAGCATGGTTCTTAGTACACTTTTTATTCAGGGGAGACAGTCGGGGATGGATTGTGTGCTCTCTGTTACATGAATGTGTCCAAGGAGACCATACCCAGCCCTACTTCTGCAGCTAGTCAGTGGAGGACTCCTGCATGGTTAGGTCAGGAAGGACGGAGAACGTGCATGGCAGTGTTGGGCACTGCACAGGGACTTGCTCCCTCCGCAGCAAGGACAGGGCAACACCACTTCCCTCACATTCTCAAACCCATCGCTACACCCTGACCACTTCCTGGGGTGTTTTATGCAGACTGGAAGCAAAGCATAAACAAGCTGGGTGCTGGTCATCTTCAGCTCATGGCTGTCCCCAGGCTTCATACCACAAGAAACTTGGGGGCCTGGTTCACTGAAGCCCTCTCAAACAGCCCATTTCTCTGCTCAGGTTTGAGGTAAAATGGAGTGGTTATGCAGTGCTAGTCAAGAGTGACAATGGGATGACTTTCATTTCATTTTGCACGTTTTGAGGAGGTTCCAACACTTCCCTCCTGCTTCTTGTCGTTCTAGCTACCGGGCAGCTCTGAGCTTCAGGGGGATCCTTCCTGCTGCCCTGCCTCAGGGAACCTCCTGCAGCGATCTGAAGTCTTTGTTCTGCCACCAGAGTGTCTCCTTCGGAGATCTGAGCACTCTCCCACTGGTCCTAATGGGTTGGCCAGTGCTTGACTGGCCGGCAAACGCCTCACCATGCGACCAACAAAAGGAGATTCTGCTGGACAAGGGCAGAGAACCAGCTGCCTTTTTGAGCCAGCAGAGCCTCCTTCACTGCCAGAGTGTCCTGTCACCTGACACCTCACCTACATCCTGTCACCTGGTAGTGACCAAAGAGCTCTCGTGTCCTGGAGTGTGACTTCAGGGACCAGCACTGCCACCGTTCTTTTACCATTGCCACACAGAATGCTTTGCCCCAACATCAGGACCTTCTCCCTCGTCCTGCTTTAGTGCCAGCCACAGCAGACTGCAGGGCCTCGGTGGGGGTCAAGGGCCAATGACCTGCAGAGTGGGCTTCTCCTGTCAGTGCTGGGCAAACAAGGGACATGACATGCTCTGTAGATCCTGAGCCCTCTAAAGTCACGGCGCAGTCGTAGCTCTGCTTGCAGCCACTCAAGCAAACTGGAAGGCCCTCTGCCCCACCGAGCTCACCCCCTCTTCTGGGAGTGACCTGTGTTTGGTTGCTCCACTCTCAGAAACCCACAACCACACGTGTTCCTTTGCCATTCCAATGAGGACCCGCTGCTGGAGGGATAGGTTCTTTTGTGTCATGGTAGCAAGACACTCAACTCCCTTCTTACCCAAGGCAAGAAGGCTCGCATACTGATTTATAATCCAAAGGCCCTCATGAACGTGGGACAGCCACAGCCCAGGAACCTTGCTGACCTCTAGGCCCCACTTAGCATTCTGCGTTGCACACTGACCGGGGCCTTGTGGTCCCCATAATGAATATCAATAATCCCACTTAATTCTGCAGAATTGGGGTGGGGGCGGGAGGGGCCTAAGAGTTCAGCTATTTTTTATGAAAATCAATAAATACAAAAAAGGAAGGCAAACCAAAACTTTCACATAGTCACCATTCTCTGAGGCAGCTCCAAGGGAGAGGTGGCTCCTGTGCCTGTCTTAAGGGTACATGTAGACAGCCTGAGGTATAATCAACATGGCTCTACAAATGGCCATTCATGGGTCCTGCAGAGAGCTGCTGAGGCTTGGTGGACTTGCTGAGTGAAAGGAACTTCCTCTCCTCTCTGGCCACAGCCAAGCCTTTGGAATGATGTTCAGGATGGGCTGAGTGCCCAGGGGCAGTGGGGGCTGAACAAAGAGCTCCACCCCTTGGCAAATGACCTCTCCACAGTGCAACTGCACAGGGAGCTGGGAGATATTACTGGCCTGTCAACATGTGCAGCTGCTGGGCAGTGAATGCATGGGCATGTTAGGCCCGTCCCCAAACTACACGCTACATTCTCTGTTTGGCTATTTCTGAGTCAAAGCCCTCATAATGAAATTACAGCCACAGCTATAGCACTTTCCCGAGTCCAGGGAGTTACCCCAGAGCATGCTCAGTGCAGCGGAGGGGGGCAGTAGGCAGGCTGGGTTTGTAGTACTCTTGGAGGAAGATGGGCAGGTTGCTGGTGTCTGCTTGGAACAGTTTCCTATCTAAGCCTTTACCCCAAAGTCTGATGCAGACTCCTTAGCTCCTTAGTCTGGTAATTAGAGTCAGAACTGAACTAGTCAAAGATACTCATTGCACTGGAAACTCAGGGGGTTCAGGGACGGGGTTCCCAAGCATTGCCCTGGAGATGGAGGCAGAGAAGCAGGGGTCGCAGGGCGGCACCCAGACCACTGCCCCTTGAACAGGGAAGGGACACACTTCTTCCAGCTAGGAGGAGGTGGCCAGGGCACAGCCACAGGGCTCAGAATGTCAGAGGTTTCCACCCAGCCTGGACAGTGGGTATGAGGTGGAGACCAGGGGCAGCCAGCTCTGCCTTGCGGATGCCTTAGTTACCCTGATGCAAGCTCTTAGCGTTGCTGTTGGTAAGGTGAGCATTTCTTCCCACTGTGTATTACACTCCAATTGTCAGGTTTTAAAACTAATTTTTACTGTAATAACCTTTTTATCCTGGTTCCAAATGACTCCATTAGAAAAGGGTAATTTTAAAAACCAAAGACTGTGGTTCCCTTGTGGAGGGTACTTTTGAGTATGGCATTCTCAGAGTCGGGGAATCCTCCGCGGGCAGCTGAGAGAGCGAGGCGCAGCTTTAATTAACTAGCACTTGTTCATGAAGGAGGGGGGAGAAAACCTCTGAAGCTTACCCCGCGCCACACTGACGTTGAGCCATTGACTCTCACTGATATTTATGCAACTGCCTTGCTGTTTAACACACACCCATCCATCACAGCAGACGAACACGTCACTTAGGTGCCATGTTTCTTTCTGCAGAATGGTCAGTAGGGGAGAATTACACCTACCGGGAGTTGGAGATTCAGTTTGTAAAACATAACAGACCTCGGGAAGATGCGTTTTCTGTTTGGTGACATCAAGCAGATGCTGGGACAAGATGATGTCAGGTGACATTGCTCTTGGGTTCGGGATATCTCACCATGGGGATCCAGGCACTGGCGTGGAGGCCACAGGTCTGTTGCCTTTCGCTGAGTCCTCCCCTCTCACTAGCATGGCTGGAGGTTCCTTTGGGTGAAAGAGAAGAGAGAGCCCTGGTTTAATTGTGAACACTCACCCTCGTTCTAGGAAGCATGTGGAAGGGATGGAGTCTCCTGCTGGCAGTCACCTCCAGCAGCACTGAATGATGGGCTCCTCAGCATCAAAGAGCAAAGCAGGCGGGAGCGGCGTCAGAGACCAGAGTGCACATCATCACTCACTGGGTGCAGCTCCTACGAGGCAGCCTCCACGGTCCCCAGTTTCCTCTCCATATCCAGAGACAGATGGGAACCACAGGATGCTTTGGACCCCAAATGTCCAGGGGAAGAAAATCCCACTGGACTTGTGTCTAGGACCCAGAGCTGTTCCATGGAAATGTGTGTGTACTGGCAGAGATGGACCCTGCATGCTGCAGCGGGACCTGGACACAGTCAGGGCGGCATATCTGGGCCCGTTACGGCAGGAGGAAATGACAAGTCATAAGGTTTTTCTTCTATCCTTCCTTTCTTGTTATTGTTTGTTCATCTGTTTTGAGACAGGGTTAGGGTTCCTAGGCCGGCTTGGAACCTGTAGAAAACCTCCTTCCAAGTGCTGGGATTACAGGCAAGAGTCAGCAAGCCCTGCTTCGGCCACTATGCCAGGCTCAAGCTGCACTCGTAGGTGAGAACAGGGCCCTCAAAGGTTTGCTTGCCCTGTTAGGGATGGGGAATGCTCATCTTCTGTACCATCTAAGGCAGGGGCCCAAGGGGTCATCTCCAAATGTATGGGTGATAGTGCTCAGATGGATTTGGTGTGTCCTTCAGTCTTTGATCTCATTTAAAAAAACAAGGCCCATGTGAGTTGTACATCTCCTGGAAGAAAATGAAGACTTATTTCCTCTGGTTCACAATGTTGGTGGACCGAGGGCACTCACCAGTATTTGTTACAGGTAGAATGTGGGGGTGGGGGGGGTGGCAGGAATAGCTCATTGGAATTTAGGAACCCAGAGCTGACGCTCATGCCAATATGCTCAGCTGGCAGACGTGAGCGCCTTATTCAGCAATGTGCAAATCCAGCACAGTCCCAACCCGATCTCAGGAAGTCCAAAGCCACAGTGAAGACCTTAAGATATGCCATCACACTTCTGCAGGGCTCAGAAGGAAATGGAATCCCACCGAGCGTGAATTCTAGAGATGAGGACTTTCCTCCCCCAGCACTGTGCAGGGTCTCAAGCTCAGAGCTCCATGAAGGTGGCATGCTCCTACCCTCGGGAAAGTCGGGGAGACTTCAGCATCATGTGTGATGTGCCAGGCAACTCAGCTCTGACCAAGCTGACGGTCACAAAAATGATCACTTCAAAAAAGTAAAAGTCTCTGTCAGGGGAGGTCATGAGCCTTAGGGGTATAAGCCTGCTCTTGTCTGACTAAATGTATATATTATTCCCACCAAGCTGCCCTGAAAGCACTACACTTAATGTTCATATTCACATATTAACGCTACTCTCACTTCTAGTTAGAGAAGCTTCTCTTTTCAGATAGTGATGACCACTGGGATGACCCAAAAGGCAACATAGTGCTGAGAAGAAGGGATGGAGGAGTGCCCGGCACTGAAACACCTCTGTCACACCCTCCAAGGCTCAGGGACCATTGCGGAAGAGGGGGCGGATAGAATGGAAGAGCCAAAGGAAGGGTATGACTTCTTACAATGCAACTGTCCAGACAGAAATTGGCCTCGATATCTATGACCTTTGCAGTGCCTAGCAAGACCTTCGCAAAACCCTCAAAATAGAAGAAAATGATGATGACATCAAATTAAAAGAGAGACTAATGGAGAGAGGGAGGGGATATGATGGAGACTGGAGTTCTAAAGTGGAATGAGGGGAGGGGAGGGAAATATCAGGTGGGTTTTTTTTGTATGTAAGTATAAAAGTTGTCAATAAAAAATAATAATTAAAAAACAATGAACAACTTAGGGTCTGTCTGATCCAGCCCTAATGTCAGTACTTCTGAGACACATGGGTGAGACGATAGCCACTTGCTCAGGCAAATCTAAACGCCACAGGAGCGCCCTCCGCTGGCCCAACTGCGAGGGAGGCAGTGGTAGCACAGTGCCTGGCTCTGTGACCAGGGCCGAGCAGAGGCCGAGAACAGTCTTCTTCGTCACTTTTCCAGTGGAGTAGTTGGAAGGAATGTACTAAGGTGTGGATGAATCCAGAATGAAAAGGACCCGACGTCACTATGGGCACCAACAGTGCTGCATCCCAAGATAAGACATCTGTCCCATTCACTCTTTGGCTAAATCCTTCTAACACACTGAGGCTGTCACATGGTCACCTTGCCAGACCCCAAGATGCAGCCAAGATGCAGGACAAGAAGTCTGAAATGAGAGCAGATGGTCACAAAAACCTCTGCTCTGTTCTGGCATGTGGCCGAGTCTGGGAAGATTGCTGCTTGGACCCTCACCCATCCAAGGAGTGTACTCTGACCCAGGTCAGTCCCGTGTGGATCTGACCCATCCATGCCAGAGTGAACCTCTGACCCATCCATGCCTGTCAGTCCCCGCGTCTGACCCATCCATGGGCTCTGACCCATCCAACAGTACCTCTGACCCATCCATGCCCCAAGATAAGACATCTGACCCATCCATCAGTCCCAGCGTACCTCTGACCCATCCATGCCTTTGAGCTGACCCATCCATGCCTGTCAGTGACCCTCACCCATCCATGCCAGTCAGTCCCCGTGTACCTCTGACCCATCCATGCCAGTCAGTCCCCGTGTACCTCTGACCCATCCATGCCAGTCAGTCCCCGCGTACCTCTGACCCATCCATGCCTGTCAGTCCCCGCGTACCTCTGACCCATCCGTGCCTGTCAGTCCCCGCGTACCTCTGACCCATCCGTGCCAGTCAGTCCCCGCGTACCTCTGACCCATCCATGCCAGTCAGTCCCCGCGTACCTCTGACCCATCCATGCCAGTCAGTCCCCGCGTACCTCTGACCCATCCATGCCTGTCAGTCCCTGCGTACCTCTGGGGGCTCTCACATCCCCTGCTTTTCATGACTGATAATAGCATTTAATAACTTATTTACACCTGTAAGTGTGTGAGAGCAAAGCTTTTATGGGACTTTTCTTTGTTTGTTTGTTTTTGTTTTTTCAAGGTAGGGTCTCACTCCAGCCCAGGTCGACCTGGAATTTACTCTATAGTCTCAGGATGGCCTTGAACTCACAGCGATCCTCCTACCTCTGCCTCCCAAGTGCTGGATAAGGGCGTGTGCCACCACGCCCGGCTGGGACTTTTTTTTAAAATATAATTTTCTGGTAGTAGAAAACATCCTTGTTTCCTGAAAAAATGAGGTCAGGATAAATAATGAGCTTAACAGGAAGTATTCAGAGTCACTTGTCTTAAAAATATATATTAAGACCAGGGTTTATATGGCTAATCCAATTAGGAAAACTGGAGGGGATTTTCATTATGAAGTTAATTGAACAATAGAACTTGACATGGAACCTCTGAGTACCAAATTACCTCTGCTAAATTATTCAAGTAGATATGGTAGGGTGTAATTTGTGATGGGGGCCAACATTTAAGTTTGGCAATGCTAGGATTCTCTCCGACTAATTACCAAGGTCTTCTTCATGAAGCGTACTCGAGTTATGATTTCCTATTGGTGATAAAAATGGCTAATCATGGTGTAAAACTTCTGCTCCACAATGAAGTAATAAAAGTGAATTAGGCTCCCAGAACTTAGTGATAAAGTAAGTATTTATGGAAGACTCCAGCAAGGCTAGCTGTGTAATTAATGTGTAATTCTGGTTTGGAGGCCAATCTCTTCTGGAAAGCACACACATCAGGGGAGGGTTGAACTTGCTGTGACACACACTTGTGATGGATGCTCATGGCTCAATACTGTCACTGGCAGTGCATCAGAAAAGGTGATCTGTGAGGTGGTTCTGGGATGAAGCCAACAGAGGCGGGAGGGACTAGGGACAATAAACCATTCTCAGGGGTCGTGAGGCAGGAACACCTGGCAAAGGTAAGAAGGACACTGACAAGTTTTCAAATCAGAGTCTCCAGGGAACCCACAGGTGAGGGTAGGTGGTCTGTGGCTTATGACACCCAAGGGTAGCAGCACGGAACATCCTGGGGTTACTCAGTGGGGACGACACAGGGCCCTTCCCTATGTACCTACTGCCTTGCTGGTCTTTTTTGTTTTGTTTTTTGGAAGTAGGGTCTCCATCTAGCCCAGGATGACCCAGAATTCACTTTGTGGTTCAAGCTGTCCTAGAACTCATAGTAATTCTCCTACCTCAGTCTCCCAAGTGCTGGGATTAAAGACTCGAGCCTCCACACCCAGCGCTGGCAGGTCTTTTAAAGCTGAAGAGAATACATACAAGAAGAGCAGGGGGAGGGTCAATCTAAACTCAAGATAGTATCAATAAGACATATGTAAAATTACTTTTTTGAATAAGGGCACGTCTAGAAGCTGTAGACTGTTACTAGAAAATTTTCAGTGCCTGGGATGGGATACCTTCCAGTGAGTTGTTGGCCAAGGAGGTTCCAGTAGCCTCCAAAACATTAAAGGCTTTTGCCAAAGCCCTTGGTTTCCCTAGAGAAACAGATAGTAAGACCCTATTGCTGAAGACATCTCATGCCTGAGAAGCAAGGTCACTGAGAAAGCAAGCTGGTGTGGAGCAGAAAACCTTCTCCCTGTAGACCAGCCAACTGAAAGCTGGAAAAAGCTGCACTGCACGCAGCGTACAGGAGACAGAAGCCATCAACAGTGGAAACAGTGGACGCTGAATATTCAAGCTTGGCCAGACAGACCCAATGACTGAACGGGTACAATAGTGGCATGTCTACTCTTGGGGTAACCAACTGCTCCATAATTGGACTGAAGGCCTTCTCTACGGGAGGCAATACATACCTGGTACTGAAAAACCTAAGTAAAAGTCTATGGTAGGTGAGGTCATGAGCCTTAGGGGTATAAGCCTGCTCTTGTCTGACTAAATGTATATATTATTCCCACCAAGCTGCCCTGAAAGCACTACACTTAATGTTCATATTCACATATTAACACTACTCTCACTTACGTTAGAGAAGCTTCTCTTTTCAGATGGCGATGACCACTGGGATGACCCAAAAGGCAACATAGTGCTGAGAAGAAGGGATGGAGGAGTGCCCGGCACTGAAACACCTCTGTCACACCCTCCAAGGCTCAGGGACCATTGCGGAAGAGGGGGCGGATAGAATGGAAGAGCCAAAGGAAGGGTATGACCTCTTACAATGCAACTGCCCAGACAGAAATTGGCCTCGATATCCATGACCTCGCAGTGCCTAGCAATACCTTCGCAAGACCTTAACATAGAAGAAAAAGATGATGTCATCAAATTAAAAGAGAGACTAATGGAGAGAGGGAGGGGATATGATGGAGACTGGAGTTCTAAAGTGGAATGAGGGGAGGGGAGGGAAATATCAGGTGGGGTTTTTTTGTATGTAAGTATAAAAGTCAATAAAAAACAATAATTTAAAAAAAGGTTATTTGAAAAATGGGCAAAGAGAAAGTCCAAAATATGGAAAAAAATTTAAATATATACTTTTATTTATTTATTTGCAAGGACAGAGAGTGTGTATGGGTGTGCCAAGGCCTCTAGCCACTGCAAAGGAACTCCAGATACATGCACTGCTGGGTACTGGTAAAAGGGAGTCAGGGAGCTTTGTTAGGTAGTTTAGGGTGACTGGACCCCAAAAGTAAAGGCAGGAATGTCTTCCCTTACAATGTCCACTTTGCTAGAGATCAAAGGATGATCGGACTTCTTATCACTTGCCTACAGCAGTTCTCTAGATCTGTTTTTCCACAAATAACCTTAACCGCCCCCTTTGGGAGGGAGGTCCCTTTCCTAGAATTTAAATCTAATCCTGACATTGTGGTTGGTCAAGTTCAGCCCCCGGAACTTGGCATCAGGGCTGGCCCCTTCCTGAGCCAGCCCCCTTAGTCCACACCAATCAGCCCTCACTCTGGTCACCTGAGCCTGAAGGTGAAGCCCCCCACAATCAGGTTGAGAATAGATGCATACCAGAGCACACGCTCTCTTGGCTCCTGACCTTCCAGGTTCTGATTAGTTTTCCTTCATCGAGGCCTGGTTGGGCTGAGATGAGGGAAGAAAACCCCTGACCTCTACTCCTCCTGCCCTCCACGGGCTCTCTACCCCTCCTGCCCTCCACATGGCAGGAGCTCTCTGCACTTTCTTCTCTTTTCTTCTTTTTATCTAATAAAGTTTCTCTAAACCTTAACCTCAGTCTTTAAATTCCCAAGACAGGAATCCAGGATACCCTAAATTGGCTGTGCTTTGGCATATTGGTGTATTGGCAAGGAAGGCCAAAATTCCCGTTTCACTGGGGAATCAAAACCGGTCGTTAGGCTTTGCAGGCAAGCGCACTAACTGTTGTGCCATCTCTCCAGCCCCAAATTGGAACATTAAAAAAAAAAATCAGCAGTGCTTTGGGCTTCTTGTAGTCTGAGCTGCTCCTCGCAGAAGCCCGGGAGCTGTGTGTCTGTCTCCACTCTGAAAGCAAGCCCAGGATGATCTGAATGGGAGTCACCTGCCCCCACCAGCCAAGCATCTGTGAGCAAGTGCAGCTGGATGGGGCAGGACTGCCTCCCCTGTAGGACCTTGTCTGGCCCTCCTCTTCCCCTGGGGTTCTGGAATTGCCACCCTGGCTTTGGCTGCTGTACCAACAAAGCCATTTTGCAATTGACAGGTTGGAAACAGGGTTTAGGTGTCCTGGGCCCAAAATCTCCAGACATAAAACCCAGTCAGCACTCACCTTGTCCTCTTTGTCCCCAGCCAGGCTCTTCCTCTCCGCACTGTGCAGCATCAGGGCTGGAGGGCGGGGCGCTCGGCTACGCTCTTTGCTTTGATCTGTCGGATCAAAGCAACTGTTACCAATATTCTACCTGTCACATCACAGTTTGAAAAGCTAAGCAGAGGTGAAGTGTGACAGAGACCCTCGGCACAGTCATGCCCATCTCCAACATCCAGGTCTGTGCCTCCCAGCAACCCTCTCGTGAGCCTGTCCTTGAAGGAACTGGCTGAGCCCACCCAGCCCCCATGGCCTCTCAGATGGAGTCAGTGAGCGTGTTCCCACGAGGCCAGTCCAGGCCTGGGGCAGTCCTGCTGACCATTCAGCACACAGCGGGAAGCAGTGAGAACACTCCCAGTGAATGGCCAGCCACTGCCCACGGCTCAGAGGTGCCATGCCCAGGCCCGTGGGCACACCGGGCTGCTCTCTCACTTTCCCCAGGCCTCCCATGGCTGCACTGGGGCTTGCTCAGTGAAGCTGCCCCTCAACTCTGCCAAGGCTCAACACAATCTACAACATCTTTGGCCATGCCTTACAAGCAGGCCATGTAGCACCAAAGGGACACTGGCTCTTCCGTGAGCTGGACAACATTGGAAGAGGCATTGTGTAAATGAGCGGAGAGCAAATGAGAGCAAAACCATGCAATTCCAAGTATAAAACCCAAGTCCAGGTTTTCATATTTTTCTAAAAACAGCCATCAAACACTCAAAATTATGTAAGTCAAGAACACTTTCAGTAAAGGCAGTGAGACCAATCCTAGCTGGAATATCCAGAATGGAATGGAAACCCAGACCATGTCGCTGTGCAGCCACCCAGCAGGAAGGGAAATGACCAGGAAAAACCCGGGCAGGCATCCTGGGGCTGAGGGGCAGGATGCTTCTGCACAGGAAATGGACAAGTGCTGGACTCCAGGGCATCAGGCTAGGCTGGGAGAGGGGAGGGCGGGAACAGCTTCTCATATGCCTGTGCACACCACCCACGCACATGCGCGCATGCAGATCCTCGCAAACACATGCACGCCTCATCGCCTCCTTGGAGATGACACCTAAGCCTCTGGAGAGTGGAGTGGGGAAGGGAAAAGCTGGGAGATCATGACGCCTTTCCCCTGCTCCATTCACCGCCAACACCACACCCTCTCATGTCTCTTCTGTTCACGTTGGTGAGATGACAATCTGGACCCCACACTGCAGGGGAGGCTGGGATCATGCCACTGTAAGTATGTGCACCCGGAAGACTGTGCATGCAGAGCAGACATCATAGGTTTGGGGAAGAAGCTCCTCACTCAGGTGTGCTCAGTCAGCAACTGGTTTCAGACAAAGCAGTAACACTGGGCGGTTCTAGAAGTGGACAGATCACCCCTGTACCCCAAAGCACCACATCTGGACCAATAGGAGGCAGAGAAGTTCCACCTCTGCTTCCTCCCCACTATCTGGTAGTGGCTATGAGTGTCCAGAGGACATCATAATTACAGCCAGGCCCTTGTCCACCACTGTCAATCTGGAGCATCCTGAAGGCTCTCCCCAGTGGACAAAGGGGCTGGTCCTTGCTGTTGGAGGAACGGTCACCCTGACTTATACTGTTGGTAAGCATCGTCCTGTCATGGGATCTCCATATTGAGTGTGCGCAGGGCTGCGGTCCTGCCTTGTACTCTTTTTGCCACACAGAAGAGAAGCCACCCATGCCAATCGCAGGCTCCTGGGAAGCCCACTTCATCTACCAGCAAGAGTCACCCACAGGATTTGCCTAGACATGGCTTAGGGACATAGCCATTTTCCTAATGACCCTAAAGCCAGACATTGTTTCTATGGGTCCCTTTTAGATTGACCGGGAAGAGACTGGGTGTGTGATGATGGAAGGCACTTGCCTAGCATGTGTTCGATCCCCCAGAACTGCCAAACTAGAAAGAGAATAAAGACCAGCTTTGGGAGGAACTATCAACACTTCAAACAACTGAATAACCAAATCCAAGTCAAGAAACTATGGTCCAGGCAGCTGGAAGATTGTGTCACTCAGGATGCTAAGCATTGCTGCTGGGTGCCCTGAGATTTCAGGAACTCTGTGCGGTCACACCCAGGGCTTGTTCTGTGACAAGTACATATTGGAGCGTGGACACTGGTCTTCGTTCTAAGCCACACAAGGCATCTTGCCTCCATCCTCATGTCAGTCTTTCTCCACAGAACAGGATCAGGTGGTCACTTCATCACTTAACTGACCTACCAAAGGGGGCAGGATTTAGGGAATGGTCATTTTCCAGGTGACTAAATCACTGATTGAGAAATTCAGGCAAGGAGGTAAGTTGGAGACCTTGGAGAGTGTTTGTCCTCTCCGAATCTCATGTGTATGCCCTCCTAAGTCTCGTGTATGGGGTGGGGACACTGCTCTTCATCCCACTGTCAGCTCTGAGCCAGTCTGGCCACACTTCTTCACCTCACAGCCTCCTCTCTCCTGCCCTCAACAAAGACTCAATGGTCTCAAGTCCTGAGCATCTCCAGCAATAGTATGTTCTGCTGGAATATGATGTAAAGCAAGAATGAGGACATTCATGCGGTCAGTATGGCCTTTCTTGTTCCTGGTGCCTGCTCAATTCATTCAGTGAAGCCCATGTACCTCACAGAGGCTGGAGTATGACTTAAAGCAAGAATGAGGACATTCATGTGGTCAGTATGGCCTTTCTTGTTCCTGGTGCCTGCCCAGTTCATTCAGTGAAGCCCACGCACCTCACAGAGGCTCCAGCCCAAGGCTCAGCCTGAGTAGGCTGTGGGAGAGTGGAGCCAAATTTGCTTGGGACTTCTGTCCTTCTGCCTCCAACTTCAGGCACAGGGAGAGAAGAAGGGAGGTCATTATAAGCTAAGTCCACTTTCTTCCTGCCCCACAGTGACCCAGCCTAAAGCAGACCAGGTGAGGGAGGAGAGACGGCAAACTTCAAATAAAATTGGATGCTCTGATTACTGCCCTGGGCACCACCTGTTTAATGACTCAACTGAGACCTATTTTGTGACTGGAAACAAGTGAATGTCTTTTTACTACCCAAGAATGGGTCACAAGTCATTTGGCTTGGACTTTATCCAAAATGTTGTAAAGAGCAAGCCCCGTGCAGCAAGCTGACGGAGGGAGGGGGTGCGAGTGCTAGTAGGGCCGCTTACTCCACAGCACGCTCTTTCTGTTTGCAGCACAGTTACCAAAAACCCGAAATATTTCCCTGCATGTGAAATAAAATGGAAAATATTTAAGTTAAATGTATTTAAGAAGACTCATTTTAGCTTTTCTTATTTTATCTTATTTAATCTATTTTTATTTCCTGAACAATAAAATTTATTTTCTCATTCTAAAAAATAAACAGTAATAAATCATGACAAATTTGAAAAAAAAAAAAAACCAGTGGTCACGTGAACAGACCTGCATGCATCTTCTGAGAATAGTTAAAGATATGTACGTGGAAATGTGTCAGAGAAATTGGCTGCAAGGTCGTGGGCCTGTAAGTCTATTTTCTTTTTTCTCTCTTTCTTCCTTTCCTTCCTTCTTTCTTTCTTCTCTTTCTCTCTTTCTCTCTTTCTTTCTTTCTCTCTCTCTCTCTTTCTTTCTTTCTTTCTTTCTTTCTTTCTTGAGGCAAACCTAACAGACTGGCACTTTTTTTTTTTATGTATGTGAGAGAAAAAGAGAATTGGCATGCCAGGGCCTCCAGCCACTGCAATCAAACTCCAGACACATAGGCCCCTTTTGTGCACATGTAAAACCTTGCTCACGTGTGTCTGGCTTACGTGGGACCTGGAAAGTCTAACATGAGTCAGTCCTTAGGCTTTGCACACAACCGCCTTAACTGCTAAGCCATCTCTGCAGCCTGTTGAAAGACTATCACTTTTTAAAAATATATTTTATTTTTATTTATTTATTTGAGAGAGAGAACGAAGCAGAGGGACAGAGAGAGAGAGAAACAGAGAGAACGAATGGGTGTGCCAGGGCCTCCAGCCACTGCAAACAAACTCCAGATGCATTTGCCACCTTGTGCATCTCGCTTACCTGGGCCCTGGGGAATTGAACCGAGGTTCTTTGGCTTTGCAGGCAAGCGCCTTAACCATTAAGCCATCTCTCCTGCCCCAAGTCTATTCTTAAATAAAGATCGAATTGCTTACATTTATTCATCCATTATCTGAAGAAAGTATACTGGCATCTTATTGAAAATAGTTGATCTTTGGAAATCAGATCTTAACACCTAGCTTTTGAAATACATGGGCTTACATTGTTCCTCCCAGGTGCTTCTTGGAGAAAATATCTTTGATGATCACTTTAAAGCCCTTCATTGCAGACACATATCTCCCAGAATGCCTGTGACAAATGCTTGTGCCTTGCCCTGCGTGGCTTCCTTAATCGCCGGCACTTTTTAACAACCATTGATTTTGCAGGCCCTGCGGAGGTACGTGGTAAGCTCCTCGGGCTCCCGCACATAATTGGGTCTGCACCTTGGCCATTCCACCGCGGAAGTGCTCACTCTACAGCTCTCCACGGGCCACTTCCGGGGTCCACTCTGACATGTTTAAGTACTCTTTGCTTTGGGCCTCTCCACAGACCCTGATGATGTTGTTGTAAAGTACTCCCTCGAGCCGGAAAGAGACCTGGTTTATGGAACAAAATCAACAAGTTGTAAGATTTCGGGGCTCCATGTACCTGGGGGAGCACAGGATATATTTCCAGCCTCGGAGCAAGGCGTGATGGGAATATCCCCGTGCAATCCATCTATTGATCAAGCTCGCTCTGCATCTTGAAGGGTTCCTCAGAGGCTTTGCTTTGATGTTTTTCCTGGCAGGGCAGAGCACCAGGAGGAATGGGCAGGTCGCAGGGCAGCCTGGGAGGACAGGAACCTGGGCTGTGGGAGCCACAGCAGGTGTTTGTTTACAGCTCCCATGATCCTGTGCAGCACCATTGTCAGTTGAAGAGAAGAAAAGGAAGTGACATGAGTAATTGGCATTACCCCCAGAGCCACATCAGCTGACCTGACAGCAGGGCTCCCCAGAGCCTTTGGAGGGACACAATGGCCAGAACCTGTGTCCCTGAGAAGGGTGTGGAGAGAAAACAGGCCCTTCTCCTGGGCAGACTTAGCTCTGTAAACGCTCAGACCTGCACAAACAACCTCACTTCTGAAAGTAGTTGGGAGACTTCCTGGGGTCCTGATTGGACATTAGTATTTCCCATCTTGCTCATTCGTCCAAGTCCAAACCACCTACTCTCTTACGTTCCTGAAACGTGAAGACTCGGTCGTCATCTGGTGCTGGACTGCAGAAGTGACCAAGTCCCCACCGGGCAGCGGTCTTACAGCAATCATGCAACCAAACTTCAGCACACTCGAGCAACACTGAAGACGTGCCAGCAATGTAAAGAAAACATATGGGGATGAAAGTCTGCTCCAGGCAGGTCAGCTCTGTCGAACGCGGCAGAAAGATGGGGAAAGCACATGCACACCCCGGAATTCAAGGTGAGTCTGAAATTCAGCCTCCCTGTGTCAGTTTCCTCCCCCAAATGATGAACTGGTCTTTACCACAGTCTTTCCAGTCCTTGGATTCTGAACATCAGGGACATGAGCGCGGAGCACATCACACGGCACAGAATGCTGAACTGCCCCCGACAGGTTCCAAGGACGTTCTTAGCGCCTCCTGCTGGGGAGGGCCCTGGATGAGCAGTGTGGTCAGGAAGGGTCAGAGAGTCCATCTCTCTAGTCGGAAAGCCAGTGGCTACCTTGAGAAGCAGCCTTCTCCAAACACTTTGGGATCAGGCAGGAAAGCTGCTCTTGGAGAGGCTCTGAAGCCACAGACAGCTGCCACCATGTTACCTTGGTAGTGACCTCCTCCAGGTGCCCATGAAGTGGAAGGAGGAGGAGCCATGTGGGCTGAGAGGACTGTGGCACAGCGCAGCTGTCCTTTTTTCCCACCTAGCAGCTCAGGATTGGAAAGAGAAGGAGGGCAGAGGTGTGGATTCCTAGGAAGCCCCTGCTGTTGGGCATTGCTAAACACGGGCTGGGACTGTGAGGAAGCTGGCCTGAACTGTTGGACATGGCAGGGGACCTTGGGCTGTGGGGGCTGCAGCTGGCCTTATTGTTGGGAACCCACCCTGGCAAGGGTGACTGGCCTTCCCTGCCCTCGGGCAAGGTTGCAGTGTGCCCTGTCATCACCCAGAGTGGGCAGAACTGGGGAGGCCCTCCCCCCTTGATCCCAAAGCATCTGACCATCCCATAGTCAGGCTTTGCCCTTCCCCCACAGTTCCTGACCATGGCTAGCTGCCCAAGAGACCCTTATGTGGCTGAAGTCACGTAGCTTTCCCGCCACTTCTGCTATCTCCCTTACAGCTCCTCCCTCACAACTCTGACGTCACAAAGCTTTTCCTGCCACTATCTCCCTTGCACTTCTGCCTTTCAACCAGTTAGATAGCAACCCGTAAACTCTGTATCCACTCACCATATAGTCTGTATGTGTCTTCTCAACCTTTCTCAAGTGTTTATAAACCCACTCCCCTGTTGAATAAACGAGAGCGCGCTGTCCATCAGACGGCCTCCTGGGTGTTCATTGCCCGTCATCACACTCACCTGCTCCAGGACCCTGCTTCCCCCAACTCCTCCTGCACCCAGGGCGTCAGTGGCCAATGACCCCCGGGGACAGCGAGGACCCACACCCTGCCTTGCTGGTTACCTGCTGCTGTAGAAGTGAGGGCAGCTAGCTGTGGCCACAGGGGTTCTGTGGGGTCTGGAGGAGGACACACAGCAGGGATTCCGTGACTGTTATATTAAAGTAGCCAGAAAATTGCTAAGAAGAAGAAGCCACAAAGCTGGGGTCAGGGAGCTGGTCCCAGCTCAAGAGTTGGGTCAGTGCATGCTCCTTGTGGCCAGCTATGAGATGACCCTGTGGTCTCTTCACTTTCCTGCTCCCCAGCATGTGTCCCAGGGACAACAAACTCCACAGAGCTGAAGACCACTTTCATAGCAATGCAAATCATTGGTAAGCCCCCCTAAATTTTCCACAGGTAGTGATTTCAGAGTTGATAAGTCACAGAGAGGATTAATTTTCCATACCGTTTTATCTTCCTGGGATTCCCTCTGCCAACAAGTGGCAAAACACTCTGACAGGGGCCTAGGGAGATTGCTCAATAGTTAAAGGAACTAGATTATAAAGCCTGTTGCCCTTGGATCAATTCCCCAGCCACCCACCTAATGGTTGATGGGCATTCATTTATAGCCGCAAAAGACCCCAGTGCAAATACAAAACTATCTGACAGGAGAGCAAGGCTGGACTTCCTCAAGAAGGTGCCACCTTAGCCCTGAAGGGTGACCCACCCCATGACATTATTCTGCCCTATAGCAGACTCCAGGCTTATATCCTGCTATGATCTAAAGTCTTCTATCATTCCACTTGACTTTGACAGAATGGCCTATGAGGTGATAGGTCGTTTTCCATGGAATGTTCCAGAACCTGCAATAGTCTAGCTATGTGATACAGACAGGCTTTGGAGGAGGCAGAAAGGCCATCCATGGCTAAAGGTACAAGAGCTCCATGTCCAGCACAGGGTCTGCTGTGGGGAGAGTAGAGCACAGCTGGCCTGGTCACCAGCAGCCAGGCACGGAGACGTCACAAGGCCCCCAAATGAAACAGCATGTCGGCCACTGTGTACATCAGGATCCATGTACATGTCATCCATGTGACATCCCTTCTGGAAAGCTGCTCCCAAGTCACCAGGTCACTTCAGCCACCCACCCTAGGTGTAAGTTGTGACCTGCAAGGGTCTGAGTAATAACTGTGGAGTCAGGTCTCGGTCCACCTCTGGCCTCCAGGAACTCGGTGAAGAATGGAAGACCAGAGGAGCTATGCCCCAAGTTCTAATCTGCACTCCAGCAACGGAAATTTCAAGGCAAAGATGAAATCACACATCTGAGTGCTCTAGGTCAGGTGCATGGCCCAGGAGTGGTTGGACAGACAGCACAGGGCTGGGGATGAGGTAGACAGAGACAGAACACAGAGGGCCAGGAACAGGGAGAGATTCTTGCTAACCTGAAGCTCTCTTGCAAATTTCCTTTGATTCTTGTAAGGCACAAGCTGTGACACTCACTTTTGCCAAAAAAGCATAAATCCATCTCACAGCAGCAAGCAGACTTACTTAAGCAATGCCCACTGTTCAAGATGCTGTGGAGTCACAGCTGCTTAGAGGAGGAAATCCGGACCCCATCTCTCACATCCCGCTCACACCGCGGCCCACACTCCTGCCAGCAGGTGCTCCTCCAATCATGCCACCATGAAAGGAACAGCCAAGCCCATAAGAGCTGTACCCAGTACTAGAGATGGCCCGAGGGTCATTAGATGTCCAGCCTCTGACAGGTAGATGCTGTACATATAAACACACCGATGCAGACACCCAGAAACACAGGCCTATACATGCACAGACAGGCATACATGCACACACACACATAGGGGCACAACACACAGACACAGGACCACTCACAACATATAAACAGAAACATGTACCCTCAGAAAGACAAACACACACACACAGACAAGGGCACACACACACGCGGAGACACGGACACACGCAGGTGCACACAGACAGAATGTGACAATTCAGCATCCCAGATATGCGTGCAACGTCTTCCTGTTTTAGGGCCCCGCCCGGGGCAGCAGGCACCTGTAGCCCTTCTGCCTTTTGCTATAGGGCAGTTTGCCCCTGGTGTGGTCCCTCGCATGGGCCTGGGTTTTTTTTTTTTTTTTTTTTCTGAGCAGCTTCTGCATGCTTGGAGTCATTAAGGCTCTTCTCTCCTGTTTGCCACAAGAGTTTTCACACTTCCTGCTCCTCCCCCAACCCAAAACATCAGCTGCTCTCATGGGGGCCAGAAGCCATTGAGCATTTACTTGGGGCCCTGAAAGGTGGGCTTCATGCCATAGACCCATGGCCCAGTGCATGGCCTCATCCAGGGACTAGGAGGACCAGCCCGGTGGCTGGGTCTCCTCACGGGACAGCTTGGGGTTGGGGTGCCACTTTGAACCTTATACCGTAGAGTTACGTATTTACTTCTAATAGAATTGTGTGTTTAATACAGGACAAGGGCACAGGTGAAATACATGAAATAAGTAGAGCTTAGTGGGATTCTTCTGGGAGAATGTAGGAAGTGGCAAGTCCGTAGCATGTGGCTTCTGAGATAGCCTTGGGAAAAGGCACTGGGGATCCCTGTCTAAATACCCCGTGCTCCTCCCAGCTGAGTTCACGGCATCTTGTGCCTGGGCCTCGGAGGTCCTCAAGCAGCTGGAAGATGGGCAGGTACGCTCAGGGGGGCAGGACAGTAGAGTGCTCGGAGAATAGGACCCCCAGAAACACACTGCCAGCATAAGGCTGTTCTCTGGCTCTACTCTGGGGCCCCTGGGAGCTTCAGACTCCACGTCCCAAACCCCTTCACATTGCCAGTGCTCCAGGTGGAAGAGTTTATTGCCTGGCTCTTCTGTTCATCGAGTCAAATAACAGAGTCAACAGATGGGATGATGACACTGCACACTCCTGAGAGCCACAAATCAATTGTGCAATAAGAAAACGAAGTGTGGCCTGAGCTAACAGTGTCACACGGCTGGCTGGTGTGTGTGTGATGCCTCCTGTGTCTCACTCAAGGGACACACCTGGGTGTTGCTATCCCAGAGGTTCCCTCTCACCCGGCTCCAGCCCTCCTGTAGCTGTCAGTTCTATGTCTGTCTGTAAACAGCCATTCCTTCTCTCATGACTGTGGGCCAAGAAAAATAACTAAATAAATACACGTGAGAGCTGAGATATGAGCCAGGGCTTCCCAGAGCCCAAGGCAGCGCAGGCTGACAACAACATGGCCACCTGGGCTCAGAGCTGCACCTGTGAAGTGGACCTTTGGGCTGCTAGGTCACAGTGGGAGTCCTCACTTAAAGACAGATCACAGTATCGGTATGGGAATAAAGAGATATAAATCAAATTTTGCATCACGTTTTTAAACTTTGACTTCGGCTTTGGTCTGAGTGTTGTAGGAGAGCCACCCTGCAGATCACTGAGTCACACAGCTGCCCTCCAGTAACTGCCCTGAAAGGAATGAAGATACTCCAGAGAGTCAGGCTCATGACACAATGGCCCCCAAGAAATTGCCATTTTCCCAGGAATCCCATGTAAGGAAGGAAATACTGAAACCTGGTGCCAGCTAGAGGAGTGATCTGTCTCCAGAGAAGAAATGGCACACAGTGCTGACAAGTTGTCACACTACCTTGCAGGGGAGTTGGGGCTGAGGCAGTGATGGTCAGAGATGGGTGATGCCATGCCTTGACCATAACCATGTGCCTTCTGACACACAGCTCCAGCTTCTCTTTAAGCTGAAACCAGCCATGTCCATCCCTGAAGACGGACTTGGGGGACACGGGATCTCGTGGTTCTTCTTCCCAATATGGCCACATTGAAGAAATCTCCTTTCTCTGCTTTTCACCATTATCTGCCTCCTTAGTTCTGTGAATTGGGGACAGGTGGCCAACCCTAACTTTCTCAAACTGCCACAAGCCAGGCTTTGACCCTAAAGCACCCCTGAACACTTTCTCAGGGGCCATCTTGGACATCACCTTCTGTAGCAGGTCAGTTTGTGCAAACTATCCCAGTATATGACCCCAAGTTCGGGCCAGGCCCCTCTCACTGCTGTTACCATCACAAAGAGCTGAGCAGCACCCCCACGCTGACAACTGCTTTGAGCATTACAGACCACGATAGTTGTTCTGACCCAACAACTATGACCTTAGGCTGTGTTTCACGGTGAGGGATGGGTGTGAACATGGCTGCAGCCATGTCTCGTGGCTAGGAGGGCCTGTAACCCTGACTCCTGGCAGCACCGTGGGCTGACCCACAGAGTTGTGACCGCAGCAGTGCACCTCCAGGCTGGGCTCAGAATTGTTTTCATGTTTCCCTCAGAAGTGCGGACTAAGTACGGCCCTCCTTCAAGATTACTGAGAGGCAAAGAAAGGCACGGACATGTTGGTCTGATGAGTGATGAGTCACTTCAGTGGTGGAAGTGGGGACAAGAAACGGCTTTGGGGCTCCAAGCCTGGGAAAGGTTAGGATAGAGCAGAATAGGTGTGCTTCTTTCCCTAGATACGCTGATCTAGGGGCCAGGAATCCTAGGTACAAAGCCTCAGAGCTGAAGAAGATGTGACACGCACAGAGGCAGACAGACAGGTGGCAGAAGAAAGGCAAGCAAGGGGACAGGCCAGCTAAGGGCCAACCTCCAGCCCAGCTTCCCACCCACATGTGAGAGAACTCTGAAAGCTCAAGCTGCTTGAAGACGCCAACTTAGTCAAGTGTCAACATGATACTAAGCTTAGCTGTACAGGACATAGTATACCCAGTACATTCTATTACATATTACTAAAAAAGAAAAGAGAAACAAATTTCATTTCTATACTGAAGATTTTTCAAGTCACTGTCTAATTTCCTCTACGAGTTTGTAGAAGACACAGGACTTCAGAGGGTCTAGCACTATCTTCAATTCATTTTGACCATGATAAAACTAAGTGTGGCCACCCTAATGTTCGCATACTGTGTTTAACACTTTGGTTATCTTAGCGGAGTGTTCAGCAGTTCGTACTTTAAAACTTCCTCAAAGAACGCTTTTATGTAACCTTCAGTTAAATATAGAAGAAAAAGGCATGATTAACTATATTCATTTCCTAAATTGCATCATTAAATTTTCTCAAATAGGAACATTTTGTGAAAATAGGATTCAATATTAAAGCAATTGTAGCAGAAGAGGGAGATTTGTGAAGCACAGACTTCGAGAATGGGGTGATCGTGATCAGCGGGTGAGTCCTTGTTTGAAGGATGCCTTTGCCTCCAAACGAGGGCATCACTGTGTCTGGCATGGGTGCTGTGCTCAGGAGGAACCCCTCCTGCCTCTCCATTCTTGTGACTCAGGGTGCAGGGAAGGTCACAGCACTCCCACACTGCTTACTGGACCTGTGCCTGCAGCTTTGGAGCCCAGGGAACCTCAGCTGCCCAGGCCGTAAGGGGAACTACTTCTGCAGGCTCCATGAGGGCGGCCTCACTGGCTCCACCTGGTCTGGGAGGTCAGGAATCCAGCCAAGAATGACTGTGGGCTGGGTCTGCACTCCTCCGTCAGAGGCTGCATCTCAGGATCAGACGGGCCAGGAGTCAGCACCCAGCCTGACCACTCACAGAGCACGTGGGACAATCGCTAGCTAACTTCTGAGCATCAGTTTCTCCATTAGCACAACAGGAAAGTCACAGTGTGTGGAGGATGCTGGTGAGGGACCCGGATGCTAATTATACAGCACTGTGCAGGAAGCCTACCCCTAGTGGCCATTCTTGCTCATGGATCCAAGTGCTTACTGGGGCAAAAAAAAAAAAAAAAAAATCTATGTGAGCTTCTTCAGGCACCCCAGGCCCAGTGTCTTTGTGGCCTTCCTCCCTGCTGGGGTCCCACACCAGGAAAGGAGCAAACACTTCCACACGTTCTGAGACCTAAAGCACAATTTCTGATGAGTTCATCCTGGGGCAGTTTGCTCCCGTAATTTAAATGAACAGATCCTTAGGCAGGGCACGCCCCGTGCTCAGGAGATCACCTATGCTGCTGGTACTGCACGAATGAGGCCAAAGGTGATTCAGGAGAACTTCCAGAATCCTCTGCACGTTCAGCCAGGCAGCCTTGATTTACACGCACATAAGCTGCTTCTGCGTGAGCTGGCTGCTCTCCTCCAGGGAGCTCAGATTGAGTCAGCCCTGACTTGTGCAACCTATCTACATGAAAATACAATCCTCACCTAAATGATTTATTCTCACATTTAGATGTAATAAAATTAATAGTGCAGTTCTCAGCTCAGTTGATGAAATTAAGTTAGGCTTTCTTTCTTAACCAACTTCTTTCTGTTATTTTCTCTATTTTCAAAAGGGAAGCTATTCCAGTCATTTGATACAAATGGCTTTAATTAGTTCAAGGCAAACATAACCTTTAAGGAATGCAGGCTTGGGACTGGCAGTCCTGTGCTCAGGACGGAAGTAACTCCACGCACAGCAGCATTGATCTGTCATGTCAAGGTGTACAATCGGATTTGGGTCAGCATCAAGGCAAACCACCCATCATTCGAAATAATGATTCTTCTGCCAAGGCACCAAGAAGCCAGCCCACGTGTGGAGCCAGGCAGGATGCATTTTGATGACAAGGGTAGGTGGGTTTTTCAAACAGTGAGAGAAAGACTACGACTACCACGACCATGCTCGCCGCCACGCGCCACCACTGGCCTTGCTCTGCCTTAAAGCACTGTAGACAGCTTCTGGGGGACTTGCGTTTCAAGGACCATTTCTCCTTGTTTATTAAAAATGTAAAGCAATCAATTCTATGCTTACTGAGAAGCATTTTGTAGAAAGAGACCCTCTGTTTGGGGGTTGGGCAACCACAAACACAATTCTCTCTGGGGTCTCTTTCCCGAGTTCCTCTGAATTATTCCCCAGGGATCCCTTGCTCTCTGTCAACTAGAGTCAAAATTTCTGGCCTCCAAACCAGCATTGTGTTTGCAGAGCTGACCTTCGCCTCCTTGGCCCCACGCTGACTCCTGGCCTTCCGCAGGGTGGACTCTAGTCCCCGTCTCCAGCTCCAGGCATATCCTTCTAGGAATTCTCCTGGCCCACAGCCCCCAGAACCCAGAGCAGGCAGACTGCATGTCCATTTCTCTGGAACCACACCCCCTCTGCAGCGCCTGATTCTCGCCGAGGTGCAAGCAGTCCTCCCTCCATCGCGGAGCCCACGCCCATCCCCCACAGAGGCTAGCATTTGGCTGCTGCCTGCACACGTCTCACCTCTGTGCAGATTACACAAAAAATGTTCATTCCTGGGTCTTCCTCCTTCTCGAGACACTATGCTCTTGCATGTGGATGTGTGTGTGTGCATGTGTTCATATGTGTTGAGTGCACATGTGTGTGCCCTCAGGTGAAAGCCAGAGGTCAGTGCTGGGAGCCTTCCTTAATCACTCGTCGCCTAAGTCTTTAATACAAGGTCTCTCAATGAACCAAGAACTCAGTGCTTTCGCTAGACACATGAGCCGGCGGGCTGCGGGCCTTCTGACTTCGCCAGTGCTGGGGTCACAGCCGCATGCTCCCACGCCTGGCCCTCTCTCACACGTGCTGGGAATCTTGTGTAAAGGCAGGCTCACCACCCTTCCATGCAGACAGGGCTCACCCACTGTCCTCGCACTGGCCATGTCCCTATCATTTCTGTATTTACTGGGACCCAGTGTATAATTGTCCCCCAAATTTAGCACTCTCTTTCTTTTTCCCTCCATGGCTCTGACTCTGGATTTCCCTTCATTTGCACGTGTCCACAGAGAGCTTCACTCCTGTACCCTGCAAAACTTGCATCTTGGCTGTCTCACTGAGCAGGGGCCTATATGCAATTTTTAATGTGTTATGCATATTTCCATTTTAGCATATTACATGTAAATGAACCACATCATATCTGTGAGCTCTGAAAACAGAATTCATGTCTTATAATCTTAAAATAATTTGAATCAACTGTGTTATTAGCACACAGTAGTTGCTCAATAAATGCTACATTACTGACTAGATATGTACGTCAGTGTGTGGCTGCTTAGTCACAAGAAGAGAGAAATGGGTTTGTTCTCTACCCTTCTCCCTTCCCATATACACAACCTTCAAACACACAAGAAACAAGTCAGAAATTAAACAAGCAGAGCAGACACAGTGTTCAGCCACAGCCAGAGAGGATCATGCCACAACTCAGCTCCTACCCCAGTCACATCAGGATCCTTGCAGTGACGGGGTGGGGGGGGAGTGCCACCCTCTAGTGAAAACTTGCTACAACCGTTCTCCATGGAGAATACTCTCTCTGAGGTGTGAATGAAGAGCTAAGGACACTGGCACAGGTGTCCTCACAGAACAAGGATGGCTACAGGAGACAGGTGGGCAAGGGTCAGTGGGCCTTGTGAAAGAGAGAGGAGAAGCACCTTGTCTAAAAGAGTTGGCTCAGAGGCTCAGCAGTGCCCACAAGGGTCTGCAGGGGGCACTTCAACCAGGAGGCCAGAGTACAATTTTAGCTAGTACCAAGGAACCCCCGGGGACCACAAGCTCTATGACATTTTATACAAGTGTGTGTCTGTGGCATTTAGATGTGCTTGTCTCTTTATTATTACTCAAGGTCCCAACCCATGCAGTAAAGAGTTCTGTCCCATCTCACAATGTCCACACTGCTGTCCTGGATGGAAGGATGAATGTCCAAAGCCCGGTAGGCAACACTCCCCCGGAACCCTCCTCCTGACATCCACAAGCTATTTTCACTGGGGACCGAACCCTTTCCCTGAGCTCAGAGGGAGCCAGTTTGCAAGCACATGTCTGCCACTCTGTCCTGAACTTCATTCTAACTCCATGTGTAAATCGAGGCCCATAAAACCTGCTGCCTCTGGGAGACAGTCTCCCCTAGGTCTCTCCCAAGTCTCCTGTTTGCAATTCCTAGCTGCCTCCTCCACCGTCCTCCTGACACAAGCCCACTCTCCATGCAGGAGGTGTCAGGAGCTCTCATGCCAGGCCAATCAGTTGCCACTGTGAGGTGCTGGGTGACACAGCATTGAGAGAGGCTCCTGTGCCCAGAAGAGAGGAGAAGGATGCGCACGCTCTACAGAAGCGTCTCTCCTCCTCACCCGCCGCTCCCATGCCCGCTTTTGGCCCTGGTTCTGGCTTTAAGGAGTCCACTTGGACATGAGTGGAACGCAAACCCTCCCACTCAGGATTCCCTGTGCCTCTGGAAAAGCAGTCATTCTTCCCCTTGCACCCAGCACACTTCCTGGGTGAGGGGTGGCAGGGACTTCACCATTTCCTGCCTCCTTGGGTACAATTAGAAAAACGTGCACTCCAGCTTCTGACAAGAAGATAGAGCGCTCCGGCACCAGGGTGGCTAATTGGTGGCATTATTTATGTGTTTCGAATGCCTATGAAGTTCCCTGGCTGTTTCTGATGCAATTAGTCTCATCGATGGCGAGGTTTATGAGTTGAAATAGCGGAAATTAAAGCACTGCCTAACACAATAGAACACAGTAAAAGTGAGTGCTCTGCTGGTCTTCATTTAGAACGCTGAGAAAATGTCTCCGAAGTTTTATAGGAAGATCAAAAGTCCCTCTTTCCAGCACCATAACTTGGTGCTCACTGAGATGCTCAAATACAAGACTAAGGCGGACAGAAAGGAATTTCCGAAATGGCAGACAGGCAGCCACAGAGACCGTCTTGCTTGTTTGCAGGCCCCGGGTGCTCACGAGCAGAAACAAGGCTGGGTCCCGTGTCTGTCTCAGATGCTGCTGCCCTCAAAGACAGCAGCCATGCTGACGGCACTCATGAAAGACAATGATGCTAGAAAAGCCAGAACATGATTTATGCGAACGCCCAGTGGTTGTGACTTCACGTTTTCCCGTGTGTGAGCCATTGATATACAGGGCATGATTGCACACTCTAAGTCGATTTAAACTCTAACAGGTCTTACTTTATATTCACGATTCAAATTTCAAAAGACAGAGATGGCTATGATATGACAGGACACGCCTCCTCCATTCCTGAACCCAGCCACTCAGTGCTCCCAGGAAGAGGTGGATGCCTGCTATGCGACCTGCCTGGGTATGTTATGTATTCCCAACAATAACAGAATGCCTTCCTAGTCTCTGGTTCACCAGCACGCATGCTTAGCATCTGAGAAAAATGAGCCGGGCATGGTGGCGCATGCCTTTAATCCCAGCACTTGGTAGGCAGAGGTAGGAGGATCACCGTGAGTTCAAGGCCACCCTGAGACTACATATGAATTCCAGGTCAGCCTGAGCTAGAGCCAGACCTCAGAATTAGATCTTTGAGATGCAGGTAAAGAAAGCGCCGTTCTCTTCCCCCCTCACCACACTGACCACGTGGACAAAGTCTAAACCACCCTGTAGTAGTGGTCATAAAGGCTGTTTCTAGAACTTGCTGACCTCATTGGGAAGAGCAGCCCTGTGCATCCCTCCTCTCATCTCAGGGGGCTTCTGTGAGTTCTCAGAAGTTGGTACTTATGCCAGAGCAATCTGCAGTCCAGTCTCCTATGGGGATGCTCAGAACTGAGAAAGGAACCCTTGTACAGTGATGGGAAGAATTCCCCACATACCAGCTTCCACCCCTGCACAGGTCACACTGGGTCCTCCCAGTGCCCACCTGTCCCCATCATGCCAAATGCCTTGGGGTGTTCATGCCAAGAAAGCACCTCCAGACTGGTCCTGTACCTGCAACATGCCATGGCACTGGATGAGGGAGCCCGGGGATTCACGCCCATTCTGCTACCTCTGGCTGTGGCTTACTGAGAAATTACAGGGAGCTTCCAATTGAAAAGACCTCCACTCGTGTTCCCTGGCTGGATCCTGCCCTGCCCTGCCCTGACCCTCCCATTGAAAAGACCTCCACTCGTGTTCCCTGGCTGGATCCTGCCCTGCCCTCCCATTGCATCCCTGAAGAACAGGAACAGTGACAGGAAGGTGGAAAGGAAGCAGATGACAGCGTCAGTGGGGCCATGGAGGACCCTCACCCCACTCTACAGGAACACAGGAGCAGAAAGCACAGTATCAGGAGGAGCCTGGGGCCTTGGAAGAGCCAAAAGGGAGGATCTCAGAGCTGGAGTCTGCCAGTGCTTGTTAACCCATACTTGACAACACCTTACACAGTGAGTGTTTATATGTATGTATGTACTTATAGATATATATTTTATTATTTTGTTTTGGAGAGAGACAGAGGGGGAGAGGAAGACAGAGATGGGCGCGCCAGCAGTGTCAGCTGCTGCGAACGAAATCCAGATGCGTGCGCCCCCTTGTGGTCAAGTGCAGCATTGCGCCCTTGCGTACTTTGCATCTGGCTAAACGTGGGACCTGGAGATTGGAACCGCTGGAGATTGGAACCAGTGTTCTTAGGCTTGGGAGGCAGGCGCCTTAATCCCTAAGCCATCTCTCCAGCCCTGTACTTATATTTTATTGACAACTTTTATATATGTAATAATGTATTTTGATCATAATCCCCTTCCATTACCGTCTCCTTTCCCCTTGCCCTGCTTCCTGAATTCCTTCTTCCTAGCTGGCTCTCTTCTACACTGATGTATCTTTTCCTCTTGTGTGTGACACACTGAGTTTAATTAAGCTTACCTGACAGGGCAAGGGTAGGGGATTATTTATCAGAGCACATGGGCCCTTCCAGTGGCTACACCACTGAAGAAAACATCTCCTGCTCCCCAAGAAACACCTCTTCAGGGATAGATGGGGGCCTCATGCCCACCTCCACCATCCTTGACAGAATGTTCATGGGCACGGCATCGTGCATTCCTTGTGCAGGTAGTCATGGGTTCTGAGACATTATGGATGCAAGAGCTCCACCACGTCTGGAAGGCAGCATTCCAACACCCTCCTTTTCATTCTCTGGTTCATTCTGCCTCCTCTTCTGCAATCTTCCCCAAGCCTTGAAGAGCATGGCAGAGATATGTCATTTAGCACCAAGCACCTTACTACAGATTGTAACCTGCACATTCTCCACGTCAGCCACAGCTCTGTGTGAGATTTCAGTGGCTGCCCGATGCTTCCACAGAAGCGTACACTACCATTAATCCAGCCCTGCCATGGGGCGAACAGACCTTTGTCATCCAGAGTTTCCCTATGAAGCTACGTTCCTCGGATGTATGTGTGCATCATCTGCAGTTCTGTGGAACTCTAAGATCTGCCGGCCACTCTGCCAAGGCTGGCCACCCCCCATCTCACTCACAGGGTCACAATTCCTGGGCTGATGTGCCCAACCCGCCTTCGGGATGAAGAAAGGGAGATCAAAGAAGGTAGAGAAGACTCTCAAGTCCCAGGCAGTGTGGAGTGGTTGGGGGGGGACCACACCTGGACTCTGGTGGGTCCAGGTCTATCATGGACATGGTGACAGTGTTTCCAGGACAGAGCCCATGGCCAGGACAGCTGGAGCGAAGCCAGAGTCTTGAAGTAGATTAACCATGCCCTTCCAGAAACATTGCAGTAAATCACATTATTCCAGCTGCACCAAACAGCGTAGAAGGTCCAGCAGCTGCCACTGACTGTTCACATTGGAACCAGCCAAATGCCCAATCACACATACAGCACGTGTGCTCACACTGGGGGCCCCTGAAGAGCAGTTGGGATGGGAGATGAGCTTGTCTTCACAGGGTGTTCTTCCAGTTCTGTTACTAAGCAACAATGTCAGCAATGGAAATAAGTGGACGGCCAACCTGAAGCTTAAAGCCTGCCACCAGCAGAAGCCCTGGCTCATCAAGCACTGAAGACCCTCACACTGAGCCCAGGCTGTGGATGAAGCTCGGGACTAGACCCCTTAGCCAGCATATGCAGCCCTGGCTTCATCCCTAGCATGAAATATATAGAGAAGGAAGGAAGGGCAGAGGGGAAAGAGAAAGAAAGCCTGAATAAATTAAAGAGGAAAGTAGGGATAAAAGAGGGAAGAAAGGGAGGGAAGGAGGGAGAACAGAAGAGAGGAAGGAAGGAAAGAGGGGAGGGAGGGAAGGAAGGAGGAAGGAAAGAAGGAAGGAAGAAAGGAAGGGAGAAAGAAAAGAAGGAAGGAAGGAAAGGACTGAGGGAGGGAAGGAGGGAGGAAGGAAAGAAGGAATAAAGGAAGAAAGGAAGGAAGGGAGGAAAGGAGGAAAAAAGGAAGGAGGGAGGAATGACAGAAGGAACAAAGGAAGGGAGGGAAGGAGAGAGAAAGGAAAAAAGGAAGGAGGGAGGGAGGAAAAAATGAAGGAGGGAGGAAAGAAAGGAGGGAGGGAAGGAGAAAGGAAGGGGGAGGGAGGGGAGGGAAGGAGATAACATGAGCACTGGGAAGATAGCTCAGTCTGTAAAGTGCTTGCCTCACAAGCATGAGGACCTGACTTTGATCCCCAGAACCCACATAAAAGTGGCAGGTGTGGTAGTGCATAGCTGTAAGTCCAGCTCTGGGGAGACAGGGACAGGCAGGTTCCTGGTGCTCTCTGGCCAGCCCATGTAGCCTAATTGGCAAGCTCCACTCCAATGTCTCAAAAAAAGGCAGAGAGCATTCCTGTGGAATGCCACTTGATGTTGTCTCCTGGCCTACACACACACACACACACACACATACACGCATGCGCGCGCACACACACACTGTGAACACTCACATGTGCACGAAATGCATTGCTGACACCAGGCTGTTACTAGGCATTTCCTCTGAGTTAGGTGTGGAGGATCCTACATGCTTCTAAACTGGGAAAAGTAATTTGATTTCATTTTTAAAAATAGGCCATGTTTGCTTTCTACTGCCTAATTAGAAAAAATAAACACTTAAATAATCAAGCCTCGATAGAAACACACAGCTCCGTTTTCAGTTGTCTTAAGGTTGATGCCATAGCCAAATGCTCTCCTCTGGAAGCTGGGCACGGAGAAGCTTGATCTGGTTCACAGATGCAGTGGCAAGTGCGGTTCAAGGCCACACTGAATGCGCCATGCTTGATTTGCCGCACACCCACGGGGAGTTCCACGCGCAAACTCCACAGCCTGGAGCTGCGGCCTTCACGGAGATCTCAGCGAAGGCAGGGCTCCTCTCAGCTGCATGGTGGCACCCTCTTTCCTCAGGCCCATTCACCATGCTCCTGCAAGGACCTTCTCCACCAGCCCCTGGTGAAGATGGACAGTTAGGCAGGTGGATTACAGAGCCGACTCCTGGGAATCCCCCTTCACCTCCGTTGGTTTTTGTCTTCCGAGCAGGGACTTGCAGAGCATGTCAGCTCCTGCGGGGAAGATCATTGCTTAATTCCTGACTCCTGTAAGGACCAGGTGTGTGCAGCAATGACTCGGGGACAAGGTTACTTCCTTTTGGGGGCTCTACTGAGGTTGGAATGCTAAAGCCAAGGGACTGCAAGGTGGAGAAGCCCCCTAATCCCCTTCCTCATGGCCACTCCAGGGGGGCGGGTGTGTCCTCTTGGGATCACCTTGTTCTGGACGGAACTGTCCTCCTGAGTCCAACATACGAATGCTCTGGGACTCGGGGAGAAGGGAACGTCGGCATCTCCACAGCCACTGCCCAGGTAACACTACAACTAAGGGAGGGTGGAGCATCACAGCGGACAGTCGCCTGCTTCTGCCATAGCAGAGTGGGGACACGTTCCAGTCCAAGCCGGGGAAGTGGGCCAGTGTGACAACTGACACTTCTTGACCGGAGGTGCACAGCTCCCTGGACTAGCATCTAGCACCTCGGCAACCATTCTGCTCCCCATGAGAATCCCTGGGGCCTCTCTGGGTATTCTGGAGGAAGGTCCTGGGCTCAGCCAACAGATTAGGTCACCTTATGCCACGGTTCTGAGGGGCCAGAGCTCAGCATGGTCTCCGCATAGCTGGCGCTTTGCATGGTGACAGTTAATTACAATCCTTCCTCTCAATTGTCACCATGTACGTTGTATTCACTTGGCTTCTGGGAGTGTCCACCTAGAGTGCTTTCCAGTACATTCCAGAGAATGGGCTCTTCTGGTAAAGTCTATATCTGGCTCTTAGCTAAGGATGTCTTCTCAAATGTATTTCTCTGTTAAACTGCATCCATGTCAGACGTCGTTTGCCCCTCAGCCATCACCATCATTACTGCTCGCACCCACAAGGGCACTCGGCTGCTGGGCACACACTCATATGGGGCACTCAGCTGCAGGGCACACTCACAAGAGGCACTTGGTTGCAGGGCACACACTCATAACAGGGCACTCGGCTGCAGGGCACACACTCATCCAGGGCATGCACTCATATGGGGCACTCGGCTTCAGGGCACACACTCATCCAGGGCACTCAGCTGCAGGGCACACACTCATCCAGGGCACTCGGCTGCAGGGCATGCACTCATACAGGGCACTCAGCTGCAGGGCACACACTCATACGGGGCACTCGGCTGCAGGGCACGCACTCCTATGGGGCACTCGGCTGCAGGGCACACACTCATACGGGGCACTCAGCTGCAGGGCATGCACTCATACAGGGCACTTGGCTACAGGGCACACACTCACTCACCTGCCCTGGGGAGGTCCCTGCTAGGAGGGATGATCATATAGGCTACAGGGGGAGGACAGATCCTCTGAGCTTCTTTCATGGCTGTGACCTATGGGACTGGTGTGCTCAGGGCAGAGAAAGTGAAGGGTGCCAGGCTAGGGAAAGGTGATCTTGACCCAGATCCACTACTGCAGGCACAGAGACTGAACACACGCGAACTTGCCCACTGACGATGGCTAGTGCTTCCTGCAGTTCGAAAGTCCCCTAAGGGAAGTGTGTGACTGCTCAACCCCGCACAGCTGCCTGGCAGTCACTCCAGCAGCTCCAGGTAGGGGCACAGGGCCAGCAAGGATCACCCTAAGCTCACACAACCTCTAAGGGTTTTCCTCTTGTGTCTGTACTCTACCACAGAACCTGCAGCTCAATTTGTTTTTCAGGGCACAGTTTCTCAGGGAACAAAAGCCTCCCTTGATGGGGACACTTGTCATCAGCTCCAACATGTGTGAGTCAGAGAAGGGCACTGTGGCCCTGTGGACAGGGGTTAAAGCACGGGCTGTGGCCCCTTACAAGTCACCTTGCTGGTAACATTAGTTCTCTGAAGATTTCCAGAGTCTGAGGTCTTGGAACAAGAGAACTCATGTTTTCATGACTCTAGAGACCTGACGAGTGATGTCCAGGCATGGGCAGTGGGCAGGACAGCTGTCTCTGTGAGGCTCAAGGGGAGAGTGCTCTGTCTCTTCTGGCCCTGTAGATCCTGGTCATCCCTGGCTGTGGCCACAGGGCTCCAGCCTCTGCCTCCGTCATCACATAGCTTTGGTTCCTGGGTCTCTCATTCTCTTAGATTCCAGAAATGTAGCTAATTGCCTCTGCAAAGACCCAACTTCCAACTAACATTTAAAGCTTTGAGTTGGGTGACTTTGGTGGGACTCTCTTCATCCCAGGACACCTACAGGATAGATTTGTGTTTGAAAAGCTGCTACAAAGTCTGACTTGTGTTTCCAAATGGGAAAAGTGGACATCCCCAGGGAATTTTCACAGCGGTGTGGTCACAAAGCACATATGGAGATAGTCAGTGTACAATGTCACTTGACTCTTTATACAGAGAAGAGACCCAAGGATATCTGAACCGCCTCCTCGTTCTGTCAATGGGTGGAGAGTGCCAGTCCATCAAAGCATGCCTGGTGCTGGCTCCAAGTCCAGTGCTCCTTCTGTCCGAGGTCCAGGGTCCTCTCTACAGCGGGTCTGTCTCACGCCTATTTCTGGGTCCCCACCCCACCTTACCTTTCCTTTCCCTGGTCTGCTTTGAGGATCCAGCCAAGTCTTACCAAGTAGCCCTTGTCATAAAATCAAGCCTGTTTCTCTCTCTCTCTCTCTCTCTCTCTCTCTCTTTCTCTCTGTCTCCATTCAGTTTCATCATGCCTGGCTTTATTGCATTTGGTGACTGACAAGTGGTTCCCTTAAAAAGGGAGAGAAAATGTTAATCTTAGTAATTTATCCTTTTATCCCAACAGCTCTCCTTTGCAGAATGCCATGTAATTAAAATGTGAAGTGAAGGTGTCATTGTAAAGCACAAATCGGATGGGCCTTGGCCATTGGCTGTGCCACGTACTTCTGAAATGGAAAGCTATGAAATCTAACAGGGTTTCAATTTCTCCTAATGTCAAAAAATAGCAATAAAATCAAAAAGTGAGAGAAAAAGGGAGAAAAAGTTAGGATCTGGAAACAGCATCGTCCACAAAACTGCATTAAATGTGAATTATTCCCTGGACGGTTTCTCTACGGGATTGTCTCATTACAGCCTGTATCTCACACTGACTCCTTCACAGGCTGAACATTTATTAAGAAAAAGAATCCTTCCTGCGTGGCCCACGGCAGCCCCGTCAGGGCTGGGATGGAGGCCATTTTCTGTAGCTTCTTCTGTAGTGTTGCTGCCTGAGACCATGTGGCACCTGCCCTCTCTATGGTCTCTTCCTGAAAGGTCACAGGTCCCTGCACCTGAGCTGCCTGGCTCAGGACCACGGCCCAGCAGGTTCAGACTCGCTTTGCACTTCCCAAGAGGTAGTACACAGGAGACAGGAGGCTGTAGGATCTCTGGAGTGGACACAGAGTCCAGAACATGGCCAGTGAGTTACCATCAAATAGCCAGCAAACCTGGCTCCCTGCAGAACCCCTGGGAGTCAGTGATGTACGCCTCAGACACAGCTCACAGGAGCACAGGGCTCTGCCTCCCAGAAGAAAAGCAGAGATAGGTCTTAAAGGACATTTCAGGAATGAGTGACCTGTGCACCTAAAAGACAGCAATGTCAGCCAAGAGAACTGGCAAAAGGAAGGCCTGAGATGCAGCAAGAGTGACATCCTACAGATGGGTGCAGGCAACGCTGGGGGCGGGGCATGTGCACTGGGGCTGGGGAGAAAGATGGAGGGAGCTCTGCCACCGAGTCTGAGGCCCTCCAGCCCCAGCTGACCCAGAAAGGAAGAATGAAATGGCCCTCCGGGATATGAAGCTGCCTGGAGGACCCACAAGGCTGAAAGAAGGAGGCCAATCCTGAGTAGAAAGGTAACAGGCAGGCCGCATCACTAACATCCATCTGTTTAACCAACACCTGTTCAGGTCAACTGTGGACCAGGAGCAGCATAGGTCCCAGGTACAAAACCCACCCAGGCAGGGCACCCTGGCTTGGCTCAGTGAAGGAGAAAGGGCAGGGGCAGTTGTAGACTCAGTGGAGTGGCTGTGAGAAGGGAGCACAGGGCCCAAGGAGCAAAGATGTGAGCTGAGCTCAGTGAGGGCGGAGGAGGGAGGGCAGCCCTGGCGAACTGACTTCCCAGGCTATAGTTGAAGCCTCACAACCAAGGGCACAGGGTTATGGGGAGAGGGCACAGTCCAGTCTAGAGAAGATCAGTGCCTGAGGCCAAGTGAAAGAGTAGAACCACAGAGGCAAGTGATCTTTATGACTCTCCATTCTTGGTTCCCAAACAGGTCTTTGTGCTGCATCTGAGGGCTGGTCACTGCCAACAGGACTCGTCTGCAGTCTTGATCCAGGAATGGTCCAGAAATGTTCTCACTTGCTGGTAAGCAGGAGGCGTGGACAGCGCACATGTGCTGGCCACAGGCAGAGGCTGGGGAAAGCTCCACAATTACTTACAGAGACACCCCCACTCTAGAGTCCCTCACCTGCCCACCAGCCTCTGTCTCCAGCTGCCCTTGAAGACACAGGTCGTCAGCGCTGCTTTTCACATAGGCTTCAAGTCAGCATGCATGTTGGTTTCAGACTCTCTCGGTGGTGGGGAAGAGTCTGCCAGCCACGCCAGTGCCTCCTGGGGCTGTGCAGAAGGAAGGTCCTGCAGGTGCAGGGTGAACACAGAGCAGAGTTCATGCCCACTGCTTGCCTCTTCTACATGCCACATGGACTCCAAAGCTGAGTCCTACCTGCTCCAAGTCCTGGGCTGGCCGAGGCTCAAGCCTCCAGTTCTCCAGGCCCAGTGGCTGGGAGCCCACCAAATGCCAGGCTTCCAATCAGCTTTGGAATGCCAGTGGGTCCAGGCTCCACCTCAGGACCCCCAAAAAGAAGACAGACTATACCAACATTATTCCTGAACAGGGGCTTCAGCATCAGGCACTTCCTGGAGGCAGGACATGGATGGAGCTGGAGCTGAGTGGTTCCACAGTGGCACCTGAATCCACTAGTGCCGACGTGCCAGCCCCTCCAGGAGCCAGACCAGGACAGTGACAAGACTGGAAGCAGTCATATGACCTTCACAAGTGACCTCTGACCTCCTTTGAGCCCTCCCTCCTTGCGAAGTCCCCCAGATCCACCCCTGCCAGGAAGGTCGCCCACATTATGTGAGATGGCTTGAGTGCCCTCTCCTCTCAACCACTCGGCACCACAGGCTATGTGATGCAGTGTCCTAGAGGGCCTCTGACTGTCCTTAACCTGGCCATGTAACATCTAGGACCTGCTGAGCTCAAAGAAGACAGATCCACGGTCAGGCTGCCAGGGCTATTAGAAGAGGTGCTGTTGGCTGCAAGGCTCTGTGATGTCACACAGCACGCCTGGGTCCCCCACCCTCTGTGACTGAGAAGTGCTCGTCCTCAGAGTCAATTACAGGCAGAGTCGAGCCAGTGGTGCTTTCCGTCCCAGCCCACCTTTCCCAGGGAGGAGTGAGAGCCGCTCTCGGACAGCTCTACACTCTTTCTCAGCTTTGACAAATAATCTCACCTCAGGAAAATCACGAATCATTTAAACAGAAATGCAGGCTGAGTTTACTGATAATCTCCACTTAACACTAAGGAGAAAGTGTACGGTAATTATGATTTCAAATGGGAATTTTGTTTCAAAAGCTTTCGGAAATCACTATTAGACCATTAATGAATAGACATTTTTACACGTACATGGAATGACTAGTAAAATAATTATATTATTATACATGCGAATGTTCTAGATAAAAGCCCTTTTAAATATATAAAGTACAGCCTTTACTGTTTGGAGCCGGCCACCTTCTCTGCATAATTGCTTTGACTCATTCCATAGTACCCAGCAGCTGAGCGCCCATCTGTCTTCCTACCACAGAGATACACATCGCCTTAGAACTGGGCAGCAATTACATCTTATGATCATTTAAGCGGTCATTAAAATAAGTTCCAAAATAAACAATGGCATAATTATCTAATGTATATAATCAGTTAAACAACTTTAAGCTGATAGAAGGCTTTATGCTTTAATATTAATTTCCAGATATAAATTCTTTTACTATTATTTGCTCCTATATCAGCAGTTCGATGATGTGACACCCAAACAGTCAGCTAACAAAGACATTCTACCCCAAGAAACACTGACTCGCTGGTGACACTGCACCTGACGCCACCAGGCAGCCTCAGCTGGTCCTTCGAGCAGAAGTGGGAATTAGAAATCTAAGGAATACATTTCCCAGTTTACAAAAAACAACAAAAAAAATGCTTGCTTCATTTTCTGCAATAGGGTGATGAGCAAGATCAAGATTATCTGGAGAAAATAAAGGGCCTGCCATGAAATTCAGGACAACGCCCACTGAATATTGCCAAACCCTTGGCCATCCTGTCTTGCTCTTATTTCCACAATGTTGGGAAGAACGTCAGGAGTTGTCATTGACCCATTTCATGGGTGACTTGATGGCCAGGGATATGGCTCAGCTGAGGTATGAAACCTTCCAGGCTTTGTCAACCCACAGATCAAGCCGGCGGCTCCTTGTCCCTCCTCCCCCATGCTGCCCTCACCCGGACCATCCCATCAACCTCACCGTCAACCCCTCTTGAACTGGAGCCACTTCAGTCTGGGTCCTGCTTCCTAAGCACCCCCGGCAGGGAGACAGCCAAGACCAGCACTCACAACCAACACCAAGAAGAAATGAACCAGGAGGGTTATGTGTGACATCAGGGGTGGGATGCAGGGCACGCAGGAGCCATGGCCAGGTCTGCCCTAATAGCTGGCCTCGATACTACACAGCAAGGGGCTAAGAAAAACCCATCCACCACTACTGATGGTGCTGAACCATGGGAAACGCTCAGCACGCAGTCTGCCAGCTGAGCTCTGGTCACTGTCGCCTCCCCTTCCCCCTCCCTGCCTTCTCATCCCATCCATCCCTTCTCTCTCCTCTCCTCTTTTCTCTCCTTCCCTCTCTCATTCTCTCTTCTCCTTCTCCTTCTTCTTCTCTTCTATCCTTTCTCCTATCCTCCACTTTTATCTCCTCTCTTCTATCTTCTCCTCTTTTCTGCTCTCCTCTCCTCTCCTAACTCCTTATTTTTCTTTCTTCCTGCTTTGCCAACTGCTCCATCAGGCCCAGGTTGCAAGCATATTTTTCTCATTAGTAATAAATTATATCTGCAGTCAATAATTCATTTTCCAAAAATTAATTTGGGAATGACAACACACAGCCTCCCACGTGAAATCGAGTAGGCTTTGCCAACCGCCAAAACACGACATCGTTATTCCGTGAAGGGAGCATTTTCTCATTTTCCTCCACGGAAGATTTATAGTTTCAGGAGACTGCCACGCACCTTCATGTCTGAATGAAAATAAAGCATCCAGACATTGCTCCATCTCTGCCGCGCCTCCACTTCACGGAGAACTACCTCAGAAGGCGTTTCTCTACTCTGCCTGATGATCTGTGCATCTGAGGAGAGTAGCAAAGGGCCAAACACCAGTGCCCTCTGGTGGTGGGGCAGGGGCAAGACAGGACAGACAGCCCTCTATGGAGGGCACAAGCCTTCCGCCCACAGGTCTAAGAAAGAATCTAGTCTCGAGGATCCCAGGACCACACAAGGCCCTCAGGGTCCTAGAGGCTGAGCTAGCATTGCAACAGATGCCTGGTGGTCGGATGGCGTGTGGTGAGCCTTGGGTGGGACCGAGCAGTGCTACATGTGGTCAGCCGCTTCCCTCCGAAACCCCTTTAAAGCAAAGCTTCACCTTCAGCTCCTTCCCGGTGCTCTGGGCCCAGGCTGTGGCAGCAATGCACAGCTGCTCTATGCCTCAGTTGCCTCTGGAAAGACAATCCCAGCATGCCTCTCTGCCTTTCCTCATGAAGTTGTCGAGACTTAGAGACGGCCTGCCATCCTTGGCCTCAGTTGCCCATGGTCAACTTTAGTCTGAAAATATTCCATGTAAAAGCTCAAAAACAAGCTATTCCTGAGTTTTCAACTGCATTCTGTTCTGAGTAGCATGATGGAAATCTTGAGCTGTCCAGCCTATAAAACCACCCCTTTATCCAGTGCATATGCCTTACCTGCTTGTCACATGACAGCCTTCTCGTTCCCCAGATGGGCTGTCATTGTACAACAGGGTTTTGTTCAGGAAGCCCTTATTATATTCTATTATGGCCCCAAAGTATAAGATCCATGCTGCTGGTAATGTGGGTATGACAAAAAGAAGCAGTGAAGTGTTTCATTTAAGTAAAAAAAGAGATCTCAGCTTAAGAAAAGAAAACCCTGATGCTCTGAGGTTGCTGAGATAGGTGATAGGAACACAGCATCTGTCTGGGAAATTCTAGGGAAGGAAAACAGATTCATGCCAGCGACACCTCAAACTGCTAAAATTACAGCTGCTGCATCTAAGCTTAGTTACAATGAAAGAGGAAAGAGATTTATGGTTGTAAATTGTGACCAGGATATGTGTTCTGACTGATGGCAGCCTATTGCACCAGAAAGTCCTGACACTAGCTAGGACTTGAACAGGGGACTCTCAGAAAGTCACTAGCAGTCTAAGGTCTTGTCATGTTGCCCAGTTCATTCTCAAAATGCATATGCAATTGTTATGTTACAAGAAGTAAAAGGATGAGGGTGGTATGATAAGACACACACACACACACACAGATACCATGTTCACATATCTTTTATTAAAATATATTTGTGGGTTGGAGAGATTTCTTAGTGGTTAAGGCACCTGCCTGCCAAGCCTAAGAATGCCCGTTCAATCTCCACGTCCCACGTCTAGCCAGACGCAAAAGTGAGGCAAGCACACAATGCCATGCTTGCCCACAAGGGGCGCATGCATCTGGAGTTCATTCACAGTGGCTGAGAGGCCGCTGGCACACCCATTCTCTCTCTCTCTCTCTCTCTCTGCTTCTTCCTCTCTCTCTCTCTGTCTCTCTCAAATAATAAATATATATATATATATATTTGTTTAGGGCTGGAGAGAAAGCTTAGTGATTAAGGCACCTGCCTGCGAAACCCAAGAACACCTATTCAATTCTCCAGGTCTCACATTTAGCCAGACACAAAAAGTGATACAAACATGCAATGTTGCACATGGGCACAAGGATGCATGCATCTGGAGTTTGTTCACAGTGGCTGAGAGGCCACTGGCATAGCCATTCTCTCTCTCTCTCAAATTAAAATATATATATATATATTTGTTTATAGTTATGTATGAATGTGTAGGAGCACATGTAAGAAGAGTGCATGTATATTTACTACCACAAAGGTTAAGGTGTCTTGAAACGCCACTGTGGGTAGGTTTATGCCTATATTTTTGTTTATAACAGTACTTGAGCAAGGTTTGAAGAAAAGGTTTACTTTGTTCACAGTTCTGGGAATCTGCAAGGCTCTGACATGGATCTCACTGCAGATGGAACTAGTAAGACAAGTGTATGAAAGATGAATGACACAAGGATAAGGTGGTAGAGAAGGAAGGAGGGCACCAGGCTCCCTTAGGACAACTTATTTTCATGGGAGCTAGCCTGGTGCTCCAAGAACAGTATCTGCTCCAATAACATGACTATCTCCATAGTTGCCACCACTTACAGGCTCCATCACCTCAGCATAGATACACTGGGGAACACACCTCAGCACAGGAACCTTAGGGGTACTAATGATACCTCAACCATCTCAAGGAGGATATTTAGACCACTGAAGAACCCAAGACATAAGGTAGTGATTGTTCCACAGCAATGATTATTGTTATCCAGTGAGAGTTTTCAGAGGGGAGTAACTACACGCTAATTGAGAACATAGACACTGGGAGCTAGGAGGATGTAAAATCAGGACATGGTTAGAGATAATTATGTTTCCAGACTGAAAGGATATTGTAGTCTGGGCTAAAATCTCCAGAAGAACTGATTCTTCCTTTCCTCCTTGGGCAGGCAAAGCACTAATGTATTGCTTAGACATGTGGTGTGCCCACATGCTGCTCTCGCAGAGGAAGGAGGATGGCTGTTTCACAAAATGGGTGTGGGGTTCAGACCCACCAGAATCATCTGAGTGTGAGTTTGCTTTCTCCTCATGCTCCATCTCCAGTTTGACATAAGAGTCTAGACAGGAAAGTTAATTCCCATCATCTTTGGATGCACACAAGTCTAGAAAAGGGGAAGGCACAAAGGAAAAAAGAAAAGGGTTCCTTTTCATATTCACATCCTTGGCCTGAATTTAAAGTGATCTCCAATGCATAATCAGAAACTGTATTGAAGTAACCAACAGGCATAAGGGAAACTTAATTCATCTTGCTTAAATGCAGGAGGGGAAGCTTTCCTCATCTACTCAACATCCATGATGGAACCTTCACTCAACTAGTCCACATCCATGATGGAACCTTCACTCATCTAGTCCAAATCCATGGAGGAACCTTCACTCATCTAGTCAACATCCATGATGGAACCTTCACTCATCTAGTCCACATCCATGATGGAACCTTCACTCATCTAGTCCACATCCATGATGGAACCTCCACTCATCTAGTCCACATCCATGGAGGAACCTTCACTCATCTACTCCACATCCATGATGGAACCTTCACTCATCTACTCAACATCCATGATGGACCCTTCACTCATCTAGTCCACATGCATGATGGAACCTTCACTCATCTACTCCACAACCATGGAGGAACCTTCACTCATCTAGTCCACATCCATGATGGAACCTTCAGTCATCTAGTCCACATCCATGATGGACCCTTCACTCATCTAGTCCACATCCATGGAGGAACCTTCACTCATCTACTCCACATCCATGATGGACCCTTCACTCATCTAGTCCACATGCATGATGGAACCTTCAATCATCTAGTCCACATCCATGATGGAACCTTCAGTCATGTAGTCCACATCCATGATGGAACCTTCACTCATCTACTCAATATCCATGATGGAACCTTCACTCAACTAGTCCACATCCATGATGGAACCTTCAGTCATCTAGTCCACATCCATGATGGAACCTTCACTCATCTACTCAATATCCATGATGGAACCTTCACTCAACTAGTCCACATCCATGATGGAACCTTCAGTTATGTAGTCCACATCCATGATGGAACCTTCAGTCATCTAGTCCACATCCATGATGGACCCTTCACTCATCTAGTCCACATCCATGATGGAACCTTCAGTCATCTAGTCCACATCCATGGAGGAACCTTCACTCATCTACTCCACATCCATGATGGACCCTTCACTCATCTAGTCCACATGCATGATGGAACCTCCAATCATCTAGTCCACATCCATGATGGAACCTTCACTCAACTAGTCCACATCCATGATGGAACCTTCAGTCATGTAGTCCACATCCATGATGGACCCTTCACTCATCTACTCAACATCCATGATGGAACCTTCACTCATCTACTCAATATCCATGATGGAACCTTCACTCAACTAGTCCACATCCATGATGGAACCTTCAGTTATGTAGTCCACATCCATGATGGAACCTTCAGTCATCTAGTCCACATCCATGATGGACCCTTCACTCATCTAGTCCACATCCATGATGGAACCTTCAGTCATCTAGTCCACATCCATGGAGGAACCTTCACTCATCTACTCCACATCCATGATGGACCCTTCACTCATCTAGTCCACATGCATGATGGAACCTCCAATCATCTAGTCCACATCCATGATGGAACCTTCAGTCATGTAGTCCACATCCATGATGGAACCTTCACTCATCTAGTCCACATCCATGATGGAACCTTCACTCATCTACTCAATATCCATGATGGAACCTTCACTCAACTAGTCCACATCCATGATGGAACCTTCAGTTATGTAGTCCACATCCATGATGGAACCTTCAGTCATCTAGTCCACATCCATGATGGAACCTTCAATCATCTAGTCCACATCCATGATGGACCCTTCACTCATCTAGTCCACATGCATGATGGAACCTTCAATCATCTAGTCCACATCCATGGAGGAACCTTCACTCATCTACTCCACATCCATGATGGACCCTTCACTCATCTAGTCCACATGCATGATGGAACCTTCACTCATCTACTCCACATCCATGGAGGAACCTTCACTCATCTACTCCACATCCATGATGGAACCTTCACTCATCTACTCAACATCCATGATGGAACCTTCAGTCATGTAGTCCACATCCATGATGGAACCTTCACTCATCTAGTCCACATCCATGATGGACCCTTCACTCATCTAGTCCACATTCATGATGGAACCTTCAGTCATCTAGTCCACATCCATGGAGGAACCTTCACTCATCTACTCCACATGCATGATGGACCCTTCACTCATCTAGTCCACATCCATGATGGAACCTTCACTCATCTACTCAACATCCATGATGGAACCTTCACTCATCTAGTCCACATCCATGATGGAACCTTCACTCATCTACTCAATATCCATGATGGACCCTTCACTCATCTAGTCCACATCCATGATGGAACCTTCACTCATCTCGCCCACATGCATGATGGACCCTTCAATCATCTAGTCCACATGCATGATGGACCCTTCAATCATCTAGTCCACATGCATGATGGAACCTTCACTCATCTACTCCACATCCATGATGGACCCTTCACTTATCTAGTCCACATGCATGATGTAACCTTCACTCATCTACTCCACAAACATGGAGGAACCTTCACTCATCTACTCCACATCCATGATGGAACCTTCACTCATCTAGTCCACATCCATGATGGAACCTTCACTCATCTAGTCCACATCCATGATGGAACCTTCAGTCATCTAGTCCACATCCATGATGGAACCTTCACTCATCTAGTCCACATCCATGATGGACCCTTCACTCATCTAGTCCACATCCATGATGGAACCTTCAGTCATCTAGTCCACATCCATGGAGGAACCTTCACTCATCTACTCCACATGCATGATGGACCCTTCACTCATCTAGTCCACATCCATGATGGAACCTTCACTCATCTAGTCCACATCCATGATGGAACCTTCACTCATCTACTCAATATCCATGATGGACCCTTCACTCATCTAGTCCACATCCATGATGGACCCTTCACTCATCTAGCCCACATGCATGATGGACCCTTCAATCATCTAGTCCACATGCATGATGGACCCTTCAATCATCTAGTCCACATGCATGATGGAACCTTCACTCATCTACTCCACATCCATGATGGACCCTTCACTCATCTAGTCCACATGCATGATGGAACCTTCACTCATCTACTCCACAACCATGGAGGAACCTTCACTCATCTACTCCACATCCATGATGGAACCTTCACTTATCTAGTCCACATCCATGATGGAACCTTCAGTCATCTAGTCCACATCCATGATGGAACCTTCAGTCATGTAGTCCACATCCATGATGGAACCTTCACTCATCTAGTCCACATCCATGATGGACCCTTCACTCATCTAGTCCACATCCATGATGGAACCTTCAGTCATCTAGTCCACATCCATGGAGGAACCTTCACTCATCTACTCCATATCCATGATGGACCCTTCACTCATCTAGTCCACATGCATGATGGACCCTTCACTCATTTAGTCCACATGCATGATGGAACCTTCAATCATCTAGTCCACATCCATGATGGAACCTTCAGTCATGTAGTCCCCATCCATGATGGAACCTTCACTCATCTAGTCCACATCCATGATGGAACCTTCACTCATCTACTCAACATCCATGATGGACCCTTCACTCATCTACTCAACATCCATGATGGAACCTTCACTCAACTAGTCCACATCCATGATGGAACGTTCAGTCATCTAGTCCACATCCATGATGGAACCTTCACTCATCTAGTCCACATCCATGATGGAACCTTCACTTATCTAGTTCACATCCATGATGGAACCTTCAGTCATCTAGTCCACATCTATGATGGAACCTTCACTCATCTAGTCCACATCCATGATGGAACCTTCACTCATTTGTTCTTATCTAGGGTGGAAGCTCCATTCATGTAGTGTACATGCACTTAGGTTGATTCCCTTAGATCAATATGATTTGGCTCGCCCCAGTCTCCATTTCTAATTGCATTCTTGAGGTTGAAATGGCCTGTAGAAAAGATATAATTCTATGCCACTCATTTCATACATGCAGATAATTCTCTGAAGGTTTGGTATCCTCTGAAATTGCCCACTGCACATTATATATCCAGAAGCCTGCTACTTAAGATTGTTACTTACACCAGTGACTGCCAAATTAGGTAACTTTTTGGATGTCTAATTAAACTGTGAATTTGAGAAATCAGCCAGAGATGCAAATAAAAGTGCATTTTACAAGAGATTGTCAAGAAATTTGTATGGTTGCATAGACTGCTCATGTAGGCTATAGGCTCCACTGTGGAGTTGGATGAAGTCAGAAGTGTCCCTGCACCTCCCCGCACTCCCCCCTGCAGATGTGTTTTGAATCTGCAGGCCTTAGTCACTCATCTGCTAGGCAAGCTGCCCAGCAAGCTGTTCCCCTCCTCAGCCACAATCTCATTCCATCAGTCATGAGAGGCAGATGCTGGTCATAAGCATCTAAGGGCTCTATGCCAAGAGGCTGGAGGTGGGACCCCTCCAGTGGGGAGTCTGGTGATCAAAGACTTTCCTAGCCCTCTGCCTCTGTACCAGGAAGATATGCAGGGCATAGAGGGAAGGCAGAAGCTCAGACTACAGAACACCCACCTGCATAGACCCGCCCATGAGCTTAGAGGGCTTGACCTTCAGAGTCTCACTTATTGGAAACTGCTATAGGCATTTAAACAGGCCAGAATATGTGATGGGATCTATAATTAATTTAATGAAATCATTCTTCACTGTGGTCAGATTTCTATAAATTCCCAGAAGGTGTTTAACCACTATTCTATTCTCCAAATTTTTCATGAAGTTCCAATAGACAGCTAAGCACTCAGGGTCCAAGAGCTGCAGCCATAGGTGGGACTCCAGTTCAGCAGTCTGCTTGTGCCGGCTGTGCCTTGGTGTCCCCATCTATGGGGTGGGGGACAACCACAGCTGCCTCCAACACTACTGAGAATAAGGTGTGATGAGTTCCTTTATGGCATGTCTGGCCCCAGAGTTCCGAGAGACTCTATGCCTCCTGCTCTGCAGCCCCCAGGGTGTCTGCTAATATGTAGGTAAGAATTTGTTCCCACAAAATCTGGATTTTAACATCTAATTTTCTCACTAGGAAAAACTGGCTCCAGGTGTGGAATTTGATTAGACCTTGATGCCAGTGTGTATGGTGGGGCTTGCAGTGCATGTGTGCAAGCATGCGGTTCATGTGGATGTGGGCACATGTGAACATGTGTGTGCATGTGCTCCTACAGATGGGCTGGTCCTCCAGCTCCCAGGCTGGCTGTCATCCACTGCTGGGGCGGGGTGTGGCCTGGCCCCAGGGCACCTTTCTTCATGGTGATGACCAGTTGCCACGTGGTGCTATTTTGCACCCATTCTCCTGGCTTCCCAGTATTCTTGCAGGCGAGCATTGCTCTCTCCCTTCTCAGAGGTGTGGCATGAGGCGCCATGAGACCAAGAAACACAGCGTGAATACTGAACAGTGCTGGTGATAAAAGGGAGAATCAGACTGTGTACTTCCAAGTCCTGCTCACTTGAGTCTCTGCCCCTCCAAGGGTCCACTGGCCACCTGGACAAAGCGAGGACATCTTACCATGTCCCTAGTGGGAGGGGGTCTCTTGACCAGGTGATCTATAGGCTTCTTTAGATCAACTTTTAAGGGAGGAGCCCATAATCTTATGTTTGGGGTCCCTTAGAATGTCATGTCCCTACCCAGGGCCAGGGGTGAAACTCAAATTAGCTTTCCCTCAACAAAAGCCCTGATGTTCCCATCTTCCTGCCTTTCATGGGTGCTTTCAATACTATGGAGGAACAGTTGTGATATTTCCCTTTCTGATGTTACCAGGGAAACAGGAGCTTGGGATGTCCTTCAATGACCTCTAAGCCTAATGCCTGCCTGGACTCCCCTCACCACTGGGGAACAAGGGCTCAGAAGCAGCCCTGTCATCCTCCGAGCTCCCACCTCCGGTAGCCTTTCCACACAGAGCCAGAGTGAAAGAATCAAATATGAAACAGCCTGTTTCCTGGATGGGAAACACCGACCTGAGCGCACACTTGGCTAAGGGCCCGCTCCTGTGACAAGTGTCTTCTCTGCAAAGATAATTCGTGACACCAGCCTTTCTGCCCATCACTATTCTGTTCCCAGGAGCAGCATGCCTGCCAGCTGCCACCAGACTCCCCCTCCCCCAAATCCAGCCTAGGCATCGTGCTCCACACTGTGGGCTCCATAGTCCCTCTGCCACCATGCATTGCCCATCCAAACTGTGGTGGTTTGATTCAGGTGTTCCCCATAAACTTAGGTGTTCTGAATGCTAGGTTCCCAGTTCATGGAGATTTGGGGATTAATGCCTCCTGAAGGCAGTGTATTGTTGGGGGCGGGCTTATGGGTGTTATAGCCAGCTTCCTCTTGCCAGTGTTTGGCACACTCTCCTGTTGCTATTGTCCATCTTATGTTGGCCAGGGGGTGACGTCTACCCTCTGCGCATACCATCATTTTTGCTGCCACCATGGAGCTTCCCCTCGAGTCTGTAAGTCAAATAAATCCTTTTTTCCCAAAAGCTGCTTTTGGCTGTGTGATTTCTGCCAGCAATGGGAACCTGACTGCAACAGTAATGTTGGTACTGAGGAGTGGGATTGCTGCTAGACACCTGACTGTGTGGCTTTGGCCTTTTTGGAGCTGATTTTCAAGAGGAATGTGGAAGAATTTGAAACCTTAGCCTAAGAGATGCTTTGAAGTGCTGTAAGTGCAGCTTGATGGACTATTCTGGTCAGAGTTGAAAGTCTTGAATGCAGTAAGAACTATGGACTGTGAGAAAGAGCTTTGCCTGGACTGGTCTAGAAGTAGTTTGTGTGAGAGGCTTGCTGTTAGGCCTGTCCTGAGAACTTATGCAGGGGTGCTCTGTGTAAAAATGGACTGGTGTGAGCAGAGGGATAGGGCAAAGAAATGAAATCTTTGGGCTAATACTCTGCCTGTTCAGCTGCAATTATATGAGAGATTACAACCTTTGAGACTGGGCCAACTGACCTGCACTGGGGCAACAGGAAGAATGTAGACTCTTTTGAAGGGGCCTGAGTGCTCAAGGAGTGTCCTGTTCTTCAAAGTCTGATTTATTTCCCCCTTGGATTAACAAATTTGCACCCCACCTGTTATCATGGAATATAAGAAATGCAGGAAAGAGAGGGTCAGTGAATTTTCAACATGACCATGGGCAGTGTGAAGCAGGTTTGCTGGATGCCTGCATGGAGACCTGATGGAGCTATGAGGATGAACCGTGGGTTGCAGTGGAGACCCAGTGGAGATGCCACAGCACAAGATGACTGCTAAGGAATGCTGCCGGCCCCGGATGAAGTTTTCCAAGTCTGTGGGTTGCAGCATAGCTGGAGGGGCAGAATTGGAACTCCAGAGACTGGCTAGAATTATCAGACTTAAAGACTTGTCACTGACTAGAGTTGCTGGACTTGGAGCTACAGAGTTTGATGTTTGCCCTGGTTGTTTTAAATCTTGTATTGGTTGCATATTTCTTTGCTATGCCCAATGCCATCTTTTACAATGTGAATTCTGTGCCATTATGGGTTCTGGGGGATTTTTTTGGTATTATGGCTCAGTTAAAAAACCTTGGATGATGGGGATGCTTTAACATCATTGGGATTGATGAAAATTATGGAGACCTTTAAAGTTGGATGATGAATGCATTGTATTTTACATCATGGATGGTTATCAGTTAAGCAGGCCAGGGGCAGAATCTGGGTGGTTTGATTCAGGTGTCCCTCATAAACTTGGGTGTTCTGAATGTTAGGTTCCCAGCTGGAGTTGTAGCTCAGTGGTTAAAGACACTTGCTTGTAAAGGCTGCCAGTCCTGGTTCAGTTCTCCAGCACTCATGGAAACCCAGACGCAAACAATGGTGCAAGCATAGTGGCAAGAGAGCTGGGCATGGTGGCGCACACCTTTAATCCCAGCCCTGGGAAGCACAGATAGGAGGATCACGTGAGTTCGAGGCCAGTCTTGGACTACAGAGTGAGTCCTAGGTCATTCTGGGCTAAGGTGAGACCTTACCTTGAAAAAAACAAAAAACCCTGACTTTTGAGTTTGTAGTGACAACAGATGCTGCCTTCACATGCAGGTGAACAAGCAAAATAATAACAATAATAATAACGAGCAGAATTACCACATTTAACATTCAGCCTGAGCCCTAGTGACTTGATGTTTGATGTGGGTGGGTGTCTAAAACCCCATCACTGACGGCCCATAGTGGCTGCTCAAATGGCCAGTCTTGAGAAAGACAACATGGCTATAAAATTCAACAAGATAATGAGATGCCCACAGATCTGGCCGCACAGGATCCCAGGATAAAAGAACAAGTGACCTCGCCCTTAACTGCTATGAAGGGCGTGCACAGTCCGGTGGTGCAGTTCCCTCTCTGGGAACTTACCCATTTCTTCCATGTCTCTCAGTAAATTCTGTCTGTTCTTGCTTTGTGAATTCTTTCACCACCTGCATCACCTCAGTCAGCATCCCACCCAGCCCCAGTTTCTCTGTATTCTTGTCCCTTCCCTGACAGCATGGGGGCAGACTGACCCTGATCCTGGGCTTGTCATCATCAGAGCTCCTGTGACATTCTCATCATCACTCCAGATTCATGCAGGTTTAATTAAAACAAGCTGGCACTGGCACCAGTGGAAACCTAGCAGACCAAAACATGACCCTGGCCTGGTTAAATCCTACTAGGCAGCCATTGGCAACTGTCAGGTGACTTTCGTGGGGAGATGGGGAGAAGCTCCCACCCCAGAGGCACCAAGAAACCGAAGGCGGGAGTCCATCCACATGCAACAACCTCATGGACCTGGGGTTACGACAGGAGCATGGGTGACCCACAGGCAGGTGCATTACTGGAAAGTCCCACTCTAGCATGGATGACAAGCAACTCCACTTTGTGGCGGCCAGTGCCCTGCGGAAATTTATCCATTAAAATACCCCTCAGTGCCCAAATCTCAGGCAGAAAGCAGAGGTGTGAGAGACAGCACTGCCACGGACAGCTAGGGTTAGTGGGACGCCCTGAGATGAGCCATCACAGGAAAGGGCGTTACTTCTGGATGTGGAGACTGAGCCACCGTGAGGGTGAGTGGGGTCCTCACCTACAGCGTCTGCACTGTCCTGAGACCAGTGTGGAGGGACGTCACGGCTGTGACAGCTCCAAACCTCGTCCCAAGCACAGTCTTCCCTCCGAAGTCACATCCGGTCACATCTGCCTCCCTCAGAATTAGCCACCAGCCACTTTCCTTCCTCCTGGATATGCCCTGTGGATTCTATGGGGTTTTGTTCACAGGGTGCCCCTTAGTCTCCAGTGCCAGGCCTCCCTAGGCTGGGAATCCTTTCCTGGAGGGTTGAGGAATGCGGACAAGGACCAGTGAGGTGCCAACCCTAGGCTAGAAGGGGCACAGGACACCATACCATGTCACTCAAGGCCATAGGCCCTAGCCTGCACAGTGAGTGGGTTCATAAGCAGACATAGTGAACTAAAGAGAGGGAGAGGTAGTGAGATGGCGCTGATGAGGCCAGAGTGGAGCAGAGCCTCAGCAAGGGGCTGGGCTCTATCTTCCCCTCCTTTCTCCCTCCCTGTCTTTTTCTTCCCTTCTCTTTTCCTCTCTACCTCCTCCTTCCTCTTCCTCTTCCTTTCTGTTTCTCCTCTTCTCCCTACCATCTACATACACAGGGACTCTGTCGAGATTCTACTATCCAGGGAGATGGCTCAGCTGTTCAAGGCTCTTAGTCATAACTTGGGCAATAAATGTATAAACGTGTCTGGTATTCTCACTGACATATCGGCAAAACAAAGTCCCTGGCCAGGCCATCTGCTCCTCCAAGCTCGCGGTGCTCCTTGCTCTCAGCCCCAAACTCTCATTGTATTACATGTGACTAGCAAGGGTTCACCCAGGCCGGGGACCCAGACAGACTGGACTGAAGCCCAGATATCAGTTGCAATCTCAGATCTCGGGCTAGCTCTCTCTCCACTCCCTGGGAGTGCACCAGTACACCTGGCCTGGACCTGATAGTCAAGGGGTCTTTTGAAACTGCAGTTTGTGGCAAATGCTACCTAGTGCTAGATCCTTTACTGTTTATTTTGTTTTTCAAAGTTGCCTGGTCCTCTGCTTGTCTGTCCTTGACCTCTGTCAGCCAACTGGAAGTCCTGAGCAGAACAGCACTGACTGTGGCCCAGGCAGGTGAAATATCAACTCAGGGTCCTTTGGAGTGAGTGTCCACCTTTCAAGACCCTAAGTGGCGTTGGTGGAAGAGCATGTGCTGAGACATGGAAGAGCGTGTGCTGAGACATACGAGCGCGTGCTGAGACACAGGAGCATGTGCTGAGACACAGGAGCATGTGCTGACACATAGGAGCGTGTGCTGACACATATGAGCATGTGCTGAGACATGGAAGAGCATGTTCTGAGACATACGAGCGTGTGCTGACACATACGAGCATGTGCTGAGACATACGAGCATTTGCTGAGACATACGAGCGTGTGCTGAGACATAGGAGCATGTGCTGACACATACGAGCGTGTGCTGACACATACAAGCATGTGCTGACACATACAAGCATGTGCTGAGACATACGAGCAATGTGCTGAGACATACGAGCGTGTGCTGAGACATACGAGCAATGTGCTGAGACATAGGAGCATGTGCTGAGACATAGGAGCGTGTGCTGACACATACGAGCGTGTGCTGACACATACAAGCATGTGCTGAGACATACGAGCATGTGCTGAGATATACGAGCAATGTGCTGAGACATAGGAGCATGTGCTGACACATACGAGCGTGTGCTGACACATACGAGCGTGTGCTGACACATACGAGCGTGTGCTGACACATATGAGCGTGTGCTGACACATACGAGCGTGTGCTGACACATATGAGCGTGTGTGCTGACACATACGAGCGTGTGCTGAGACATACTTTGGGACTCAGAGCCCAGAGCCGCAGCTTCTGCTCCCTTCTGACCTATGTCCAGGTACCAGGTGAAGCCGGAGTCCTGGTCACCAGGGAAAAAAGACAGCAAGTTCAGGGTGGTTAGCTGTGGAATCTAAGGCCCAGAGTCTGCAGCTCAAGGAATGTGCAGCTTCCAGAATCCACTGCCTGAGTTTAGAGGAAGAACACACCCAGAGCTTCTAACTGTGCAGTTTGGAGACAATCTGAGCAGAATGCATCTAAATTTTTTATCAAGGTCATTTCTTTTTTAGAGGCCAATTTCATTGGTGGTGCCAACCGTACATTTATGTGCCTTTAATTTATAAAGATTCCCCAAAGGATATATTTCCTGCTAATTTGTGGAATTTAACCGTGGTTCTTCTTTTATGTGAAGCTGCTAGAGGCATGTCTGTGCAAAAGTAGTTTCCATCCTAACAGAAACCCACCACTGAATTCGAGCAGAGGCGGCCACTGGCACTCAGCCAGGGGTGGACAGGAGCACGCCACACAGAGCAGGGCTGTCTCCTGGAGGTTGTGTAAAACCCATCAGGGGAGAGCAGAGTGGATATGGACTAGAAGAGTGCTGAAGGTTGGGGGCGGGAGGCAGGGAAGGCAGTGAGGAAAGAACCTCCACCCCTGGGTTCAGCACCCTGCTCCCTCCTGGTAATGAGAGAACAGCCCAGAGCCGGAAGCTGCTGGGAGGCTCCGGTGGGGAATTATGAAGGGCACAGAGGACACAGCATGCTTGTAAATGTGCTTAAGATTACGTTTGTGACGATAGCTCCATACACCAGATTAGATCTCCAGGCATAAGATGTGTCTGATACCATCTCTCGTGGGATGTTCTCCAGGTGTCCACTAGAGGCTCACTGACCAGTCCCTGGGCACATCTGAGCCAAATGTTGGGTGTCTGGACTCACTGTCCTACTGCTGTAAAATCCTGGGGAAGAGGGAGACCCTGTGTGCCTCTGGACCCTGCTGCAGCACAAGTGTCATAGAACCTGTGTGAATATCCCTGCTCAAGGGCCCTCGCATCCCAGCCAGTGGTGGCTAAGGCCAACTGCCTTCCCCCCTCCTCGTTCCCTCGAGCTCAGAGTTCTCCACTGGTGTTCCTGTGGAGAGCACGCATCTCTCCCATGCCATCCCCACATGCCTGAGCAGTCCACGCCTGGGGAGAAGACCACCTCCCTCTGTCCCTCCAGAAAGCAGCTGTGTGACATATTACACCATCAGTACAGACCACCTCACAAGTTCAACACAAAGGTGTGTGAACGTTAGCATGTCAAGCACAATCATCCCTCAGAAGAATGAATGTGTTCACATCCAGGCATCCTCCAGCCCCGATGAAGTAAATGTTGGGAAATTATCTGATGCTCTGTATGGACAGCGACTAGTGCGTAGTGGACCACGTGATGTCTGCCATTGGTGTGTGAATTAGCTTGTTTCCAATGGCCCAGAGTCTTGAAAACTTGTGGGTCTCTAGCACTGCATGTGACCTCCTCAGGCTGGTGGGCCCCGTGTCTGACAGCTGAGAACTCATATGGACAACCACAGTGCTGCTGTGAGATCCAGGAGACCACCCAGCCTCCCTGATCAGGAAAGAGAAAGTTCTAGACCTCAGGAAAGGTCCTCCACACAGTGGACTTATACAGCATGTCACCAACATGAGCCTTCCTAAGAGCATGACCACGGACCTGGCTGTCTGGGTGGTCACTCAGGGCAGGACTTTGTCCCTGAAGCCATGGACATGGCCATTACCATGGGCATGGCCCTGCTGTCCTTCCGGCACCTCTCTTATGTGGTCCCTTCTCATATCATGACTGCCTGGAGGTGACACGAGGCTCCCTGAGGTCAGTCACAGAGAAAGACCATAAACCCCAAATCCACAACCTCCAGACAGCGGCCTGGTTCTGGTGTCAGAGGATACCTGGACCGGACCTTGTGGTTGCAGGATCCCATGATGGGGAATGACCTTTGTCCAGCCCCTCCTCGAGCACAAGCTCAAGGTCACTTCCTTTGGAATCAACCAGGAGGGGTGGGACCACCATGGAGCTTGGGAACAAGACTGCTTGGGGGAATCCCCATGTCCACCTGTCAGTGAGCCTGTCCACTAAGTAAAGCCCTTGAGCTCTTGGTGGTGGCTGACTTCAGCAATGTTGGGGACCAGTGGGAACTGACGGCTTCCCCTCTCCCAGCCTCCAGGGGAAGTGGCACACAGAACACGCACATCAGCTCCTCTGGGAAAGCAGGACCCTGCCCACAAGCACCCACGAGGAAGGACTGTCCTGTCCACCCCTGCCACGCCACCTACTTCACACCTGAGTCTCCATCATGGAGGGCTTCCTTCCTCTGGGCACGGTCCTATGAGCCAGACAGGATCCACCATTTTACACCCACGTTTATACACCACAGAGCAGCTGCTAAGAGGAGATGGTGCACCCGTTCTCACAGGCTATCATTACACCCACACGAAGGAGCCTTCCTCACTGTCAGAACAATGGCTTCTGGGACACCAGCTCGAAACATAGTGCCCAACATTCACACCACGCCCATGACACGTACACTTCTGTTTTCACTGCAAACCAGTGATGTATTTTAGGCATCATGGGAGCCAGCCCCCTTTTCATGCCAATCAACAAAGAAGCAGGCTGAAGGAAAAGCCCCTCCTCACGGTAGGGCTGCAAAAGTATTCCTCTCGAAGTGTGTGTGATGCAGAAATGGGAGTCCATATCAGGGCTCAGGCCTGGACACAGCCCAGCACCCCACACGGACTGCACATGGGCACGGAAACCCGGATTAGCTTTATGCTGTTGGTCGGGCTTGCTGTCCGTCATCTTTGTGTGTGTGTTCATGTGCACGTGAGAGTGTGAGTACGGGCATGTTGGTGTGTGTACGAAAGGGCCCGTGTGGAGGTCAGAAGATAGCTTTGGGGCTGGACCTTGCCTTTCTGCTTCATTTTGAAGCAACATTTCCCTTCCTGGGTCTTGCTCTGCTTTAATGTTTTTTTTGTTGTTGTTGTTTGTTTGTTTGTTTGTTTGTTTGTTTGTTTTTTTGGTTGAGTTCCCAGTGAGCGTCCAGAAAATCCCAGTCTGCCCCTAATCTCACTGTGAGCATGTGGGGGTTGTAGAAGCCCACCTTGGCTTCCAGCTTTTCACCGGGGGCATGGGAGGATGGAAGTCAGGTGACAAGTAATTTATCCAGCGATCCATCTCCCCTGCCCTAAGCCACGTTGAGGAGATGAAGAGCACACCTCGGAGCCATGCCCCTTGGGCCCAGCAGCCTCCTTAAGTCCTGCTGGCTTCGTCATGGCTTCACACAGCAGAACCAGCACTAGGCCATCAAAACAGGTGCCCACCTCCCAGAATGGGGGGGAATCCAAAACTTGATGAGGCTTTCAAGGCTTCCTTCAGAAGCATAGAATTGGGATTACAGCCATGGAACTCAGCACTCAAGAAGCAGCTCTCGGCTCTGTGCAGCACCGAAGCCCATTCTCATTAGGCCACCAACTGAAGGAAGTGGAAATAATCAATGGAACAGCTGGCTTGAGAGAGAGAGGAGTGCAGCGCATCAATTCAATTCCAAGGCATTCAAGGTAAATTAGCCACATAGTAAATACATGTATTCAAAAAATAATTATAGTTTTGTAGTTTAAGAGTGCAGGCAACAGAAACTAGGTTGATTTTGAACAAAAAGGAATCCTGAGTTTGCCTGTATTTTCATGTTTGTGTGAAACTCAGAGGAAACAAAGCATCCTATTTCAAAGTCAGAACACGGCAGCTAACCAAGAGCCAAGAAAGAGTCATTGTCATGTCACACCTGCTGGCGTCCATCTGCACCTGGGTGGGAGGCATGCCAGGGCAAGGTGGGCACTGGGCAGGGAGGATGCTGCTATCAGGTGCTCACTGGGCCTCCAAGGTCTATCCCACCTCTGCACAAGCCCTTTGTCCTCACAGGCCCAGGAAAGAGTAACACATCATTCAGAGGTGTAAGAACTTTCCATGAGGAGCGGCACAAGCTGCAGGGTGGAGCCTTTCTAAACCACGGTTCACTGTGGGAGCAGGTAGTGGTGAGGGTTCATCTCGATCCACTCCAGCTCCTGAGTGTGGACAGGAGAGACCGAGTCCTCACTCCTTCTGCCAAGCTGAGGCTGAAAACTAAAACAGAGGACCTAGGAAGGCCACGAGGCAGGAAGAGCTGGACAGAACCAGACTGACTCCAGGCCTCAAGGTGTAGAGGAGAGTAGCAACCCCACCCCCCACACACACCACCATTGTCAGTCAGCCAAGCTGCTGTCTCCCTGAACTGGCCATTTTAGACCCAGTAGATGGCTGAGCTGCAGACTGGGCAAACTGGTCACATTGTGAGTGTCACAGAAAAGTCTGCCGTCACATTCATTAAAATAAATATTGCTCATGAATAGTCTCCTGTTCTCATGTTTAACAAAGATGGGAAACCTTGTTATAGCTCTATCCATATTTAAATTATGGTTTGAGAAGGGTGATCTTCCAGGTGGACAGTCTGGGTCACCGTCTCTCCAAGCCACACTGGGATCACACTTCTTCAGCTCTACATGGCTCAAAAAAGAGCCTTTGGGATTTATTCTGTCTCTGTGATTCCACTGAGATAATTCAGATTGTTGCAAATAGATGCCTAGGAAGAAGGTCCCAAGATCTTTAGGAAGAGCAAGTCTTGGGCTGGAGAGATGGCTTACTGGTTAAGGTCTTGCCTGCAAAGCCAAAGGACCTCGGTTCAATTCCCTAGGACCCACATAAGCCAGATGCACAATGTGGCACACACTTTTGGAGTTCGTTTGCAGTAACTGGAGGCACTGGCACACCATTCTCTTTCTCTCTCTCTCTCTCTCTCTCTCTCTCTCTCTGGCCCTCTCTCTCAGCCTCTTTCTCTTACAAATAAATAAAAATGATAAAATATTAAAAAAAACATTTAAAAAGAAGAGCAAGTCTTGGGCTGGAGACACTAGAGCCATGCAAACATGAGGACATGAAATTGGGTCCCCAGCCCACACCAATGACAGGTCACCACGGCAGCCTGCCCCTAATCTCAGCGCCCATGAGGGGGAGACAGAATCCGGGCCAGCTAGACTAGAGCAGTGAGCTCTAGGCTCAAGTGAGAGACCATGCCTCAGCAAATAAAATGGAGAGCGACTGAGGAAGACACCTGATGTCAACCTCTGACCTTCACATGCACACGCACACACTCACACCCCACATATATACACACACACCCCACATATACACACACCCCACAAATACACACCCCACATATACACACCACACATATACACACACCACACATATACATACACCCCACATATACACACAACCCACATATACACACAACCCACACATACACACCTCACACATGCACATGCACACACTCACACCCCACATATATACACACACCCCCCACATATACACACACCACATATACACACACCCCACAAATACACATCCCACATATATACACCAGACATATGTACACATTCCACATACACACACCACATATATACACACTCCACATATACATACACCCCACATATACACACACCACACATACACACACACATACACACACCACACATATATACACACACCACATATACACACCACACATATATACACACCACACATATACATACACCCCACATATACATACACCACACATATACACACAACCCACACATGCATACCTCACACATGCACACACTCACACCCCACATATATACACACACGCCCCACATATACATACATCCCACACATATACTCACCCCACACATGTGCACCTCACATATATACACTCCACACATATATACATACTCCACATATACACACCACACCTATATACACATCCCACATATACACACACCCTACATATACACACAACACACATACACACCCCACAATGCACACCCCACATACATACACACATGCCCCACATACACACATGCCCTACATAAACACACACCCCACACACTTACATGCCCCACATATGTACTCACCCCACATACGTGCACAGCCCACATATATACACGCCCCACATATATACATGCCTCACATATATACGTGCCCCACATATGTATGCACCCCACATATGTACCCACCCCACATATACACACACCGCACATATGCACACCTCACATATGTGCACACACCACATATATGCACACCCCACACATGTACACACCCACAAATACACACACCCCACATATATATATACAGCTCACATATATACACACCCCACATATATGCGCACCCCACATATATACACACCTCACACATATACACACCCCACATACATGCATGCCCCACATATATACACACCCCACATATACACACACCGCACATATACACGCACCACATATACACACACCACATATACACACACACCACATATATACACACACAGAGAGAAAACAGCAAGTCTTCCTTTGTCCTCAGCATCCTCACAGGTCACGTGGTGAATGCCTAGGTGAGCAGGAGTCTCAGCTTGGCCCAGAGGTTTCTCTGACACGAGGACAGCTCGGGGACAGTGCGCCCACTGTCAAGATCCACTGTGAGTGGCTTTACAGTGCTGCCTGCTGGAATGGTTCATCTTCATTTTCAGGATTAGAGATACCTCGATGGCCTTCCAGAGAGGCTTAACTGAAGAGGGAAGAGCCACCCTGAATTTGGGTGGCATCATACCATGGACTGGGGTTTTTGGACTGAATAACATCTGCTCCCTGGTTTCAAAAGCAGTGTGACTAGGTACTCACACCCTTGCAGTCACACTTTCCTCCCATGATGGACTGTTATCCTCAAGCCATTAGCAAAATATTGCACTACAGGCAAAGGTAACTAATACACCTGCCTTCGACTCATGGCATCGTAGAGCTCCTGACAGAACCCCAGCCTCATCAAACACCAGAGAGCAGAGCAAATGGATCCTGAGTGAGAACACAGGCTTTGCTGATCAGTAGCGGCCTAGCCACCACCTTGCCTTGAAAGTCTCTGGTTGTTTACAAGACAGAGTACTGAAGTCAGTGTGCAGTGGTCACATCCCCTGTGACCCATCCCACAGCAGACTTAATTTCTAGAGACAGTCGGGATCAGGGCAGGGAAGGGATGTCTGTTTTAACCAAAGCATATGACCCCAAAATACAGGGTCAGATACTATCATGGTGACCCCACTTAACATGTCTAGAAGTTTTGCTACTTAAAGACACTTTGATCATTTAACTATTTTGTAAAGAGGCTCTGCTTGCCTAAGGGTAGACTTAGACCTGTGTCAATATGTGTATAGATGTAGACATGTATGTGACATGTGTGTATATCTTTAAATCGACAATTATGAAACAGCCATTATTAATATATAAGTACATGTTGGAAGGAAACCTCACTCATGATTCTGAGGCACTTAACTGATAGTCATTTATGGTTTCAGCCACTAAACCCATTGCAACTTCAGTGCGGCCACTGTGGTCCAAGGTGGCAGCCTGGCTCTCCCCTGAGAGCCCGACTTGCCCTGCAGATTCAGAACCTGCATTTTGACAAGATTCCAGTTAAGATCGGCAGAAGCCCAACAGACCCGAGATATGCAAGCCGGACTCTCTCCTGGATGTTAGCAAGGACATATCATTTGTCAAGCGGCACCTCAGGAAGACATCACGTACCCACTATGCCCCTGGGACTGGTGCTGGCACCTGCCACTTATCACAGGTGCTTTGGTCCATGGCCAATTGTTATTCACAAAACATGACTAATAGCTGAGGCTGGTGATGCAGGCCTAAGATCCCAGCTGGTTGAGAGGCTAAGACAGGAGAACTCCAAAGTTCAAGGCCTTCCTGGACTGCAGAATGAAGCAATTGCAGCCTACATATCAGAGACCCTGAAGCAAACAAAGTAAGTCCAAGGGGAGCTGCTCATACAGAGTGCTTGCTCAGGATACACAGGCCCTAAGTTTAATCCCTATTACTACCAAAAAAATAAAATGACTAAGGGAAGTTGATGAATCCTGATGAAAGTTTTAAAATGCATTTTATTCAAAATTGAAATGTGTAAAAAAATTCCCAATTTTTTGTGAAGCTGCCAGGTTCCCACAGGCTCAAACTTGGGGCTCTATGGGGAGATGCGGCTCACTGGCAAGAGCAGCTGAGAATGAAGGGCACCATCAATGTGATAAAATACATCACAAAAAATAACTGAAAAGAGGAATGGTTTAGTTCAGCTTACAGTTCCAAAGACTTTGTTCCATGATCACTTAGCCTCTGGTGAGAGAGAACACACTGACTGAAGTGCATGGAGGAAGAGAGCTCGTTCACCTCTTGGTGGCCTGGAAGGGAGGGAAGGACAAACTAGCTTTGTTGAAGGACTTGTCTCCAACGATCCACGTCCTCACACCACCTAGTTCCTACCGCTTTCCAGTAGCACCTCAAACTATGGATTTATCAGGATATTAATCACCAGTGAGGTCCAAGCCCTCATGATCTGATCACTCCCAAAGGCCCACCTGCAGTCACTGCTGCACCAGGGACCAGGCCTTCTGCACCCAACAGGCAGGGAGACTCCTTGTCCCTCCTCTCCCTCACCCTCCCTTCAGCTCTCAAACCAGGGCAGGAAAGCAGCAAACATCTGCCTTCACTGTCCCCAAGACTTCTGGTCTCTGCCCCTGGAAACCTCCACATGCTGTCCACATAGATGTCACACTACACTCTGAGTCAGTCACATGTTAAAAAGGCTCCACAGAACAGTCTTTCAAAAGTAACATGTTATTACTAATGGAGAAGTAAATTGCCATTAACTTTCAGCACCACAAACAGCTCAGAGGAAATGTTCTGTGTCGCAAGACTCACTTCCCCAAAGGAGAATCTCCGGTCAGGGAGAATCACCAAGTCTAAGGCTGGTGGCGGTGACACAGACCCCCTGCTTGTTTGCAGAGGCATCTTTCTGCTGTCAGCATTGTCTGTTGCTCTGTTGTATCACAGCTTTTCCAGCATGGATTCAAGTAATGTGGAAGGAAGGAGGAGGGGATAGAAGGATGGAGGAGAGAGGGAAAGAAGAAAGTAGGGTGTGGAGGAGAGAGGGAGACAGGAAGGAGGAAGTAAGCTCACACAGGAAAATACTAACTGCCATGTTATTATCATCTTATTCCATTTTTACTCACTTATTTCCTCTTTCTTGATTCTTATTTACAGCAATTATATTTTTATAAATGAGACAAACACACACACTTAAAATTGATTATGCATTCAAATTTCCACACCTTAACTTTTGTGGCTTTTTTCTTTCCTTTCTATAGTTCAGTCATCCTTTTCCCTGAGTAGTTCTGTTTGATATATAACCTTATAATGCTCTTTAATGCACCACCAATGAATAAACTGTGAAACTATCAAAAATGTATTGCAGCAAAAAGAGAATCTATTTTAATCTCCATTAAACCTTTAAGAATTTGTTTAGAGCCTTAAAGATTCTGGACTGGCTGCTGACCATCAAGCTTTCTGTTTGGGTTTTATTTCTGCTCCAGTCAGCCCTCACCTCTGTGTCCAGGTGTCCCAGGCTCACTGCAGGGTGCCTTTGGAAACAGCCTTCTTAACACAACAAGCTCATTGTACTAATGTAATTTCATGAAGCGTTGGCATTACAAATTATCTTGCAATTGTTTACCAGGAGATACACATGATCAAATTCTTTTTCTTCTGCATGTGAATGTGTAGGTGGGTGTGCTTATGTGTGTGGACACATGTGTGTGTTCAGGTATGCATATGTGTATGTGCATGTGGAAGCTAGTGATCAATGACATTGGGTGTCTTCCTCAATCACTGTCCATCTTATCTTTTAAGACAGGGTCTCACACTGAACCTAGCGGTCACTGTTGCAGCATAGACAAACCTGCCAGCAAGCCCTGGGGATCCACAGCACTGGGATGATAGACACGTTATCACGCCCTGGCTTTTAGAGTGGTGCTGAGGATCAACACTCAGGTTCTTGTGTTTGCCTGGCAAGCTCTTCACTAACTGAACCATTTCCCCAGTCCACGCACACACCAGATTCTTAAGTGGTGGGCTCAACTACAAAGCCAATGGAGAAAACTAACTCTTTCTTATGAAAGTCTTGAGAAACTGTGTGGCACCCTGCTTGCAACGGGGGCTAAGAGAAATGATTTGGTCCTACCTGTCATAGAAGCAAGACAGTCCACTCAGGCGTCCTTGTCCAAGGCAAAGGAGAACTAGTGGCTGGGAAGAAGAAGTCACTAGGAAGCTTTGCTGGTCCCCTGGCCTGCCACAGTCATACTGAGTAGAGGGAGGTGACCAAGCACAGTAGGGAGCCTGCTAGAGGCCCAGCATGTCCCATACCATAACTGTGTCTTCAGGGTCATACAGACAGTGGCCAAAGTCAGCTATAGTCCTCAAACCAATCCTTGTGATGTCCCCATGCCTAGAAAGCTGACAACAAATCATTGTCTAATATAATTACGGGAGGACCTCGTGGTCATTGAACTCAGAGAGAACAGGCTCAGACTGTTCTAGAAACATCAGCAGGGAAGTAGTTCTCCTGCAAGAGGTGAAAGGCTATCCTAAAGGGCAATTTTAAAAGCTTAAAGGCACAGTGAGTTCAAAACAAGCTTTGCATTGGGAAATACAACAACACTGCATCCTCATAGGGTGACCCACAGACTCCAAGATAAGCACAAAGTGCAGTGGAAAGATTGACGTGCAGTCTGAGTGTTGGAAAGATGGGCGTGTACTGTGAGTACTGAAAGATGGATATGCACTGTGAGTACTGGAAAGATGGGTGTGTACTATGAGTACTGGAAAGATGGATATGCACTGTGAGTACTGGTAAGGTGGGTGTGTACTATGAGTACTGGAAAGATGGATATGCACTGTGAGTACTGGTAAGGTGGGTGTGTACTATGAGTACTGAAAGATGGATATGCACTATGAGTACTGGTAAGGTGAGTGTGTACTACGAGTACTGGAAAGATGGATATGCACTGTGAGTACTGGTAAGGTGGGTGTGTACTGTGAGTACTGGAAAGATGGATATGCACTGTGAGTACTGGTAAGGTGAGGTGTGTACTGAAAAATGGAGTACTGAAAGATGGATATGCACTGTGAGTACTGGTAAGGTGGGTGTGTACTATGAGTACTGAAAGATGGATATGCACTGTGAGTACTGGTAAGGTGGGTGTGTACTATGAGTACTGGAAAGATGGATATGCACTGTGAGTACTGGAAAGATGGGCGTGTACTATGAGTACTGGAAAGATGGATATGCACTATGAGTACTGGTAAGGTGGGTGTGTACTATGAGTACTGGAAAGATGGATATGCACTGTGAGTACTGGTAAGGTGGGCGTGTACTGTGAGTACTGGAAAGGTGGATATGCACTGTGAGTACTAGAAAGATGGATATGCACTGTGAGCACTGTGAGCACTAGAAAAATGGATACACACTATGAGTACTGGAAAGATGGATATGCACCATGAGTACTGAAAAGATGGATGCACACTGTGAGTAATGGAAAGATGGATACACACTGTGAGTAATGGAAAGATGGATATACACTGTGAGTACTGGAAAGATGGATATACACTATGAGTACTGTAAAGATGGATATGCACTGTGAGTACTGGAAAGATGGATATACACTATGAGTAATGGAAAGATGGATATGCACTGTGAGTATTGGAAAGATGGATATACACTATGAGTACTGGAAAGATGGATATACACTATGAGTACTGTAAAGATGGATATGCACCGTGAGTACTGAAAAGATGGATGCACACTGTGAGTACTGGAAAGATGGATATACGCTGTGAGTACTGGCAGAAGGCAGAGCCATGGCTGGGGGGGGAGACAGTCCACTTTTGTTCCTTTCTCTGTGTTCTCCTGTTGTATGTGAATGTTACAAAATGAAAACACATTCTCTTATTACTTTATTTTTGGTGTGTATTTTTGGTGTGTCTGTATGTGTGTATACATGTTTACATGTGGTATGTGTACATGCATACATGTGTGTGAAGCTCAGAGGACAACCTCGGGTGTCATTCTAGGAATGCTGTTCATCTCTTTGTGAGACAGGGTCTCTCTCTGGCCTGGTGCTCCCCAGGTATATTAGACTGGCTGGAAACAGTGGAAACACCAATGGGACCTTTGCATCCTGTCTCCCAAGGTACTAGCATTTTGCTTAGATGCAAGCCTGGCCCTTTACCATGTTATTGCTGCCAGGGACAGTGGTTCTGTGTTTGTACATATGAGGACCACATTCCTCCACCTGGACTTGTAACCAAATAAATTCAACTATGAACAACAGTCGGTGTTCTTGGTAAATTAGTTACCATTTCATTTTTTATAAATAATTTAATGTAAACAGCAACTTGCTCATTTGCAAAAGAACTCAGCCTTAGAACAGCTATGTATCATATAAGAGACCATGTCAGAATTGAGGGCTCTGTGCCAAGCCACCACTCTTCCAGAACTCCTGCCCCCCCCCATTTTGGGTGAGGGTTACATCCACCCATCAATGGACCCCATGGCGTGTCCTCCTGCTCCTCTTGTTACAGTTAAAATGACATCTATTCAAGACAGCTATTCTCAGTACGTTGAAGAGCCACAAACCTTCTCATCAGCTCTCTTCCCATCACGACACAGCCATCCATGAGTGGAGGCCCTGAGTGGAAGTAATTGTGTCCGTGATGAGACTCTGCCTGGAGCTCACACTTACAGAAGACAAGTATTAAGGTAGATACGTGAGAGCATCTGTGCATGTCCCTACAGGCTGGTGCAATAAAGGTCTGTCTAATCCATTTGCTTTGTGGGGATTGGCAATGTGTGTTTTGATGTGTTTCATCCAATTACTACTCTGTTTTGTGCTCTACTCCCCATGGTTTATTCTGGAAGCCATATTTATTCAGTGGCACTTTTCTGATCTGAGCCATGAAGTGGGCTTATGTCTCTGGGCCTAAACGACTATCTGGTAAGTCCTCTGTAGACCAGCCCTCATTGCCTCCCAACCCCATGTCCTCTGCCTCCCTTCCTAGCTCTCGCTGGAGGGTAAATGTGAACACTCACTGACCTGCCTTTGAGCCATCCTTCCCATTCCCTCTGCTGGATGCTCCTGTCCAGAGAGTCACCCAGCAAAATCCAAGCAATGGCCCACAAGTCACGTTTGGCTGATGAACCTCCTGAACCTATAGCCCAGCACAGCTCTGCACTGTCCTTCCTCTTCTTGTCTATGGGGATCCTTTCTGGAACCCTTGACCTTCCTAACACACCCTATAACCCTGCCTGCATAGCACATAAAGCTTGCGGTTTGCACCTCCCGTACTGGGGTGAAACATCACGTGCTGAGAGACCATTTTGTTTCCCAAGCTTTCCTAAGGACCTGACATACTTAGCAGAGCATTGCACAGTATTTCTTGCAATAAATCAACAAGTGAGGCCAAATCAGTGCGTGCCAAGCGCATGATTTAGCTTCACCATTCTCGATCAAGTAAAATCACAGAAGTCTGGTTTCAGGGATGCATATAAAATTCCATTACTACCCCTGGAGAGAGTCCCATGACCCGACAGTGAAGAGGTTCCTCCCCAGGTATGCCTGAAGCAGGTCAGTCAGATGGCTTCTTAGGCAGAGCTTTGTGTGACACTGGAGCAGGTGCTGCTGGCAGCATGGCCTCCAGTGTGCTGTGGCTGCAGCAGCAGGACAGTAGAAGCCTGGAGGGATGGTATGGGTGGAGGGCATGATCAGGCTGAGCCCCGGAGCTGGTAAGCATGTGTCCTCCAGGGACGCTCACGGGGTAGGAGCTCGGTGGACAGAAACTCCGCACAGCATTGCCACCGGGGGAGCAGTGCGCTGCCTCACAGACCTACTCCAAAATGCTAAAGCAAACAAAAAAGCAAGTTGGGTGGAGTTTCCAGTGAGTAGACTGCTGTGTGGCCACCTTATTGTGGCTTTGGAAGCCTTTTATAAAAGTCCCTCTTTGCTACAGTGGCCATCAGAATTCAGAAGGGTCTCTGACCCACACCCCTCATAGTCTGTAACTGTCAGAGCTGAATCCTGACACTTCCCGAGATCACGTGGATTAGCTCCGATCTGAGTGCTCCTTGTTGAAGTATTCTATTGATTCTCCACTGGGCATTCACATGCCTCTCCTACCACATGCTAATGGAAAGCATTGCTAACCAAGAACAGTGGAATAAATTGCTCCATTTTCCCCCAAATGCCTTTTTGTTTCTGAGAAGTCCAGCAACCGTCAGTGATGGTGACATCAGATCTCAAGGCTCCCTCCCCACTCACAGCTCCGGCTTCCTGGCCTCTGGCTGACCCTCACTCCAGCTTAGGCTGCCTCACCCTCCTGCCTGCTGACCAGGGCAGGAGGCAGCAGGCAGCGCCCAGGGCCTCCAGCTCATGAAGCCACACCCACACGGCTGAGTGTGCACAGGCGTTGTCCTCTCCCTAGACACAGCAACCAGAGACCTGTCTGCAGAAGATTCCAGGCTAGGCTTTCCCTAGGACTGAAGGGAAGATGAGCTCTCACAGCCAGTGCCATGTTCCAGCAGGGGCCTCCTATGTACAGCCCAAAGCCCACCTAGGAGTCAGCTGACCTGCCTCTGTCCACATAGGGCACAGAACAGTGGCAGCACACGGGGGCGGGGTCAGCCAGCAGAGATGCTGTGCTTCACCCATGGCCACAGGGAAGCACTTCTGAAAGTCCCACGCATGTACGGGAGAGGCTCCTCCATGTTCCCTGTTGCTCTGTGTGCTAAAGTGTTCCTTAACTTTGAAAGGGTAAGCCCTTTCTATTTGCAACTCTGGGAAAGATCATTCCAGAAATACTGAGGAACATGTACTGCAAGCAGGCCTCACAGCTGCCCTAGATGGGTCCACCCACTGCCCTTCCCACAGGTCTGTACACCATTCTATCTTAGCACCATGTGTGATGGTTAAGTTTGTGTCAACTTGATTTGTTTAGGAATCCACAGACATTCCTCATAAGTGTGTCTCTGAGGTTGCCTCTAGGAAGGATTAACTAAAGGAAGAATCCTTCCCCCAGGGGTGAGCCCTTCCCCCAGAGTGGGCAGCCCCTCTTGGAGGAGGGGGGCTGGTTGATAAAAAGAAGCTCTGGGAAGAAAGGCGCTCTCTCTCTCTCCCACCTGGCTGCCGGTGCTGCTTGCTCCTTGCCACTTGGTGCTTGCTGCTTGGTGTTTTCCGCTTGGTACTTGCTGCTTGGTGTTGCTGCTCTCCAGTGTGGACTGAAGACCAGGGTGGACTGAAGAGCAGTGTCTCTCCAGGATGCTTCCAGGCCTTCAGTGCCGGATTGGGACTGCTGAGGCCTCCAGCCTCGTGGACTGAGCAGCTACCAGGTTTCTTGACTCTTGGATCTGCAACCTGCTATTGCTGGACTGTTGTAAGCTAATCCAATAAATTCCCTTTTAATACAATTCATTCTATCCGTTCTGTTCCTCTAGAGAACCCTGACTAATACACCATGTGTGGGGACCTTCTCCCATCTAGGGTAGAGGAGGTTCTGTCGGTCTGGTCACTGCTGTCAAAGGCTGGTTACACACTGATGTCTTTTCTCACCAGAGGCCACACACTTTTCCTTGGCCTCCGTGCCTGAACACATTAGAACCCAGAACCCACAGGCCAACGTGAGAAGGAGTGTGTTCTCCCTGCTCCTGACAGCATGCTCCTTTCCCAGATGACCCACCTCCCAGGATGCTGACTCCAGAGCAAGGACAGGACAAAGCTCACAGCTGAGCCTTACGGGACCTTTTCCTCCCACCCCTACTCCCAGAGCAGAAGGAATTTTACAGTTCTCCATTTGAAATGAAATTCCATGCCTTTACTTGGATACAGCCTTTATCAGATATTCAAAATAAATAAATAAACAACAGCCTATAAATTGTTTGCCGATAGGGGAGCCAAAGATATGTAGATAGTGAAGAGTCCTACGGAAAGCATTTATAGCAATGCCCAGAATAAAAATGAGAATGAAATGTCAACACGCATCTTATCTCCTAAAAATAAAGGCATGCTGGAAAAGGAACGTGCCCCCTTGCTACCAGTTTATTTATTTACTGTCTCTCAAGAAAGCTCTCTGCAGACTTTGACAAGTGGTCAAATAATGGAAACACATTTGGTGATTATCCAGTACTTTTCATGGATGCCACGCTCAGCTGCGCACTGGTGTTTGCAGGGATGCCAGGCAGGAGAACATTCAGAGCCAGACATGCCAGAGGTGATGGTAGGAGAGTCCGGCAGGAAGTGCAGCAGAGAGACCGCTCCAGGATTGACAGTGATGTTGGAAACGCCAGGCAGAAATTGCTTCTGGGGAGGTGGAAACTTGGCCACTCAACTTCCTGCCCAGACTCCTAACCACGCACGCACGCACGCACGCACGCACGCACGCACATGCCCATGTGTATGATGAACTCTCAAGGCGGGGCTGCAGTGGTTGTCCCCAACATGCCCTGGCCTCCTTGGACTCACTTCATCTGCATGTCCCTCCCTCCCACGGCCCATGTGTGACCAGCAGACTTGCGCTGACCAATAGAACAGTAGCAAGTGTTATATAAGGGGAGGCCTGAGACTGGCAAGTATGCGGAGGTTGCCCCTTCTTGCCCACGGAGTCAGGTGGTGCCATCCACAAGAGGAACAAAGGCAAATGAGCCCTGGTTCCGCATCCTGTCACCTGTCCATCCTTGTACCCTCTCAACACCTGTCATAAAGCCACATAAAAAGCCACAAAGCCAGACTGTTTACAGACCGGGAACCCCTTGTGACTAGCCCGAGATGAAACAAGCGACCTCTAATAATAAACGCCTCAAGAGGAAGCAGGAAGCACAGACAGGGCGAGCTGGTGTAGATGGAAAGCTCGTCCACCAAACAGCCTCCAGAAACCCGGAGTCAACTCACAGGTCAGACCGCCTTCCTGAGCAGTCACAACCCCAGTTCTGACTTGACTTAACAATCACTCAGGGACTGGGAAGATGGCTCAGCAGGTAAGAGCACTTGCTGTGAAGGTATGAGGCCCTGAGAGGGCCTGAGAACCTGAGACCATGTTGGGTTCAATCCTTAGCACAAACATCCATTGCTGCCCGTAACCCCAACCCTGTGGGGAACAGAGACCAGAGAATGGCTGGAGTCCACTGTGCAGCCAGTCTAACTCTGGGTGCAGTGAGAGACTCTGTCTCAAGGAAACAAGCAAGGAGTAACAGAGGAACCTGATGGTCTCTCCTGTGGCCTCCACACACATGTGCATGGGGTGTGCTCATCCATACCCACATGTACACACACTACCTACACACCACACCACACCACACCACACCACACCACACATACTACAATGTGCAAAACAAATTGATCACCCAGGCAGAGAATACATTATCAGCCTCCCACCTTCTCACCCCATTCCAACCACCTGTCAGGCATCTGCAGGACCAAGGGAAGAGCCAACATTTCAACAAAAGTGCCTTTTAAGTCTCTGGGTAGGAACTGGGGCTACAACTCAATGGTAGAGTACTCGCCTAGTATACACAGGCCCGGGGTTCTTCTGAGAACCAACCAGAACTACCCGGATTCCTCCTAAAGGGGAGCTCAGCGGCTCAGCACCGTGCGCCAGGATCCACCTCCTCAGATTACACCACCTCTCAGAACCCACACAAGGCAAACCTCCAGCAAAGCACACCAGGATGCTCAAACGTGCAAGCCAAAGCACACTCGGGGGCCATGCTCAAACGTGCAAGCCATAGCACACTCGGGGGCCATGCTCAAACGTGCAAGCCATAGCACACTCGGGGGCCACGCTCAAACGTGCGAGCCAAAGCACACTCGGGGGCCACACTCAAATGTGCAAGTCAAAGCACACTCGGGGGCCACGCTCAAATGTGCAAGTCAAAGCACTCTTCAATTGGTGAGTGATTCTAGGAGTGGAGTGAGGTCTGTGCCAGGACCAAATATGAGGCCTCATAAAATACTTTGAAAAGACTTGGGGGAAATGATGGTGAGGTCTAAAAGACAGAAGTAAGGGCTTCTCTGAACCCTTGCAAGTGTAATTCCACAGAAGTCCAAGTCCAAAACTGATGTGATTCTAATAGTCATTTCTCAAATCTAGTGTGTGTTAAACCCAAGAGCTTGTAGCTAATATGAGCAAAAGAACCACTACTGAGCCCAGCCCAGTGTGACCAAGAAAGCACCTGTCCTGCCCAAGGCTGCCATTGGGACCCACTGTGCTTGGGAAGGCTTGGCACCCAGCAGGAGTTAGCTCCCTGTATCAGACAGCTTTAGGTTCGCTGAGATGAACTTCCAGACCAGGCATAGTTATGGAGGAAGGGATTTATTGAAGCTTACAGATCCAGGGGAAGTTCCATAATGGCAGAAGAAGCTGGCCTGCTTTCACAGGACCAAACACAGAGAGAAAAGCCACACAGCACAGCACAGCACACCTCAGGAACTCCAGCTAGGCACACTCTGCATATCTTTAGAATGGAATCTCAAACCCACCACCAAACCTTAAGATCCACCCAGTGACACTGCCTCCAGCCAGGTGGCTGCAGAAGCAAAGTACAAAGTAATAAAACACTGAGTATATTGGGGGCCATCGATTCAAACTAGCACACTCCCCTTACCTTCGTCTTCCACAGAGTGCCAATGGTCAGGGTTGAAAGCTGACACACCTGCTCGTAACAATATCAACATTCAGCTAAGATGAAATGGTTAACTTACAAAATATAAAACAGAAACTAAAAGTAGCATCAGCTGAAAAATATTCCTTTGGGAGTGGGTTCTTGGAGCAGCAGACCCCCACTTAGCCTCCGTACAGAGGGACATGTGAAAAGGTCTGAAAAATAGAAGAGAAATACCAGAGGCAGGAGAGTTGAGCACATCCCACCACATCACGGGCTCAGGCCTCCTGTGGGGCGAGGCTCTAAGCATGTCAAAGGTGTGGCTGCGGGATGTGAGGCTGGGGCTTTCAGCATTCTGCAAAGATGCTCTGATTCAAGCGTTCAGGGTGGAGTGGCCAGTCAGCACCCAGTGTTTCAGCCCCACTGGCCATGTCTTCTTTAGTGTCAGGGTTTAGCGGGTACTCTTAGAGAAAGGATGTTAAGGTCACTTTAAGATGTTGGCCAAAGAGGGTTCCAAAGCAGCTATGGTCATTGAGACTTTGTCACTGCCCACAGTAACCTGTATGGACTAATGGGCCAACTGACCCAGCCTACAGAGGAGAGGCCTGCCGCCACTCTGCCTCTCTGGCCCAGGGTGGCTATGTGTCATCCTGCGCCAGACACCTTAGAAAGCAGAAAAAGTCACCATCACACAGAGGACATAGTGGGAGCTGGGGGGAGTCAGCACGCAGGGAAGGAGACAGCCCCATGGGGCTGTGGTGGAGGCACGTGGATACACCCAAGCTCTCACCCCAGAAACAGGACACCCTGTGGGACTGTCACTATCAATTACAGCATTTCACTGAAAATGAGCTTGACAGGAACTAACCCTCCTGCCAAAGGACTCGAGACCTTCCTGGCGACAGACCTGTGCTGATGAGAGCCTGCCAAGCTGTGCTGTGGGAGGGGCTCATTGGTATGACTGCCACCGCCTGCAGCCCGGGAACCATGACACCGCCATGGGCTGGAAAATAGTCAGCAGAACGTAATTAAAGAGTCCAACGAGAGGAGGCTGCCAGAGCCATATTAATTACAGCATTTAATCCATTAGGCGGGGTTGCCCAGCTTAACCTCTTTGGAATTCTGAGTTTGTCTATGATTAATTATTTTGGGGAATAACAGCCAACATTATAGCTGCTTAATAGGTTTGAAATAATAAATTAAAAAAATAAAACTCGAGAGGTTGAAGTCGACTGTGGCTTCTGAAGTGCCCAGTCGGCTTTCTTGGAAGAGCTTTGGCTCTTTCCTCCCTTCTCTCTGTGTGTGGGCATCTCTCACCACCCAGGGTCGTGTCCTCTGTCCACAGCAGGCAGGCTCAGGCAGCTCAGAAAAGCCATCTGTTCTTGTTCCCTGGGACTTCTGCACAGCATATCACAGGACACCAGGCTTCCCCAGCAGTCCTCAGCCCAGCATCTTGGACCAGCGGCTGGAATGATGGATTCCAGTGAGTGACTGAGGATATCGTTGCCAAGCACTGCACTGGCAACAGGAATGGTGAGCTCTGTGCAAATGGCGCATGTGGGGCTGTTTCAGGAGGTGGATGAGGAAGGACCAGACTAAATCCCACAAGAAGACTAGACCAGAGGTCCCCACCAGGTGTGTATGGGTGATGGTTGTGGTCACCATGTCACAAGCACCTTGGTTAGTCAGCTGGCTTTCACCACACAGCTGACTTTGCACCCCTTCCTCCAGGCTGGAAGCATGCTATTTCAAGCCCCTGGAATGAGTGAGGATAGAGGCAGCACGGGAGCAAGACAGGGGGCTCTCACTCAGCCCCCGAGTGCTGGCTGGTGGGAAGGAAGCAATGGAAGCTTTCAGCACAGAGAGGCTGAGCAGCCCCCAAGTACAGGAACTCCTGACAGAAGCAAAGCGGGACAGGAGGCTTGCTTACGGGGAAGAGGGACGAGCAGTGCCCTGTCTCTGCTGGTTTTTCTTGCCAAGGTGGACAGCACCCTGTCCAAGGCTAGCCCATGCATCCAGTTGCTGTTTCTGTGAGAGGCTGCAGGGAAGGTGACCCCACAGGCATTGTCAAAACCGTTCTGTCACACCACTCTTACCTTTTATGCCCTTAGAAGGGATGCCAGGTGTCTTTCATCCCCTCTTTTTCCTATAACAATGCAACTTCGTGTGCGTGTACTTCAACTGCATGCATGGCTGGTTTTAGGTGGGTAAGTGTGGTGGTTTGATTTGGGTGTCCCCCATAAACTTAGGTATTCTGAATGCTAGGTTCCCCAGCTGCTGGCAAGTGGAAATTAAAGCCTCCTGGAGGTGGTGCATTGTTGGGCATGGGCTTATGGGTATTATAGCCAGTTTCCCCTTGCCAGTGTTTGGCACACTCTCCTGTTGCTATTGTCCACCTGATGTTGGCCAGGGGGTGATGCCCACCCTCTGATCGTGCCATCATTTTCCCCTGCCATCCTGGAGCTTCCCCTCGAGTCAGTAAGTCAAAATAAACCTTTTTTTCCCACAAGCTTCTCTTGGTCAGGTGATTTCTGCCAGCAGTGCAGACCTGACTGCACAGTTAGTCAGACGTAATTCACACGGCATCGAGGGCGCCCATTGGAGCATCCGGGTGACTGTTTGGTCTTAGGTCCAGCGTCACACACCCATCCCCACAGTGTCACCTGAGAAGGAGCCCTGTGCCCACAAGCGGCCATGTCCTTTGTCCCTCTCTGTGGTTATCAACTTTGCAGGATATAGAATCACCATGGAAACAAAGTTCTGATTACAACTGTGAGAGATTTTCTAGACTTAGATTAGTTGAGGTAGGAGAAGCCACCCTAACTGTGGGCAATATCATCCCATGGGCTGGGGTCTCAGCTTGTATAAAAAAGGGGGCTGCAGAGACAGCTTACTGGTTAAGGCACTTGCTTGTGAAGCCTAAGGACCCATATTCTACTCTCCAGGTCCCAAGTAAGCCAGACACACAAGGTGACACAAGGGCTCAAGGTCACCCATGCGCACAAGGTGGCACACACGTCTGGAGATTAAATGAAGTGGCTGAGGCCCTGGCACACCAATTCTCTCTCTTTCTCTCCTCTCTCTCTCATTCTTTCTCTCATAAAGGCATATGCCACCATGCCTAGCAAAAGAAAAAAGAATGAGAGACAAGAGGTCAGCCAGCCACATGCATCTGCCTGCTCTGCTGTCTTGGTTGGACTGGATGGGACCTGCACCATGGCTTGCCTACCACAATGACCTGTGACCTGGCCCTGGAAGCCCAAAATACATCCTTCCTTTCTTGAACTGGTTCCAGTGGGGGTTGGGTAGTCTTAGCAATAGGAAGGTAACTGGTACACGATCTCACGCAGAAGGAACCAGGTCTCCTCTCTGTGGTATTGCCTAGTCTGCATGCTTAATAAATCAGTCACACAACACATGGTTTCGTGGCGGACTTCTCCTCATGTTCACCCATGTTGGAGCATGGATCGGCACTGCGTTTCTTTTTGTTGCTGAATAATACCCCACTGTGTGGACAGACGACAGGTCCTTTTCCCATGCTATCAGCCCATGGACATCTGGGTTTTGTTTATGAGGAAAGCTGCCATGAGCACTTGCAGGTAAGTTTCAAGTGCACGTGTGCCTTCCTATCTCTTGGGTGTGTACCTAGAAGCGGAAGTGATGGGTCACAAGTACGTCCTCGTCTGACTTTGAGGGACTACCGAGGCCTTCACAAGGGCTACACAGTTTACAATCCCACCACAGTACGAGAACTTAGTTTTGTCCACATTTTGACAATGCTTGACCCTGCACAGCTTGGAGGCTGAGAAGTGGGACTTCACTGCAGTGTTCACCCACACTTTCCTGATGACAAATGATGTGAGCATCTTTCCTGGCCTGCTGGCCATTTGAATGTCTTTGGATAAATGTCTAGTCAGATTCTTTGCCATGCATCAGCTGTCTGCTTGTGTTGCACATGCATGGATAGAAGCCCAAGTGAATCTTTCACAGACGCTGTGGCTCGACCCTGCATGGGAAATGGCTGCCACACCAGATTAACAATACAAATCTGATGCTGTGCAGGAACCAAAGGCCCTCCCTGTTAGATACAAGCCTCTGGGGAGTCCTGAAGTTCTTCCAGGAATCAGCACCCCACCTTGCCTCCTTCTCAGCTGCTCTGCATGACAGAACACCCCACTCACCTCCTTCTCAGCTGCTCTGCATGATAGAACACCCCACTCTGCATACCAGAGAGCTTCTATGCTATTTCTTTCCCCAGATGTCACTTTGAGAAAAATGAGTACATTAAAAATTACAGCTTATTTGATAAAATTATAAGGATGTTTGAGTGCAGTTTGGGATCTAGTAGATGCAGTAGGGCATTGAATATGCAGGAGGGAATGCAGGTTAGACATGCAGGTTTGGAGTTAGGGGAGTGGTAAGGATGGACAGCCTCTGAAGGGCAGCAATATGGAGACACAATTGACGTCATGGGACTGGTGGCCTCACTGCTTGAGCAGTTACACTGCGGGTGCGGAGTGAGGACTGGGAAGGTCTAACCCCAGACTGAATGCCTCTCAGGACACAGGGTATTACATTCAGGGAAGTGAGGGTGACCACACATTGGTGGCCATTAGAGAATGAGGCGGCAGGAAAAAGAACCACTTCAAGGAGAAAGTGACCAACTCTGCCAAGTGCTGACACAGGGTCAGGAACAGGAATCAGAACATTACCACGCCCATTAGGAAAATGCAAGTTGTTGGTGATCTTTTTGAAAAAATACGATTTATTTGAGAGAGAGAAAAAAAATAGCAAGCAGGTATGCTAGGGCCTCCTGGAACTGCAAATGAACTCCAGATGTCTGTGCCACTCTGGGACTCTGGCTTCATGTAGGTACTGGAGAGATGACCCAGACCAGACCATCAGGCTCTCAGGCACCTTTAGCCACGGAACCATCTCTCCAGCCCCACTGGTGATCTTGGTAGGCACAATGTCAAGGTCATGAACAAGTAAGCACTGGGTTGAACAGAAAGTAGGAGAGGAGTTTTGATTGGCAGGTATGCATAACTTTTTGGGAAAATCCTGTGTCAAGAAGGGAGGAGGAGGAGGAGGCCAGTAGCAAAGCCCAGAGGAGACCACCAGGCTCCCAAGCTGCAAAGTTCAGACAGACATGCCCACTGCCACACACACACACACACACACACACACACACACACACACACACACATGCATGCACACATACATACACACATACACACATGCTGCAAAGCTCAGATATCCCCACTGCCACACACACACACACACACACGCATGCATACACATACATACACACACATACACATGCTGCAAAGCTCAGATATCCCCACTGCCACACACACACACGCATGCATGCACACACACACACACACATACACACACATGCTGCAAAGCTCAGAAATCCCCACTGCCACACATACACACACATACACACACACATATACACACATGCCTACACACACATGCACACATGCACACATGCACACATGCACACACACACACACACACATATGCACACACACAGAGGACAGTGGCAATCCTGCCACCCAGTTGCTCAGAACAAAGCCTTTGCAGTCACCCTTGACTCTGCCCTTCTCTTGAACCCAAGCTTTCTGTCAACCAGGCTGACAGATCCAAAACCTGACTCCTGTACAGCACCCGCCCCCATGCTTGATTCCAGACACCCATGTTGTCGCTAGTGCCTCTCTGCCTAGGTGACTGTCCAAAACAAAACAAATAAATTAACCCCAAAATGGCTTCAGGTGGCCTGTGCATACATCACAAGGTCCTAACAGGGCTGTGCAAGAGCACCCAGAAGATCAGGCAGGAGGTGCCCCTGGCAGCCTGGGCCTTGGTCCTGTGTTCCCTTCCCCAGAAGAGTCGTGCATTTCCTCACAGAATGGACGGTGCAACCAGCTCCACAGACATCTCACACGAATGTCAGGAGCCACAGAAGCCAAAGCACACTGGCGCCTCAGCTCTCCAGCGAGGAAAGTATAGCCAAGAGAGAAGTGGACTGCCCAGGAGCATCCAGCCCTGCCCCACGGTCCTCTGCCAGGAGCCCCAAGACAGTGGGGCCCCGTGACAGGGACATACTCTGATGCTATGCTGTCTCCTGGCCCTAGTGCTTGAGCCGCCCCACCTACGTCCGTGATGCTCACAGTGGCTCCTCTGGTGGAATTTCCCACCTCTTCCCACAGCTACGTTGTCATTCAGGAGCCCTGCGGAATGCCCGCCACATGTTGGGTTTTATGGGCCAAAACCTGGCTCTGAAGTCCAAACGGGGTGCCCAGGCCCTGATGTGACATGGCTATCAATTAAAATCCTGTCCCCGTATCACATGTGCCCAGCCAACATTCTACCTGTCACCTGGGGAGAATAGTGGTGCTGAGCAAGGAGGGCCTGCGGGTGTTCTGAGCATAGCCTGGGGCCCGGGGTCTCCTCTCTCCATGTCTCCACTTGTGCAGAACCCAGAGGTTTGAACTCAGAAGGTCCATGATCAAACACGAGGTGCTACCCAGACCCAACTCCCAAGCTGAACCCAGATGCTGCAGCCATGAGAACGGCCAGGCCAACACCCCATCCTGACCTTTAAAGAGGCCACATCCCCTAATCCAGCTTTCCCTTTCCCTAGCCTGGTGTGCCACCAGGAGCCATGCCACCTTCCAGAAGCATTCACCTCCCCAGAGATTATAACGATCCACCACCTTTGCCTCCAGCCAAACACTCACCTACCTCTGGGCTGTGTCCTTTCCAAGGACCTGGTTAACACTCCCCAGCCACCTTTTCGGGTCCTGGGCTCTGCCCCAACTCTCAAGGAATTCACTTCCAGCACCTTCCATTCCTCTAGTAGGTGATGATGGAGCCATCTTCATCACTGTGGACCACTGCCTGGAGGACTGCCCGGGCACACACTAAAACCCCGTGTCCCCCTCCCTCCACCGGCCCTTGTCACAGCAAAGGAAACAACCCAGCTGACAAAAAAACTACGGATTAATGAAAATGTTTGTGAATCAAATGTGCGGTGAGGGGCTAACATAAAAAAAAATTAAAGATCTCGGGCTGGAGAGTTGGCTCAGCACTTAAGGCACTTGCCTGCAAAGACAAAGGACCATCCACGTGAGCCAGATACACAAGGGGGCGCATGCATCTGGAGTTCATTTGCAATGGCTGGAGGCCCTGGCATGCCCATTCTCTCTCTCTCTCTCTCTCTCCCCTCTTTCTCTCAAATAAATAAATAAAAATAAAACTATTTTTAAAAATTAAAGATCTTATATGACTAGTGGCAAGAAAATCTCTGAAGAGAGTAACTAAAAGGTTAAGGTAGACCCATATGTCTGTCACAGGAAATGCACAAAGGCCAGCAGGCAAACGGAAAGCAGACAGCACCCCGTCATTAGGAAGTGCAGGCCAGGCCACTGTGAGACAGACAGCTGTGAGGCGGCGTGAACTGAAGGAGAGAGTGCAGGTGCTCGGTGGTGAGAGTGGGAGAAATGTGAACCCCTGGTCACTGTTTGTGGGACCGGAGTCCTAAAGGTCACCCTATTCCTAAATGAAGTTAAAGACAGATGACCTTCCATCCCAACCTTCCCTCTTCAGTCAGAACCTTGTAAAGATACTCACACTCGGACGGTCCTTGGCCAAGATATGATACAACCAAGATGTTAGCTGAATGGCTACAGAAAATGGCACATATGCACACACACACACATACAGAGAGAAAGAGTGAGAGAGAGCCGGAGGGAGAGAGAGAGCGAGACAGAGAGAGAGAGAAAGAGAGGGAGAGAAGACTGTGAGAGATGCAATAAGACAGACAAGCAAAGGAAAGTGTTATGTGATGTCACTATGTGGAATCTAGAAAAAAGAATGAAAAATAAAAAGTCAAAATATAGAGAGAACAAGCGAGTAAACAGCAGTGTCCATGGAGAGGAGATGCAGGGAGGGAGGTCAAAGGACAGGAAGTAGCAGACATGTGTAAAGCCCAAGTGCACAATGGGACCCAATCACACGGAGATGACAGCAGCTCTTGCACAGGGGACAGGAAGCAGTACCCTGGAGAGGATATGGTCTCCGTTGTCACTTCAGTGCTGCTGTCGTGTGTCTTAAATACACGAGAAAACACAAAAACAGAAGCCAGGAATGAGTCTGTGCTGAATGTAAGACAGAAAAGTCGAGTGCAGAGGCCCCTGTCATCAGCCTGGCAGGCTGCAGGAGCAGCCAGATGGAGGGCGCTATTGGGACATTCTGAGCCATGTCCACCAGCCAGAGCAGAGGCGTCTGGGAGACAGAGGCAGAAGTGGTGCTCTATAGCAAGGCCTGAATGAGGAAGGACATGGGCCCCGACACAGCAGGGAGTCGGAGAACTAAAACTAGCAGAATGCCACAAATAACTTTCTAGCAGTGAATCTGAAAATCTACACAAAATGTACAAATTCCATAGAAAGAAGAAATTTTCCAAAATTAAGAAGGAAAATACAGAGAACCTGACAAATGATTCATTAGAAAAATTATTAAATGGTTAAAGGTCTTTCAACAATCAATAAAACTTGACTAGTTTGATGGCTCTGACCGCAGGTAGATAATAGCCTTCGCACTGAGATTCTTCCAAAACAAAACACGACGGCGACACCTGAGGTCCTTCCCTCTGGCAAAGGCAAGGCCACGGAGATATTGCTGGCTGCTGCCAGGCAGGGCGGGGGTGGGGGAGTGAGAGGAAAGAGCTGCTGTGGACAGTTTTCAAGTGAGGAATAGGTAAGATGGCTGGGCGTCCACACAGCACTGTGGACATATCAAATACCACAAAACTGTGCTACACAATGGAGGGGTGATTTTACATACAGGATTTTTAATTCAAAACAATGGGCACATCAGTTTCTCTCGGTATGAGCAGGGAACATTCGGCTCTGTGTGGCTTTGCACCTGAAAGGCAGTGGAGATGGCTGAGGGCAGCTCACATCCAGCACAGGAGGCCGATCTAGGGCCTGACTCAGAGCCCAGGTGTAGTTGGCTGGAAAGCTGCGTTCATCCCACCCGAACTACCCAGGCTACATGGAGCCACTGACAAGCCACTGTAGCCTCGGTCCTCGTTCTGGGGTGATGTGGCTTTGAGACTCAGATGACGAAGCTAACTGTGGAAGGACAAAGGCTTGCAAGCTGAGAGTGCTGGAGCTCAGGGAAGCAGCTTGCCCCAGAAGGTCATTGTGGCCTCAGATTCCAGACCACCTCTCTAATTCCCACCTTCCCTTCCCTAGGCTCCCAGCAGGACTGGTGAGTAGACCTACTTTGAGCTGAAGGCCACACTGCCAGAGTTCTGCCCCTGTGGCAGGAGCACCCATGGTATTCTGCCTCTGGTGCTGACAAGCCCTGTGGGGACAAGGACAAAGCAGACCGGGTTTCCTCATTTCTAGCCAAGTCCTGGGAATGTGCACCAGGAAGCAATGCTCTACAGGAAGAGGGAAGGAAAAATCCCATAGGCTGAAACCCAGACAGGAGCTCACTGCTCTCCAGGAGATGTGCCCACCATGACAACCAAGACATCAATATGGATTCGGGGTGGGGGTGGGGGGCACACAGAGGGCTGTAGTCCTCAAGTAGAAGGTGCCCATATCTCCAAGTATGGGGAGTCTCCAAGTAGGAGAAGCCTGTGACCCCCCAGGAGACATGCCTGGCGGTGAGTAGGCCCTGCATACAACCAAGGCTGAGCCAGCACTCAGTTCAGGAAGCCACAGGGCATGAACGAAGGGCACCGTCCACGCCTCACCCTCTCTTTCCTGGAGACAGAGGGTGTGAGGAGTGAGCTGTCTGTCTGCTCTTCTGTAAGTGGCCCCAGGAAGTCCTGAACTGTCACCGTAACATTTGGCAGCACATGCTGGTGTCGCGGGTTCAGACCAGCGGAGTGGTTCAGGGGCAGGGAAGGCGCACATTTCCAGAGATGGTGGTGCAAATGGCGTGTACCATTTCAGGAGTGCCCCCAAGTGTCCAGTCATCCTGCTTGTTGTGCTGAGAGACACATCGCATCAGAGAAAGGCCGCTCTTCACAACCAAGCCCCAGAGAGCTGACCTAAGGCCCATCCATGGCAACCATGGGAGAATAAGAACACGTGGCTTGTTTATGCAAAGTTAATTCAACGAAGCCGCCAGGCAGCCCATGTCAGGAGATAACTCATTCGCATGTGGCAACTGCTCTTCAAAGGAAGGACAGCAGAGGTGCTGGGTGAGGCCAGCAGCCAGAGGATGGGGACCTGCCAGGGAGGTACTCATGTAAACAAATGCTTCTGGACATAGTGCACGCTTTTGTTTTCTTTTCAAAGAAGGAGTTTAGGAAGGTGCCAGCTAAAGTGAACAGAGAGAGCCAGGCATTCCTGAAGAAAATAGCAGTAGGGGGTGCACCTGGACGGTCCGGGTCTGAGGAGGGTGATCTGGCCCTCACTGAGGCCATGTGGACAGTTCCAGCCCTCAGCTGCCCAGTGCAGGCATGCCAGTGCAGCGCACCCTCATACAAGACGTCAATGAGCTGTGTAGACAGAGCTGGGGAGATGGCTCAGTGATCAAAGGTGCTTGCTTGCAAAGCCTTCCCACCTGGGTTCAATTTCCCAGTACCCATGTAAAGATGCTCAAACGCCAGACTCATTTGCTGTGGCAAGAGACTGTCTCAAGGAAGGTGGAGCACAGACAACCCTTCTGACCTGCACACATGTGCCCCTCCACATAAGTAAATGTAAAACAATCAAAGCTCTGCTTGCTTGTTTGTCTACAGTCACAGTCCTATCTGCACAGCACCAGCCCTCCCTTTCTCTGAAGTAGCCTCATGCTCCGCACATTTTGGGGTGTTAGGAATTATGTTGTTGCAGTGTCTCTGGAAATGCCTAAAATGTGAATATGTATTGCCATATGTTTTTTGTTCTCATAGGCGAGGAAGTCATTTGTGGACTAAAACACAAAAATTGAACTAAAAAACAAACAAAAAAGTGTGGTTCTATCACAGGCGCTGGCTCACTATTGTTCGAGGCAGCTCTGCAGCTGTGCACTTCCACCACAAGGGAGCCGCAGCTCCGTGAAAGGCCGCGGGTGGCGCTCTCCCTAAAATCCCAGACTTGGCATGTGGCTTGGCTGGCAAGCCACTGGGTAGACAAAGGAAATAGTCACTCCCCAGCTGTTCTGTGGCAGGACAACATGCTAAATTTAAACCATTAAATAGTTGCGGAAGCAAAAGAACAGGTGGCGAATGGTCTCTGAGGCAGATGGCACTTTTTAATATTTGTATCTGACGGTCATTGGCACTACTAGAGTCAGTAACTATGCACTCCCACTTCACCTTCCTCACTCGAATGCCTCAGAAAGGGTGGCCACGATTTAAAAATAAACCCCGTCATCCTTTGAAAAGAGCCACCTTCTTCCTTCCATTCAGTGGGGCAGGCAGGAGGAAGTTGTCCCCATGTTTGTTTCTTCAGTGGCCTAAGGGACAATGACAAGTTTGGTGAATGGAGGATCTCTGCTCTACCCTACCTCTCTCAGTGGCTTCCCACAGTGTCAGCAGAACGAGCAGAACATCTCCTAACAAGCCCGCCCCACCTCAAACTGCCCTCCATGCCACCCGCATGGGACGCCTGCAGCCAGGTCAGCCTCAGCCGTGGAATCCACAACGGGCCACAGCAGCTCTGCTCAGCCCAAGGACAGCCGTCCTGAATCAGCTTGCATCTCTCTCGTGCGTCCCACAGGTGGGACAGTAAAGAGAGCCTGCTGGCAGGGACACACAACCCGGGGGGCGGGACAGGGCCAGCAGGTGCCCAGCCTGTGATGAGCAACCACTGTGCACACTGCCACTGAAGAAAAATCCTAGTGAGGAAGCGGGTAGCTGTCCCTGGGCTCTGGGCCCTTGGCAAGAACCGCACGCACACCGGGGACGCAGACAGGGCCATTCTTTTGTTCCATCATTTTCCCACCGAGCTCTTTTCTTCCAGCTCTTCAGCCAAGGGAGCAACCGCCTGAGCTTATGCGCACTGCCCAGGCAGGGTCTCACAGCTCAGGAAGCGTTCTCCTCCTTTCAACCAGTTTCACGACAGAGGCATCACCAACATTTGGGTCCTGGTATTTTCACCCCAAGGGCTGTCCTGGAAAGTTGGAGGACCCCGCCTCTAGCCACAGCGTCCCAACAGCAACTCTACATGTGGTAACAACCAAACACCACAGCCAGCACTTAAGAAATAGGCCTATGGGGCAAATTGTCTCTCGTTGAGAATTATTCATGCCAACTATGTGGAGCCTCAACGGTCATCTGGCCTTTGTCACCCCAACATGGATGTAACTTGAATTGTTGAGTTCAGTGTGTGTGTGTGTGTGTGTGTGTGTGTGTACACCCTGTGTGTGCATATACAGAGGCCAGAGAAGGATGTCAGCTATCCTCTCCTCTATTGCTCTCCCATTTTATTTCCTTGAGATAGAGTCTCTCATTGAATCTGGAACTCTCCATGTTCTCGTTAGATGGACTGACCATCAAGCCACAGTGATCTTGTCTCCACCCAGCTCAGAGCTGGGGTTACAGGTATGCATGGTCACGCCTGGCTTTGTATGTGGGTACTAAAGATCAAAGTAAGCCCTCTTGTTTGGTCAGCAAGTCGTCTTACTCATTGAGCTCTCTTCCTAGTCCAAGTGCATTATCTTAAATGGGCATTATTACTGTCCCATTACAAAGAGTTTTGCTCTATGCTAAATCAAAAGCTGCATCAGTCTGAGTGAGCAGCAGGCTACAGAGGACCAGAGTTCTGTGTCCATCGAAGCCTCTGTGGCTGTGATGCCATCTTCCCTCTGCTCCGTGACCCACTTATTCCCTCAGGGACATGCTGTTCTTTCAATAGAAGCCTACTTTGCCCATTGCCAGGTATGTCTAGAAATTTCTGGAAGGTGCCCCTCCAAATAGCCCATTTCCCCATCTCATTCATTCCATAAGCTCCCAAGAATGGCCTAGAAACAGCCTGCAGTTCTTGAGAAAGCCAGGCTTCACTCTAGCTCCTTCCAAATGTTCGAGGGACACTTGATACCATTTTCCCCCACTGGCATGGCCAGGATCGCTCAATGGCCCTCTGCACCTGGCTGAGGAAGGTATCCAGGACCACATGACCAGGTTAACACAGCTCCCAAAGTCACCCTTGCTTGGGACATCCCTGTATTTCATAAGCTAACCCTGGGGTACACAGTTATGGGTTCAAGACGAATTTTCACTCTCAGTGAAATGATAGGTTTTGTCAAAGGTTTGACATGGTGATCCAAACTGCATGGAAACAGTAGGGTCAGAAGCGTCCCGCTTCCTGCCAACACACAGACATCAGTGAGCATGCCACGGGACACAGCCCCCATCTCCCATGAGCCTGCATGCCAAGTCTCTGTACCCAAGGATGTCAAGATGCCTCTAGTCACATCCTCCCCGGATCGTCAGAAAGGCAGGATGCCCACAACACCACGAGTGCCAATGGTTCTGAGGCCATCTTGTCCCTTATCTTCACTGGCCTGGTGGGCAGGGCTCCCCAGGAGCCCCAGACAGCTGCCTTCCAAGCCCTGGCAGGGTAGAGGGATCATAGAACCAGGTCCTGGTGTGCCACCAGCTTAGTCACCTGGTGTTTCTCCCGTCATCTGCCCTGCCCTTGCTCTCTGGCACATATTACACAAGGAAATGACCAAGGTCTCAGGGGCCTGCACTGCCAGGGTCCTGCACCACCCATGAAAGGAGAAAATGGAGTCTCGAGACTTTCTTCACACACAAACAGAAAATGCCAGGTGGGCACAGCCAAGCCTGGCTCTGTGGAATCCAGGTGCATTTGTGTTGTCTGACACGGGGCAAACCTTGCACAACTGCAGTTGAATGACCCTGCAGGAGTAGGTTCCCAAGTCCTACAGCACGGGCCTCCAGGGTGGAGGGGCAGCACCCCGGACACCAGACCACTGAAGAGCAGGGGGCCCTGCCTCACACACCAGCTGGATTCTGGGAATAGTAGCCAGACTTTAGAGATGGTGCTCTGTGCCTACCTGAAAAGGGAGTCGTCCGGAGAGGGATTTTGATGGGTGCCAAAGTCAGGAAATGGCATGGCTGCACGCTGGAGGAGGAGCGGCCCCGGAGTCCCTCAGAGTCCAAGGACACCATGGCGGCGGCGGCGGCGGCAGCTGCAGCGGAGATGGTGATGGCGGGACCATTGCTGACGGGCTTGATGCTGTTACGGCAACCTCCTGTGGAAGAGGGACCAAGGTGAACAAAGGCGACACACACTCAGGTCTCTAGGTCAAGATCACCTCACCCTAAGCACATGTGAGAGTGACACTGGCCCTTTCAATGGGAGCCGCATGCACGTCATCATCCCCAGAAGGTAACCTGTCACCTGGCACACGTGGCGACACCCTGCTCCTCAGAGCGCGACAACATTCAGAGTGAGTGCCACACTGGGGAGGGAGGGGCAAAATCATTGGTAATTGTCACTTATCATTTCTTCCAGTCCTTCTGTATTTACCAAATTCTCTTTTAAAGTTATGTTTACAGAAAAAACAATCAAGCAGTTCACACACAGCTGCCACAGTCTCTAACACTTCCTGCTGGGTCCTTCACTGTCAACAGCCCTGAGCTCAAACAGGCACATTGTCAACTTTAAGTTGGTTTCCAGTGGGCTCATTCTTGGCAGTACATCCAATGAGGCTTTACAGACACATACTATGTCCAGCCTCACAGTGCTGCACACAAAAGTTTCACAGCTGAAGTCCACGGTCACCCAACCTCAACCCCACCCCTCACAGCCCCTGAGCTCACAGTGCCATGTACTTTTCTTTTAACAGTGTCATATAATCGAAACCAAACATTACGTAGCCCTTTCAGATTGGTTTTTCACTTAGTAACGTGGGTTGACATTTCCTTCATGTTGTTCTGTGGCTTAATAGTCCATTGCTTTATAGTTCAATAACAGTTCAGTGAAAGGATGGGCTCATGTTTATTTGTCCCCAAGCCCACTGAAGGACACTTTGGTTGCTTCCAACCAAGGTTTTGCCGATTGTGATTACAGCTGCTATAAGCAGCATGCGCAGATTTTAATGTGGCAGTGTAATTGCTGAATCATATGGTATGAGCATGCTTAGCTTTCTAAGAAACTTCCAGGCTGTCTTCCCCACGGGTTGTTCCTGCTGCATTCCCCACCCCGAGCTAGCGAGCGGGCATCCTGCTGTCTACACCCTTGTGGTGTTCATATTGCCAGTGTTCTGGGGATGGGTTTGCCCTACCTGGTGCACGGTGGAATCCCACTGCTGGAAAATTTACCTTGGAAGTCAGGGGAAAACATCATTACTACTCAAAATGATAAGAACACACAACAGAAAATTTACAAAGCAGGTGATGGTGGTGCCTGCCTGAACATTGCTGACCTGTTTGGGGCAGTTTCCGGGTCGCAGGGCCGGGCAGGTTGGAATGTATGACAAACCCCTTGCAAGCTGGCCTTTCCGGGCCAGGGTACAGAATCAGCACTTTCTGATGGCTTCCAAAGCCTGATTGGGAGTCCAGTCCATGAGCAGACTGCTGTGTAAATTGGCTACACGTACAACCCCAGAACCATCCTAAGTACGGCCTCTTATAAAGAGCTGTGTGTACACAGCTGTGCTAGTGTGGGGATGTCAGGGCCAAACACTGCCAGTGTTTGGGGGCACATGGGTGTCAGCTTCACGAAGCAATGCTGTGAAGGTTCAGACAACCTCAAGCCCACTCCTCCTCAACTGCAGTGCAGCTGTTGAAAACAAAGCTGGAATGTGACCACATGTGTGCCTTGCTCAGCGTCTCCAGAGTGGACACCAGGGGCTGGCCAGGGAGGGGGCCTCAGGATGATCTGGGGCCCCAATTCTGGGCGCCACTGAGAGCCCCTTCCTGTCCATAGCCTGAACTCTATGGAGATAGGTGGCTGAGCACCCTCCGGAAGGACAGGTCAGCCCTCAACTGGGCTGAGGATTTTGTAAGAGTAGGTCAGCCAGCCACTGTACCCCGACACCTAGAACCCCACCCCAGGCTGGGTGTGTAGTAGGCATATGGCAGACTCTATGGGGGGTGGGGGTCAGAACCTGCCTGGGAATCAATCATGCCTCTCAAGTTTGCCTGTAGCAGACAGCTTCAGGTTCACTGAGATGAACTTCCAGACAGGGCACAGTGATGGAGGAAGGGATTTATTGAAACTTACAGATCCAGGGGAAGTTCCATAATGGCAGAAGAAGCTGGCCTGCTTTCACAGGACCAAACACAGAAAGCAAAGCCACAAGCCAAAATCAACAAAGCACAGCACACCTCAGGAACTCCAGCTAGGCACACTTTGCATATCTTTAGATTGAAATCCTAAACCCATCACCACACCTTAAGATCCTCCCAGTGACACTGCCTCCAGCCAGGTGGCTGCAGATGCAAAGTACAAACTAATAAAACACTGAAAATATTGGGGGCCATCTATTCAAACTACTACATTGTCTTCCCTGAAGGGGTGGCACCTTCACATGAATTTGAAACCTGGGCTGTGGTCACCTCTTAGTGCCTCTGCTTTGGCCATCCCAGGAGAGGACAGTTGAAAGAGACCCAGGAGACTTCTTCCCACACTCACTCAGGCTTCCCGCTCCCAGCCCTACCCTTTATCCCACCCTCTCTCGGGGTCCCGGAGGCCATGAAATAGGATCCCAGCAGCCACAGGACCTGCAGATGTGTGGTCATCCTGGTCCAGACAGTACTTCTCTGTGGGGAAGAGAAGGAACTAGAAAGTTGGAGTTTTGCCCATTGTCCTGATAGGGCTGAGTGGCTGGAAACCCTCCATTATGGCTTGTGCTATCACTGGCTCCTCTGACATCTCACCTGATGGGACGAGTTTCCCAATGAGAGCTCCTCCCACCAGCCAGCCAGCTATCCACACAGGCTACAGGACTCCAAGCACAGACTGGAGTGGGTGGCCCTGTGGTGGCAACTGTCTTCTCCTCTGTTCAGAAGGGTTTTGACCACACATTCCAACACCACTCTGGTTTTGTGATAACGGGACCTTCGTCTTTAAAATGTGATCCAATCGACCATGAGAGGTCATGACTCTCTCAGAGCCAAAGGATGCCATGTTTTGGGGCTTGCGCAATCTCTCCTATAAAAGGCACAGACAGGCTTAAGTGATCTTAGAGATGTGCTACCCTGTGAAGCTTTAAAAAATATTTCTTTATCTTTTTTATTTCTGTGTGTGGGGGGGAGTATTGCCATGCTAGAAACTCTTGCCACTGCAAACTGCAGATGCACATGCCACTTTGACTGTCTGGCTTTATATGGGTACTGGGGAATCAAACCCAGATTAGCAGGCTTTGCAAGTGCCTTAACCACTAAGCAAGCTCCATAATTCCCTCTGTGAAGTTTTTGAAATAACATTGATATATTATTGAAAATGAAGGTGACCTTTACTGACGGGAGGGAAAGTCACAGACCATGTTTTAAAAGAAACAGATGCTAAGTCAGGTGACCTTGCTTTGTAGTAAGAAGTGTGGAAGCATTTTATTGCCATGTAATTTGTGTTGCCAAACATCATTTTCAACAAGAAAGAGTAAAATAATCATACATTGTTAAAAAAAAAAAAAAAACACTGGGGGCTGGAGAAATGGCTTAGTGGTTAAAGCACTTGCCTACAAAGCCAAAGGACCCAGGTTGGGTTCCCCAGGACCCATGTAAGCCAGATGCACAAGGGGCGCATGCATCTGGAGTTTGCTTATAGTGGCTGGAGGCCCTGGCATACCCATTCTTTCTCTCTCTTTCTCTCTCTCTCTCTCTCCCTCTCTCTCCCTATTTCTCTCTTTCTCAAATAAGTAAAGAAATTTTTTTTTTTAATTTTAAAAACTGGGAAGGGGACTTGAGAGATAGTGCAACTGGAAGATTTAAGGCACTTTCTTGTGAACACGCCATTCCTAGTTTGATTCTTCAGCACCCATGTAAAGCCTTGTGCAAAGTGGCACACAAGTCTGTGATCTTAGTGTGTCTATGATAATGAGACATGAAGCCAGAAGAATCTGGAAGCCCCCAGGCCAGCTAGACAGGTGCACATGCAACAAAAAGGGGAGATCCTAAGCCAGGCGTGGTGGCGCACGCCTTTAATCCCAGCACTCGGGAGGCAGAGGTAGGAGGATCCCCGAGAGTTCAAGGCCACCCTGAGACTACATAGTTAATTCCAGGTCAGCCTGAACCAGAGTGAGACCCTACCTCGAAAAACCAAAAAAAAAAAAAAAAAAAAAAAAAAAGAAAAAAGAAGACAGACACCCTGAGACTTCCACATGAACCTTGACAGAAAGATGCAACAACAAGACACATGACACCACGAGTGCCTGTTTGTCTTCACGTGAGTGCCCGTACACACACATCCCACTACACATGAACCTTGACACGTGAGTGCCCATACACACACATCCCCTATGAAACTTGACATGAACCTACACACATGACTACACATGATCCTTGAGTGCCTGTACACACACACATCACTACACATGAACCTTGACACACGAGTGCCCGTACACACACATCCTTGAAACTACACATGAAACATCCTGACACACACAGTGAAACCCATACACACACATCCTACACTACACACAGCCTTGAAACACGAGTGTCATGCTACACATTACACACACAGCCTTGAAACACACATCCTACACACATGAACCTTGAAACACGAGTGTCATACATACACATCCTACACACACAGCCTTGAAACACGAGTGTCATACATACACATCCTACACACACAGCCTTGAAACACAGTGTCACATACACATCCTACACACACAGCCTTGAAACACGAGTGTCATGCATACACATCCTACACACACAGCCTTGAAACACAGTGTCATGCATACACATCCTACACACACAGCCTTGAAACACGAGTGTCATCATACACATCCTACACACACAGCCTTGAAACACAGTGTCATACATACACATCCTACACACACAGCCTTGAAACACGAGTGTCATACATACACATCCTACACACACAGCCTTGAAACACGAGTGTCATGCATACACATCCTACACACACAGCCTTGAAACACGAGTGTCATACATACACATCCTACACACACAGCCTTGAAACACGAGTGTCATACATACACATCCTACACACACAGCCTTGAAACACACATGCATACACATCCTACACACACAGCCTTGAAACACAGTGTCATGCATACACATCCTACACACACAGCCTTGAAACACGAAAGTGTCATGCATACACATCCTACACACACAGCCTTGAAACACGAGTGTCATGCATACACATCCTACACACACAGCCTTGAAACACGAGTGTCATGCATACACATCCTACACACACAGCCTTGAAACACGAGTGTCATGCATACACATCCTACACACACAGCCTTGAAACACGAGTGTCATGCATACACATCCTACACACACAGCCTTGAAACACGAGTGTCATGCATACACATCCTACACACATGAACCTTGAAACACGAGTGTCATGCATACACATCCTACACACACAGCCTCCGAGTGTCATACACACACATCCTTGAAACACGAGTGTCATACATACACATCCTACACACACAGCCTTGAAACAGTGTCAGCATACACATCCTACACACACAGCCTTGAAACACGAGTGTCATGCATACACATCCTACACACACAGCCTTGAAACACGAGTGTCATACATACACATCCTACACACACAGCCTTGAAACACGAGTGTCACACACACAGCCTTGAAACACGAAAGTGTCATGCATACACATCCTACACACACAGCCTTGAAACACGAGTGTCATGCATACACATCCTACACACACAGCCTTGAAACACGAGTGTCATGCATACACATCCTACACACATGAACCTTGAAACACGAGTGTCATGCATACACATCCTACACACACAGCCTTGAAACACGAGTGTCATGCATACACATCCTACACACACAGCCTTGAAACACGAGTGTCATACATACACATCCTACACACACAGCCTTGAAACACGAGTGTCATGCATACACATCCTACACACACAGCCTTGAAACACGAGTGTCATGCATACACATCCTACACACACAGCCTTGAAACACGAGTGTCATGCATACACATCCTACACACACAGCCTTGAAACACGAGTGTCATACATACACATCCTACACACACAGCCTTGAAACACGAGTGTCATGCATACACATCCTACACACACAGCCTTGAAACAGTGTCATACATACACAAACACACAGCCTTGAAACACGAGTGTCATACATACACATCCTACACACACAGCCTTGAAACACGAGTGTCATACATACACATCCTACACACACAGCCTTGAAACACGAGTGTCATGCATACACATCCTACACACACAGCCGAGTGTCATGAAACACAGCCTTGAAACACGAGTGTCATGCATACACATCCTACACACACAGCCTTGAAACACGAGTGTCATGCATACACATCCTACACACACAGCCTTGAAACACGAAAGTCATACATACACATCCTACACATCCTGAAACACAGCCTTGAAACACACAGCCTTGTCATACATACACATCCTACACACACAGCCTTGAAACACGAGTGTCATACATACACATCCTACACACACAGCCTTGAAACACGAGTGTCATACATACACATCCTACACACACAGCCTTGAAACACGAGTGTCATGCATACACATCCTACACACACAGCCTTGAAACACGAGTGTCAACACATCCTACACAAACAGCCTTGAAACACGAGTGTCATGCATACACATCCACACACAGCCTTGAAACACGAGTGTCATGCATACACATCCTACACACACAGCCTTGAAACACGAGTGTCATGCATACACATCCTACACACAGCCTTGAAACACGAAAGGCCATACATACACATCCTACACACACAGCCTTAGTGTCATACATACACATCCTACACACACAGCCTTGAAACACGAGTGTCATGCATACACATCCTACACACACAGCCTTGAAACACACATGCATACACATCCTACACACACAGCCTTGAAACACGAGTGTCATACATACACATCCTACACACACAGCCTTGAAACACGAGTGTCATACATACACATCCTACACACACAGCCTTGAAACACGAGTGTCATGCATACACATCCTACACACACAGCCTTGAAACACGAGTGTCATGCATACACATCCTACACACACAGCCTTGAAACACGAGTGTCATACATACACATCCTACACACACAGCCTTGAAACACGAGAGTCATACATACACATCCTACACACACAAACACACACAGCCTTGAAGTGTACATACACATCCTACACACACAGCCTTGAAACACGAGTGTCATGCATACACATCCTACACACACAGCCTTGAAACACGAGTGTCATGCATACACATCCTACACACACAGCCTTGAAACACGAGTGTCATACATACACATCCTACCCCACATCCTTGAAAACCTGAGAGTACGTATCTGACTGAAGACAAAAGCACAATGCCTTCCATGCATACAAGGTCAGCTAATTCACATGAGTAGGACAGGTGGTCATAACCAGTCCTGATGACACGCTTCCCCACTGAGGTTCCCCCTCGCCAAGACTTCCTGACCTTTGACCACAAAGAAACCTGAGCCACTGCATGGCCCACAGTGGTCACCTAGCACCACCCAAGCCACCCATCATTAAAGCAAGTGGCAGTGTTTTGGGAAGAGGATGCCCGTGTTGGTGAGCTTTGCCCCTTGTTGTGGCCAATACCCAGCATAATGGGCATAGGAGGAAGAATTCCTATGCTCAAAGTTTTAGAGGGTTCAGTCCATCATGGTGGAACAGGGCACCTTATATCATAGCAGAGGGCAAGAAGGGGGATATAAAGGAACCAGGCCAAGAGGCGACTTTCATGGACACAGTGACCTACTTCCTGTCATGAGGCCCCACTTCCTAGCTTTCACTACTTCTAATAACATCATGCTATTATGAATCTAGGCAGAAGTTAATTCATTCCATAGATCAGAGACCTCGTGATCTAACTGTCTCCAGAAAGCCCCTCACAGACATACCCAGAGGCACTCGCCTGACCAACCTCCTAGGAGGATCTTGATATAATGAAGTTGGTGATCAGAATTCATCGGTTCACTGCTTGGTCACTGTGGCTGATGGATGGACATTCCCTGCTCAGAGCCCAGCGCGGTGGGAGCAGTGGCAAGGCTGCAGCTCCTTCCCTAGAACCCTTCTCCACAGAGGAGCAACCTTGCACGCCAGGGCGCACAGCGCTGGGACTGAAAGATGATATGACACGAGTGACTGGGTGCACAGAGATAAAGCTTCGGGTGCCTGCTGCTCCCGGACACCAGCCAGGAAGTGCTCGGAGCCAAGAGAGCATGGACGCCAGCTGCGTCCCCTGAGCACTGCCTCTCAGCCAAGTTTAGAAGATGAGCCGGAGCTCGATAAATTGTGTGGACTGATAAATAATGATAGTAACTTGTTCCCCCAGAGGACTGCAGAAAATCCCTTAGTTGAGTAAATAAACTGAGAGATAAGATAGGTCCAGCCAAAAAAACCTGCTAAGCCAGCGGAGAGATAAGCCAAAAATGCTCTCCCACAAGGATTACTTAGAAAAGTCAATGTTTTAAGCAAAACAGTAATTAACTGTGTGCTTCCCTGGCAGGCAGCACAAGGAGGAGCAGGGTGGGGTGGGGAGGTGGGAGGGCAGGGGTCCTGGAGACCTGCATGGGCTCAGTCCCACCCCAGGTAGCTGCTGCTACTGGCCACACCGAGGCCAGCCCTTCTCTGCTCACACACTGCCAAGGATCTCTGTTTGCATGTCCTATTTCAAGTCATCCCTCCGACAACTGCAGGGAAAATGCTCAGGCGTTGGTGTGGCAGAGGACAGGGACGCACTGTGATGTTCCTCCTCCAGGGACACATGGAGACCCTTCTGGGGTTTCGAAACTCCCTCGGGCACCAGGCCATGAGCACAAGTCGTGCATCAGCCAGGAGGGCAGGGCAGCAGGCTCTGCCTAATGTGCTCTGCCGGAAGGCTATGGGCTGTGGGTATCCACCTGCATCTGCCTCCAAATTCTGGAACCATCCAGCAGCTGAGATTTGCTGAGAGGAAGAAAGGGAGAGATAGTGTCTGTGGGCACTGGGAAGGTAGACGGGCAGGTGTCATGAACTTCACGCTGTGTGAGTTGAGGTGGCACTACACTTGTTCAGAGATATCCTGTGAGAGGTGCATGTCTAGCTGGACCTTCCTGTCCCCTCCTGACACACAGTATCTCAGGCCAGTCCTCAGCTTGGTATCCTGCTGCCTTCTGGAGTGGAGACTCTGAGGTGGTTGTTGAGCCCAGCTCTGACAGAAGCATGCTGGTATCACAGGCTTTGTGGCCCGGGTTTGGAGGAGTCGGTTGATGCTAAGTTGGAGTTTATGACTACTAAGTGGCTATGGAGGAAATAAGGTGTTAAATATTCTGCTTCCGTCTCAGCCTCATGCACATCTGTCAGTGAGGACAAACTTTTTTTGGGGGGGCAAACTTTGGGACTGAATGTTGCCCAGTGTCAGGTATCCAGCAGGACGGTGAGAGTCCTCTGTGGAGCAGGCTGTGATGAGCCCCAGCTGTCACTCTGCACTGAGCAATGCACTCAAAGATGCAAACAAGCATCCATCGTGCCGTCTGCTTAGTAAATGACTTCAGCTCGGGTGTAAATCCTTCAGGCTCCGTTTCTCTCAACTTGTAATCATTCTGCAAAAATGTATGATCACAACAGTGACTTGCACAGGGGCTCATGGGGAGGCCTGCTGAGCGGGTGTGGTTGAGACGTGTGGCACACAAAGGGCAGAGGGCCACAGGGAAGCCACCACCAGACTCTGTCTTCCATCCTGTAAGAACATCAGGTTCCTGTGCTCCGAGCAACAAGGAAACACGCCAGGGTTTAATCAAGTCCCTTTGGGAAGACCAACAGAGGCTTTGCAGGTCTGCCCAGCTCACATGTGCTTGAATTGTGGCTTAACAACGCAGCCAATATTTGCTTGTTGTTTGTTTGTTGTCTGGGTGTTTTCTGAAGGAGACAAACAATTCCTGGGATCCTTGCAAGGCTGAAGGTGCCAAGGAAACAGACCTACGGGCTGAGCTGGGCTGGGCTGGGCCATCTGTCAGCCCCGGGAACTGCGCTGCTCTCCCTCACCGGGTGAGGTGTTTCACAGTTAGCATCTCACTGGCCTCCTCAAAGGTCCACTCTGTAATAGTTACCTTCTCCTTGCTCAAACAAAGCAGCCAATCAGAAGCCTCCTAGGGAAGGAGAGTTTATTTCAGCTTATTTCCTCACGGCAGAGAAAGCCTGACACAAGCTAGCAGCCAGGTGGGCATCATGTCTCCACAGCAGCAAGGAAGTAGTCGAATACTGGGCTTGGAGCTGGGCTATTATAGTGGTTTGAATTAGGAATCCCTCATAAACTCATGTGTTCTGAATGCCAGGTGTCCAGCTGGTGTCAATTTGGGAATTGGAACCTTGCTGGAGGATGTGTGTTTCTGGGAGTGCACTTATGGGTGTAACAGCCAGCTTCCCCTTGCCAGTGTTTGGCTCACTCTCATGCCGCAGTGTTCCACCTTGCATGTCAAAACTCATCAACATTGAAAGCAGTGAACAACTCTCGCCAGCGTTATCAGAAACAGCTTGGACAACTCATGAGAGAAGGTGTGGGGAGGGTCATCAGACTCACCTGAGATTTCAGATGCCCCGTGTGCCGGCTGTAAACAAAATGCATGAAGTCTTGGGGGCTTAGGGGAGGACGGAGCATATGGAGGGGAAAAGATGAAAGAGCAATGGGTTCTGTCTACAAGTGGTTTCTTTGGAGTCTCTGTGCTGTGTAAGTAAGACCTCATTCCAAGACTGAGGAGGAGCGTCGCAGGGGTCATCCTGGTATACTGAGCCCCACTGAAGTGCTATTCTGTGGTCTCACACTCCTGGACAGGGACAAGGAGATTCTGGGAATGCCCATACGGAAGCTGTTGGGATGAGACTTAGTCAATGGTGCAGCTGCTCTGGGGTGCCTCGGCTCTGTAAGTGAGCCTTCATCCCGAGGCTGAGGGAGGAGCATTCGAGGAGTAATCTTGACACATGAAGCCCCCTCAAAGTGGCTGCTTTGGGGGCTCCACATTCCTGGAAATAACCCCTCTCCATGCTGTGTAAGCAACCCCAGAAAACTCATTGGCTCACTGAACTGGTATTGGTGCAATTGTACTTTGGCCTGCCATCTGAGCCCTAGTTGGGGTGAAGACATGTGCTCCTTAGGGAAACATCTCCTTGGGGAAAAGGTTTCCTCAGACACACCAGCTGTGGCAGAAGTAATGTCCAGCCTCTGGTCACACCGTGTTTTCTCCTGCTGTCATGGAGCTTCCCTTCAGCACTGTAAGCCACAATAAACAATATTCCTCCCATCCACTTTTGGCTGGGTGCTTTGAACCAACAATTGGAAGATTACTGCAACAGAAAATTGGTATGCAAAGTGGCGGGATTGCTGCTGCTAGAAACCAGACTATGTGGCTTTTGACCTTTTGGAACTTCTCTGCAAGAGGAATATGGAAAGATATGAAACCTTGGCCTGAGAGATGCCTTGCGGTGCTCTACGTAGGCTCGATGGACCATTTGGGTCAGAGTCTGAGAGACCTGAAGGCAGTAAGAACTGCAGAATGTGAAGTTTGGCTTATGACAGGATGACAGAGCTTTGCCCAAGCCAGGCTAGAGGCATTTAGCATGAGAGACTTACTGCCTAAGGACTTGTGCAGGGTTGTACTGCATTGCATAGAAATGGACTGGTGTGAGCAGAGGGATATGGCACAGAATGAAATGAAAGCTTAGGGCCCAAACTGCTGCCTTTTCAGCTGCAATTGTTTGAAAGATCACAGCCACTGAGACGGCAGTTGTTCTGTACTGGGATAGAGAAACCATGCTGCCGCTTGAACGTAAGGGGCCTAAATGCTGAGGGAGATCCTGCTCTTGAAAGCTGGTTTTATTCCCCCCTGGATTCACAATTTGATAGCCCATCTGGTACTATGAGAGTATCACAAATGCAGGAAAGAGGGGTCAGTGGAGACGCAGCACAGTTTGTTGTTTGGAAATGGCCATGCGCAGTGTGAAGCAGGCTCGTTGGACTCCCCGTGGGGAGACCCGATGGAGCTATGGACAAACTGTGCTTTGCAGTGGGGAACCCAAGAACTACCAGGCTGTGGGATGCTCCAGGAGGGCTGCAGCTCAGGATAAAGTTTTCCCTGGGCTATGAGCAGCTCAGGTGGAGAGGCAGAATGGGAGCTCCAGAGACGTTTAGAGATAGCAGACTTGGAGTTACAGGATTTGATGTTCCCTGTTTGTTTTGGATCTTGCAATGCTTCAATTTTCCCTTGCACTGCCATGTTTTGCAGTGTGAATGTTTGTTCTGTGCCATTGTGTTCTTTGGTTTTTACAGCTCACAGAGAAGAGATCTTGGACTATAAGAGGGTTTTGACAGACTTGGGATTGAAAAAAATGACAAAGACTCTTAAAGTTGGACTGAATGCATTCACTTTACATCATGGACGGTCATCAGTTTGTGGGGTCAGGGTGGGTGTGGCGGTCTGAACTAGGTACGCAGGCAGCAATTGGGGAGCAGGTATGTTTTGGGGCAGGCTTTTGGGTATTGTGGTCAGCTTCCCTGGGAAGAGCTTGGCTCACTCTCATGCTGCAGTGTTCCAGCGGCACGGCTGTTTTGTTCCAGCACCGCTGTTACTCCAAAGTCCAGCACAGGACCCTCCTCCTCCAGCGAAGCTCCACGTCCCAAAGGCGCGCACCTTGTCCGCATTGTCACACATGAGCCTATGGTGACCATTTCCTTCAAACCACCACACCCTCCCAGTGTCAGGGACAGCGTGGGGACCCCAGTGCTGAGACTGCCTGGAATCCTTGTGGCCGGGGGGTGACTCCTTTCCCTGGCTCGGCTCCAAGTCCCAGGCATGACCAGTGAACTCCGAGACTCTGACGAGGACACACTCTCAGGCAATCTCCCAGAAGTGGGGCAGCATGTGGAGACACACGGATGGTGATGATGTCACTTCAGACCTCTGGGGCCTCAGCAGCGTCCCCTCGGTGTCCCCGTATGAGAAGTGTAGTAGAGGCGAGGGTCAGGATGGGGGCTGGCCTGACCTCACCGTAAGGCCTGAAGACCATCCATAGCACTTCCACAGGCCCCTCTCTGCACTCTGCCTAGCAACATCACTGTCCCTAGGAGCCGCATGCCTAAGAGGTGTCACCAGTACTCCCACGGCTGTCATTCTGGGCAGCTGGGTTGGAGGACACAGCCATGTGTGGAGACTAACTTGTGTTCAGGGCACCAGCCCACATGGCTGGTCTCCTTCCAGGACCTGAGGTCCCACTATGACAAAATTCCTAAGTAGTCACTCGTCCTTGGAGAAACCCCGTGCTGAAGCCTTGGGCTTTATTGCCAACCTTGGTAGCCAGAGCTAGGAAAGGGCCTTGTCCTGCAGTGGGGCCTCCTTCCTCAGAACACTTGGGAACACAATGCTGGCAATGCTTAACCCTCTGTACCCCTCCATGTCCTCCTTGGAGCTTCTCCGAGGCCATAACCCAGAGATCGCCTTCCTCACATGGGGTTTAGCCTGCACAGTCCCTGCGAGCCTCGCCTCCTCGCCCATCAGCCCGGAAGTTCCACTCTTCGCTTGGTGAGCTGCTCGTGCGATGGCCTCCAGTCTCCTGTGTCTATGTGTATCCTCTTCCCTCCCTGTAGGTGTCCAGATCCCTGACCACACTCCAAGTCCTCCAAGGATCTCTCAGTTCCTGCTTCTGTCCCAAGAGGCCTCCTGCAACAGTGCCCTAGGAGCTGAGCACTGTGGGGCTGTTGATGCAGGCAGAGACCTCCCTTTGATAGGCCTTCCTGCTCTGGGCCTCCCTCTGCAGTGGCTCAGAGAACCTCCAGACTTGAAGCAGCACTTACCTTTGTGTTGCTGGAAATAGCACCTTTCCAGGAAGTGGAAGTGGGCTGGGGGCATAGGTGCGACACTTGCCCGGAAGCCCCTCTCCTGCTCAGGACCCCAGGGAAGAAGCAGTGACGTAGGAGGAGCTCTGAGTGAGCACGACAGGGAAAAGCTTTCCCAGCAGAGAGCACAGTATGGGAAATGTGCCGCAGGGGAAATAAGCCTTCCTGCTCAGAGCTGCTGGTGTCTTGTCTTCTGCTCAGTGCGGTGGGAGAAGAGCCAAAGAGCCAGCCTCTGACGGAGAGAACATCTCCACGCCTCTGCTCCACTGTGATGGAGGCAATTTGCATCGTTTATCCAGAGACACTGGAAACATCCCCAAATCACTGTCTTTCTGAAATCACTCACATTCCACACCCGAAAGGATCATTCCAGTTTTTCAAGTGATATTCAGCATGTAGAACAGAGACACAAAAAGCTTATGGACCATCGGGTACCCCACCTCCAGGAGGGCACTTTTCCAGGGTTAGACCATCCTGACACCTTCTTACACATGCACTCACTCGGCTGAGCACCCCAGCTTGTGAAAACCACAGGGGGAAGATTCGGGAGTCTTGGCCTTCTAACCCTGTTCACAGCTCTCTCCCTGAAGGAATTTAGAAAGCCTCCCTGCACAGCTCTGTTTAACTTCATCCTGCGGCCCCTTCATTTGTCCATCTATGGGCATGACGTGTCTACACACAGAACCTGCATTGCAAAGGGCTGGTCCATCTGATAGTGCTTCATACAAACCCTCAGGAGGAGACAATTCTTCCCAGCGTAAGGCTTTGCTGCTTTGTTGGCTCAGGGTTTTCATTATTCTTATTTTTGAGGTGAGAGTCCTTCATATGTAGCTTGCCTGGGCTTCATTGATCCTCCTGCGACAGGATCCTGGGTAGCTGGAACCACCGGCATGCTCCACAGTATCCAGCTTTGACAGTGCCCATCCACACACACGTTCCAACTACAACTACATCAGGTCTCCCCCCAGCCCTCAGAATTGAGAGCACCTGCCTGGCTCCAACACATCTTATCTCCCACTGGCATTTCTTTTCTTCTCTTTTCTTTTCTTTTCTTTTTTTTTTTGAGGGAGCTAGAGCAAGAGAGAGATGGGCATGCCAGCGGCCTTTCAGCCACTGTATACTAACTCCAGATGTATGCGCCCCCTTGTGGGCAAGTGCAGCATTGCACCCTTGCGTCACTTTTTGCGTCTGGCTAAACATGGGACCTGGAGATTAGAACCGGCATTGTTAGGCTTGGCAGGCAGGCACCTTAGCCACCAAGCCATCTCTCTAGCCCCCGCTTGGCATTTCTGACTGATATACATATGCACTGATTGAGATGTCTGCCATATCATCACTTAGCTGTTGTGAAAGTGGAAACACCCTGTCCACTCTACGTCCCTCCCCAGCCACCACTCCTGTCCAGTCCAGTCTGGATTGCTCCCTTGGGTTTGATGAGCAAGATCTCAAAGCAGAGACCAAGGCCGCAACAGGGCCTGCGACAAATGGTCCCTCCTGGGTCATTGTCTCCAAACCTGGCCCACCTTTCCTAACTGGGCATTGAAGAGTCAAAGCCCAGAGAAATTCTGTCCTTTCTCCCAAGGGTGCTGAGACTCTCTTACCCGCATCTCTTTCCACTAAGACGAAGATTTAAAAGGCATAGCTTTGATGACCTTGTCTTGCAAAGACCCTGGCGAAAGCTCCGAACGCCCAAAGAACCCCATGGGTATGACTACATCGTCTCATTCCCCACTGGAATGTCGAATCACCAAGCTGCCCAAGATGTGCACACACACAAAGAAGCTGCGCTCATTGCCCCAGTGATGTGAGTGGTACAGAAGGAGGAACGTGATGCCAAGACGGTAGAAAATTCACTTGGCTCCTTACATCACATTAGGAATGCTAATTTCTTGTTATTTTATGACTTCTTGTAACTTGGTGCTAAATAGTTTGAATATGCATTTTATTAAAAGCAGAGATTGCTGCTGATACTCAGTAGTCTAAACATCCTGATGACTGCGATGAACTGAGTCTGGGAAAGGAGAGGAACAAAGTGGGTAGCAATGCTGTTCGTGAGACACAAATATTGTTTCACTAACAGTTCCTGAGTGCTGAGTGTTTGGAATCGGGGCTCATCACAGGAGGAAGCTGAGTGGCCACAGCCTGGCCCTGGGCACCAGGGCAGGATGACGTCTCATGGACTATGCTAACAGCCATGCTCCTTGGCCAATGGACTCCAGAGGGGAGGTGTACAAAGACCCCTCATCTCTCCCAACACATTGGCCATCGGAACAAAGCCTGGTTACCTCCACTACACTCATGGACGTACTCTTCTGCTATGTATGCTGTAGGTGCTTAAAATTGCATATTATGTATGCTGTAGGTGCTTAAAAGTGCACAGGTGCTTAAAAGTGCACATTAATAGGAGACAACTCTGCCTCCCTAGAGATAGGATTACAGGCACACACCACACCTACGCCGTGACTCTGCCTCCCTAGAGATGGGATTACAGGTATACCACACCTACGCTGGGACTCTGCCTCTCTAGATATGGGTTTCAGGTACACCACGCACACCTACGCCGGGACTCTGCACTCAGGTGTTCGTGTTTACACAGCAAGTACTTTTTCCCTGAGCCGTCTCCTCAGACCCCAGCTTCTCCACTCCCAAGATCCTGCTGAACAAGCTTTGTGCTTTGTGCTATACCATGACATCAACCCATGGAGGGTCCCAAGAGGATGCATGTCTGTAGCCAAAAACAGTGTCTTCTAAGGGAGGCATAAGCACTGATAAAAGGTGGAGCCACCACCCTGGGATAAAGGTGTTTATCTGGTTACAGGTGCCCTGGGCATATTCCACTCCTAGTGTGCAGTGAGGCTCCCCTCACTTTGGAGGAGGGCAGAATCCTCTTCCCTTGACACCAGCTCTGGGGACGAGCTCTTTGGTGCATTCCGCTGAGTGCTGGTGTTCACCATTTGCAGCTGCTTCCAGCCCACTTCAACTTGTTCCGCGTTTGTGCAATCTGTGCTCACCTCTTACCTGCCTCGTAATATCCCACAGCAGTAATAAAGCACAGGAAATTATCCTCAGCCCGTGACTTTCCCTTCAGAGATGCATTTAGACAGCAATGCAATCAACCAGCCAATGGCTTCTTGGGATTCTCCTGCTTTGCCATGCCTGTCTTTGTTATGAAATTACGATGACTGAATGCCTCATAATTGAGGTACGCAATATGCTTTTCTCTTCGGCACCGGCCCGCGTGGATTCTGCTCCTGAGCCTCCCCAGGCGAATGAACGCTGCGGTTTACTTTCAAGATGTGAGGATGGCGGATGCAGACGACTGTAGGAGACTACAACCCAACCAGGGTTCCATACACACTGGAGAACGGAGACGCAAGATGGAAATCATCAGAAGAGACTTCTTGCCCTGGCAGCTGCTAGGATGGGTCTCCCAGGGCTCTGGCTCAGTGGGTGTGACAGGGACAGCTATGTCTGTCCCGGTGAAATCCGAGGGAAAGTGGCAGATTCTAGAGTCATGATATTTGTGAGTCTGAAGAGAGCCATGCCTTGACTGAGCCATGACCTGTGGGTTCCAGAGGGTCCTCTTCCATTTGTAGACTTGGTTTGGGTCCCTTGGGAAGCTGTCAGCAATGGTACCCCAAGAGTGAATGGTGACCAACAGGGCTTAAAACTGGCAGTTGGCTGAAGGGACTCTGGAGGCTGTGCCTAGGTTCACCACAGACAAATAAACCCTTGCACCTCCCAGATGTGATTACACCCCACGCCCAGTGTCAGCTAAGGAGCACGAGGAGCCAACTGCAGCGTGGGGCAGCCCTGGTCAGGGACGACTTTGCCTGGCAGGGGAGACAGGGTCCGGTGAGCCTTCCAGAGAGGAGCCGTGAAGGCAGTCCTAAGACAGGTCTTAAGGAAGCAGAGTGAGCTGTGGGGCTGTCTGGGAAAGGGTCTCGGAAGGAACAACCACTGCCAAGGCCAAAAGGCAGCTGCTTGGAGAATGAAGAAGCCAGTGTGGGCAGCAGCCTCCCAACGAGAGACAGGGCAGGGAGGAGGGAGAGGCTGGCCAGCTATCGCAGAGCTATCGCAGAGGTCAACATGCTAGAGAAAGGAAGGATGCTGGCTAGCAGAGGCCAAGGGAGGCTCACAGCTGAGCTCTGCAGCATCTGCCCATCTCCATGCCTGCCCTGGGTTCTCAGTCTCTCTGTACCTTGGAAAACTCCAGTGGAGCGCCCCGTAACCTGATTCTGTGGCTGCCCTGCTGAGCTGTGTGGCCTTGGACACAGCCACTTCATCTGTGATCCTGCTGGGCTTCCTGATCTGTGAAATGAGGACAGACAGCTCTCAAGGACATCTGTTCAGGACACTTCAGCCTCCTCTTCTCTGATTTAGCCTGAGCAGCTTCCCCATGCTACAGTCCCAAACTGCACCCTGCCCTGGGATAACCATCTGACCATACTTCCTGTCCCTCCTACCTGTGGGTCCCCAGCCCTAAAGTATCAATTTCTGTAGCTAGGAGTGATTTGCCAGTCCTGGAGGCCACCTGCTCTCTCTTGCCTGAGAAGCATCCTAAAGAGGAAATGGCTGGGTGACCCCTTGTGTCCGCCGAGGTCCTTCTTTCCATTTATCAGCATCTGTCTCACTAATTGCAAACTAACGAGGCCCACTTCTCACCCGCCTCTGGGCAGTGTGGTCAGTCAAGCGAGCTGCACATCACTTGGTCCAGAGCTTGCTCGCTGGACTCTGGATGAGGCTGAGTTTCCTTGGCTTCTCTTAAAGATGCCTCAAGTCCTGGGGAGTCAAGGTGATGGAACCACTCCGTGGAATGATGCCCACAGGGAAATACTGACACGGCATCTAATGATCCTGTGCGCACTTCCTTTCACCAGCCCCTGGACCTGCTTGTGATGTCATGGACCAGGATAATGCCCCTAAGTCACTGGGAGGAAGGGGAAGGTGCTCTCAGAGGGCTGAGGTACCATAGCAGCCATGGCTCACTTCCATTGTTGAGGTCTCCCCAGCTTCTCTGAGATGATGCATTCAGTTCCCACTGGGAAATCCCCCAGAGAACCCCTCAGTGAGAACCTCTTACATAAGCCAGGACCCTCCTTCAGGAGCTGCATGTGCTGTGTGTGCATGTGCATAAGCACACATGCCTGCTATTTTTATGACAGATGCATGTGCACCAAAGTATTCTGAGGAGGCTCCTCACAGGTTCAGATGGGTGGCAGGAAGGCCCATGACCCATGTCCCAGTTCTCCACACCATGGCAGCCAGAGGCACCTTGAGTCAGTGCCTCCTGGGACCCAGTGCTTTCTATCTGCTCACCCCGTTACAGAGCAAAGATGCTTCACAGCAAGTCTGTAGAGCCACCTTCCTCTCCCCACTCCATATTCATATCTTGACCTTTCAAAGTCAACCCAAAATGTCAGCGTAAAGTCACCCTTCAAGTGAGCACTGTGGGCCTCGGCGAGAATTCTTCTCCTCTGACCCACATGGGTGTCTACATGCCTTTGTCATGATCACAGTGGTCTGCTACATGCCTTTGTCATGATCACAGTGGTCTCCTACACGCCTTTGTCATGGTCAGAGTGGTCTGCTACATGCCTTTGTCATGATCACAGTGGTCTCCTACACGCCTTGGTCATGATCACAGTGGTCTGCTACACGCCTTTGTCATGGTCACAGTGGTCTCCTACACGCCTTTGTCATGGTCACAGAGGTCTCCTACACGCCTTTGTCATGGTCACAGTGGTCTCCTACACACCTTTGTCATGGTCACAGTGGTCTGTTACACGCCTTTTTCATGATCACAGTGGTCTGCTACATGCCTTTGTCATGGTCACAGTGGTCTCCTACATGCCTTTGTCATGATCACAGTGGTCTGCTACACGCCTTTTTCATGATCACAGTGGTCTGCTACACGCCTTTGCCATGGTCACAGTGGTCTCCTACACGCCTTTTTCATGATCACAGTGGTCTGCTTCATGCCTTTGTCATGATCACAGTGGTCTGCTACACGCCTTTTTCATGATCACAGTGGTCTGCTACATGCCTTTGTCATGGTCACAGTGGTCTCCTACACGCCTTTGTCATGGTCACAGTGGTCTGCTACACGCCTTTTCATTTCTACACGCCTTTGTCATGGTCAGTGGTCTGCTCACAGTGGTCTCCTACATGCCTTTTCATGATCACAGTGGTCTGCTACATGCCTTTTCATGGTCAGTGGTCTCCTACATGCCTTTTCATGATCACAGTGGTCTGCTACATGCCTTTTCATGATCACAGTGGTCTGCTACACGCCTTTTTCATGATCACAGTGGTCTCCTACATGCCTTTTTCATGATCACAGTGGTCTGCTACATGCCTTTTTCATGATCACAGTGGTCTCCTACACGCCTTTTTCATGATCACAGTGGTCTGCTACATGCCTTTTTCATGATCACAGTGGTCTCCTACACGCCTTTTTCATGATCACAGTGGTCTGCTACATGCCTTTTTCATGATCACAGTGGTCTGTTACACGCCTTTTTCATGATCACAGTGGTCTGCTACACGCCTTTGCCATGGTCACAGTGGTCTGCTACACGCCTTTTTCATGATCACAGTGGTCTGCACGCCTTTGCCATGGTCACAGTCTGCCTTTTCATGATCACAGTGGTCTGCTACACGCCTTTGTCATGGTCACAGTGGTCTCTACATGCCTTTTTCATGGTCACAGTGGTCCTCACATGCCTTTTCATGGTCACAGTGGTACACGCCTTTTTCATGATCACAGTGGTCTCCCTTTGTCATGATCACAGTGGCATGCCTTTGTCATGGTCACAGTGGTCTGCTACACGCCTTTGCCATGGTCACAGTGGTCTCCTACACGCCTTGGTCATGATCACAGTGGTCTCCTACATGCCTTTGTCATGGTCACAGTGGTCTGCTACACGCCTTTGCCATGGTCACAGTGGTCTGCTACACGCCTTTTTCATGATCACAGTGGTCTGCTACATGCCTTTGTCATGATCACAGTGGTCTGCTACATGCCTTTGTCATGATCACAGTGGTCTCCTACAGCCTTGGTCATGATCACAGTGGTCTCCTACACGCCTTTGCCATGGTCACAGTGGTCTGCTACACGCCTTTGTCATGGTCACAGTGGTCTGCTACAGCCTTGGTCATGATCACAGTGGTCTGCTACACGCCTTGGTCATGATCACAGTTGTCTGCTACACACCTTTGTCATGGTCACAGTGGTCTGCTACATGCCTTTGCCATGGTCACAGTGGTCTGCTACATGCCTTTGTCATGGTCACAGTGGTCTGCTACAGCCTTGGTCATGATCACAGTGGTCTGCTACACGCCTTGGTCATGATCACAGTGGTCTCCTACATGCCTTGGTCATGATCACAGTGGTCTCCTACAGCCTTGGTCATGATCACAGTGGTCTCCTACAGCCTTGGTCATGATCACAGTGGTCTCCTACAGCCTTGGTCATGATCACAGTGGTCTCCTACACGCCTTGGTCATGATCACAGTGGTCTGCTACACGCCTTGGTCATGATCACAGTGGTCTGCTACATGCCTTGGTCATGATCACAGTGGTCTCCTACAGCCTTGGTCATGATCACAGTGGTCTGCTACATGCCTTGGTCATGATCACAGTGGTCTCCTACATGCCTTGGTCATGATCACAGTGGTCTCCTACAGCCTTGGTCATGATCACAGTGGTCTCCTACACGCCTTGGTCATGATCACAGTGGTCTGCTACACGCCTTGGTCATGATCACAGTGGTCTGCTACATGCCTTGGTCATGATCACAGTGGTCTCCTACATGCCTTGGTCATGATCACAGTGGTCTCCTACAGCCTTGGTCATGATCACAGTGGTACACGCCTTTGTCATGATCACAGTGGTCTGCTACAGCCTTGGTCATGATCACAGTGGTCTCCTACAGCCTTGGTCATGATCACAGTGGTCTCCTACACGCCTTGGTCATGATCACAGTGGTCTGCTACAGCCTTGGTCATGATCACAGTGGTCTCCTACACGCCTTGGTCATGATCACAGTGGTCTGCTACATGCCTTGGTCATGATCACAGTGGTCTCCTACACCCTTGGTCATGATCACAGTGGTCTCCTACACGCCTTGGTCATGATCACAGTGGTCTGCTACATGCCTTGGTCATGATCACAGTGGTCTCCTACATGCCTTGGTCATGATCACAGTGGTCTCCTACAGCCTTGGTCATGATCACAGTGGTCTCCTACACGCCTTGGTCATGATCACAGTGGTCTCCTACAGCCTTGGTCATGATCACAGTGGTCTGCTACACGCCTTGGTCATGATCACAGTGGTCTGCTACACGCCTTGGTCATGATGACAGTGTCTGCCCCAAGCATTCCTCATCTTCCCTCTTTCGTGCAGACTGGAAAATCCCAGACTGTATTTTCCAAAGCCTTTAGTCCTCACAGGACACCAGACCCTGCTCAAGTGTGTCCCTAATGAGGAATGTCCTGCCTGCCTAGACACCTGAGGGAATGCCCATGCAGGCTTCCGTCTGTCTGTCTGTCTCACAGACAATGAATGCAAATAGACTCATTAGAGCAAAGGAGATTCAAAGATTATTTCCAATTTGAAAAAAACAAACAGTCCCTTACCATAGTGAAGACAGCGCAACTACAATGATGTGTGCTTTCCTTGAAAGGAGAAAACAGCACAGTATTTGTATTACAGATGCCCGTGTTTGTATAAGGGGTAAGATCTCTAGGTCTTACTGAAAGAAAGAGGTGCATTTTACCCAAGCGGGAGTATATCACATTATATTTGGTACTTTCTTTTTGCTGTGATGAAATACCTGACAAAAGCCACTCAAAGACAAAAGGGATTAATTGGCTCCCAGTTTCAGGGTGTCACCTATCATGTCAGGGAAGGCACAGTGACCGCTTGAGGCAGCCAGCCGGTCACATTGTGTCCATAGTCAGGAAGCAGAGAGGTGAACGCTGGTGCTCAGCTCACTTTCTCCTTTTTATTCATTCCAGGACCCCAGCACAGGGTGTTGCTGCCCACAGGCAGGGTCAGTCTTCCTTCCTCAAACAGCATAATCTAGAACCCCCCTCACAGACATGCCCAGAGGTTTGTCTCCGAGAAGATTCTAGACCCAATCCAGCTGACAGTAGATGAGCCTTCACAGGCAGACCCTGTGTGCCTCATCTTCCCTATGCTTCAAAGGCAAATTCTCCTTGAGGCCAATGAGGCCTCACCTCTAGGAACCTCCCAAACTATGTCCTTAAAAAAGTTCCCTCTGCCAAAATCTGTGTGAAATCAGAGCACAAAACCTATTCTTCCCTGGCCTGCCTCCTCCACCAGCTGCAGGAAAGACCCATGACAGCGGGGGATGCACTGCTCTGCAAAGCCCTGGAGGACGTTGACCCCTTTCATCTTTAAAGCAGGCGAACTAGCCAGATGTTCAGATTGAAACTTTCAAATTTCTCAGACTTCTACTGAAGTCACATTCCTAAGAATTCAAAGAATACAAATGAGGGCAGTAAGTCTTAATAAGAGCACAGAGGCACTTTAGAAGTGACCGTGCTCTGTAGGACTTCTGATGCACTTGTGTCCTCGGTGGAGAGAAGGGAAAGGACGTTTCTCCACAGGAACCAACAGAGCAGCCTCGCTGAAGCACCAGGAAGCCCGGGCCTCTCTCCTCTAACGTCTCTCTGAGAGAGAGTTCGTCAGTCTACAATACATGCTAACACCGTGAAATATGAACAAGGTAAACCGAAGACCCCCGGAGGCAGACCGTGGTGCCAGCCTTGTGACCACTTTCCCCCCCAGCACACCTACCACTGCATGAGCTACAACTGGTCCCAACCTGTACCAACCTGTATCTTGTTTTTGATTTAATTTAATTTAATTAATTTAACTGTGCAGAGAGAGAGAGAGAAAGTATTGATACAAGACCTCTTACCATTGCAAATGCATGTGTCATGTTGTGATTCTGCCTTTACAGGTACTGTGGAATCAAATCCAGGCTGGCTGACTTTGCAAGAAAACACCTTTAAGTGCCAAGCCATCTCTCCAGTCCTGTTTCTTGGTTCTGTTTATTGATTTCCTATCTGCGTGCTCCCCAGGGAGCCAGCAGTAAACAAGACAGAGCCATTGTGCCTCCAAGTCCTCACCGCCTTACCTGTGTGACACGACTGTCATGGGATGGTAAACAAAGCACTCTGTTTATTGACTGTGCAGGCCTGTACCTCACTTCTGACAAACGAAAGCTCTGGTGATGGCTGTCATGTCATTTGGAGGAATCTATGCACCTGCACACCTGGACTCGTGCCAGGCTATCACACTATGTAATTTGAGGGTGGATAATTGGAGACGAAGCGTATTCTCTGCTGGAAGAATATTTCTTACCATGCAATTTAGAGATAAGTACATGCAGGTTACAGAGCTGACTGTCTTTCTAGGTAAAAAACAGCTAAACTGGGATAAATTTTCAACAGTGCCCTGAGCAAGGCTCCTGGGGCTTCTGTTGCTACAAAAGCTTCCTGGAGGGCAGGCAAGGCTAGAGCTGCCAAATGTCCCTAAGGGTTCCACAGGTGGAAGACAGGAAAAGGTCTGCTCTGAGGGCAAGGGCAGAAGCCAGAGGGGTCTGCAGGAGTAGCAAGATCTTAGAAGTAAGCAGGAGCTGGTGCTTCACAGGTGGATCTGGCCTTGGGCTGGTGCTGCTCCTCGGTTCTAGGGGTGAAGACCTTTAGATGGAGGAATGAGCAAGCAGAGAGCCAGAGTTCGCTGCAAGGTGAGACGGGTTATGGGGAAGGCTCCAGGGAAGCAGGGAACTGAGAACCACATTCAAGGATCAGGCAACAACACGTAGCAAACCTTGACCCGCTACGGCAGGGACTCTGAAAATTAACGCACAAAATCTAAGACAATTGTGAATGAGATGTTTTTAAAGAACAAAGATTAAAAACAAAATAAGTTTGGAATGGGTTTGAAAAAAGATCATAAGATTTCTAGAGATGAAATGATAATTTTTGGAATAAAATGCTTTTCAGGGAGTTGAGACATGAGATTTGATATAGATGAAGACAGACTTAGCAAATGGAAAATACAGCTAAAGACATTATCTGGTTAACTCTAGAGAAGAAAGACAAATGTTAAAAAGGAATATTAAAATAGTAAAGTTTTACTTACATATTACCAATATTTCAGAAGGAAAGACTAGAATAAATGGAGGAAAAGCAACATTTGAATGATGTCCCAGGAATGCTGAGAGGCAAGGTTCCACAGAAGCACAGAATGCAAGCTGAAGGAGTTGCACAGAGGACGACATTACGATGAAACCGCAAAAGCAAAAGTCTCTGATATCCCAAAGAGAGCAGGCGGATGGCTGCCGCGAGAGCATTACTGAGGCTTGTGGAAAACCTTTGCAAAAGTTGGTATGTGTCAAAGCATTGAGAAAATAGCTCCAAAGAGTTGAAAAAAATCCAGCCAGAAAAACTTCCTTCCAAATGAATGGACAATAAATATGCATTTTAGATGAGACAATATAGAGATTTTACTGCTGGAAGAACTTAATCAAAAGAAACTTTAGGCCTGGAGAGATGGCTTAGCAGTTAAGCGTTTGCCTATGAAGCCTGAGGACCCCAGTTTGAGGCTTGATTCCCCAGGACCCACATATACCAGATGCACAAGGTGACGCAGGCATCTGGAATTTGTTTACAGTGGCTGGAGGCCCTGGCATGCCCATTCTCTCCTCTCTCTCTCTCTCTCTCTCTCCCCCCATTCCCTGTTTCTAATAAGTAAATAAATAAAAATAAAAAAATTAAGAAACTTTAAAGGGTTCTTGGAAGAATCAAATTTTTGCAGTACAGAAGATCAGCAGTGACCATTTTTACAAGAACATAGAATGAGTGATGCAGTCATTAGAGGAGTGAAGAAATGATTGTCACTATCAAATTGACAAAATGTTCTTATGCAGTTTAGCAGGCTACATGATACTTAACACTAGACTTTTAAGTTAAATATTCATGATATAAATTTTAAAATGTGTTTTAAAATATTTTATTTATTTATTTATTTTTGTTTGAGAGAGAAAGAGACACACCAGGGCAAACGAACTCCAGAAGCATGTGCCACTTTGTGCATCTGAGTTTATGTGGGTACAGGGAATCAAACTCAGACCAAAAAGCAAGGACCTTGAATTGCTGAGCCATCTCCCCATCCATAAAGGTGTTTTAAGTAATAGAAATAGTGTATAAGTTATGAACAATACAGGCTAATAACATTTTTAAATTAAGATGAAATTAAGTTACCAACAAACTGTGACATGAGAAGAGAAAACAGAAAAGCTAGTAGAAAATAGGAAGGCAAGAACCGGCCTAAAAGATCAATATTTATAATAAATGTTAATTGGCTAACTGACTAACTGCAAGATAGATTGCTGATTTAAAAAATCTAGCTACTTATTTTCAACAAAAGATAAATTTAAGTCTTGAGTACACACACACACACACACACACAGAGAGAGAGAGAGAGAGAGAAGTTGACAATGATGTAGAAGAAACACAGGCTAGTGTAAGCAGAGACCCCCTGTGACATATCCCAAGGGACAGAGAGTCGTGAGGACATAGCACTATTGCCATGCCACAGTGGAAGAAAACAAAGTCAATACAAAACTTTGACAACTCAAAATATGCACAGAGGGAAAACTGCAAGAGCGAATTGAAAAGTCTGCCATCACACCATAACATTCAACCTCCCCTAAAGAAGTAATCAAGTGGACAAATCTCTCAGGATACTGGTCAAGTGATTTTCTTTCAAATAATGAGGTGGTAACAAATAACACTGTGCATTAAAAATGGTAACAGGGACTGGAGAGACGGCTTAGCAGTTAAGATGCTTGCCTACAAAGCCTAAGGACCCAGATTTGACTCACCATAAGCCACTTAAGCCAGATGCATGTGGTGGTGCTTGAATGTGGAGTTTGTTTGCAGTGGCTAGAGGCCCTGGCATGCCCATTCCCTCTCTCTTTCTCCCTGTCTCATAAATAAATAAATAAATAAATAAATAAATAAATAAATAAATAAATAAAATATTTAATAAAAATGTTAACAATTAATACAACTCATTCGAAATATACATAAATACCAAGCAGTCGAATGCCAAAGAGAATTTTTAACACTTGATGTAAGGACAAATTCCACAATAATATATAACTTGTTAACCATTCCAGAATGAGAAATAAAAGTGTAATCATGTGACAAACACATTAAACCACAAGCTGAAATCCTTCTGCAAAAGAAGTGTTCTTCTGTAGCAGGCAAGACCTCCACATGGCTCATGAGGACGATCCCATTCTAATATTATAAAGCTCCCAAGAACTAAACCGGAGTGGCCAATGGCCAGTGTACCATTCACACTAAATACAGACAATCAAAAGACAGCAGTGTACAGTCACACGGACACCAAGAAAGGTCTTGACAAAGCCATAGCAGTGACTGCACTGGTATATATGTGAAAGGAACTTGAGTTTATCCCAGGAGTGCAAGTGAATTAACATTACAACATGTTTAAATTTTCTATGGCACAATGGCCCACTCAAAGAAAGAAAGAAAGATACAGAAAAAGAAAACAATGCAAAAACTTCAACATTAAATGACAGTACAAAACTGATCACCAGCATATTAGCATTGGAGGACTTTCTCAAGGGACCAAGAGGTAGAGAGTGGCATCTGCTCTAAGTGTCCCTGCAAGTGGAGACCATTTAAACAGACGGCATGTTCTTTCTCATCTACGAGACGGATGGATAGATAGATGACAGATACATAGATGATATATATGGATAGATGACAGATAGATAGATAGATGATAGATACATAGATACATAGATACATAGATATATGATAGATAGATAGATGATAGATAGATAGATGATAGACAGATGATAGATAGATGATTGATAGATGGATGTGAGTGGGGGGATGGTCATGAAACTAGAAAGGGGATCATGAAAAGGGAAAAAGAGGGTGGGTCAGAAAATACATGTGACATGAACATGGAAAAGGGACATCTGTGGGTGATGTGTACAAGGGAGGTAGGAGCATGAACCAAAAAGCATGTGTGGTCTTTGGTTCAGGTGTCCCCAGAAACTTAGGCCTTCTGAACGCTAGGTTCCCAGCTGAGGGAGATTTGGGAATTAACGCCTCCTGGAGGCGGTGTATTGTTGGGGGCAGGCTTATGGGTGTTACAGCCAGTTTCCCCATGCCAGTGTTTGGCACACTCTCCTGTTGCTATTGTCCACCTTATGCTTGCCAGGGGGTGATGCCCACCCTCTACTCATGCCACTGTTTCCCCTGCCATCGTGGAGCTTCCTCTTGAGCCTGTAAGCCAAAACAAACCTTTTTCCCCCAAAAGCTGCTCTTGGTCAGGTGATTTCTGCCAGCAATGTGAACCTGACTGCAACAGCATGCATGAAAATGTCATATCAAGTCCTATTACACTGTATGCTAACTAGAAAAGCAAATAAGCCAGGTGTGGTGGTGCATGCCTTTAATCCCAGCACTCAAAAGACAGAGGTAGGAGGATCACTGAGGGTTCAAGGCCAGCTTAGGACTACAGAGTGAGTTCCAGGTCAGCTTGGGCTAGAGTGAGACCCTTCCTCAAAAACAAACACAAAAGCAAATTTAAAAAGGTTTTAAAAAACTTTAATGTGCTCGGCATGCCTACGTTATTATTACATCAACATCACACTTAGAGTGCTGAATGGTAAAAGACAAAGCAGACTTTAACCATGTAAGTGACAGAAACGGCTTTGGAAGGGGGAAGAAGTTAGTGCTTCCTCTAAAAGGAAGCATCTCGGTGGCTCCCGAGAGCTCCCCTACAAAGAAGTTCTCATTGGCTCTCGGGAGCTCCCTTCTGATGTGTTAGAAGAAGGAAACACCCAGATAACTGGGACCAAGAGGACATGGACGCCTGGGATGTTGGTAAAGAAATGCTGCTGAGTCCCTGAAGTGTGTGTGTGGACAGTGAGCACCTGCGAACAGTTTCCCGGGCGTGTTTGTGTTAAGAGAACTGATTTATCAGCTGGATACTTTAAACCTGGTGAGAGGTGACATGAACTAATTTTTAATATTCTGAAGGTGTATGTGTTAAGACAGACCTCAGAGTAGATACAAACCCTGGTCTCAATGCTTCTTCTCTGTCTTCCACATTTCAGTCATTTCCAACTTTTTCGTATGTATCAAGTATGGATGATTCTTATATTGGGAAAATAAGATATGTTCAAGTAAAGGCTTTTGAGCATGCAAACACCATCCAAATTTATACCATTTAACCATCTTAGACATTGCTGAAAATGGGTTCTTTATTTTTATAATAGAAAAAGGTCACACCTTGGTTCATTTTGGTCAAAGAATATGTATTTAGTAAATTCTTTGAGAAGAAATAATTACTCCTACTGCAAGTTTCTCAAAAATATACTCTTCACTAGTTCTGAGCCACAAACAAATGTGCTTGTAATCTTCAAGTCACCTTGTCCCATATATGGCATGAATATGTGACTCTTGAGCTCTTGAAATGTTACCTGTCTGAACTCAGATGCCTTGTAAGTGTAAAACACACACTGCATTTCAAAGATGGCACTGAGATAGTAAACACTTTAGAAAGAACTCTCATATTGATTACATATTAAAAATAATGTTCTGGATATTGGGATCTAAATAAAATAAATTATTAAATTGTAGCTATCTACTATACTTTTAAAATATGACTGTCATTAAATTTGAAATTCCATATGCAATTTCCATTCTATTTCCTATGGAGAATGCTGCTTTTAGAATATGCTGGAGTGTGGAAGCTTCTGGTAAGCAGGAAGTCACAGTCACCAGGCGGGCCGATGCCCTCAGTCACACATCTTGGCAGTAACAAAGGCATTCTGTTTCACATGTATAGTTGGAGTTCTCGTCTTTTGAAAAACTGACTCCTTATTTGTGGACTGTCACCCACAAAATTCAAGGAAAATAATGATTTCAGGATATAGTTCTTTAAAATCACATCACTTGTGTTGGTAAACACAAGCCCCACTTAATTTAATTACCTAGGCAGTCCTTCAATTTTTGTTGATGCTTGAATAATTCAGCACTGAGTCTGACACACAACCAATCTTTCAAGAAATGGCGCCTACAAGTTATGCAGACACAGAGAATACAGAGCTAGAGCTGTCAAAAGAGCAAGCTGGCTGGACAGACTGCCTACAAGAGTCCTTCATCATGTCTAGTGGCCCCGACTCAGGGACACTTATAAGAAGGTTAGAGGGTTGCTGTCTTCACAGCTAGTCTTAGAATTTCTAATATATAACATGTGTGCAATTAATTCTTGCAGTAACTCCATTTTTCACATGAGAAAACTGAGACATGGGGGAATCAGACCACTCTCAAGGTCAGGCAGCTAGCCAGTGACACAAAAATCCAAGCCATCTGTTCTCGAGGCCATCACATCATTCTGCAACATCATTTTTCATTTTTTAAGATCATTTTTCTAGAAACAAGCTTATACAACTTGGTAGGCAGCTCAACGTTTCTTTTCCTATTGTTTTCTCTAGAATTGAAGGGACCCTCACAGCAGGCAAAGAGCAGAACACACAGGGGCCATCCTATTGCTGCAAAGCCAGCCAAGGTGGATCTTCCACTAGGTATCTGGAAGGTGAGAGCAGCAGCTGTCCCAGGCCTCTAATCCAGGGATCCAGAAGGACTTCTGTCTTACGACTCATCAGCTCTTCCCTAGCCAGTCTTCGAGGTGTGGAGCGGCCCTGAGACCCCAGCTCTATTCCTGCAAATGGATACACGTGTGTGACCCAGACATCAGCTCTCTGCCCATGTGGTCCTCTCCCACCTGCCTGACCCCAGCCATGTTGTGAACCATAGCCTGGAGACATGGCCAGTACTCAGTGGACATGCTTGCTGTAAGGAAAGACAGGTGTGAACCCGGTGTGAACCCGGGGCAGCAAGCCATCCCAAGAGTTACTACCAGGGAGTTGTTTCTGCGGAGGAAAAGCAAGACCACTCCCAAGCTTGTCCAGACGCGACAAGTGTGACATAAAACCCAACCTCAGAATAGAATCTCCTGGAAATAGTCCTGGACACGTAACTAGTCAAACTAATATTAGGTTCTGCTGGATTCAGTGATCTCTAGGTCCAAACACCTGACTGAGAACAGGAAATATAGAAAGATTCCTTGAAGGTGGACATGCCTACCAGGAAATGCCAGGGGCCACAGATGCCAGGAGACAGCCAGGGGCCATCCCCACTCAAAGCCTGCAGAGGAAGGGCCCTGTCAGCCCCTTGTCTTGGCTTTCTGGCTTCCAGAGTGAGAAGAAATGCATGTCTGCCGCTCAGACAATCACGTGTGGACCCGACAGATACAAGAAGCCCTTAGAAAACAACCGCAGCGAGTACACCCCAAAGTGACCAAAACCTCTAAAGCTAGGGTGACAAAACGTTTAGAATATTCATTAATTAAAACAAATTTAAGAAGAAAAAAAACTCTTCCTGTATCTTGAAATAACATGATAAAAGTTGAATTTAAAAACAAACGCAGCCAGTCATGGTGGCGCACACCATTAATCCCAGCACTTAGGAGGCAGAAGTAGGAGGATAGTTGTAAGTTGAGGCCAGCCTGGAACTACAGAGTGAACTCCAGGTCAGCCTGGAGACCTGCTGCAGTCAGGTTTGCATTGCTCATAGAAATCATCCAACCAAGAGCAGCTTGTGGGGAAAAAGAGGTTTATTTTGGATTATAGACTCAAGGGGAAGCTCCATGATGGCAGGGAAAACGATAGCATGAACAGAGGGTGGACATCCCCCTCTGGCCAACATAAGGTGGACAACAAGAACAGGGGAATGTGACAAACACCGACATGGGGAAACTGGCTGTAACACCCATAACCCACCCCCAACACTACACCGCCTCCAGGAGGCTTTAATTTCCAATTACCATCAGCTAGGGAACCTAGCATGCAGAACACCTAAGCATATGGGGGACACCTGGATCAAACCACCCCAAGACCCTACCTTGAAAAAAACGCTATGAAATGTAAACATGTTTAAGGTTTTTTAATGAAGCATGCCTAAGCAAGGCAGTTTCTCAGCAAATGTGCAAGGCTCCCTCACTCACACTCTGCGGGCTGTCTAGCTCCTAGGAGCCTTGCTCGCTGAGTATACAGCCCACAGAAGCCTCACCCAAAAAGTCTAGTGGCCTGCAGGAGCTCCACTCCAGCAGCCAATGGCAGCCTACAGGAGACTCATTCTGAGTCCACACCACCCATAAGTACCTCAGGCAATGAGGGATCTTTCTCATTTACATTGGCATAATTTTTTTTTTTAGTTTTCTTATATAGTTTTGTATATTTTTATTATAAAATGATACACACTCTCTAAAAATACACACTCTCTAAAAATGGAAAATGCTAGACATTATAAAATTGACCACTACCACTCCAGTGGTTTCATACCTGGCCTTCCATCTCTATGTGCATATGTGGTTGCACACACTGTATAGAGCCCTCAAAATCGGGATCCTGCTTTTAAAGTTAAGTCTAGAACCTAGGGGTGGGCACTGGCCCTGAGGCTCAGTGGTGGAGCGCTTGCCTAGCATAGGAGAGGCCCTGGCTTCAGCGCTGGCACCACAAAAAGATTGTTGTGTATAGAGCACAGGGTGTTTTCAGTCCTCTGGCTGTGGTTTGATGGGGTGGCAGTGTATCTCAGTGGTGCCGCACTTGTATGGGCCATCCTTTGTCCATGGAGCCATCTTTCCAGCCCTACGTTAACGTTCGTGATGTATCTGCAAGTCAGACTGCAGAAGCCATTACACATCACACCTGCGACCAGCAATGTGTGAACATGCACCCGCTGCATGGTTTCTGCCACTGAGTTCTGCCTGTGAGTTTTGAACATCACTGCTCATTTAATAAGAGAACATTACATGTGGTGGGTTAAGTGTGCATTTATGGAATTACTTGTACATAAACTGAAGATTCCACAATGATCATTTGTAATTATTCTGAATCATCTGACTCTACACTACATTTGAATAACTGCCCTATACATATTTTTAAATTTATTCTATTAACTTATGTGTAGATTCCCACATCAGCACCATATTAAAAGGAACTGTTATAACTTTAAAAATCTACATTAAACCGCACATGCATGCAAGCATGTTGCGTACACGTACACACACACACACACACACACACACACACACACTGGCTAATCACAAGCATCTTCTTCCAGCAACACTACTAAATAATTTTCTCACATTTCTAAGCAGAGATGTGATTGGCGCTGCAATGAAACAACGTGATCCCAGAGGAACTGCCATCTTCACTATGACCACCTTCCCATCCCAGTCCTCAGTGGGCACCCTCACCTCCAGTACACCTCCCCAGTTTCTCTCAACTCCCTGTGTGGGCCTCACATAAGTAAGCACGGACCCCCTCCCTGGCCAGGCCCTTTTCAGGCACCTTGCACACTTGTCACGCTGTGTGGCTAGATGGCTTCCTCAGTTGTCATATCTCTGTGGCTTTTGATGTGCATAAAATGCACTTTTCTTTGCACACCTGTATTTCATCAGCCTGTTTTGCTGAAATGTCCTTTTAGTTAATTATAGAGTTTAACATTGATGGTCATGAGATTTTTGAAATATAAAGGCACACAATCTTCAGACAGAATTGCATATTTCTGCCTTATTTTTTACTTCCTGGATGTGAAGTTCCAGAAAACAGTTAACGTATCATGAAGAGCAATGCCTGGAGATCTGGGAATTCTGACCTCTGCTAGAAGGGGCAGCTGAGCGCAGTGTTCTGTACCAGCCTCCATGTCACACCTTCGCTTTCTGACTTTTACAGATGTCTGCTGCCTTTGCATTTTATCGAGTAGTGCATCTTCATAAAGCTTATTGACGTGAAGATGATTTTTCTTATTAAACCAATGGACTTGATGCCATGGCCAATGTCTGTCTTATTAGTATAGAGCTTCTGCGACTGTGAAACCTGTTCTACTTGGTCCTGGCAGATGCTAAGATGACTCCTGCTAATTCCTTTGATGCTGCAAGTGTTTACAGCAGACTCAGATTTATCTATATAATTTATGTTTCTAATTTGTCCACTTTTGCAAAAACATTGATAAAACTGGCAAACACCTTTATAATATATATTAGCTATTCAGCAATTTTTTAAGTTCAGAAACAAACTCTACCTCATGAAAAAATTCTCCTTGGAGTTTGGGCAATTTTACTAGTAACGGCCATGGAGTCTTGTTTACAGACAAGACTCATGGCCAAGGGCTGGAGGCAGGCTGAGGTCAGCTAGCACATGCTAGAGGAGGCGAGGATACTCTCAAGACTGACAGAGCTGTTCCATCCTGGTTCAAGTTCCGAGCTCCAGTAAAGAGCTCATCTCTTGACCATGGGGTTGTGGGTTATGAGTTGTGAGAGCAGCAGCCCGTCTTTGTGGGAAGCCCTAAGTGGAATGAAGGCAGCAGGGAGGGCAATGAGAGTCCCAGCACATGACGCGTCCATACAAAGTCTCTACTTAAAACGCAGCTGGATGTGTTCCTTCTCATCCCGCACTGGGTTTTGTGTTCACCGGGATGGGAGCAACATTGTTAATCAACTTAATTTACTGCTGTTTGCTTAAACTCTGAAATGTCTGCCTTTATTTTTATCATTAGCTGCTACGTTTCGCTCCTCTTCTCACTCCCCAGTGGCTTCAATCGCGGCACTCACACACTCACGTCCGGCGGTGTCTTCATGTCTGCATCGGTCAGTCTTGCTTCTAGTGCTAAGCGCCTATGGCTGACTACTTCCGAGCACTGCATGGTTAGTCCTTTTACAAAAGGCTGATTTTTGTAATTTTGTGTTCTGTTTCTTTCACTTATGTTCTTTAGTTCTCAAGGCTACTGGATGTTTCTTTCTGGTGCATTGGAACGTTCCAGTATGACTACATTGTGATCTGTGAGTAAGATCTCTACCACTGTTTGTGCAAGCTCCTGCAGTGTGCCTCATTCACGACGAAGGAACAAAATTTCACTTTTGTGTTTTTGTGACAAGCTCTCACCCTGTCCTTCTCCCACAACCAGAATACCTCAGTCTTCCTTCATCTCACCCCCCACCCCATTTCCAGCCACTCCACCTGCATCACTCTGAACTAAGCCCCTGAACTCATTTTACTTCATATTCCTTTCTTTTAAAAGGTATGACTAAAACATGAGGATTCTTTAAAAATACAAAACAAATGAGTTCATTAAAGTTATTAGATACGTAATCAGGGTGTCCAATTTTTTTGTCAAACTGGGGTCAAATAACTGCTGATGTGTCTGGTCGTAATGTTTTGTCCATTTTTCCTGGGTTATTTCCTTTTGAGGTCTTTGTGAAATCCTGGTTCTCTGTGAGACCTATTCACAATTAAATTTTTCCCTTCTTACAAAAATATCTTAACTACCTGAAGTTAGGATTCACATAAGAGAGAGAACATGTTTATCTTTCTGAGCCTAAGTTACCACAGTAAGTATAATTCTTTCCAGATCCATCCATTTTTCCCTGCAAATTTCATAATTTCATTTTTATTTGCAGCTGAATAGAACACCAGTGTGTAAATGTACCACATGTTCATTTTCTATTCAGCAGTTGATGGGCATCTGGGCTCATTCCATTTCCTATCGATTGTGAAAAGAGCAGCAACAAACACGGCTGAGCAAGTATCTCTAATGTACAGTGTAGAGTCTTTATGGTATATACCCAGGAGTGGTTTGTCTGGGTCATATGGTAGACCTATTTTTAAGTTTTTAAGAAACCTCCACACAGACTTCCATGATAGCTATATGAGTTTGCACTCCCCCCAACAGTGAATAGGGGTGCTTGTAAGTTGTAAGAAAGCATCCGCAGTATTGGTGAGGAAGCTAGAAGAAGCCTGGTGAGCAGGAAGGGGGTAGTGGACAGGCAAGTGCAGGGACAGGATACAGGGGTCAGAAAAGACTACGGGAGATAGGGGAAAGGGAGGGGGACATACAAAGCCAAAGGGAGTGTGGATAAGTGCTACAGAAACTCAGTTTTACTAGCTAATTAAAAGATATAACTTTTTTTTTTTTTTTTTTTTTTTTTTGGTTTTTTAAGGTAGGGTCTCACTCTAGCCCAGGCTGACCTGGAATTCACTCTGTATTCTCAGGGTGGCCTTGAACTCATGGCGATCCTCCTACCTCTGCCTCCCAAGTGCTGGGATTAAAGGTGTGCACCACTATGCCTGGCTCAGATATAACTTTTTTAAAAATAGTTTTTATATTTATTTATTATTTGAGAGAGAGAGAGAGGCAGACAGAGAGAGAGAATGTGCATGCCAGGGCTTCCAGCCACTGCAAACGAACTCCAGATGCATGTGCCACCTTGCACATCTGGCTTACATGGGTCCTGGGGAATGGAACCAGGGTCCTTTGGCTTTGCAGGCAAGTGCCTTAACCACTAAGCCATCTCTCCAGCCCTAAAAGATATAACTTTCTTCAAATGAGATAGTGAGTTTAAGCATAAAACTCTACTGGAATGGAAAAGCTTTACCCTAAAACCATAGGTTGTTGAAAATCCCAATGCTAGAGATTTGTCATCTCCCACCCCTGACACACACACACACACACACACACACACACACACACACACAGTTAGCTGGTGGTCAGGAAAGCCGCATTTCAAAGCACTTGGTTATTCATGAGAACTAAGACCCTATTGCTGAAAACAGCACAGGCGATAGTTGCATGTTGGGGTCCCTCCTAGGGCCAGCCCAGGAGGAACAGCAGGGTCTCTGCTGGGTTGGGGGTGAGAGGCGCGGAGTCACAACACAGACTCTGGGAGTTGGGTGGAAGCAGGCAGAGGGTGAGCTGCCTCAAACCCGTTTATTCAAGGAAGTGTAGGGGGTTTTAAGTGTAGGGGGTTTGGCTAGCCAATCATTGTATGGGGTAGTCCCCTTCTTGTGACCAATGATAGTCTGTCTCCAGACAGATCATCTTGTAGCAGGTTTATCGCAAGCATGGGACTGTAGCTGTTGTCACGCCAGGCCTGTGCAGGACATCATGTTCATAGAAGCCACTTCCTGGTTTCTTCTGACATGCAGGGCCAGACCTGCATTGTGCCATACATATCCTCCTTTTTGTTTTTATTATTGGCAACCCTGGGAGGCATGGTTCTTTGCCAAGCCATTGTTGACCCCAGACCCCAAGGGATCATCACATGCGACGGTGCCTGTCTTAAGTTGCCCCATCCTGGTGAGAAAACCCAAGGGGTGTGGCCTGTTTTCTTTTAGCATGCGGTCTGGCTAGGGCTTTGGGGAACTGTCTTCCCAACACAAACCAACTGGTGCATTCATGACCCCACAGTGATCACCAATACCCATAGAGGAGAACCCTCAGTGTAATTGGGGGTAGGAAAGAAGGGACAAAAGAGGATAACCTGATGGGAATATGACCAATTCAGGGTATATTCATATATTCAAGTTCTCAATAAATACATTTTAAAAATTCTCAGTGTAAGAATGTTTATTCTACTAAAAGTGCTTTGGATTGCTAGGGGAACATGAGGCATTCTCCTCAATGGTGCAGTCACTAGTAAGTTAACAGTGCTTCCGTAAATAAACCCTTACCCAAGATCTATACGCAACCCTAATCAAAGCCACTGAGTCACTCAGAACAAAAACAAATGTGAAAGTGGAAGGACCAGTTGGGAAGAGGAAAGGGTTGGGAAGAGCAGGACAAGAGAGAGTGATGGGGGTGAATATGACCCAAATACATTATCTACATGTATGGAATGTCCAGATGAAACCCATCTCTGTGCATAATAAATATATGCTAATCAAAATCTAGTTTCAAGTGTGATTTGGAAGAGCCATAGATTTTAATTTGGATAAATTCAAACTTGTTCCTGCAATTTCTGCATGGTTCATGCTTTGGGCCTCCTAGCTAATCTACAAACTCTTTGCACAAACCAGTGTCACAACATTTTTCTACCATGTTTTCTTTCAGAAGTCTTAGAGTTCTTAATTTTATAATTAGGCTTTTTAAAATCTATTATGCTTAGGTCCCCCTAAACCACTTCTTTCAAAGAAAGTCTCCGTTGAATATTCTAGGCACTGCCGTCAGAAATCTTTTCACCATCTGAGTGCCCTACTCTGGATGGCACCTTCGTTTCTGTGTAGGTCCTTACTCCTCTATGTCCCCCCGGCCCACAAAAGTGTCCTCCCCTCACTTGGCCAGTGGTGTTCTTTCTGAGGGGTTGTTCTTCCTCCTGTGCTTGTCCAGACCATCCTGGGGTTGGCTTGTCAAGTCTTGAAACAGGTTCATTTAAGGTTGTCTTGAGCACATAGATCCATTTGGAGAAAAACATCTTAAACCAGGTGGGTCATCCAGTGATAAAACAAACTATCTCTGTCCTTTTATTGGTATCTTCCTTAGTCGCTGTCATCAGTACTTTATAATATTCCGGGTGAAGATATTTTGGGAAGGTAATCACCAGGTATTTCAGGTTTGGGGATTCTGTTGAGTTTTCACATTCATTGGCTTTGTGCCCTGCAACCTTGTGCTTCCAGCCAACTTTCTGAGATGGCCTGATGGACAGTGCATCTGTGGGCATGCAGTTTTGTTTACTCCTTCTTCATCTGTACTCCCTCTTCCTCACTTCTTTCATTCCTTTCTTTTTGCTTTGTTGCAATGTCTGTGGCTTCCAGCACAATTTTGTATGGAATCTTGCCTCTTCCACCTTGGAGGAAAGCCTCCCACTGTCTGTATAAAATACGGTGTTCACTTAAGCTCTTTCATGTACATCCTTTATCAATTTGGTGCTATTGAATGCCTGGCTTACAGGAGTTTTTCTTTGTAATCTGAATAGATGTTGAGTCTGACAAATAATGTCGTTATTTTTTTTTTCAGACATCTTACTCTGTAGCCCGGACCTCAAGATCCTCCTGTTTCAGCCTCCAGGGTACTGGGATTACAGGTGTGTGGGCCATCCCGCCTGGTTTAGAGAATTCTTTAAACCAACTGAAAGGTTCCTGTTGTTTTTCTTCTTCTGATAAATAGCATCTGTTGGTTTTCTATTGCTGAGTCAGCACTGCATTCCAAGGGGGGAAATACCACTTAGTCTCTGTGTGTTCCCAGTGGCATATCTAGCAGGCGGAGCATGCTCTTTGGAGCATGTCGGAATCTGTGCCTGTGAAGCCTGGTGACTGTCACTGTTTCCTGGTGGTGTCCATGTTGTTTTCATTTCCTGATTCTGTTGTCTTAACAAGTTCTAGTACAGTTGTACACTACGTCTTCCTGAAATATTTGATAGAACTTACCAGTGAAACTGTCTGGTCCTAGGACTTTTCCTTGACAGGAGAAACTTATACCACATTGGAAGACAAAACAATGGAGTCTGTTTGATGGCCAGTGCTATTCAGGCTTCCATTTCTTCTCTACCAGCACTAGTAGCTTGACCCTTACAAGGGCTCGTCTTTTCATTAGCATGGTTGTGTTACCATGAAGTAGTGAATGGTATTTTCTCACTGCACTGGGAACAAGACCCAGAGCGACACCTGTTTTCTTCCTCATGTTGGTCATTGGTGTTGTCCTGTTTTTCTTACTCTCCATAACCAAAAAACTATTGACTGTATTGATCTTGCTAAAATTTCTGATTTAGTTTCATTGAATTTCTTTTTTTTGAAAGATTTTCTTATTTTTATTTATTTATTTAGAGACAGAGAGAGGGAAAGAGAGAGAGGGAGAGGAGAGGGAGAATGGGCGCACAAGGGCCTCCAGCCACTGCAAACAAACTCCAAACGCATGCACCCCCTTGTGCATCTGGCTTGCATGGGACCTGGAGAATCAAACTGGGATCCTTAGGCTTCGCAGGCAAATGCTTTAACTGCTAAGCCATCTCTCCAGCCCTCATTGAATTTCTTTATATTTCCATGTTTGTTAATTCTTTAATTTCTGTATCTTATTCTTCAATCTGGAGTGTTTCAATGTAGGAGACTCTCTGTGTTTTTTAGCTTTTTAAGGGAAAGATTTAGATAATTAACTTGAACTTCTTTTCTGTTTTAATAGACAGATTTTCATGTTGTCAATTTCCATCTAAACCCTGCTTTAGCTGTGTCTGTTGATTTTTATTTTCATTGAAATCAAAACATTTTCTAATTTTCTCTGTCTCTTTGACCAGTTGCCCCAAGAGTATCTTGTTCTATTTTCAGACAGGAATATTTTTGAATGTTTTTTGCTATTGATTTCTATTTTGACTAGAAAACGGGGTGTGTATTTTTTTAACCACTCAAAATCTGCTGGCTTCTTTTACAGCCCAGAATGTGAGAATGATGGATATCCCACAAGCATGTGTGTGACATGAGTGTGTCACCTCTCATGAGGGGAAATATCTATAGATGTCCTTCTTGCCAGGGTGGAGGACAGACCTGGGTCACTTCTCCAGATCCTAATAAGGCTGTGCCTTCTCAATTAGTCACAGAACAGTTAGGCTAAGATGCCCAGCTATAACTGCAACTCTAAGTTTTTGTTCTGTTCTCTGCCTCATATGTTCAGAAGCTCCTCATTAGAATTGTGCCTTTTTTGGTATTTTTTGTGTATTTTTTGTTATGTGATGTCCCTTTTTCTCTTTGAATTCTAACGTGCCTGCTAGCTAAGTGACATTCCACCTAGCTCTCCTCTGAGCCACTTGAATGGCACATGTTTTCCTCACTTTCACTTTTGCCCTGTGTATCATCATCATTGTAAAGATGAGCTGCTTGCAGGCATCATATATTTGGACTGAAAAATCTGAAAACAAGTAGTTTTATGCTCAAATTTGAATCCACTATGTCCCAGTCTTCCCTATTGTAGCCTATTCTGCGCCTGTTCTGTCTGTTCTGAGATCCTTTGCTCTCTTCTTGTGTCTGCTTTCATTATGATTCCATTCTTATCTCCACAATTGTTTCATTATTTATGAGCTTGTCTCTTCACAATTTCAAGTGCTTGTTCTTTGTTTCACGATATATAATATTCATGTCTTCACATAAATAAATATGCATATATAAACATAGAAGCGTATCTTTAATTTATCAGAATTCACTCAAAATTCACCATATATCATCCATAGTGCACAGTGAAATAGCCTTATGATTCTCAATCCAGCTTCTTCCTCCAATCCCTTGGGAAAGCCTGGGCGTGAGTCTTGGTTTGCGTATGAAATAGTGCTATGAGCACATGCCGGTCACTGTTCACCACTCCTTACACAGTCAGTTATTCTGAGAGTGAAGACAGTACCTCTGATCATCTCTGCCACTTATTTTCTCATCTGGAGATGTTTCTGATCTCATATTACTTTTCCCGTTAAGCTTCGTTCTGATGATTTCTTGAACTGCTGGTCTCCAGACAATGGTTTCTTTTCAGCTTTAGCTTGTTTGGGGAAACATTTCACCATAGGTTTTGACAGTCTTTGATTGGTTTAATTTGTGGATTGAGAGATCTTCATCTCAGCACTTTCAACACATCACTTCACTGTCTTCCACTAGTACATGTCATGACAATAAAGCTCCTGAGATTTGAATCTTTGCCCATGTCTGTGTCAAGTGTCTTTCTCTGTCTCCAAGATTTGCTTTAAGTCTTTGAATCACGAGCTGGAGTATGACTTGTCAGTGTTCCCTTTCAGATTGTTTTCAGTTTTGCTCACTTTCAGTTGGGTTGGCTGAGTTTCTTGGGTCTACAGTTTGACAACAGTGATTATTTTTGTATCACCTTTCATCATTATCTCCTCAAATATTTTTTCTGCCGTGTTTTCTCTCCTTCATCTGGGACTTTAATCAAACATATGTTAACCATCTGATAGTATCTCACAGCTCTAAGGAAGTATGCTCCCTATTTCCACTTGTTTTCTCTGAATTACACTTTTAGCAATTTCTCTTGCTCTATCTTTAACCACTTTCCTTTGTGGTATCACATTACCCATCAGCAGATGTCAAAATCATTTTTCATGTCTGATAGTCCTTCCTTCATATTTGAAAGACTTTCTTCTATTTCTATACCTCTGATGAAATTCTTCACCTGTTCCCTCCTGTGGCCTCCTTTCCATTAGGTCATTTAATGGACCAGTCAGAATTCAAAATTGTGTTAATGTCTCTATCTGAGAGTTCCAGGGTGTACATATCTATTTCTGTTGATTATTTTGTATTTTGACAAAGGGAATTTTTGGGCTTGGTTTCTGTGGTAGTTTGAATATATGTCCCCCAATATATTCAGTGGTTTATTACTTATAGTTTGCATCTGCAATCACCTTGCTAGAGGCAAGGTCACTGGGGGCCCTGGTCTTAAGGTGTGGTGATGGTTTGAGAGTCCATTGTAAAGATATGTAAAGTGGTACCGAGGAGTGTGGGGTGAGATGAACCAGATCGTGTGGATGTTTGTCTTTTGGAACCTTTGTTTTGGAGGAATGGGCATGGACTTGGTGCTTGCAACTGAAGATGCCTTCTGGAATGGTAAGCCAAGTTTTATGGACTATTCTGATGAGAGTTTGAGAATGCTAAGTGCAGACAGTATTGAACTTCGAGGCTTGGCTTATGAGCTTTCTAAGGGGAAGGAAAGATGGCAGAGGACTTTGTTGGAACTGGGCTACTGGCATAAGGGATGGCTACGTTCTGCTATCCAGGTCCGGAAAGTTTAATCAAGGTTAAATTTGTAATGGACTGATGTGCTTGGCTAAGACTGAAATTTTAAGATTTTTGAGTTGGAAAACCTGAAGCAAGCTAAAAGTAAAGGCTTTGAGAATGGTTTAGATTCTATTGTCAACACATTAGCAATCTTAAGGAAGGTGGAAGGAAGGTGGCCTGACTTGATTTACATTAAAACAATGGAGAGGATGCCTGAGGAAAGACTGTTAAAAATGCAAATTCTTGGAAAGAGCTGACTGGAGAAGGAACCTGCTTTTCAAGGCTATGGTTTATTTTGTTCCTGGATTAAGAATATGGCTGTGTCCTGCACACCTGGTATTAGTTCTGGAAGCATGAAAAATGCATGGAATGGTCATGAATTGCACACGGTTCCAGGAGCTGCTGCTGAAATGTGGCAGGAGGCAGGGCATGAAGACCCTCAGGAACAGGCTGGAAGAGCCTTTGGAAGATGGACCGTGGGTTGCATGGAGACCTGAAGATGTTTTGGATATACCAGGACTGTGCAAAAGGGCTACCATGGAGTGCAGTGTTGGCATAGGATGAAAGTTTCCCTGGCGACTCTGCCCAGCTGGAGGGGCGGAATTGGTAAACATGGAGACTGTTAGTCTCTGGTTATATTGAACTTGAACTGCAGAAGTTTGATGATGGCTGATGGTGATTGAGTTTGCATTGTTTTAGTCTCTCCTTGCTATTCCTTATACAGTTAAAATGTTTACTCTGTGCCTTTACATGTTGAAAGTATTTAACTTGTTTGATTTTACAGGACTATCTTAAGTTGATCAAGACTGTAAGAACCTTTTGAAATTGGACTGAGTACAATTTACAATGTGTGATAGTTATAAATCTATTGGGGACCAGGAGCTAAATATATTGGGGGCCAGGGGCGGAATGTGGTAGTTTGAATATATGTCCCCCAATATATTCAGTGGTTTATTACTTATAGTTTGCATCTGCAATCACCTTGCTAGAGGCAAGGTCACTGGGGGCCCTGGTCTTAAGGTGTGGTGATGGTTTGAGAGTCCATTGTAAAGATATGCAAATGTGTCTAGCAGGAGTTCCTGAAGTGTGCTGTGTGACCTTTGGGCAGTAGTTTGCTCTGTGTGCTGTGGTGGCTGGTTGGCTTTTGCTCTCTCTGCCTGGCCTTGTGAGGCAGGCCGTTTCTTCTGCCATTATGGAACTTCCCCTGGATCTGTAAGCTTCAATAAATAATATCCCTTCCTCCATAACTGTGCCTGGTCTGGAAGTTCATCTCAGCGAACCTGAAGCTGTCTGCAACAGTTTCTGTATCTTGTAACGTTCTTATCAAATGCTAGGCATTATAAGTAGAAGAGTAGAACACGCCATGCAGAGGGTCTCTTCCTGGGATGGTTGGTCATAGCTCTTCTTCAATCGGCTACTAGTCAGTGAGGCTGGAGCAGTGTATTTGGAGTGAAGCTGGGCTTGGGTTTTAGTGTTATGTTGGCCGCCATAGGCTTTAAAATTTCTTTAACAGGGATTTTCCTTAGGGTGAGTTCTGGAATGCCTGGCAATCTCTCATTATCTGGGCCTTAGCTCAGGCCATCCTGTGATCCCAGAGCACACATGGACACTTGCTCTTGCAGTGGGGGCAGGTGCTGTGCTGGCTGGTGGGCAGGATCTTGGTCCGCTGTTTGGGGAGATGGTGGAATCTTTAGGAGGCAGAGCTTGTTAGAGGAAGTGGGTCACTGAAGGAGGAACTTGAGGCTCATCTCCTGGCTCAGCTTCCTGTTCTGCCAAGATGTGAGAAAGAGGAGGCCTGGCTGTACACGGTTGTCACAGGAGCTCCCCCTGGCATGCTTCCCTAGTGATGGACTGTATGTCCTCAGTCTGGAAACCATAATACACTCTTCTGCCCTAATTTTGCTTTCTACCTGGTATTCGGTCACCATGAGAGAAGTAAGTGATCCAGTCCCCCACTAACAAACGGCCACCAGGCCTCAGTGAGCAGCGGCTGTGTCTTGACTTGCCATGGTTAATAGTTCTGCTTCCCGTTTGAGTTCAGAAGGTCAGATAGCTATGGATTTGTGGTTTGCTTTCAATTTTACACATGCATCCCCTCCTCAGAGCCCTGTCTCCCTTCTAGCAGCACAGTGTTATACACTCCAGAATGTTCCATGACATCTTCTCTCCCTGAATTCTTCATGGGGTCTTCTTGACAGTGATCTCAACAGGCACTTTGCACCCCTTTCTCATGCCTTTAGATGATGTTTCCACAGTGACCACTCCCTTCTTGATTTCATCTTTTCCTGCCTTTCTGTGGTTGTTCATTTATTTATTTATTTTTGCATGTTAAAGTAAACCAAAAAGCTGCTTTACTCAAAAGGGTTACTGGGCCTGCGTGATAGCTTTCTCCTGCATCTCTGAGATCAAAGGACTCTGTATGGAGCCAACTGCTCTCTACTGCCCACCTGGACTTCCATCTTCTCCCCCATTTCTGGCTCTCATCTTTGAACTTGGAGTAGCACAGCCAGCGTTGGGCCTGTGGTGGTCTGTGTTTCTCCAGTGTGCAGTTAGTAGAACCAGGCTCTTTGATCTCAGACTGAAGGACAGTGCCACGCAGACAGTCTTACACCAACCTCCAGTTACCCAAAGGCGCTGTTGATCCTGTGCCTCTGCTGGACAGAAGCTGGGCTAACGGGCTTCTCCTGCTGCTTAATGCTCTCGGCCTCGGCAATGTTATTTCTGGACAGTGTCCTGACGTCCTTCGCACGTCCCTAGGAGGATTTGGGACTCACATGTGGTGGGGAGGAGCGACACAGGTGGGTGGCTGGTGTGGAGGGTTCCCTGGAAGGCAGTCTCCTCCTGCCTGTTATGCTCTGAATCAGCTGCTGAGCACTGGGAATGAATGAGCCCTGGATCGCTTCTCAGTCAGCCCATTAACACCATCATTAGGAACAATTTCCTTAAAAGCCACTTAATTATTATCACAGCTCTTGGTGTCCACAGCTGCAACTCTGTGTCTATGCACCCTGAGTCACTGGCAGTGAGAAGACATCCACCTCCTGACAGTCCTCACGGACCCTTGGATACATCTGAGCAGGAAAACAATGAGAAATCCTTCACCAGAAACTAGGATACCGGTGGCAAAAAGAGCCAGGGCTCTGGTGCCTGCTGCCCCCTGACCTCAACCTCACTGTGACCAAGCCGTGCTCAGCTGCCTGTGACGTTTCTCACGTGCTTGTGTCTGCTCCTTGCCCTACTCCCTTGCATGCTCTGAGGTCCCCCCCCAGGCTGAGGCTTCCCCCATCATCTGCAACACTACCACCTGGTTCTGTTGTTATCTGTTATCACTAATCTTCCCACAAGATTAAGAACTTCAACAGAGATGCTGTGGGCTGGATGTTGTGAAGCCCTAACCCCCAGGTGATGGCATCAGGAGATGAGACGATGAGTGGTGTCTATCTTTTTTTTTTTAAATATTTTATTATTTATTTATTTATTTGAGAGAGAGAGAGATACAGAAATAGGCAGGTAGAGAGAGAGAGAATGGGTGCGCCAGGGCCTCCAGCCACTGCAAACGAACTCCAGATGCATGCACCCCCACTTGTGCATCTGGCTTACGTGGGTCCTGGAGAATCGAGCCTCGAACCGGGGTCCTTAGGCTTCATAGGCAAGCGTTTAACTGCTAAGCCATCTCTCCAGCCCGAGTGGTGTCTATCTTATGATGGGATGATATTTCTATAAAAAGTGCTCCAGACAGCTGCCTGCTCCCTCCTGACCACTGAGGACACAGCAAGACCAGGGTTGCCTTCAGCAGACCAGGAAAGGCAGCTATACTCAGACCTCAACCTGTGCACCCTCGTCTCCCATTTCAGCCTCTCCCAAACTTTGAAAGATAAGCCACCCAGCCTGGGTTCCATCTGCTGAGGTTATTATTATTGTCACTGTTGTTATTATCACTGTCATAGCCTGGGCTGAGCAGGATGCGCCTTGAGTTCCTCTACATTCAACCCTGCTGCAGATGGTGAGTGAAGAGCAAGGGACCAGCACCAATCAGAGCTTCCTTAAGGCAACTTCTAGCTCTGAGTGGAATGGTGACAACCACCACCATCATCACAGAGGGACCTGGATCATTTCATATAAAAAGTAAAGGGCTGGAGGAATGCCTTAGCAGTTAAGTGCTTGCCTGCAAAGCCAAAGGACCCAGGTTCGATTCCCCAGGACCCACATAAGCCAGATGCACACATCTGGAGTTCACTTGCAGTGGCTGGAGACCCTGGCATGCCCATTCTCTCCCTCCCTCTCTTTGTCTCTCTCTCTCTTCCTGCCTATTTCTGTATCCCTCTCAAATAAATAAATTAATTTAATTAAATATATATTTTTTTAAGTGAAGTGTGGGCTGGAGAGAGGGCTTAGAGGTTAAAGTGCTTGCCTGCGCCTAAGGACCCATGTAAGCCAGGCATACAAGGTGATGCAAATGCAAGGTCACACATGTACACAAGGTGGCACATGCTCTGGAGTTCGACTGAAGTGGCTGGAGGCCTTGGCATACCAGTTCTCTCTCACTCTCGCTTTCACTCTCATAAAAAATTACAAAAGAAAGAGAAGTGAAGTTCTACTCAACAAGCTTCAAATGGCTTTCCAAGTTCATTCAGATTGTGCCCACAGGACCTGGGCATCCCTGAGCCCTGACACTAACTCTTAACCAACAACAAGTGAGGGTCGTATGGTCCTGATCTGAGCCTCAGAAGCCACTGCCCAGGTGTCCATCCATAGGACCTTGGGCAGGTCAGCAAACAGTATGCTCACTCACTCAAAAGCATCACTTGTGTTCATGGTATAAATGCCCATTGTACCTAAAGCATCAAAGCATAATAAATAGTAAATATTTATTTACCTAAACCATTGTACCTAAAGAATAATAAATAATAAGGAATGTTACATAAAATTGCCATCTATCCAAAAACCTGAGGTTATCTCACTCATCCTGCTTAAAAGGAGAGCTTTTAACTCCCTTTTCCAGTTTCCTAGAAAGTCTTAATATATTTCCTTGATTCATTTAACAGAAATCAATAAGATATATCTGATTCTACAGCTACTTATTTCTGAGTATAAAAACTGATAGCCAGATTGAGCCATATAATAGATAAATCACATGGCATACTTACACTGATATATTTCATGTAATATCCTTAAGTGTATATACTTAAACTTATATGCTTAAGTAATATAGATAGACAAATAAATTAAATGTAGTATATGAAATTATCTATTTTAAGATATGAAATATAATAGCAATTTTAAGAACATCTGAAAGCTTACATGGCAATGTTTTAGTATAGTTGTAATTTCTGGTTAGTTATGGTTGAAATGAAATATTTTAAGTTTTACTTACTTGGAAATTACACTACCATTTTCCTTTCCTTGCTCTCCTCCAAAGCTTTCAGTTAATTAATCAATTAGTACACATAAGTTCTTTAACTAAGCAAAACTCAATCCATTCTTTTCTAAGGTAACTATTTGTTAAGAGTCCAAAAGATCAAATTTTCAACTCAGACATTCCCATCTCAAGACAAGTGCATTGATAGTCAATTGCCTTGAGGACAGTACATTTATCCTCAAAGACAAGTCAGACTTTAAGTATGATCATCATCTGAGGTCCATGAGTCAAAATAGAGACAAAAAAGGAAAAAGCACAATATAGAAGAGGCAGCTCTCTGACACACGGCAGATAAGGTTGGAATGAATGATTATTATAGTATTGATTTCATTTGTCAGAAAGGTTACTTAATTTTATCCTTTAAAGTATATTAGTCAAAAAGTCCAAAGTCAAAATTAATGAATCTGACTTGAATAGACTATTACAAATTTGCTACAGTATGTAAGAGAGTAATACCCATGTGACAGAAAACCCATGAGAAGCCAGCCAGTTTTCCCCGCAAACATCAGGGCATGCACGGTACAGCTTTCCGGAGAAGGTGAGACAGGCTGCATGTCGGCGTCACAGTCAGTGAGAAACAAAAGTACTCTCGCTGGCTTTGTTGAAACAGGCAACCTTAAAATCTAAACCTGCTGGTTATTTTGATGATTTTGCCGGTGCATCACACCCAGAGAGTCATCAGAAGCCACAGCTCCCTAGTATGTTGCATGCCCTCGAGTCAGCTACCATCATTGTGAAAGTCAAGAGGAAACACAAGCGTCTTAGTGTACAAGTGCACGCGCATGTGACATGCGGTCAGATCCCAGCCAGCAGTGTACAATTACAGGGACCAGAGGCATTTCAGTCAAGAACCACTCCAACCTGTGAGAAACACATCATTGCCTTCCTCTTCCGAACTTATAACTAAACAAAAATCATAGCAAGTTGTAATAAATATGTAGGCAAACAGAGAGAAAAATAACTCCATCTCCTACCCCAGCACTGAGCTATCCACAGGAGCCTCACCATATTACTAAATGTTGGAAACACACATTGAGATAAGCTTGGTAGGTAGGAAATTACAGGGAGATAATGTAATTCTGAAGTCATAAAATATTCCATAATAGAAGGGGCTGCAAGACAATTTTGGCACTGGCAACATTTGCTTTGATAATGTGATCATACGTTAAGGTGATTTTAAAAATCAATTTAAAAATTCATAAGATGATTTTATTCTCCTCTTATGATACAGGTTTATTATACAATCTTTCATTCAGGGATTGTTTGAAGGGAGTCTGTACCAGGACAAATGTTCTTTCAGGTCACTAGACTCCAAAGACAGAACAAAATCCATCTTCTAAACAGCGTGTTTTCTAGCCCATCTCCACCATCACCCCGTATGAAGGCAAAATTCACAGAAACTACCCGCACCTGCGCCCTGCAGACCCGCCAGCATCCTTGCATGCGCCCGCCCCAGCAAGCGACAGGATTAACAAGTGGACTGAGCATTTGCTACTCTTGTTAAAAGCTAGTAGCAGAAAACATGGTTCAGTTCTAAACACAGAGCCTTGCAAATATGATTCTCTGTGAATCTCTCAGCCGTCTCCTCCTCTGAAAAATAATGCTTCAGAACAGAAACAACAGCTACTCAAGACTCGATTTTCTAAAAGAAAATCACACCATGATATGAATTGTAGAAGAATTTGCTAAGAGAACTGTGTCACTGAAATGACATATAGGTTTCATATTGATGTATGAATGAAACAAATACAAAAGGCACATTGTCACTGTTATTTGGACACTGACCTGATATTGGCTGAGGTGCAAATATCACAGCAGGCAGAGGCCTGGAGATGGGAGCTGGCCTGGACAGAGACAGAGCTACTTGGTTGGCCAGAAAATGAGGCTTTTCGGGCCCGTGGCATAGTCTTGAATCTTCAGGGTGTATTAATGTTGAGTCCAGAGCAAAAGAGTTATTAAAAATGATCTGTCCAAAACAATGCAAAGCATAGCATTCAGTGCAAAGAACATAATGGGAGACACAAACAAATGCTGTCTTGCAGTGGTCATTTTCTGGGCATCCCACCACTGAGTATTCCCTACAAATATGGTTTTAAGGCTTAGAGGAAAGGGAGCTCCCATAAGAATTCTCTACCATAAAGTCGCTATCTGGAGACTGGGATGGACTTCAGGTATGGACCTAGCCAGTTCAGCCCAGCAGCCAAGGTGACAGACTGAAGAGGCAGCCAGTGAGGTCGCCACGTTGTCTGCTGGATAGTACTTCTTCTCTCCCATTCAGCTAAGCAAAAGACACTCAGCAGACTTAATGCAGACCTCCAAACAAACGATCAGAAAGACGAAAAAATGGAAGCAGGAATAACAAGAAAAATTCACTTTTCATATTTAAAACTTACACTATACATTTGAGATAGCTTCTGATAAACAGCTACATATATTAAAATTAAAAGAAAATTTAAAGTAGATTCTGATTCAGACATTGGAAATTTTTCTATAGAATCTAAGCATTGAAAAATTTTCTTTTTAAATTTATTTTATTGACAACTTCCATAATTATAGAAGATAAATCATGGTACTTCCCTCCCCCCTCACTTTTCCCTTTGCAACTCCACTCTCCATCATATCCCCTCCCACTCTCAATTAGTCTTTCTTTAATTTTTATGCCATCATCTTTTCCTCCGATTATGAGGGTCTTGGGTAGGTAGTGCCAGGCACTGCGAGGTCAGCATTGGAAATTTTCTATAGAATCTAACTAGTCTAAGCTATCTCAAAGTGACCCCCATCTGCTGATGTCCCATTCCGAAATGACTTCTGTCTGCGCCCAAATGGCCAGTCTATTGCAATTAGAAAGCAGTAGGTATTTTCGTTAGGAATGTAATACCCAACAGCTTATCCAAGTTCTACACATCCAGTTAAAGCTTGTGGACTTTTACCTTGCAATTAGGTATCCTTTTTTCCATCCAACTTTTCCCAACAGGAGGTGGCAGGGGAGAAGGGCAGACATGTGGAAAAATGGGCACCAACTCCACAGTAGAGGAGGGGGACAGTCCTATGGACGGGGAATAGCCACCAAACAGCCACTGTGACACAAAAAGAGAAAGAGACGTGCTCATTAGGCCAAGTCAATCGACTCTACTTTGCCAGAAGATGCTAGAGTAACTGCTCTGATAATGGAATTTGAAAATGTACAGATTTGGTGATGGTTTAGACAAATCTTTCATTCCCACTCAAGGAAGACTTTGAGCATCTATAAATTAAAGAAAATCTTCCAGATGTTCACATCTGGACCACCACGAAGCACCAACACTGCATTCTTCAGTTTTGAGAAGGAGCCCCTAAGCAGAAGACCATGAGGCAGGCAGGCAGGCAGGCAGGCAACGGGCTCTTCCCTGAGAGAATGGAAACCACCACAGAAAGGAGACAGACTCTTCCCACCAGAAGGAAGGCGAAGAACTATGTTCTGTGGGTTCCACCTAGCAATGTGCGTTCATCACCCTCACCACTTTAAAAACACTTAGCTAACCTTTTCAAGATGAAAATAGCCAAGGAGTTGAGATTGAAAGTTTCTCAAGGTTCATCAATACAAAGAGATTCTAGAGAAAAGAAAATTCAAGGACCATTTGGCTGACAAAGCCGGTGCAGAGTACAAGACCGCAAACGGTGGAAAGGACCGGCAATGAGCTCATGGCTTCTCCAGGTGAGACACGGAGCCCTCACAGGGGGCCAGTAAGACACTCAGTGGTTTGGAAGGCTTCATTCGCTATTGTTTTAAAATCACAGTGCGTCTCTTGTTTTCCTGATAGGTGACCACAGCTTTCTAATCCTAAAAATCATCACTTACATAGTCAGTAGTAAATATTGAAAAGATGGCCACTAAGTTTTTTTTCTAGATTTTTCTTTTTAAATTTATACAGGATAAAAATGCAGTTTTCTATACATGGAGGGGAAAGGGGGAAGTTTCATGACATTATGAGCCCCTAGTGGCAGCAGTCTGAAATGACAGCCCTCCAAAACATGGTAAAAGCTACCCGCGTTTATCCAATAAAGCTCAATCCGGATGGCATCACGCATCAAAATAAGATGCCCACCTCCGCATGTGCGATGCTTCCTGAGTCTAAAGGGCTGTTTAGGAAGAGTTTAATGACGTCTTCTAGAAGGCTCACGAGACAATACTGGAATTAAAAGGTGTGTTCTAACACAACACTTATTTGAATATGCTAATGAGGGCAGTCCTCAGAATGAAATACATCTTCTCCCCTGATTTCAAACGCGTCGGCATCGTTAGCACACAATGAAATCTTGCGGAAGCCAGACAAGACTGCCCCGTGGCACCATTAATCCCAGGCGCTGCCACTCTCGCTTTTTGGTGGCAGACTTGACACGCCAAACTCCTGTAAAGTGGAGCGTGGCGGCGGTGGCCTCCGCAGGCCCGGGGCAGGAGGGGACATCCCGGGGGCATTTCTCAGCGTATGGACAGGCCTTCCAGAATTCTCTTAAGCATTGGCCTCAATCTATCTGACGGAGGGGTGGGGGCAGATCAGAAACAGAAATAGCTATGGATTCCCGGCTTGCTTTTCAAGTCTGGCTGAGACTGTGAAAGTCTGAACTTGGAGGCGACGTCAGCCTGGGCGCGAGGACGCTGCGCTCGGCCCGGCCCCGCTCGGCTCCGCTCCGCGGCTCCGCTCCAGCTCCGAGCGCTGGACAGCGCCCGGGCCCGCGAAGTTGGCAGCTGTGCGGGGCCTCCCCCCGCCCAGCTCAGAGCCAGGGCAGAAGTGACCCAGAGATCGCCGGCAGGCTGAGCCGGACGTCGAAGCATGAACTTTCTAGCCGGTGCGCGGCTGCCAGGCTGCGTGCTGACGGTGGGGGGACCGAGGACCACCGGAGGGAGAAAACGTGAACCCGAGGCCGACGCCGCCCCGCGCCGGGCTTGAGCCGCACCGGGGGACCCGAGGGCCGGGGTTCCCGAGCCTGAGCCCGGTCGGGGGCTGGGAAGGGCTGTTACCTGTCCGTGCAGCAGCGGGTAGCGGTGCGCGGCGGCGTGCTCCGGCGCCGAGGGCAGCGGCAGCAGCGGCAGCAGGGGCTCGCCCGGGGCCGGCCAGCCCGGCAGCCGCGGGAGCAAAGGGGCCGCGGCGGGCGGCGCGGGGGCGACGAGCATCGGTGGGGCCGCGACCCCGGGCCCGAGCCGGAGCAGCGCCGCCGAGCCGGGCACCATCCACACCCAGGGCGGCGGCGGCGGCGGCGGGTCTGCGTTCATCGGCCAGAGGAGAGGCTGCGGCCGCGGCCGGGGCTGCCGGGACTGCTGCTGCAGCTGCCGCCGCCGCCGCGGGGACCTGGCGCCCGCCAGCATCCTACATCCCCGCGCGAGCGGCGGCCGGGGCGGCGGGCGCCCGAGGAGCGGGCCGGCGGCGGCGCGGGCTCCGGGAGAACTCACTTGGAGGCGCGGCGGGCGGCCGCTCGCTCCGCCCCTGGCCCGCGCCGGAGCCCCTCCTCCTGCCCGCGCCCTCCCCGGTCCCCGCCCCCGGGCCCGGTCCCCGCCCCCGCTCAGGACCCTGGGCGCCGCGGGGAGGCGGGCGAGGCGGCGGCGCGCAGACCCTGGCCCGCTCCAGCCGGTGTCGCCTCCTCCGGTTCTGGGGACGGTGCGTACGGCCGGGGAAGAGGCCGGCGGGGCCGGGCCAGGATCTCGGCTCGAGATGCCGCCGCGAGCCGCGGAGGAGGCGGTGGCGCCGGAGCCGGGCGGAGCCAGGGCGCCACGCGCTCTACCTGGTCTAAGGCGCGCGTCGCGTGCCCGACCCCGAGGGCACGCTGGGCTGCAGACGCCGAGGCCGGGTGGGCGCCCGACCCCACTGGGCACGGGTCGATCTCTCTCTCTGACCATTCTCCAAGCACTTCCCTGAGCCCGTAGCAGGTCCCTACACCGGCTCTCAAGCCCTGCACCCCAGGTGTCTGGTGTGTGCTTCCCTCCGCGCCTTCTTCTTGTGCCTGGTTGTGACTCAGCGGTCCCCAACTCCGCCTCGCCCTGGTGCAACGTACCAGGCAGGTGGCCTGGGGCCTTTGCACAAGAAGGCCCCGTGCTTGGAGGGTGAACTTGGGTTTAATCCCCGCGAGCGCAGGACTGTGTGCTTCCATGCCTCGTCAACTTGCGGCCGCTGCTGCTGCTGCAGCCCGAGATGTCTGGGGACCAGGACGGACCCTTCCTGCAAAGAACCTCTCCACATCTGGAGCTCACACAACCCGGGAGAACGGAGTTTGGCTCCGCACTTGGTCACACGCAGTGGCCGCCAGGCGGCGATCGTTCCAGCCGCTGGACTACCCTCGCTGGCGCAAAAGACAAGGTCCCTTACGTGGCCAGTGTCTTCCTTCTGATTCTCTGACATCAGCCCACAGAGTCTGTCAACGCTGAGTCCTAGCCTAGCCTTGGGCAGTTCGGGTCAAGAGCAGAATAGAGAACTTTAAACGCAACAGCCAGAGCTGCTTGGAGCACCTGATGGGGATTCCGGGTACTAAGCAGCAGGCAGTGTTGTGACCCACGCAGTTAAGGGGTTAAGACCTAGCCTGGGAAGCTGCCTGACCTGGGGTGTGAGCTGCCACCCGCCTGCACCCCAAAGACACACCTGGGTAGTGCATCCCGCCTTTGCATCACTCAACACTGCTGATCTAAACTGAAGCACCAAGTACTTTCAATTTGCTTAGAGTTGTTCCCTCTTCTACTGATTTGCTTCATTTCCTCCTGGCCTGCCCCGGTTTCTTTTAGATCTCGCATATGCTAATTTACATAGCTGGCATCTCCCTATTTTCCTCCATGCAAACTGCTTTTCAATTAGCAGGCTTATCTCTCCCTTTGATGCAAAAGTACTGGCAAGATTTCTTTTCTCACCTAAAAGCAGGAATCTCTACACATTAGGAGGCTGGTGGCATGTCACACGTGTTATGTCATGTGCCCATTTTGGTCTTGAGGCTCATAGCTATGCTGAGGCACCAGGCGGATTGGTGTGGGGCCTTCAGTGGTCCCCCCGGGAGCAGGGGCAGGAGTTCCTCCTCATCAAGGTTTCTTACAGGCGGGGGACAGAAGACCCCTAGTGGCCTTGTCCAGCTTGCATTCTACTCTCAGCAAATGTGTGCGGTGCTCAGGGTCCAGGAATGAGGAGTTGCTCCAATCTGCGGGTGCTTCACCATCTCTTTAGGAGTCATGCACACATTCTCACACAGCCTTGGGCTACTCAACTTGGCAAACAGGTGGGTACAACCACGGGCTCTGGACCCATGATGCCATGGATACCCTAATTCCAAAGAGAAGCTCAGGAAACAGGAGACTCTGCCCTCAAAAAATCTGAAAAAAAAAAAAAAAAGGTGAGCGTGCCTTTGTATCACTGTCACAGGCTCAGCTCTGTCCAGGTATCTCTACACTTTAAGCCTTTCTTTGGCACCATGCTCACCATGCTGGGTTCCTGGTGACAGACAGAGACAAAGCAAAGCCCACTAATGGCTATGAGGGGGACTTGGGTGAACTTGAACCCTAGTGCTGGTGCTTGTCTCAGTGGGATGCCTTCAGGTTTGCCTCCACCTCTGCATGAGCCAGCAACAGCTTTGCCTATGGCTGTGAGGAACTCTCAGACACCCTTGTCTCCATGGTCAAGAGGCTGTTCCATGAAAATCCCTGTGAAGATCACGTGTCTGTTGTGAAGATCGCATGTCTGCAGTGAAGATTGTGTGTCTGTTGTGAAGATCGCATGTGTGTTATGAAGATCACGTCTTTGTGAAGATCGCATGTGTGTTGTGAAGATCACGTGTGTTGTGAAGATCGCATGTCTTTGTGAAGATCACGTGTCTGCTGCGAAGATCGCGTGTCTGCTGTGAAGATCACATGTCTGTTGTGAAGATCGCATGTCTGCTGTGAAGATCACATGTCTGTTGTGAAGATCGCATGTCTGCTGTGAAGATCACATGTCTGTTGTGAAGATCGCATGTCTGCTGTGAAGATCGCATGTCTTTGTGAAGATCGCGTGTCTGCTGTGAAGATCACATGTCTGTTGTGAAAATCGCGTGTCTGCTGTGAAGATCACGTGTCTGCTGTGAAGATCGCGTGTCTGCTGCGAAGATCACATGTCTGTTGTGAAGATCGCATGTCTGCTGTGAAGATCACATGTCTGTTGTGAAGAGCGCGTGTCTGCTGTGAAGATCACGTGTCTGCTGTGAAGATCACAGGTCTGCTGTGAAGATCGCGTGTCTTTGTGAAGATCACATGTCTTTGTGAAGATCGCATGTGTGTTGTGAAGATCACATGTCTTTGTGAAGAGCGCATGTGTGTTGTGAAGATCGCGTGTCTTTGTGAAGATTGCGTGTGTGTTGTGAAGATCGCGTGTCTTTGGGAAGATCGCATGTCTTTGTGAAGGTCACATGTGTGTTGTGAAGATCGCATGTCTTTGTGAAGACCGCGTGTGTGTTGTGAAGATCGCGTGTCTACTGTGAAGATCGCATGTGTGTTGTGAAGATCGCGTGTGTGCTGTGAAGATCGCGTGTCTGCTGTGAAGATCACGTGTGTGCTGTGAAGATCGCATGTCTGCTGTGAAGATCACGTGTCTGCTGTGAAGATCACATGTGTGTTGTGAAGATCGCGTGTGTGCTGTGAAGATCGCATGTCTGCTGCGAAGATCACGTGTCTGTTGTGAAGATTGCATGTCTGCTGTGAAGATCACATGTCTGCTGTGAAGATTGCATGTGTGTTGTGAAGATTGCGTGTCTTTGTGAAGATCACATGTCTTTGTGAAGATCGCATGTGTGTTGTGAAGATCGCGTGTCTTTGTGAAGATTGCGTGTGTGTTGTGAAGATCGCGTGTCTTTGGGAAGATCGCATGTCTTTGTGAAGATAGCATGTGTGTTGTGAAGATCGCGTGTCTACTGTGAAGATCGCATGTGTGTTGTGAAGATCGCGTGTGTGTTGTGAAGATCGCGTGTGTGTTGTGAAGATCGCGTGTGTGTTGTGAAGATCGCGTGTGTGTTGTGAAGATCGCGTGTGTGTTGTGAAGATCGCGTGTCTGCTGTGAAGATCGCGTGTCTGCTGTGAAGATCACGGGTCTGCTGTGAAGATCGCGTGTCTGCTGTGAAGATCACGTGTCTGCTGTGAAGACCGCGGGTCTGCTGTGAAGATCGCAGGTCTGCTGTGAAGATCACATACATGTTGTGAGAATGGTGCATCAGCTACTTCTCATTGCTGTGAACAAATAGAAGCAGCTTCTGGAAGGAAAGAGCTGAATTTAGCTCCCAGCTCCAGAGGTGGGGTCCACCATGGTGGGGAGGGTACGGGGGGAGGAGCAGGAGGTTAGCTTCACACCAGCAGACAGGAAGCAGAAAGACCAGCAAGTGACACTGGATTATAAAACCTCAAGGCCCACCTCCCGTGACTCACTTCTTTCAGCAAGGCTTCACCTCCTAAAGGTTCCAGAACCATCCAGACAGCACCACAAGCTGAAGATTATGTATTTTACATTTCAAGCCATCACAGATGGCTCAAAGGATACTGATAGAAGCTACAAAGACAGTTCAGGTGGGTGCCTCCACTACAACAGGAAGCTATGTCCTCCTTTGGACCAGAAATCAGAAGACTGCCCCTCATGGAGCTGAGGCTGCCTACTTGGGAGATGACGGCTTCTGGTGTACACATCTCCTTAATGGTCAGAACCCTGAGGGGGGGTCTTTCTAAGGAGAGCAGAGTGCTGGAACCCCATAAATGCATGACCTTCTTCTGCCTATACAAGCCAGTAAGAAGTTTGCTTTATAAAGTGTTTGATGGACCATCTTACTATCCTCTAACCAATAAAAATTACCTGTATTTTGTCCTTATATTTGGGCAAAACTTACAGAAATTTCCAGAATACTGCCTAAACAGGAAAACAGACAGTATCTGCACAGACTAATGAGCTCTGATTTTGGTATCACCTTTCAGGAAGAAATTGGGATGTTAAGAAGAGATCAGTGGAATCAGATTTTGCAATCTGGAGAAGGGTGTTTTTTCTGCTGTCTATTTTATTTTTCTTAGTAAGATCAAAATGAATCTTTAAAGACGAGAAAGATGAGAATGCTTCTATCCAGCCTGCAGAGCAAATAAGGGCCTGGATAAGAGTGGGGGGAGCTCCCAGATGTAGGCTTCCCCCAGCAGCTCCCCACCTACCTACCAGGTGGTCTTTCAAAGCAAACCAGCGTCCTATCTAGTCCTTTCCTACTGGGAATGCATCTCTTCGGTGTCACTTGCAGAGCCAGCTCTGAAGGCCCCTGGGACAGCAGGAAGATCTACTTCTGTCACTGTTAGAAGCTCCAGGCTGAAGTTGGAGCAGGGTCTTGTATGGAGCGGGAATTGACAGTGACAGCTGTCAGCACTCATGGAGATCGAAACTGCTGCTGATGCCCGTGGCCAGGGAGCAACGGACGGGGAGCGCATGGGCACATGGTCAAGTGGTGGCAGACGACTCTCCCTAACGTGCACAGAGAAATAGGAGGCACTAACCCAGGCAGGTGGGGCTGGGCCTTGAAAGGGGTACTGTGTGCATATGTACGTATATATGTATGCATACGTGCATAGGTGTGTATGTTGCTGCAGAATATCTATAAAATACAGAAAAGCACAGTGACTCAAAAACATTCAGGAAAAGGCAACGTTAACTTTGGTCACCTGCCCGCTACAGTTTTTTTCCTACTAACCTCTTTCTATATATGATATGATAATATATAAACGTATATAGTGTCTATGGAATGTATTCCATCTTGCCATATTGTGTTTTACATTACATTTCATTTTACCATAAATAGTTTTAACTCAACTTGCACCATATAATTTTAAATCTTTTCACCCAATGTGTCTGCCTGCATGTTTTCACATTACTGAAAAGTTTCCAGGAACCTGCTTTCAATCCCACACCTCAGAGGGGAGTGGGTGCTGAATGTGTGTATGCCCATAGCTGCCAAGACACCAGAGACATGGTGAGCGCCTGTCTGCAGCCACCTCTTGACTATGTAGCCACTGTGCTGGGACAGGCGAGCTCCCCAGACAAAGCCACCATCAGCTAGGGTCCTGGAACTTGCCTGTTCTGTGAGGCTGCTCTGTGACGCTCAAGTCCTGGCGACATTCTGAACACAGCCCTTCCACACCCTCACACAAACAGTTCTGAAGGAGGCCCCAGAACTACCTCCTCCAGTATACACTCGATAATGCACTCATAGAACACGCCCACTTCTGTTCTTTACAGGCATACACCTCGAGCAGGCTGCTCTGCCTCCTCAGCTTCCCACCACAAGCATCTCTCCTCCCTGGGGCCTCAGTCACAGAGGTCCTCAGGAAACCCTTCCCCCTCATGCTGAAGCTCAACTGTCTTCTTAGTCCATAAAGGAGGTTGACTTACGGCACTCAAAGGGTGCGTCTACCCGAACCTCATTTGGTGGGTGCAGCCTTACTTGGGAAAAGTCCTTGCAAGGCTGAGGGGATGGCTGAGAGTACAAGCTATGCAAGCATGAGGACCTGAGTTCAAAACCCCAGAACCCACAAAGAGCTAGGCACGGTGGCATGTGCCTCTATTCCAGCACTGGGAATAGAGACAAAAGGATCCCCAGGACTTCCTGGCTATCTGTCCCAATGAAGAAGACCCTGAATGCTGACCTCTGTCCTACACATGCATATTCACACACATGCACGAACTCACTCACATGCACCCACTTACATATGAACATGCGTACTCACTAAAGAGGTCCTTTCAGATGTAAGGAAGCCAGAAACTGGAAAAGCGTGTCTGGAGGACATGCACAGTTCAATGCTAAGACTTTGTTTTAAACACACAGAATATTTTAGAATGTCAAAAATTAACTATTGGCAAAGACTGGTGATATCAAGTAATAAACTATACCTGTGATGGAATGGCATGCTTTGTCATGGTAATACGGCCATGTAACTGAATAATTATGTACTATGTTTTCAGTGAAAAATAATTACAAACAACCCCCTGAATAGGGGGCATGTGAGGAGCAGTGATTCTTGGCTGCTCCTCTGTTGTCTTGCCCTGAGGGATGACTGCCTACCCCTGTACTCTTAACCTTTCGGTGAACTGTCACTCAAACTGAAGAGCCTCCCAGAGGATCACAGACAGACAGACACCATGTGCGTGCGCGGCTGTCCATCACTGCTTCTCTAGGTGCTCCAGCTCGGCACTGGTCTCACCACACTTACCTTTGAGCCACCAAACAGACTGCCTTGTTTGCTTTGTACCTCTTTCACCCCTTTTCAATTCTTTTAGCACTTTCTAAACCAGATTTACATGCTGACTCCCCAGAGACTTGTACCTCATAAAGGTCACATCCCACTATGTGGCTCAGCAAAGCCGTGACAACCCTACAGCAGCCTCAGGCCCGATGAATTCACTTCTCTTTTAAACTTTCTTGCATACCCCGTCCTATTTGTCCAGGTGAACTGGGCCTCAAACACCACTTCTCTCATGCGCAGTTCCCTCAGTATGCCTGTCCTCCTTCTATTGCTCTGTAGCCCCTGACACGCACAGGTGCCTCAGCAGGCAATGAGCAAATGCTGCTAATTGCTTTTATGAGCCAGCACAGCGGGCACTGCTTTTCCTGGCATTGCCTCCATTAGTCAGCTTTTGTCTCAAGGAGGAGTGGGGCGTTACATCTTCGCTTCCATGGCCTCAGATGGATCCTATGCATGGCCATGTCCCATAGCCTCACAAGGGAGGCTGAGAAATATTAGGTCAGAGGCACTGTTTCTTTAAGAGAAGAGCCCTGGCCCCTACCAGTTCTTTCTGACTCCAGGCAGAGTGAGAGAGAAAGCTGGCAGCCTGGGTGGGACAGCAGGACCAGATAGCACTCTGATTTATGCTTTTGTGCCCTATCCTGTGTCTGTCTTCTCTCAGCCCCTGACACTAGTCACCCAAGTCACAGCCACCCTATAGCAAAGCCTTCTTTCTAGCTAGAGACCCCTCCCCTGAAAAGCTTATAGATTAAAGAATTTATTTGTCTTGAAAGCTTCTGAGTGGCCAGTGTTATAAAGGAATCCCATCTAACATCCATTTCAGATCTCTCCATTTGAACCCGGTCAGACACTTGATCAAGATGCTCATTCATTACTTGTTTGAAAATTTCTCCCAACCCAAGCCAATGTAGTGCTCTCTCCTTCATTACCACAATGTCCTGTTCTGGGCCATTACTAAAGCCCCATCTACATAGTCCACTATGGATTTTCTCTCCTGTACACTCAAGGCCTAAGGGGATCTTTTCAATCTAGATTTCTCCCTCTTCCTCATCCTGCTGTTTCTGGATCCAGGAAGGGTTCTTTAGCACAGATCTAACTCATTCTGTTTCTCTTAGTTTGCCATCAGTAAGAAATGGCAAGCCATCACTATCACATCGCCCCTCTCCCAGTTTTCCTTGTAATCAGAAGCTAATGCAAAGTTTAGTGCATGTTTCCTCATTCTCTCCACCCTTATGGAGACAAATTCTTTCTGGGCAGAGAGCTCAGCCCCCATTTTATGTTTTATTGTCCACTGCAAAGGCCACGCAACTCCCATGCTCCCATGGCCTGCCTATGATCCACTTCAGCAACTGCAACATATTCTCTCATCCATCATCCATTTAGGGAACAGTCCTGTATTTGCAGAGTGGACCCTATTCTTCAAGGAATCATGCCACCCCACACCACTTAGTGGAAGAGGACCACTCTAGGGTTCTCCCCAAGGACCTGCTGACCCTCCTTGTGTAATATGGGTCAGCCTGGGTTGCATGTCTTGCCTCCCATGAAAGGGCAGGAGCCGCGAAATTCCTCCTCCTGCCCACAGTTACTTCCGCTGGCCTTTGTTTGGGTACCAATTGTGCTGTGTGGCTTTTCCTAGGAAGACATGGACAAAGGTCTATTCACCTCAGATAAGAAACCAATGACAGACCAGAGAAGGATTCTGCCCATGTCTAGCTCAGTGAACCAATGAGTTTATTGGATTTATTTACAGGAGCCTGGGTTGCTCTCAAGTAGAATTGCATGACTCAAAAGCCCTCTCCAGCATGGGTGATGACTCACTAAAGCTGCATTGTTGGAGCTCCCTACACAATTAGCAGACAGGAAATAGTCTCTTCTCCATCAGCAACTATTCACTCCTTATATAACCAACAGAGGGGCTTACGAGCCTTATAACCTTATTTCTTATAACATTTTACTTGTATTTATTTTTCCGAGAAAGAGAGATGGGGGGAGGGGAGAATGGGCATGCCAGGGACTCTAGCCACTGCAAAGAAACTCCAGATGCATATGCCACCTTGTGCCTCTGGCTTATGTGGGTCCTGGTGAATCGAACCTGGGTCCTTTGGCAAGGGCTTTAACTGCTAAGCCATCTTGCCAGCCTTTTAAAAAATATTTTATTGGGCTGGAGAGATGGCTTAGCGGTTAAGGCGCCTGCCTCCTAAGCTTAAGAACGCTGGTTCCAATCTCCAGCGGTTCCAATCTCCAGGTCCCACGTTTAGCCAAATGCAAAGTGATGCAAGGGCACAATGCTGCACTTGACAACAAGGGGACACACACATCTGGATTTCCTTCGCAGCAGCCGAGAGACTGCTGGCATGCCCATTCTCTATCTGTCTTCCTCTCCCTCTCTCTCTCTCTGTCTCTCTCCAAAAAAAATTATTTTTATTTATTTATGAGAGAGAGAGAGAGACAGAAAGAGAGAGAGAGAAAGAAACTTTATAATTTTATGAACCTCCAGAGTCTTATAAGTTTCATGAGATGGGGCCTTGTAAGTTTCTTGACTTCTGTAATCTTAATGAAACTCCATTCTTTCTCCAGGAGGGACTATTTTGATTCTGAGGAAATGGTTTCATACAACAGGGGGAGAAAAAAGAAGTGATCAGAGACTGATGGTAAAGATGGAAGTTCCCAGAAACCTGGGGTCCTCATAGGTCACCCCAAGTCCTATGTAGCCTCCTGTGCCCTTTATGCTGGCAGCACAGGCTGCTGGGGATGGGGAAAGGTGGCAGGCTGCTGGGGAGGGGAAAGAATGGCAAAATATGGGGAGGGGAAAGGTGGCAGGATGGAGGGAGGGAAAAGATGGCAGGATGGGGGAGGGGAAAGGTGGCAGGATGTGGGGAGGGGAAAGGTGGCAGGGCTCCCAGTCTGATCACAGGGTGATTTACAAGAACTTTACAAGGGAGGAAATGAAGGCCATACCATGTGGAGCATCCTCACAGCTGAGTGATTTCTTGGCCTCATTCTCAGGGCACACATATGGCAGCGTGATTTGTGGGACTGGGAGATGAAGACATTTGCATTTTCTCCACAAAGCAGAGCAGACTCCTAGAAAACCATAAAGATCAGGGTAAGAGGTCTTCTGCCTTCTGGAAACACAGAAACTTCCCATTTTAATGTGAACACTTGTATTATTTGCATGTAGTTTTGTTACCTTGGTCCCTTAGAAAAGAAGTAACTGTTTTAGCCTGCTGCAGTCAGTCAGACACAAAGCTGCCCTTGTCTCATTCCTTAAGGGGCTTGGGCAGCCTCCAAGGCACTATGGAGAGGTGCATCAAGATTGGGCTTTCACTTAGCTTAATTACAGTGTATCACTCCATCATAGGGCCATAGCTGGGAAGCATTAGTTTGTATGGTGCACAAACGTGTGCATTTGGAGACCAGAGGTCCACACAGGATACCTTTCTCAAATATTCTCCACCTTACTTTTTGAGATAAGGTCTCTCACTGAACTTATTCAGTTAGTCTAGCCAGCAAGCAAGCTTTGGGGACTCTCTTGTCACTGTGTCCCCAGCCCTGGGATTATAGGCACCTGCGGTCAGGTCACATCTGGCATGTTCACAGAGTATGGGGATCACAACTTAGGTCCTCATGCGTGCACAACAAGCATTTTACCCTCTGGGCCATCTCCCCAGCCCTGGAAACACTAACATCAAATCCAGCAATTGAAAATAATTCAGGGGAAGTGGTTCGTTGTGAGATAGAAGATATAGATCACTGGGTGTGGTAGTTTGAGTAGATGGTCACCAATATATTCAGTGTTTTGTTAGGTTGTAGTCTGGATCTATAGCCACCTGGCTAGAGGAGGCTTCACTGTGCAGATCTTAAAGTGGGGTAGTACATTTAAAATTCCAATCTAATGATATGTAAAGTGCCTAGTTCCACCTGGAGTTCCTGAAGTGTCCTGTGTGGCTTTTGGCTTGTGGCTTCTCTCTCTCTGCTTGGCCCTTCTGCCATTGTGGAAATTCCCTTGGATCTGGAAGATTCAATAAATAACCCTTCCTCCACAACTGTGCCTTGTCTGGAAGTTCATCTCAGAGAACCTGAAGCTGTCTGCTACAGAAATTGGTACCAGGAGTGGGGTGAGATGAACCTGACGGTGTGTATTTTGGTCTTTTGGAACTTCTGTTTTGGAGGAACAGGCCTGGGCTTGGTACTTGCACCTGAAGACGCCTTCTGGAGTGGTAAGCCAAGTATTATTGACTATTCTGATGAAAGTTTGAGAATGCTAAGTGCAGACAGTATTTAATTTGGAGGCTTGGCTTATGAGCTCTCTAAGGGAAAGGAAAGGCTGCAGAGAACTTTGTTGGACCAGGGATACTGGCATAAGGACTGGCTGCATTCTGCTGCCCAGGCCCAGAGAGTTTGATCAAGGTTAAATTTGTAATGGATTGGTGTACTTGGCTAAATATATTGGACTAAGAAATTTAAGATAAGTTGGAAAACTCAAGCAAGTTAAAATTACAGGCACTGAGACTGGTTTTAGGTTACTGAAGCTTCTATTGTCGACACGTTAGCAATATTAAGGAAGATGTCCCAACTGCTTTACATTAAAATAATGGAGTGGGTCAAGAAGTGTACACACAGTTCCAGGAGCAGCTGCTCAGATGTGGAATGTGGCAGGGCATGATGACCCTGATAGGCTGAAAGAACCTTTGGTTTGCATGGAGACATGAAGATGTTTTGGATATACTAGGACTGTGCAAGGGCTACAATGGAGGCTATTAGCTAGGGATGGAAGTTGTCCCTGGCTCCTCAGCCCAGCTGAGGGTTGGAATTGGAAAATCCAGAGACTGAGTCTCTGGACTTGAACTGCAGAGTTTGATAGTGATTTCTTGATTTTGCTTGATAGTGATTGAGTTTGCATTGTTCTAGTCTCTCCTTGCTATGCCTTATACCAGCTGAAAATATTTACTATGTGCCTTTATATGTTGAAAGTATATAACTTGTTTGATTTTACAAGACTCACAGCTAAGAGACGATCTTAAATCTCAGAGGAGACTTGGGGCTTTGGAACTATTTTAAGTTAGTGAAGACTGTGGGTGCCGGGGCTTTTTTCCCTCACCACAGGCAGGTAGAGCAAAAGAGAGAGAGAGCCGGGCCAGCCGTTTCTCTCTTGAGGCTGAGCGAGAAGACAGGTGTCGGCGACTCAAACCTCCCCAAATCACCGGGGAAAAGAAAACCACATTGAGTCGCGGAGAAACGTCTAAAGCGAAACTCGTCGTTTATTGTCAGGGGGGAGATATTTATGTGTTTTGAGGAAGGGGGCGGGAAGAGGGGATGAGAGAAAGGTATAAGGGCCAATATACTTTGAGGAGGGGGTGGGAAGAGGGGATGAGAGAAAGGTATAAGGGCCAACAGTATTTCATCACGTCAGCAGCAGCTGGGTGGAGGCAGTTTCAGCTTAGGTGCTGAGTCAAGGGCAGGTACTCAGGCTCGACTAGGCCTTACTGGGAGTAGGCCAAGATTGGCTGGGCTAACCACTCGGCTTCACACCGGGCAGAGCCCAACATCTCCCCCTTTTGTTTTTGTAAGAACGGTGGATGGCATAGTCCCTGTCCTAGGTTGTTCCCCTCTGGGAACCTTACCCGTCTCTGGGCACTATGCCTCTAGCCCGTTGACCACTCCACGCCCTGTCTTAGGTTGCCTCAGCCTGTCTGAGAGCTTACCCGTCGTTGGTTCGATGGAGGGCGGGGGAGGGATGTTAGGTGGATAGCCAGTAAGTGGAAAAGCCATTGTCTTTGAGTCGCAAACCTGTGGTGCCTTGGCCTGATGAAGTTTAATTGCCTCAAGCTGTTGGTGAATGAATTATGTAATCTTATTAATTACACAGGGCCCGAGAGTGAGGATAAGAAGAAGGAGGGGTTCAGGGGGAGGGAGATGGTAGGGTAAAGAGCAAGAAGAAGGAGGGGTCCAAGGGGAGGGAGAAGGTGGAATAAAAAGCCATGTAAGCTCGTCTACAGCAGGTTGTCTTAGGAGTCCCGACTCCTCTTCTGTAAATCTCTCTGGAGCTTTTCTGGCTTCATTCAGGTCTAGTAGCATCCATACCTTCAGTTGTTCCTGGGGAAGAAATAGAGGCATAGTTCTCAGGGTGTGACACTCCCTGGAAGATTGATTATTATCATCCCCTTGTTGGGGTAAATATTTTAAGTCTCTTGCCGGTACCCAAATAGGTCTTTTTTCCTCTTGAGGAAAGACACATCTAAATCCTCTCCCTGCTGTGAGGAGGGGGTCTGGTCCCCTCCATGCCCCAGTTAATGGGTCCCTCCATTTGACCCAGATGGAGCTGTAGGTGACAGCTGAGGTCCAATGTTTTTGAAAAGGGGACAAGTGTCTATCTTCTTTAGAAAAATTTAAAATATTTAGGGTTAATAATGCCTTTTTAGTTGGTCATGTGGGGTAGAGATTCCCCCTTTTGTTTTTGTAATTGAGATTTGAGAGTTTGATGATATCTTTCCACGATGGCTTGGCCCCTTGGGTTATATGGGATGCCTGTGGAAAGTGAGATTTTCCAGGTTTGGAGGAAATCTATAAAAGTTTTGCTTATGAAGCAGGGACCATTATCGGTTTTGATTTGATCTGGCAATCCAAGGGTGGCAAAGCATTGAAGCATATGGCTAATAGCATGTTTAGTTTTTCCCCAGCATGTGCTGATGCCCAGCAAGCATGGGAGAAAGTATCAACTGAGAGAAAAATATACTTAAGTTTTCCAAATGGAGAATAGTGAGTAACATCAATCTGCCAAAGGTGATTAGGGCGTAGTCCTCGAGGATTGGCTCCTGTAGTTTGAAGTGGAGGTACCTGGAAGAAAGGCTGACAGGATTTGCAAGTTCGGACAATTTTTTAAGGTCCTTGACTGGCACATGGGGATATTTATGTTTAAGGCCCCTCCAATTTATATGAGTTAATAAGTGGAAGTGTGTAGCTTCTGAGACTGTATTACATTGAGGCTGAGAGGCCAGTTTGTCAGCCAAATTGTTTCCTTTAGAGAGGAATCCTGGTAAATTTTGATGGCCTCTGAGATGTTGAAGAAAAATGGGGTTAATTCTTTGTTTAAGTAGGGAGCGGGCTTGAATCATTAATGGGGTTATAATATTGGAGTCCAGTCTAATATGGGCCTCAATTAGGTTGGGTAACAGGTTAACAACATAAAGGCTGTCAGAAAATAAGTTAAATGGCTCCTGAATAGTGTCCAAAGCCAAAACGACAGCAAATAGTTCTTTAAATTGTGCTGATCCTGTGACCTCATGGGAGATAGACTTTATGGGTATAGACTTTTCTCCCCTCCTTAAGGGAGGGTAAACAACTAGGAAGCTCCCAAGCGCCCCCATCAGTGAATACTGTAAGGAAATCAGGGTTGGGTTTAGATAAAAAAAGTCTGGGGGGTCTCCATTCCAACCTAGAGAAGGAGCTCATCCATTTATAAGGACCATAGTGACAATCAATTATACCCAGAAACCCCTCGAGGGCAATAGCAACCCTGTTGTTATTTCTCTGAAGCCAAGTGAAGTCTGTTACCTTAAAGGGGGTGACAATGACATGAGGCTCCATGCCAAACAATCGGACAGAGGTGTCCCTGCCCTTTATAATGCAGTCTGCAATCTGGTTAGTTATAGAGTAAACTCTGGGGACTCCACCAAGGGGAGAGGTGAATCCATTGGATGGGTTCTCCTTCCTGGGCCAACAGCGCAGTGCATAATGTTTCCCCAGAGAAAATACAGAGGGAGATAGGTAAGTTAGGATCAAACCTCTTTAGGACAGCAGCATCAATGGCCCGTTGTACCTTATGTAGAATTTGTTCATGACGAGGGGGCAAGGTTATCTGAGAGGAGAGAGTAAGACCCTTTAAGAGGTCAAATAAAGGGGACAGTTCCTCAGTAGTTATGGGTATCCAGGGCCTCATCCAATTAATTTCTCCCAGCACCTTTTGGAGTTGAGGCAAAGTATAGAATTTTTGAATATGGAGTTGGGGTTTGACAGGAGAAACAGTATCAAGGAATAACCTGGAGCCCAAAATCTTGAAGGGAGAGGCAGTTTGAATCTTTTCTGGAGCCACCTGTAAAATGGCAAGGCATTTAGCAGTGAGGTCTTGGAGATCAGATGGGTTGGAATGACCTAAAATAATAATAATAAAACATTAGGCTGATTAATCAAGGAAGAAAAGATATGAGACATGTACTGTTAAGGTCAATCCAGGGCTGACAGCTAGTAGTTTTTTATGATGTTGAAACTTATAGATTTAGGGCAAGTTTCATATAGAGCCACAAAAGAGAGAAAAAGAAATTAATTAGTCACATAGAGCAAAATTATGGTAGTCAAGTCACAGTAAGCTTTAGGAATTTTTGTTAGGTACATTTTGTATATTTTTATAATGGAATTTTAAACTATTATTACACCTTAAAATTGGCCTCCAGTGACATTGTCTTTAGTAAGGCAATTGTAGATGTAAATTATAAATTAATAAAATACTGAATATATTGGGGATATTTATATTTTTTTAATTTTAATAAATTTATAATAACAGGGCAGAATTGTCAGGAGAGGAAAACTTTAATCTCAGGTTAACATTTTATTAACAGAGATTGAGTTAGGTTAAATTTTGTTCCAGTCTTATAATTTTATGACTTGAGTTAGTTGGGCTTAGTATGAAGAGAGAGTAAAAATGGGCGTGCCAGGCCTCCAGTCACTGTTTACATGGGTACTGGAGAATTGAGCCTCGAATCAGGGTCCTTAGGCTCTACAGGCAAGTGTTTAACAATTAAGTCATCTCTTTATCTTTATGTTAATGGGAAGGCAGTGAAGGGTGGGACAATGGTGTGTAGGATATAGCCATATAGACTTGAAAAACAGGTTTTTTTTACCTCTAGCAGGGCAATATGAATGTCTTTAGCTGTTTTTTTTTTTTTTTTTTTTTTTTTAAAGTAAATACTTTGGGCCCCGTGGGACACTCAGTTAAGAGCATAGAGGAGCGTCTAGAGGCAAAGGGGCGGGGACAGCAGCGGCTTGTCTCATGGCCTCATGGCGGATTGCCCGCCCATTCCTAAGATATTTTTAAAGCAAGTTAGGAGCCCGCCTATTTGCCTCCTTGTTGTTTGGTTGGCCTTTTATTTATTTATTTTTGATAAAAGTGACCAAAAGTGACGCCTGGAGGTGCTGGAGGCGCAGCCAGTGAGGCTCGGGGCAGTGCTCGGGCCCGGGCGGAGTTGTCCCATTCGGCTTGCTCCCGCAGGAATGTCGGTGGAGCCTGGCGGACCAGTGGCTTGTGTGTCCACGCCCGTGAGGAAAGTTAACCTCGGTTTGTATTTGATCACAGTTTACATTCACAGAAAGCTACATGGAGGAGCTGTCCTTCATCAGGGTTTGAGCACATTTGCCTTAGGCAGTAGTTAGGGGCTGAAAAGAGCTGAAAAGATAGCTGCCGGGTGGCGGTTTGGGTGGCGGTCTTGGGAGAAAGGAGATTTTAAAAGTTAGTTTTAGTTTTTTTACAGTTTTTAAGGGCAAAAATGAATTTTCCCTGGAAAGCCTTTAAGGTTGGCAATTAAGGCAAGGAGGACTGAATTAATCCATGGGGCTAAAACAAAAGTTTTGTCCCAAGAGCCACACTGTAGGAGGAGTAGGGCAATAGTAATATATATGAGTACAACATAAGCATAAAGTCCCAAAAAATAGCTAATCATGTTGTGTTTTTTTTTTTTTAAGATGGTGCCCCACTCCAATGAGGGGCAGGACACTTTGAGAGTTCTCCAGGTTTGTCCACGTGGTGAGCCTCCTCTAGGTTTGTCCACGTGGTGAGTTTTTTTTTAGGTCTACCCACGTGGTGAGTTTTTTTTTTTAGGTTTGTCCACGTGGTGAGTCTCTACCCACGTGGTGAGTTTTGTTTTTAGGTCTGCCCACGTGGTTGCCATGAACTGGCGCTTCTAAGATGGCGCCCCCCATTCAAATGGGGCAGGACAAAAATGGCGGCACTGCAGAAGCGGTCTGTCGGAAACCAAAAAATGAGGAAAGAGAAAAGAACAAGAGATGTTGAAGTTTGGGATGGAGTTTTTATTTAAATGAGGAGGCAAAGCGTTTAAAGTCTCCTTTAGGTCTGTCCACGTGGTGTGTCCGCCATGAACGTACTCGTTTAGAAATGGCGGCAAACCGGAAATGGAAGGAAAGAGAAAGGAAGTTGAAGTAAGCACAGATTATAGAAGTAAAGGTTAGAATATTAAATATGAAGATTACCTCATTACTTATGAGGATACACCCGTCAGCAGTCCGATTAGCTCGTCAGCTTAATGTTGAATTTTTTTCCTTCGTCACGTCAGCAGTCCGTAGTCCGTTTTGAATCCTCCTCACGTCCTCACATGGGGCAGTAGTTGCTGTGCCCCACGTCTGGGCGCCAAAATGCCGGGGCCTTTTTCCCTCACCACCGGCAGGTAGAGCAAAAGAGAGAGAGAGCCGGGCCAGCCGTTTCTCTCTTGAGGCTGAGCGAGAAGACAGGTGTCGGCGACTCAAACCTCCCAAATCACCGGGAAAAGAAAACCACATTGAGTCGCGGAGAAACGTCTAAAGCGAAACTCGTCGTTTATTGTCAGGGGAGATATTTATGTGTTTTGAGGAAGGGGTGGGAAGAGGGGATGAGAGAAAGGTATAAGGGCCAATATACTTTGAGGAAGGGGGTGGGAAGAGGGGATGAGAGAAAGGTATAAGGGCCAACAGTATTTCATCACGTCAGCAGCAGCTGGGTGGAGGCAGTTTCAGCTTAGGTGCTGAGTCAAGGGCAGGTACTCAGGCTCGACTAGGCCTTACCGGGAATAGGCCAAGATTGGCTGGGCTAACCACTCGGCTTCACACCGGGCAGAGCCCAACATCTCCCCCTTTTGTTTTTGTAAGAACGGTGGATGGCATAGTCCCTGTCCTAGGTTGTTCCCCTCTGGGAACCTTACCCGTCTCTGGGCACTATGCCTCTAGCCCGTTGACCACTCCACGCCCTGTCTTAGGTTGCCTCAGCCTGTCTGAGAGCTTACCCGTCGTTGGTTCGATGGAGGGCGGGGAGGGATGTTAGGTGGATAGCCAGTAAGTGGAAAAGCCATTGTCTTTGAGTCGCAAACCTGTGGTGCCTTGGCCTGATGAAGTTTAATTGCCTCAAGCTGTTGGTGAATGAATTGTGTAATCTTATTAATTACACAGGGCCGAGAGAGTGAGGATAAGAAGAAGGAGGGGTTCAGGGGGAGGGAGATGGTAGGGTAAAGAGCAAGAAGAAGGAGGGGTCCAAGGGGAGGGAGAAGGTGGAATAAAAAGCCATGTAAGCTCGTCTACAGCAGGTTGTCTTAGGAGTCCCGACTCCTCTTCTGTAAATCTCTCTGGAGCTTTTCTGGCTTCATTCAGGTCTAGTAGCATCCATACCTTCAGTTGTTCCTGGGGAAGAAATAGAGGCATAGTTCTCAGGGTGTGACACTCCCTGGAAGATTGATTATTATCATCCCCTTGTTGGGGTAAATATTTTAAGTCTCTTGCCGGTACCCAAATAGGTCTTTTTTCCTCTTGAGGAAAGACACATCCAAATCCTCTCCCTGCTGTGAGGAGGGGGTCTGGTCCCCTCCATGCCCCAGTTAATGGGTCCCTCCATTTGACCCAGATGGAGCTGTAGGTGACAGCTGAGGTCCAATGTTTTTGAAAAGGGGACAAGTGTCTATCTTCTTTAGAAAAATTTAAAATATTTAGGGTTAATAATGCCTTTTTTAGTTGGTCATGTGGGGGTAGAGATTCCCCCTTTTGTTTTTGTAATTGAGATTTGAGAGTTTGATGATATCTTTCCACGATGGCTTGGCCCCGCGGGTTATATGGGATGCCTGTGGAAAGTGAGATTTTCCAGGTTTGGAGGAAATCTATAAAAGTTTTGTTTATGAAGCAGGGACCATTATCGGTTTTGATTTGATCTGGCAATCCAAGGGTGGCAAAGCATTGAAGCATATGGCTAATAGCATGTTTAGTTTTTTCCCCAGCATGTGCTGATGCCCAGCAAGCATGGGAGAAAGTATCAACTGAGAGAAAAATATACTTAAGTTTTCCAAATGGAGAATAGTGAGTAACATCAATCTGCCAAAGGTGATTAGGGCGTAGTCCTCGAGGATTGGCTCCTGTAGTTTGAAGTGGAGGTACCTGGAAGAAAGGCTGACAGGATTTGCAAGTTCGGACAATTTTTTTAAGGTCCTTGACTGGCACATGGGGATATTTATGTTTAAGGCCCTCCAATTTATATGAGTTAATAAGTGGAAGTGTGTAGCTTCTGAGACTGTATTACATTGAGGCTGAGAGGCCAGTTTGTCAGCCAAATTGTTTCCTTTAGAGAGGAATCCTGGTAAATTTTGATGGCCTCTGAGATGTTGAAGAAAAAATGGGGTTAATTCTTTGTTTAAGTAGGGAGCGGGCTTGAATCATTAATGGGGTTATAATATTGGAGTCCAGTCTAATATGGGCCTCAATTAGGTTGGGTAACAGGTTAACAACATAAAGGCTGTCAGAAAATAAGTTAAATGGCTCCTGAATAGTGTCCAAAGCCAAAACGACAGCAAATAGTTCTTTAAATTGTGCTGATCCTGTGACCTCATGGGAGATAGACTTTATGGGTATAGACTTTTCTCCCTCCTTAAGGGAGGGTAAACAACTAGGGAAGCTCCCAAGCGCCCCCATCAGTGAATACGGTAAGGAAATCAGGGTTGGGTTTAGATAAAAAAAGTCTGGGGGTCTCCATTCCAACCTAGAGAAGGAGCTCATCCATTTATAAGGACCATAGTGACAATCAATTATACCCAGAAACCCCTCGAGGGCAATAGCAACCCTGTTGTTATTTCTCTGAAGCCAAGTGAAGTCTGTTACCTTAAAGGGGGTGACAATGACATGAGGCTCCATGCCAAACAATCGGACAGAGGTGTCCCTGCCCTTTATAATGCAGTCTGCAATCTGGTTAGTTATAGAGTAAACTCTGGGGACTCCACCAAGGGAGAGGTGAATCCATTGGATGGGTTCTCCTTCCTGGGCCAACAGCGCAGTGCATAATGTTTCCCAGAGAAAATACAGAGGGAGATAGGTAAGTTAGGATCAAACCTCTTTAGGACAGCAGCATCAATGGCCCGTTGTACCTTATGTAGAATTTGTTCATGACGAGGGGCAAGGTTATCTGAGAGGAGAGAGTAAGACCCTTTAAGAGGTCAAATAAAGGGGACAGTTCCTCAGTAGTTATGGGTATCCAGGGCCTCATCCAATTAATTTCTCCCAGCACCTTTTGGAGTTGAGGCAAAGTATAGAATTTTTGAATATGGAGTTGGGGTTTGACAGGAGAAACAGTATCAAGGAATAACCTGGAGCCCAAAATCTTGAAGGGAGAGGCAGTTTGAATCTTTTCTGGAGCCACCTGTAAAATGGCAAGGCATTTAGCAGTGAGGTCTTGGAGATCAGATGGGTTGGAATGACCTAAAATAATAATAATAAAACATTAGGCTGATTAATCAAGGAAGAAAAGATATGAGACATGTACTGTTAAGGTCAATCCAGGGCTGACAGCTAGTAGTTTTTTATGATGTTGAAACTTATAGATTTAGGGCAAGTTTTATATAGAGCCACGAAAGAGAGAAAAAGAAATTAATTAGTCACATAGAGCAAAATTATGGTAGTCAAGTCACAGTAAGCTTTAGGAATTTTTGTTAGGTACATTTTGTATATTTTTATAATGGAATTTTAAACTATTATTACACCTTAAAATTGGCCTCCAGTGACATTGTCTTTAGTAAGGCAATTGTAGATGTAAATTATAAATTAATAAAATACTGAATATATTGGGGATATATTTTTTTAATTTTGTCCCTCTAATTAACAGGGCAGAATTGTCAGGAAAACTTTAATTTCATCAGGTTAAAATTTTATTACCGATTGAGTTTTTAGTTTTTTTTATTTTGTCCCTCTTATATTTTATGACATTTATTAGATTGAGTTAGTTGGGCAGAGAATTGAGAGAGAAAAATGGGCGTGCCAGGCCTCTAGTCATTGTTTACATGGGTACTGGAGAATTGAGCCTCGAATCAGGGTCCTTAGGCTCTACAGGCAAGTGTTTAACAATTAAGTCATCTCTTTATCTTTATGTTAATGGGAAGGCAGTGAAGGGTGGGACAATGGTGTGTAGGATATAGCCATATAGACTTGAAAAATAGGTTTTTTTTACCTCTAGCAGGGCAATACGAATGTCTTTAGCTGTTTTTTTTTTTTTTTTAAAGTAAATACTTTGGGCCCCGCAGGACACTCAGTTAAGAGCATAGAGGGAGCGTCTAGAGGCAAAAGGGGCGGGGACAGCAGCGGCTTGTCTCATGGCCTCATGGCGGATTGCCCGCCCATTCCTAAGATATTTTTAAAGCAAGTTAGGAGCCCGCCTATTTGCCTCCTTGTTGTTTGGTTGGCCTTTTATTTATTTATTTTTGATAAAAGTGACCAAAAGTGACGCCTGGATGTGCTGGCGAGGCGCAGCCAGTGAGGCTCGGGGCAGTGCTCGGGCCCGGGCCGGAGTTGTCCCATTCGGCTTGCTCCCCGCAGGAATGTCGGTGGAGCCTGGCGGACCAGTGGCTTGTGTTCTACGTCCGCGAGGAAAGTTAACCTCGGTTTGTATTTGATCACAGTTTACATTCACAGAAAGCTACATGGAGGAGCTGTCCTTCACCAGGGCTTTGAGTACATTTGCCTTAGGCAGTAGTTAGGGGCTGAAAAGAGCTGAAAAGATAGCTGCCGGGTGGCGGCTTGGGTGGCGGCCTTGGGAGAAAGGAGATTTTAAAAGTCAGTTTTAGTTTTTTCTTACAGTTTTTAAGGGCAAAAATGAACTTTTCCCTGGAAGAGCCTTTAAGGTTGGCAATTAAGGCAAGGAGGACTGAATTAATCCATGGGGCTAAAACAAAAGTTTTGTCCCAAGAGCCACACTGTAGGAGGAGTAGGGCAATAGTAATATATATGAGTACAACATAAGCATAAAGTCCCAAAAAATAGCTAATCATGTTGTAGAATTTTTCTAAGATGGTGCCCCCACTCCAATGAGGGGGCAGGACACTTTGAGAGTTCTCCAGGTTTGTCCACGTGGTGAGCCTCCTCTAGGTTTGCCCACGTGGTGAGTTTTTTTTTTTTCAGGTCTACCCACGTGGTGAGTTTATTTTTTAGGTTTGTCCACGTGGTGAGTCTCTACCCACGTGGTGAGTTTTGTTTTTAGGTCGGCCCACGTGGTGCGTCCGCCATGAACTGGCGCTTCTAAGATGGCGCCCCCATTCAAATGGGGGTAGGACAAAAATGGCGGCACTGCAGAAGCGGTCTGTCGGAAACCCAAAAATGAGAGGAAAGAGAAAAGAACAAGAGATGTTGAAGTTTGGGACGGAGTTTTTATTTAAATGAGGAGGCAAAGCGTTTAAAGTCTCCTTTAGGTCTGTCCACGTGGTGTGTCCGCCATGAACGTACTCGTTTAGAAATGGCGGCAAACCGGAAATGGAAGGAAAGAGAAAGGAAGTTGAAGTAAGCACAGATTATAGAAGTAAAGGTTAGAATATTAAATATGAAGATTACCTCATTACTTATGAGGATACACCCGTCAGCAGTCCGATTAGCTCGTCAGCTTAATGTTGAATTTTTCCTTCGTCACGTCAGCAGTCCGTAGTCCGTTTTGAATCCTCACACGTCCTCACATGGGGCAGTAGTTGCTGTGCCCCACGTCTGGGCGCCAAAATGCCGGGGCTTTTTTCCCTCACCACCGGCAGGTAGAGCAAAAAAGAGAGAGAGAGCCGGGCCAGCCGTTTCTCTCTTGAGGCTGAGCGAGAAGACAGGTGTCGGCGACTCAAACCTCCCCAAATCACCGGGGAAAAGAAAACCACATTGAGTCGCAGAGAAACGTCTAAAGCGAAACTCGTCATTTATTGTCAGGGGGGAGATATTTATGTGTTTTGAGGAAGGGGGCGGGAAGAGGGGATGAGAGAAAGGTATAAGGGCCAATATACTTTGAGGAAGGGGGTGGGAAGAGGGGATGAGAGAAAGGTATAAGGGCCAACAGTATTTCATCACGTCAGCAGCAGCTGGGTGGAGGCAGTTTCAGCTTAGGTGCTGAGTCAAGGGCAGGTACTCAGGCTCGACTAGGCCTTACCGGGAATAGGCCAAGATTGGCTGGGCTAACCACTCGGCTTCACACCGGGCAGAGCCCAACATGTGGGGACCTTTGAAATTTGAATGAATACAATTTACAATTTGTGATGATTTAGAGTATACTGGGGGCCTGGGTGGGATGTGGTAGTTTGAATAGATATCCTTCAATACATTCAGTGTTTCATTAGTTTGTAGTTTAGATTTTCAGCCACCTGGCTGGAGGAGGTGTCACTGAGCAGATCTTTAGGTGTGGTGGTGGGTTTGACAGTCCAAGCTAAAGATATGCAAAGTGCCTAATTCCACCAGGAGTTCCTGAAGTGTGCTGTGTGGCTCTTGGCTTGCAGCTTCTCTCTCTCTCCCTGCTTGGCCCTTCTGCATTATGGAACTTCCCCTAGATCTGTAAGGTTCAATAAATATCCCTTCCTCCTTGTGCCTGGTCTGGAAGTTCATCTCAGTGAACCTGAAGCTGTCTGCTATACCAGGTATGTTTCTAACACAATTTTCCTGGCTCGAAGTATGCAGGCAGCTAAGGGGAGGTCCTAGGATTCCCCCCACCCAGCAAAGAAGAGTCTTTGTCCACTAGCACACTGACAGATGTGTGCCTGTCTTTGGAGCCTCCTTTATACAGGGCTTACATGTTGCCTAGTAAACTGGACCAGCTCCAACCCCAAGTCAATAAAGGGACAAATTTCATCCACGTTCAAATTGGCAAAAGGTCCAAGATTTGAATTTGAGACTCAGCCCAGACTGCTTTTCTTTTTAGTGGAGGAAGGGTTCTGAAACATTTCTCACAGAGCTCCTGATCCTCCTGCGTTCACCTCCCAAATACTGGTATGACAGGTGTGAGCCACCCTGTCTGGCACCAGAGTGCATTTCTTCAGAGGCACCAGAAGAGTGGTCTGGACTATGACTGGGAGCTCAGCCTTTTCCAGCATGTTCCTGACCTGCCAAATTGCTCTACTCCCCAACATGCCTGGGCTCTGTTAGCAGTACTAAGTCAGCCAATGGAGTGTGCATGGTTCAAGCTTGCTGTGTAACACAATTAGAGATGCCTAGCCCAACCTATGCAGGCTGTGTATGGGAGCTCAGAGTCCAAAGAAAAGACAAGGCAGGAGTGCACTTGTCTGGAGTCACAGATGGGCATGGATATGGCTGAGTCTGAGCTAAGTTCTGTTCAGGGATCCTGGTGGGGTTCATTTGGGATTCAGTCAGGATGTGTGCAGAAGAATAGCACTGTGTTGTGTGACCACTGGACATGCTCCAAGACCAAAGATATTCCACAGATCATTTTGCCAAATTCATCCACTGTGCCAGGACAAGTGTTTGTACCTGTAAAGGACAAGAGACGAGTCAGAGAATTGCGGCAATGTGTGCGAGAACCCAGAGGTGATTGCTTGCAAGGCTGAGTTCCAACACGTGGAGCCTGAATGCAGAACCCAGGCTTTCTGGGAGGAAGACCAAAGGCTCTGGGACATAACAGAGTGGGGAACACTTGGGGACTGGAGGTCACATTCTTCCTTGGTCTCTTCTTCTTAGAAGAGCTGCAGGCCGGGTACTTGCTCTCCCAATGCCTCTCATTTCTGGGCAGCATGCATTGCAGATACACTGCGACTCTGAATTTTCAGCCATCATAATCCTTCAATCTCTACTCCGTAGTCTCGATAGTAAATTATACTTCAACAGAAAAGAACCGGGAGACTAAATATGGTCTCTGCACCACTGATTGTCTTAATATTTTTCACCTTGATAAAATAGTCTGAAGGTATGAAAAAATATAGTTTCAGTGAAGAATCTGTTTTTTTCCCCTCCAAGCAGATAATTTAAATAATCCTGTGCATTCAGCAAATTCTATCACTTAACCTCTTCCCTGACTCTCCCAACTCATTAATAAAAATGTTGAAATGATCTTACCTTGGGACCAAGGCCTGGAGTGCCCAACTTCTAACCCTTTTCACAATTAGACAGGGCAAGAGTTCCCACTATACAGGGAGCTGAGTGGTGGCATGAAGCTCTGGGGCTCAAGGGAGCGAGGTTTTCATGGGGACCTGTCAGGACAGCTGGGCCACCTGCTCAGGGACTGCCAGGATGTCAGTGAGGGCATCTGTGATGCCCACAGAGAGGCAGACTCTCCCTAAGAAAGTGATCCCAGAAGATTTTGTCTAGATGTTAGGGCAAATCTTCATGGCCCAAACTTCCAGCCTACCATCAGATTGTAGGGCTCTCCCTCTGAAGGACACTTGTCCCACCTCATTCCTACAGCCAGACCCTGATGCTGCAGGGTCTCAGGTGTCTCGGTCATTATCTTACCAGCCATGGGTTCTCAGAAGTATACTCTGCACTCTATGCTACTAAGGGTGGACAGGTAATTCTGGGCGAGTTCTGACACTCCTATGGGCCCAGTTTCCCCAAATAGAAGCAGAGCTTTTAGTAAGCAAAATGGTGGAAAGTGTGTGGCTGCTTGCTGAGCTGAAAGACTTCATGAGAGCTGAGAGGGGCTGATGAGGTTCCATTTCCTGTTTATCTTGTTTCTCTGTTTAGCAGCACAGACACTGGCTCCTCAGCTTCTTTGCAAGTGCCCTCTGCCCTAACCAGGAGCCTGGCATGGAAGAGTTCAATGTCTGCTGCATGTGAGCCTGCATGCACTTCTAGAACGTTCTGAACCCCATTAAACAAGTTGATGTGTAGGGCAGCTGCGTGGTCTGAAGGGCACCATAGGCCCCAGGCAGTGGTAAACAACAGTGTTCCTGATCATACCAGACCTGCCCAGGAAGTCCCTGTCCTGGCCTCCTGAATCCTGCCATCCCACCCCCAGGCCTGGCGTTCATGACCAGGTAACAAGCAGGACATCCACAGCCACCTCCTAGGACCTTAGAAGGGACCAGTTTCCCTCAACAAAGTCCGAGAAAAAGGCACAAAAGCAAAGGAAAAGTTAAGAAGTTTCACAAGTAGAAGAGCCAGAGAGCCTTCATTTCCAGAAAGAAGGTCCTTTCTCATGCTGGATGAAGATTTTTAGCAGAGCCGAGCTCTGCCCAGGATCCTGGACCTCCTTCAGGCTGCTCAGAGCCAGACTTTCAGCCAGGAAGAGCTGCACAGGGGCTCAAAGCCCCATGGAGTGATGTGTCACTCCATACTGTGGGGTTGCAGGGGCTCTGGGACCATCTACTTCTCACTATGCTCCTGCTCCTGGCCTGGAGGGGAGGCCTATGCAACCAAAGCCCATCCAATGGCCAAACCAAGGGCAGAGTTCTGGCTCTGTCCATTGATATTTTTCTACCAGCACAATGAAGAGGGAGCACAGGCACAGGAAAGATCCCAGTACCCACACAGGCAGCCCAGCAGCTGTGAGCCAGACTGAAGGCCCTGTTGTCACAGCAGGAGACTTGACCTCCCCCTTACCCCCTCTGCAAAGATGGAGGAGCTCCTTGAACTCCTAGTGTGAAGACACAGCCATGCGGGTGGTGGCCCTGAAGTTACTGAAGCTTCTTTCCAGACCTCTGAGCTAAACCCAGAGAGTCAACAGAGAAAGACTGGCAGGACCACACAGAAGCAGCCTCCCATCCTGAGGCAGACTCAGCTTAAAACATGTGCCAGAATCCTGCATTGCTCACCTACAGCCATCACAGGGTCTCCTAACAGTTGAGGATGGATGGGGACAGGGCATGGGCACATCAGGGGAGCTGCCCAGGGATGGAAGCTGGACACTGGGATTGGAGTCCATGTCTGCTAAGATTTGATACAAAGTGTCCTCTCAAAAGGCTCATGTGTTGGAGTGTGGTCTTCAGAGGGGACTGGATTATGAGGGCACTGACCTCAGCAATGGGTTAATCTATTCACAGGTTAGTAACTGGTTTGTAGCTGGCTGGGCTATGAGGGGGGTAGATCTGTATGGAGGAAGTGGGTCTCTCTCTCTCTCTCACTCTCTCTCTCCCCTCTGTAAAGTGAGTATAGCTCTTCTCTATTCTCTTCCCCACATTTCCACCATGATATTCATTCAGTCTCACTTCAGGCTCACAGTAATGGACTGAAACCTCTGAAAGTGTGAGCCAAAATAAATTTTTCCATTTTAAGGTGTTTGTGCCAGGCATTTTGTCACTGCAATGAAAAGTGACCAATGACCAACACAGGGTCTAACTGGTCCTGACCCCTACAGCTCTGTCCTGCCTATCAGATTCCCTGCTTCTCCCCTGACCTTCTTAGGGTGAAAAGAGAGGTAGAGTTTTATTCTTCTGCTCAGATAACTTCCAAAGGCATTTTGCTCCAGCCTCTGTGCCCAGGTTACTTCTGTACCTGTCTGGGATCCCACCTGGCTACGCTATGTCTCTCTTTGAATTCTGCTCTTGTTTTTTTTCCTTGCCCCATCAGGGCACAAAGACCCACGTATGATGCTCCTAGAGGGAAGGACAGGACAAGTCCAAGGAGGCGCCTTGGATCTGAAACATGCTAGGACCCTGGAGAATGTTGGACTGGGTGTGCCCAAATACCATTAGTGATTGAGAATCTTTTCAACTGTACATCTTGACAAATGTTCTAATATGAAACATATCTTTAAAGGATATGATTGCAATATTTACAAATACAAGGCTGAATTACCCAGACAGTAGAGGAAATTCTGAGAGGTTAAAAATGATAAGAAAATACAAAACAGGAAGAAATGAATAAAGTCATCAAAAAACGACACCCTGGAGGGGGGTGAGACAATTCTCTTTTGCCAAAGACCATCAGGAACCTGCCTGCTCACCCTGTGTTGAGTGCAAAAGGAGAGTTTCTTGGTAAGTTGTCAGCCCAGACTGTCCATCCATGATGCTAAAGTCAGAACGCCACTATGAGGGGTGAATAGAGTTTGAAGTGGTCCCTGGCAGGATGTGGGCACACTGTGTGAGTGAAAACTCACTGGAGAAGGCAGTACAAATGAAGTCCCCAAGAGCTTCCAAGGGGAAAGATCAAAGAGACAAATCCCAGACTTCCAGTTAAGATGGCGACATAGGAACCTCGCCAAAACAGGGTAGGGGAAAAAAGCAAAACAAACCCCAGCAAAATACACTCTTCTACTAAAAAGTGAGGTGTATAGTAAACTATCAAGCACAGCAGAGAAGTAGGAGAGATCCAGAGCGTCTGGAGCCCACAGAAGCGGGCAGAAGCGGCTCCACAGCTGCTGCGAGCTCCACGCCGTGGCAGCCACCAGTCTCCACCTGAGCCACAGGATTTTAAAGCCAGGTGAGGGGATTTTCCACTCACACCGCCTCCTCACAAACTCAAGAAACGTAGAAGGAGGACGGCAGAGACCAGCAGAGAGGCTGGTAAGGAAGAGGATCGCATGGAGGAGCAGATGGACTTCAGCCGCCATTCACAGCCTCCCCTCCCCCAACACACCTGCAAACACCAGAGACCTGGGAAAGAGAGCTCACCTACCCAGCATCTGGCACAGCGAGAGCAGTGACCCACAGACGCAGCTGGCCTTCCTGAGCCCACAGCACAGCAAAGGACCCAAGCAGCCGTGCAGCATAGCTGTGATCAAACCTGTTCCAAAAGGTAACTTGGTTTACACCAGGTCAGTACCCACCAAAGCCCGGTATATAGGCTTTGCATTGGAAGGGCAAATTGCACCTTCCATGTCAGTGTACATTCTATGTTAAACCTGATGGATGGTCAGATCTGACATTCCTAAATAATCTGTATTTTGGGCTGCTCATTTGTTGCTTCCTGATTTGTTTCCTCCTCTGTCATTCATTGGGGAAGGGTCTCACTTGATCACAAGCTGACCTTGGAACCCTCTACAGATCAGAAATCTTAGCCTCCCAGTTGACAGGATTAAGGGTGTGGGGCAGCACACATCCTTAGGGACTGTGACTTTGTTGGAGGATCTGTTTGTCATAATACCTGCTTTTGCACAAATACTCTGTGCTGTATTTCATTGAATGGGTACATTGTTGAGTTAAATTTTTAGAATTTGACTGTATTCTGTTCCATTTACCTGACTTGATACTATCATAGCAGGCAAACCCAACACTGAGGGTCACTTCTGTGATTACTCTGAGAGCCTTAAGAGCCACACTTAACACCTTAAACTCCTACCCTGAAGATATATTAGATTGATTGATGCATCTAATATTACTGCAGATATTTAGAAAACCCAAGCATTAAATTAATCCAAGGTGCAAAGATCTCTACATTACAATACAAGAAACACAAAAAAAATCAAGACAATATAAATCCACCGAAAGTATTAATATATCAGAAATGACCTTCAATGAGGCTGACTTAGAGGAAATCCCCGAGAAAGATTTCAAAAGAATGATTATAATTATGTTCAAAGAACTCAAAGAGGAAATGAAAGGGTTCAAAGACCTCAAAGAAGAAATCAAAGGATTCAAAGAACACACAGAAAACCAATTTAATGAAATAAGGAGGTCAATACTAGACATAATATGGAAATAGAAATAATAAAGAAAACCCAGTCAGAAATGCTAGCAATAAAGAACACAGTCATTGAAATAAAAAACTCTGTAGAAAATCTCACTAGTAGAATGGATGAAGAAGCGAACAGAATACCTAAACTAGAAGACCAAGTGGCAGATCTAATACAGTCCAACAAAGAGAAAGACAAAATAATAGGAAGGTATGAATGGGAATTTCAAGATATTCGGGACACTATGAAAAGATCAAACACAAGAATTCAAGGGATAGTAGAAGGAGAAGAATTTCACTCCAAAGGCATAGTAGATGTTTTCAACAAAATCATAGAGGAAAACTTCCCCCAAATTGGGAAAGAGATGCCAATGCAGATACAGGAAGCCTTTAGAAAACCAAACAGACAAAACTTGGAAAGAACCTCTCCCCGCCATATTATAATTAAACTACCAAACATACAAACCAAAGAAAATATATTGAAAACAGCTAGAGAGAAAAAGCAAATGACCTACAAAGGCAAGCCCATCAGAATCACAGCAGATTACTCAATACAAACTTTAAAAGCCAGAAGGGCCTGGAGTGATGTATTCCAAGTTCTGAAAGATAAAAACTGTCAACCAAGATTACTTTATCCTGCAAAACTATCTATCCAAATTGATGGAGAAATAAGGACATTCCACAACAAAGACAGGCTAAAGGAATTTATGGCAACTAAACCAGCTCTACAAAAAATACTCGCAGGAATCATTCACACTGCAGAGAAAGCAAAACACACACAACAGGAAATAGGAAAAAACAAACCATACTCAAATAACAGTTAAAACAAGTGAGTAAAGGGAAAACAGGAAGAACTAAAAAATAAGAAGAATGGTGAGAATAAATACATATATTTCAATAATAACTCTTAATATCAATGGTCTCAATGCCCCAATCAAAAGACAGACTTGCAGACTGGATTAAAAAGCAGGATCCTACCATCTATCTGTTGCCTCCAGAAAACTCATCTCTCAATAAAAAAATAGAAACCTTCTTAGGGTGAAAGGTTGGAAAAAGGTACTTCAAGCAAATGGGCCTAGGAAACAAGAAGGGGTTCCTATCCTAATTTCTGACAGGATAGATTTCAATCCAACATTTGTGAGGAAAGATAAAGAAGGTCACTGTATACAGATTAAAGAAACACTCCAACAGGAGGACATTACAATCCTAAACATATATGCTCCTAACATGGGGACTCCCAATTTCATCAAACAAATGCCATTAGAATTAAGGTCAGAGATATCTCCTAACACAATAGTAGTGGGTGACTTCAATACCCCACTCTCATCATTTGACAGGTCTACCCAGCAAAAAATAAACAGAGAGACATCTGCATTAAATGATGTCATGGAACAAATGGACCTAACAGATATATACAGAACATTCCATCCAAATGCTGCAGAATATACATTTTTCTCAGCAGTACATGGGACATTCTCTAAAATAGAGCATATAATAGACACAGATCAAATCTTAACAAATACAGGAAAATTGAAATAATCCCTTGTACACTATCTGACCACAATGGAATTAAACTGCAAATCAGCAACAAGAAAACTACAGAGCACACAGAAATTCATGGAGACTAAACAGTACATTATTGAATGATACATGGGTCATTGAAGAAATTAAAAAGGAAATCAAAAAATTCATAGAATCAAATGATGATGAGAATACAACATACCAAAACCTTTGGGACACAATGAAGGCAGTTCCACAAGGGAAATTTATAGCTCTAAGTGACTGTATTAAGAAATTAGAGAGTTCACAAGTAAACAATTTAATGCTTCATCATACGGTCTTGGAAAGAGAAGAACCATGCAAACCAAAAATCAGTAGACGGGAAGAAATAATAAAGGTTAGGGCAGAAATTAACAAAATGGAAACCAAAAAAAACAATAAAAAAATCAATGAAACGAAGAGTTGGTTTTTTTGGTTTTTGTTTTGTTTTGTTTTGTTTTGGTTTTTCGAGGTAGGGTCTCACTCTAGCTCAGGCTGACCTGGAATTCACTATGTAGTCTCAGGGTGGCCTCGAACTCATGGCGATCCTCCTACCTCTGCCTCCCGAGTGCTGGGATTAAAGGCATGCGCCACCACGCCCGGCTAAGAGTTGGTTTTTGAAAGGATAAATAAGATTGATAAACCCTTAGAAAATCTGACCAAAAGAAAGAGAGAAGAGACAAAAATTAACAAAATTAGACATGAAAAAGGCAACATCACAACAGATACCAAAGAAATTCAGAAAATCATACGGACATAATTTAAGAGTATATATAAGCCTCTAAGTTTGAAAACCTGAAAGAAATGGATGATTTCCTTGATTCCTATGGCCTACCAAATTTAAATCAAGATGAGATAAACCATTTAAATAGACCTATAACAACTACAGAGATCCAAGCAGTTATAAAAAGTCTCCCAACTAAAAAAAGTCCAGGCCCAGAAGGATTCACTGCTGAATTTTACCAGACATTCCTGGAAGAACTAACACCAATGATTCTCAAACTTTTCCATAAAATAGAAAAGGAATGAATTCTACCAAAATCCTTCTATGAAGCCAGCATTACCCTGATACCCAAACCGGACAAAGACAGATCAAAAAAAGAAAATTACAGACCAATCTCCCTCATGAACATAGATGCAAAAATTCTCAACAAATACTAGCAAACAGAATAAAAGAATATATCAGAAAGATTATTCACCTCGACCAAGTAGGCTTTATCCCAGAGATGCAGGGATGGTTCAACATACGCAAATCCATAAATGTAATACACCATGTAAATGGTCTGAAGGACAAAAATCACATGGTTATCTCAATAAATGCAGAAAAGCCATTTGACAAAATCAAACACCCCTTCATGGTGAAAGTATTACAGAAACTGGGAATAGAAGGAACATATGTCAACATAATTTATGACAAACCTAAAGCCAACATAATACTAAATGGGGAAATACTTGAAGCTTTTCCTCTAAATTCAGGAACAAGACAAGGGTGTCCACTTTCCCCACTTCTATTTAATATAGTATTGGAAGTCTTAGCTATAGAAATAAGGCAAGAGACACTCATAAAAGGGATACAAAATTGGAAGAGATCAAATTATCATTATTTGCAGATGATATGGTCCTATACATAAAGGACCCTAAAGACTCTACCAGCAAACTGTTAGATCTGATAAACACTTTTAACAATGTAGCAGGATACAAAATAAACACACAGAAATCAGCAGCTTTTCTATACACTAACAACAAACATGCAAAGGATGAAATCAGGGAATCTCTTCCATTCACAATTGCCTCAAAAGAATAAAATACCTTGGAATAAACTTAACCAAGGAAGTTAAAGATCTCTACAATGAGAACTTTAAAAAACTCGAGTGACAAATTACAGAAGACACAAGGAAATGGAAACACATCCCATGCTCCTGGATTGGAAGAATCAATATTGTGAAAATGTCAATCTTACCAAAAGCAATCTACACATTTAATGTGATCCCCCATTAAAATCCCAATAGCATTCTTCACAGAAATAGAAAAAAACTATCCTAAAATTCATCTGGAAACATAAAAACACCTCGAATAACCAAAACAATTTTGTGCAACAAAAATCAGGCTGGTGGTATGACCATACCCAATTTTAAGTTATATTACAAAGCCATAGTAACAAAAACAGCATGATGTTGGCACAAGGACAGACAGGTAGATCAATGGAACAGAATAGAAGACCCAAATATTAATCCAGGCAGCTACAGCCACCTGATTTTTGACAAAAATGCCAAAAATATTCATTGGAGAAAAAATAGCCTCTTTAACAAGTGGTGCTAGGAAAACTGGATATCTGTATGTAAAAGGATAAAAATAGATCCTTGTCTCTCTTCATGCACAAAAGTCAACTCCAAATGATCAGGGACCTGAATATCAGACCTGAAACTCTGAAACTGCTAGAGGAAAAGGTAGGGGAAACCTTTGAACATGTTGGCATAGGCAATGACTTTCTGAATATAACCCCAATTGCTCAGGAAATAAAACCACTAATCAACCACTGGGATCTCATGAAATTACAAAGCTTTTGTACAGCAAAGGACACTGTGAATGCAGCAAAGAGACAACCTACAGAATGGGAGAAAATCTTTGCCAGCTATACATCTGACAGAGGGTTAATATCCAGAATATACAAAGAACTTAAAAAACAGAATAATAAGAATTCAAACAACTCAGTTAAAAAATGGGGTATGGAACTAAACAGAGAGTTCTCAGAAGAAGAAATACAGATGGCATATAAGCATCTAAAAAAGTGTTCCACATCCTTAGCCATCAGGGAAATGCAAATTAAAACCACTTTGAGATTCCATTTTACTCCTGTCAGAATGGTTACCATCAAGAAAACAAATGACAATAAGTGTTGGCGTGGATGCGGAAAAAGAGGAACACTTCTACACTGTTGGTGGGAATGTAATATGGTGTAGCCATTGTGGAAATCAGTGTGGAGGTTCTTGAGACAGCTAGAAATAGATTTACCATATGATCCAGCTATAGCACTTCTAGGCATATATCCAGAGGACTCTTCTCACTACCTTAGAGATACTTGCACAACCATGTTGTGGTAGTTTGAATATATGTCCCCCAATATATTCAGTATTTTATTAGGTATAGTTTGCATCTGCAATCACCTTGCTAGAGGCGATGTAACTGGGGGCCGGTTTTAAGGTGTGGTGATGGTTTGAGATTCCATTGTAAAGATATGCAAAGTGTGCCTAATAGGATTTCCTAAAGTGTGCTGTGCTGTGTGGCTGGTGGTCTTTTCTCTCTCTGCTTGGCCCTGTGAAGGCTGGCCAGCTTCTTATGCCAGTATAGAACTTCCCCTGGATTTGTAAGCTTCAATAAAATCACTTCCTCCATAACTGTGCCTGATCTGTAAGTTCATCTCAGCGAACCTGAAGCTGTCTGCTACACATGTTTATTGCTGCTCTATTCACAATAGCTAGGAAATGGAAGCAGCCTAGATGTCCCTCCACAGATGAATGGATAATAAAGATGTGGTACATTTACACAATGGAGTTCTATTCAGCGGTAAAGAAAAATGAAATTATAAAACTTGCAGGGAAATGGATGCATCTGGAAAGGATTATACTAAGTGAGGTAACCCAGGCTCAGAAAGCGAAACTTCACATGTTCTCTCTCATATGTGGATCCTAGCTACAAATGTATAGACTTGTGAGTGAACTGGAACCAAAAATAAGTACCAGAAACCAGTAAGCTTGTAAAAGGATATAAGGGAGGGAGGAAAGGGAAGGACTTAAGTGTATGGTATTGCAAATATGTAAGTAGAAGAACAGATTATAGGGAGGGGAATGGCCTAAGCGAGTCCATGGGAAGAGAATGCATAAAAGAAGGGCAGGGGGAGGGTCATTCAAAATTCAAGATAGTGTGAATAAGACTTATGTAAACCTACGTTTTTGAATAATGGCACATCCAGAAGCGGTAGACTGTTACTAGAAAATTTTCACTGCCTGGGATGGGATACCTTCCAGTGAGTTGTTGGCCAAGGAGGTCCCAGTAGCCTCTAAAACATTAAAGGCGTTTGCCATAGCCCTTGGTTTCCCTTGAGAAACAGATAGTAAGACCCTATTGCTGAAGACATCTCTTGCCTGAGAGGCAAGGTCACTGAGAAAGCAAGCTGGTGCAGAGCAGAAACCCTTCTCTCTGTAGACCAGCCAACTGAAAGCTGGAAAAAGCTGCACTGCATGCAGCCGTATGGGAGACAGAAGTCATCAGCAGTGAAAACAGTGGACACTGAATATTCAAGCTTGGCCAGACAGGCCCAATGACTGAACGGGTGCAATAGTGGCATGTCTACTCATGGGGTAACCAACTGCTTCATAATTGGACTGAAGGCCCTCTCTATGGGAGGGAATACATACCTGGTACTGAAAAAACCTAAGCAAAAGTCTATGGCAGGGGAGGTCATGAGCCTTAGGGGTATACAGCCTGCTCTTGTCTGACTAAATGTATATTTTATTCCCACCAAGCTGCCCTGTAAGCACTACACTTAATGTTCACGTTCACATATTAATGCTACTCTCACTTCTGGTTAGAGAAGCTTCTCTTTTCAGATGGCGATGACCACTGGGATGACACAAAAGGCAACATAGTGCCGGGAACAAGCAATGGAGGAGTGCCCAGCACTGAAACATCTCTGTCACACCCTCCAAGGCTCAGGGCCCATTGTGGAAGAGGGGGCGGATAGAATGGAAGAGCCAAAGGAAGGGTACGACTCCTTATAATGCAACTGCCCAGACAGAAATTGGCCTCGATATCCATGACCTTGCAGTGCCTAGCAATACCTTCGCAAGACCCTCAAAATAGAGGAAAAAGATGATGACATCAAATTAAAAGAGAGACTAATGGAGAGAGGGAGGGGATATGATGGAGACTGGAGTTCTAAAGAGGAATGGGGGAGGGGAGGGAAATATCATACACTTTTTGTGTGTAAGTATAGAAGTTGTCAATAAAAAAAAATAATAATTATAAAAAAAAGAGACAAATCCCAAACAAAACAGGCAGGGAGGAGGAAGCCTCCCGACTGAGGTTTACAGGAAAGGCATTAATACCAATGGATCAGACCCCCCAAAGATGGCTGCCACTGGAAATATAGGTCACTGAATGTGAAATCTGTGTGCTGGATATGATTAAATAAAATTTAAATTTGTTCCATGTTCTGTTAAGCATTTTATATTTTAGAATAGCCTACTAACGTTGCCTGACAATGAAAATGATAAAACATTGGTAGATGAATTTGTAAATTAATTTAATAATCCTTTCAGAAACGAAAAGCACAGTTTTTGAGGTTTAAAACAATGGATGGATTAGAAAGCAGATTAGAGGAAGAAAAAGAGCTGATGGGGCTGGAAGAAGGCTAGGAAGAAGCTCCTTCCCTATGGAGCTGCCTTTCTTCTTCTTCTTTTTCTCCTTCTCCTCCTCCTCTTCCCTTTCCTTCTTTTTTGAGATAGGGTCTCATGTAGCCCCGGTTGAACTTGAATTTCTGATTCTCCTCCCTCCTCTACTTCCCAAGTACTGGGTTTACAGGTGTGCACTACCATTTGAACCCAGAGCTTCATAAATGCTAGGCACACATTCTACTAACTGCGTTCATCTGTTTCTCTCCTCAGGGAGCCCTTATGACCACAAGGGAGCATGAGAAATCTGGAGGAGAGGGTGACAAGGGTGAATATATGTCTACTGAGAACTAGACAGACAGAGGAGAACAAAGAAGAGACAGGCACTATTCAGAGAAACCACAGTTAATATTTTTTCTAGAATTCATGAAACTCACAAGTGCCAGGTTTCCAGACCACTGGGGGATCCTACCAGTTTCCTGCATTCTCTGCTTGTCATTGGGAAGCACAGGAAGTCTGTAGAGCTGGTGGCAGCGAGTTCACACTGGCAGGACCAGTGAGGGAATCTTGACCAGGACGTGTCATAGCATACCAGTGGCTCATGCATCAGGGATCAAGGGGAGACTTTGTTGCTTCCCTGCACACAGGTCTCCAAGGGCTGTCACCTTTTCCTCATGTTTGGAGATGTAGTTGTCCAGGAAAGGAGTCCTCAGTGCTAAAGAGTGGAATAGCAGGGCGTGGTGGAGCACAACTTTAGCTCCAGAGGCATAAGAGTTGCCATAGGTTTGAGACCAGCCTAGGTTACAGTGTAAGGTCTGTCACTATAAAACAAGCAATTAAATAAAAAGATGGTGGGAAGGGAAAGTATGAGGCCTTGAACAGGAAGAAATGTGTCAGAACTATGCAGACCTGCACATTTACACCTAGAAACTCAGACAGTCTCCTTGCACACTTTTCTTTTCACACACAGTTTCCAAACACTAATGGATGTCATGTGTCTCCCTGGTGGAATTTTTTGCTATGTCGTGTCATTTCTGTGGACACATGAATAACTTCCAAGGACCCCAGACATGAGGGACAAGCGACTCTGCCTCGAGGAACACTGGTTTGGATATGTTCACATCAAACACAGCATCCTGGAGGGCAAGGACTATTTGAGATGACAAGGCTGGCCTCATGAAGAACAGGAAGGTACAGCTGCTGAGCATGCATTCATGCCCGCCAGCATAACCTTCAAATGCACCACATTGATATCAGTAGAATGTTTGATGTAGACATGTTTCTAAGCACGGTGGGAAACCTCACACATGTTACTTGGGCACTGACAGAAGGACCAGGTGAGTGAAGAAATGAGAAAGTGTGCAGAAGGAATGAGCAGCATGGGACGAACTTCACCTTCTTTAACACCTGCAGGACACAGTACCCACCTGTGCGGAGTGCAAAGGTGTGGTGGCTGGAACAGGAGTGTCACCACAGGCTCACGTTTTTTAAATTTGTTCACCTCTAGGACACAGTACACATCTGTGCAGAGTGCAAAGGTGTGGTGGCTGGAACAGGAGTGTCACCACAGGCTCACGTGTTTGAAATTTGTTCACCTCTAGGACACAGTACACATCTGTGCAGAGTGCAAAGGTGTGGTGGCTGGAACAGGAGTGTCACCACAGGCTCACGTGTTTGAAATTTGTTCACCTCTAGGACACAGTACACATCTGTGCAGAGTGCAAAGGTGTGGTGGCTGGAACAGGAGTGTCACCATAGGCTCACGTGTTTGAAATTTTTCACCTCTAGGACACAGTGCCCATCTGTGCAGAGTGCAAAGGTGTGGTGGCTGGAATGGAAGATGTCACCACAGGCTCACGTTTTTTAAATTTGTTCACATCTAGGACACAGTACACATCTGTGCAGAGTGCAAAGGTGTGGTGGCTGGAACAGGAGTGTCACCACAGGCTCACGTGTTTGAAATTTGTCACCTCTAGGACACAGTGCCCATCTGTGCCCAGCCTCACTTCCCATTTGCCTTCTGCTTCCTGTTTGGCCAAGATGTGAAAGAGGTAAGGAGTCCAAGTGGCAACACTCCCAGCACCATGGATCTTCCTGCTGCCACACTTTCCCCTCCATGATAGTCTGATGGACAGTATACCATTAAATCATGTGCCCAAATAAATAAACCTTTTTTTTTTTTTTTTGGTATTTCCAAGTACAGTCTCTTTCTAACCCAGGCTGATCTGGAATTCACTATGTAGTCTCAGGGTGCCTCAAACTTGTGCAATCCTCATACCTCTGCCTTCTGTCTGAGTGCTGGGATTAAAGGTGTGCACCGCCACATCTGGCTCAAGTTGCTTCTTCTGAGATATTCAGTCACAGCAATAAGAAAAGTAACTAACACGGAAGGCAAAGGACAAACAACAAGATAATGAAGTAATGCAAGTTGAGGGAGTTATTTCAACAAACCCCATGGAAGTCAACAATTTGAAGCCCTAGGGAAGGCAGGAGACTCCTCAAAGGAGGAAGGTCAGAGATGCCACCAAGATGAGTGAGCAGAGAGAGACTGTATAAGCCTGCTTTGTCTTGGGAGGCAGCAGTAATGAAGAAACACTTTGGGAGGTTAAAAAATAAGTTAGACCTAAAGTACTTGACAAAAATAGCATGTAAATTTGGAGGGAAAGTAAAGATACTTATTAAAATTTAACTTTGTCAAATTAAATATGCATGGCTAGAATTTCTACAGTGAATACTAAAAGAATAAAAATAGGGTTTGGCAGGATTTAAAAAATCAATATATAAAAGTTATTTGCATTTCCATAATGCATGCAATAAGTGGAGATCATAACTTAAAAATGTGTAATATTTACAATAGCCACAAAAAAGATGAGATCCCTAAGAGTAAACTAACAAAAAAAAATGTGTAATTTCCTCATGGATAAAATTGTGTAACTTTATGAAGACATTTAAAAACTCTTAGGCCAGGTGTGGTGGTGCATGCCTTTAATCCCAGCATTTGGGAGGCAAAGGTAGGAGGATTGCCATGAGTTCAAGGCCACCCTGAGATTACATAGTGAATTCCAGGTCAGCCTGGGCTAGAGTGAGACCCTACCTTGAAAAACCGAAAAATTAAAAAAAACAAAAAACTCTTAGAAGTGGAGGAATAGACTACCTTTGGTGACAGAAACATGATATTTTTAATTTTCCAATTATTCCAAAATGTATGTCAAAAATTTTTATAGATTTTATTTTTATTTATTCATTTATTAGAGATAGAGAGAGGGAGAGGGACAGAGAGAATGGACATGCCAGGGCCTCCAGTCACTCTGCAAATGAAGTCTAGACACATGCACCACCTTGTGCATCTGGCTTACATGGGGCCTGGAGAATCGAATCTGGGTTCTTAGGCTTCGCAGGCAGGCAACTTAACTGCTAACCATGTCTCCAGTCCAAAATGTATGTCAAATTTTAATGTAGCCAAAGAATCAGGAGACTTTACTAGACTTTGATAAGCTCACTCTCTCATGCTTTATGCAAGTGCAAAGGGCAGCAACAGTCACAACAATCTCACCTGTGAAGAGGCCTCACAACAAATGGAACTAGAACTATTGAATCACAAGTGGTGGCTTATGCTTGAGAGCCTAGCACAGGGACACTGAGGTAGGATTGCTGTGAGCTAGAGGCTAGTCTGGACTGAAGAATGGGATTCTGCTTCAAAAACAAACAAACAAAAGTATTGCATTAAAGTAGGAAATATCGTGAATACAGAACAAACCTTGGACACTTCCTGCATCCAAAATGTGTCATAAAATTAGAAGTTGAAACTATTAAGCCTTTGGGTAGATAAAAAATTATAGGACGTTGAAAGAATCATATTTTAAAAGAACAATTATAAGTTAGTTTCCATTAATACTGTATTAGAAATTCTACTCTTCAGGAAAATCATTGTGAATTTGGAAAAGAAATCCAGAAGTTAGCCAGGCGTGGTGGTGCACACCTTTAATCCCAGCACTTGGGAGGCAGAGGTAGGAGGATCACAGTGAGCTCGAGGCCGCCCTGAGACTATATAGTGAATTCCAGGTTAGCCTGAGCTTCAGTGAGATCCCACCTTGGAAAAACCAAAAAACCAAAAAAAAAAAAAAAAAGAAAGAAAGAAATCCAGGAACTGAGAAAAACTCATAATGCCTCTCACAAAAGTGCATGCCCTCTAGAATGCCCAGCACATACAAAGAACACTTGCAAATCAACAACAAAACACCAACATCCCCACAACATGAGACTTGACTGGGCATTTCATAAAATAACAAATGGCTATGAAAGATATGAAAAGTCTGGTTACCAAAAAAACTGCAAAGGGAAGGCCCAAGGAAATACCATCGTACACCTGCAGGGCTGACTAAAGTTAGCAAGACAAAATGAGGAGGGCCCCTTTGTAAAAGGGGCAAGGATGAGGCAAAGGATGGTACCGACATGTGTTGTTTACACACTAAGTATGTCCATAACTAATAAAAATAAGTTAAATAAAAAATTTAAGAATTAAAAAGTCATGAGGGATCTCCCATAAAGTAGTTACTCAAGGATAGTGACATAATTCAGAAGGAAAAATAAACCCGTTGTATGTAAAAAAAAAAAAAAATCTAGGAAGAAAACACCAGTGAGGCTGTGAGGTCACCAGATCTTCTACATACAGTAGAGGAGTGTACTACAAATCTTACCTCCCTTTTCCTTCCTCAATTTTCTGCAGTTGAAACATAGTTAATTGAGCTGAGAATGATGGCTCATGCCTTTAATCACAACTCTCAGAAGTAGAAACATGGCTGTAAGTCCCAGGTCAGCCTGTGCTACAGTGAGATCCTGCCTTAAACAATATATGAACAGTTCATTCACATACATGAGGTAATCAAATGTTATAGTTGTTACTTCAAATGATAAACTCAAGGGAAGAAGAGGAAAGTCTGCATCATCGCTCTGTTTTATCTGAGCATATCTTCCTTCCTGCCTGATCATGTATTCCTACCTAGTCTGCATCTTCTGGCTGTCAGACTCATGGCTTTACATTTCCTCCACCTGTGTGTGTGTCTTGATTTCACCTCCAATCTTGAAGGATATTTTCACTGGGTATAAAAACCTAGGTTTACATTTATTTTAGTGTTTGAAAAATGTTATTTCACTTCACCCTGAGCTTCTGATGACAAACCTGCCAGCACAGGATTCATCTGCTCCTGAAGGTGGCTGACTGGTTTTCTCTAACTGCTCTCAAAAAGTTCAGATTGTCTTTGGTGCCCAGAGCTTTGATCATGAGGCATGTTGGTATAGATCTTGTTCAATCTGCTCTATGTGAGGTTTTCTCAGCTTTGTGAATCCCTTATTTTAGATATTTTGTTACATCTGAAAAGGTTCTAGTCATTATTTTGTACAGTAATGCTTAATGTCCCTCTCACTAGAATGCTGATGACATGAACTTGGTATCTCTGTCACAATCCCACAGGTCCCCTAGGCTCTGCTCATATGCTTTCCCATCTCTCCTGGATTTCTCGTCTGCCCTCCCTTCCCTGGGAAACTCTGTCCTCTGTCTCCTTCATTTTTCTTGGAGTCCACAGACTGGGATTGAGGGTTTGTTCTTGTGTCTTCCAGGCTCCTCTCGCACTCTTGCGAAAGTGCATGTCTTGGGCGCTGTACTGGGAACACTGCCTGAGGTCTCCTTCCTATGGTCTCCCTTTTAGCTAAGGAGAACATGGTCTGGCTGTGTTTGGGGACATTTCTAGGTTTCTAGCCTCTTTAGCAACAGATCTTGGATGTGGAAGCTTAAAAGTCATCCAAGGAGGGGCTGGGGAAATTGCTTCATTGGTAAAGTGCTTGACACACAATCATGAGGACTGAGTTTGATTCCCAGAACACACATAAAAATGACAAGCATGGCAGCAAGTGTCATCTCTGCAGGTAAGATGGCAGCATGGGCGCCACACCAAACCAGCCAGGGAGGGAAAAAGCAAAACACAGCAAAATACACTCTTCTTCTGAAAAGTGAATATGTATAAGCTATTGTCATCATCAGAGAAGCAAGAGAGACTAAGATCTTCCAGAAAGGAGGAAACAAGCCAGAATCCACCTAGCTCCAGTCTGCCACAAGCTGTAGGAGCAGTAACCAAGTGAGTAGATTGTACACTCATGTCAGCCTCCTCAAAAAGTCAAGACACCTGAAAGGAAAGACAGAAGGACAATACAAACAGAACCAGCTGAACAGCTCTGGTGCAACTCCAGGCATCCTTCACTGTCCCATCCCGCATCCATCAGTGCCCCAGCTACAGAGCAGCCTGTGCACAGCTGATCAGAATATCAGATATACAGTGCAAACAGAGGGACTGAAGTGGGCACTCAGCGTAGGTGAGATTGGAAGCCATCCCAAAAGGTAACGGGGAAAATTGACAAAAAAGCAGATACATAGGCCTGCACTGGAAGTGTTAATCTCTCTTTCCATGTTGGGGCAGATTATGGGTCACAAATTCTTGGTTGTCTTTACCATTCTCAAGTAAGCTGTATTTGGGGATTGACTATTGTTGTCTTTGATGCTTCCTGATTTATCGGGTCTTTGTCTTTTTCTTCTCTCATTATTGGGGGCAGGGTCTGATTCAGACCCAAGCTGACCTAGAACCCATTTCAGAACAGAAATCTCAACCTCCTGTTTGACAGGATTAAGGGTGTAGAGCAACATACACCCTTAAGGACTTTGACTTTATAAGACTATCTATTTGTTTTAATCACCACTCTTGCATAAATACTCTATGCTTGTTTTTATTGCATGTGTATATTTCTCAGTTGAGTTTTAGAATTTGCCAGTAAGTTGTTCCATGCAGCCCACTAGAATACCTGAATAGCAGGTAAACTCAACACCTAGGATTACTTCTTCTGCTTTTTCCTTGGAGCACAAGAGCCACACTTGGCACCTTAAGTTTCTATCCTAAAGGTATACAATGCTGGATTGACATGGCTAAGAACACTGCAGATAATTAGAAAACCCAAACATCAAGTTAAGTCAGGATTCAAAAATCTCTACATTATAATACAAGAAAATGCATGAAGAATCAACATGATACAATCCCTCCCCAAACTATAAATCCATCAGAAATGACACCCAGTAAAGCCGGGCGTGGTGGCACATGCCTTTAATCCCAGCACTCAGGAGGCAGAGTTCAGAGGATTGTGGTGAGTTCTAGGCCACTCTGAGAATACAGATTGAATTCTAGGTCAGCCTGGGCCAGAGAAAGACCTTACCTCAACTAAAAAAAGAAAGAAAGGAAGAAAGAAAGAAAGAAAGAAAGAAAGAAAGAAAGAAAGGACACCCAAAGACTGTTTTTGATGAAATGCCAGACAAAGATTTCAAAAAGAAAATGATTTTATCTATACTCAAAGAAGAAATTAAAAGAATCTAAGAAGAAAACAAACTCCTGTAGGACAACACAAAAACAATACAGGTCAATACAAGACATGAGTAAGGCAATAGAAATACTGAAGAAAAACTAGGCAGAAATACTAGCAATGAAAAACAGAGTAACTCAAAAAAAAAAAAACTCTATATAAAGTTTCACCAGTAGAATGGATAAAGGAGAGAACAGAATATCTAAACTAGAACACAAGGTGGCAGATCTAATACTGTCCAAGAAAGAGACATGCTAATAGGAAGGTATGATTGGTAATTTCAAGACATCCAGGATGTTATGAAAAGGTTAAACATAAGAATTCAGGGTATAGTAGAAGGAGAAGAATTTCACTCCAAAGGCTTAGTAGGCATTTTCAACAAAATCAAAACTGGCCCCAAATTGGGAAGGAAATGCCAATGCAGATAAGGAAGCTTTTCGAACACCCAACAGACAAAACCAGGACAGAACCTCTCCTCATCATGTTATAATTAAACTACCAAACATGCAACCAAAGAAAATACAGTGAAAGCAGTTAGAAAAAGCATGTCACTTACAAAGGCAAGCCCATCAGAATCACATCAGATTACTCAGCACAAACTTTAAAAACCAGAAGGGCTTGGAATGTTGTATTCCAAGTTCTGAAAGATAGCAAGTGTCATCAGAGATTACTTTTCCAGCAAAGCTATCCACCCAAATTGATGAAGAAATAAGGACATTCCACAACAAAAATAGGCTTAAGGAATATATGACAACTAAACAAGCTCTACAGAAAATATTGAAGGAATCCTTCACACTGAAGAGAAAGCAAAGCACACACATGAGGAAACAAGAAAAAATAAACAAGAGAGTAAAGTGAAAACAGGAAGCTCTACAAAACAAAGAGAATAGTGAGTAAGAATACATACTTTTAAATACTAACTCTTAATATCAATGGCCTCAATGCCCCAACTAAAAGATACAAGCTTGCAGACTGGAGTGAATGGCAGGATCCTTCTGTTTGTTGCCTCAAAGAAACTCCTCTCTCCATAAAAGACAGACACTGTTTTTTAGTGAAAGGATGGAAAGTGGTATTCCAAGTAAATAGGTCTAGGAAACAAGTGGGTGTTGCTATCTGACAGGATGGACTTCAAACCAACATTATTGAGGAAAGATAAAGAAGGTCACTTTATACTGATCAAAGGAACATTACAATACTAAACATATATGCGCCTAACATGGGGGTTCCCAATTTCATCAAACAAACACTGCTAGAATTAAGGTTACAGATAACACCAAACACAATTGAAGTGGTTGACTTCAATACCCCACTCTCATCAATTGATAGGTCATCCTGTCAAAAAAATAAAGAGAGGGAGCAACACCACTCTCAGAACCAACTTTATTGTTGCAGTCAGGGTCACATTGCCTGCAGAAATCACCCAACCAAGAGCAGCTTTTGGGGGAAAAGGGTTTATTTTGACTTACACACTCAAATAGAAGCTCTATAATGGCAGGAGAAAACGATGGCATGAGCAGAGGGTGGACATCACTCCCTGGCCAACATAAGGTAGACAATAGCAACAGGAGAGTTTGCCAAACACCGGCAAGGGGAATCTGTCTGTAATACCCATAAGACTGCCCCCAGCAATACACTGCCTCCAGGAGGAGCTAATTTCCAAATATCAATCATCTGGAAACCTAGCATTCAAAACACCTAAATTTATGGGGGATATCTGAATCAAACCACCACAGACTGAAATGCCAAAAACCTGCATTGGTAAAAAGACAGCCTCTTTAATAAATGATTCTGGGAAAACTGAATATATATATATATATATATATATATATATATATATATATATATATATATATATATATATATATCCTTATCTTTCACCATCCACAAGAATCAAGTCCAAGTACAAATGGATCAAAGACCTTAATATCAGACCCAAAACTCTGAAACTGCTAGAAAAAGGTAGAGAAAACCCTTTAAAATATTGGCATAGGCAATGACTTTCTGAAAATAACCTCAGTTGCTCAGGAAATAAAACCAATAATCAACCAGTTGGACCATGAAATTACAAAGCTTTTGTACAGCAAAGGACATTGTGAATGGAGCAAAGAGGCAACATATAGAATGGGAGAAAACCTTGCCAATTATACATCTGACAGGGGATTAATATCTATGATATACAAAGTGCTCAGAAAACTAAATAATAGGAAATCAAATAACTCAATTAAAAAATGGGCTAGGGAACTAAATAGAGATTTCTCAAAAAAAGAAATACAGATGGCATATGAACACCTAAAAAAAGTTCTGCATCCTTAGCCATCAGGGAAATGCAAATTAAAACTACTTGGAGATTCCATCTCACTCCTGTTAGAATGACTATCATCAAGAAAAAAATGACAATAAATGTTGGTGAGGATGTGGAAAAAAGAGGGACTCTTCTACATTGTTGGTGGGAATGTAATCTGGTACAGCCATTGTGGAGGTTCCTAAGACAGCTAAAAATAGATATACCATGTGACCCAGCTATACCACTCCTAGGCATATATCCCAAGGACTCTTCTCATTACCTTAAAGGTACTTACACAACCATGTTTATTGCTACTCTTTTCACAGTAGCTAGGAAATTGAACTAGCCTAGAGGTCCTTCAACTGATGAATGGATACTTAAGATGTGGTACATTTATAAAGTGGAATTCTATTCATCAGTAAAGAAAAATTAAATTACGTGATTTGCAGGGAAATGGATGGATCTGGAAATGATTATACTAAGTGGGGTAACCCAGGCCAAGAAAGCCAAACATCACATGTTCTCTCTCGTATGTGTGTCCTATTTAAAAATTGTTGGGCATTGCTGAAAATGGGCTGGGACTGTGAGGAAGCTGGCCTGGGCTGTTTGACATGGCCAGGGTCCTTGGGCTGTGGGGGTTTCAGCTGGACTTATCGTCAGCCCTCCCTGCCCTTGGGCAAGGTTGTAGTGTACCTGTCATCACCCAGAGTGGGCAAAACTGGCGAGGCCCTCCCCCCTTTGATCCCAAAAGCATCTGAACAATTCCATAGTCAGGCTTTGCCCTTCCCCCACAGTTCCTGACCTTGTGGCTAGCTGCCCAAGAGACCCTTATGTGGCCAAAGTCATGTAGCTTTTCCTGCCACTTCTGTTATCTCCCTCACAGCTCCTCCCTCACAACTCTGAAGTCACGTAGCTTTTCCCGCCACTAGCTCCCTTGCACTTCTGCCTTTCAACCAATTAGATAGCAACCCATAAACTATGTATCCACTCACCATATAGTCTGCATGTGCTGTCTCAACCTTTCTCAAGTGCTTATAAACCCACTCCCCTGTTGAATAAACAAGGGCGTGCTGTCCATCAGACTGCCTCCCGGGTGGTTCATTGCTCATCACACTCACCTGCTCCAGGACCCTGCTTCCCCCCAACTCCTCCTGTGCCTGTGTTGTTGGGGACCAACAACATCTGGGAACAGAGAGGACCCACAAAAAAATGTTCAGACTTGTGTGTGAGTTGGAGTAAAAATCAGTAGCAGAGTCTGGTAAGCTAGAAAAGGGTTATAAGGGAGGGAGGAGAGGGGAGGACTTAAGGGGATGGTATTGTGTATATGTAAGTATACAAACAGATTACTGTGGGTGGAATGGCCTAAGTGAGGTCAGGGAAGAGATTGAGTAAAAGAAGGTGGAGGAGCATTAATCAAAATTCACGATATTTTGAATAAGCCATATGATAACCTACTTTTTGGATAATGGCACACCCAGAAGCCATAGACCATTACTAGAAAAATTTCAGTTCCAGGGATGGGATACCTTCCAATGAGTTGTTGGCCAGGAGGTCCCTGATGTCTTCAAAACATTACAGGCTATTGCCAAGGCTCTTGGTTTCCCAGCAGTAATAGATGATAAGACTCTATTGCTGAAGACTCCACATGCCTGGACAGCAAGATCACTGAAAAATCAAGCTGAGGCTGAGCTGTAAACCTTCTCCATGTGGACTAGCTGACAGAAAGCTGGAAAAAGCTGCACTGCATGCAGCCCTGTGGAAGACAGAAGCCATCCATGGTGAAAAGAGTGGACGCTGTAAGCCTCAATTTGGCCAACCAGGCCAAATGACCAAATGGGTGCAATAGCAGCATGTCAGTTATGGGGGAAACTAGCGGTTCTCTAATTGGACTGTTGACCTGCTCTATGGGAGGGAATACATGCCTGGTACTGAAAAGCTAATCAAAAGCCTATGGAGGGAGGTCATGAACCTTAGGAGTGTAATGCATGCTCTTGTCTGGCTAAAGGCATATATTATGTTCACCAAACTGCCCTGTAAGCACTTTACTTAATGCTCATACCCATATATTAATGCTACTCTCACTTTAGGTTAGAGAAGCTTCTCTTTTCAGATGGTAGTGACCACTGGGATGACCCAAAAGGTACCATAGGGGCTGGAGAGATGGCTTAGTGGTTAAGGAGCCTGCCTCCTAAGCCTAAGAACGCTGGTTTCAATCTCCAGGTCCCACGTTTAGCCAGATGCAAAGTGATGCAAGGGTGCAATGCTGCACTTGACCACAAGGGGGCGCACGCATCTGGATTTCGTTTGCAGCAGCTAAGAGGCTGCTTGCACGTCCATCTCTATCTGTCTTCCTCTCCCTCTCTCTCTCTCTGTCTCTCTCAAAAAAAGGTACCATAGTGCTGAGAAGTGACAGAGGAGTGCTCAGCACTGAAACATCTCCATCACAACTCCCAAGGCTCAGTGTCCTTTGAAGAAGATGTGGCAGAAAGAATGTAAGAGCCTCCCAGCACTTGGGAGGCAGAGGTAGGAGGATCGCCGTGAGTTCAAGGCCACCCTGAGACTACATAGTTAATTCCAGGTCAGCCTAGACCAGAGTGAAACCCTACCTCAAAAAAAAAAAAAAAAAAAAAAAAAAAAAAAAAAGAATATAAGAGCCAAAGTAAAAGTAAGGGTAGGACTGCTTACAATGCAACTTTCCAGACAGAAATTGGCCTTGATACACATTATGTTGTAGTGCCTAGCACTACCTCTACAAGACCCTCATAATAGGAAGGAAAGATGATGACATCAAAATAAAAAATAGAATAAGGAGGGAGGGGATATGATGGAGCATGGAGTTCTGAAGGGGAAAGTGAGGGAGAGGATGAAATTATTAAGGTTTATTGTCTGTAAGTATGGAAGCTGTCAATAATAAAATAAAACAAAAAAGAAATAGGAAGTTTGCTGGCCATCCAGTGTAGTTGAATCAGTGAACTAACAGGCCAATAAGAGATCTTGTCTATAAAAGAGGCGGATAGCATTCCTGTGGAATGACATCTGAGGATGTTCTCTGGCCTTCACATGAAAGTACATGTGCACATGTGGAGGAGAGGGTGGGAATGTGTACACAAGCACATACACACACACACACACATGCACAAGCACATGCGCACATGTTTACAAAGAATAAAATGAGTTTGTTACTAATGCTGTGCCCACTCTGAATTCTGGAGGCAGTATTTCCACCTCTGCTCCTTTCACAGAGGAGGCTGTTTGTGTCACTCAATCCACATGTGAGCGCCCCAACCTTCCACGTGATACTGTAGGGAGTCCTCTGGGTAGGGTGGAGTTGGCTGTGATCATCAGGATGGTACCCCATTTAGGATAGTGTTCTTATAGAAGTGGAAGTGAGGAGAGCTCTTTCTCCACCCGGTGGGGAGAGAAGCCAGGCATCCATGAGCCACAAAGGGAGCGAACACTAGACCCCTACGATGCTGGCCCATGCAGAGCTGTGAGAAATGAATGCCTTCTGGTTAAGAAGCACCATTGGTCATATTTTGCCACATTTTGTGGTATTTGTGATATTTTCTTTGTGTGTGTGGGGTGTCAGCATGTGTGTGCCACCGTGCCATGCATGTGAAGGTCAGAGGACAGCTCTGAGGTGTGGTCCTCCCCTTCCTTGTTTGGCACAGGGTCTCTCCTGAGTGCTGCTGCTCAGGTCAGCCTCTCTGGGCTGCTAGCTTCAGGATTCTCCTGACTCTGCTTCCCATTGCCATGGGCATGTTGAGATGATAGACATGTGTGCCACTTTGCCTCCAGCTTTAAGCTGGTTCTGGGGATCTGAACTCCAGTTGGAAGGCTTGCAGAGCAAGTTCTTTTAACCACTGAACCATCTCCCCAGCCCTATTTTGTGTTATTTTGTTCACCATACAGGGCCAAGGAGCATAGCTTCATCCATGGGAGAAGGTTTCCCCTAAGAACCACTGGCCCAGGAGTGAATCAGGGAACTCGCAGGAAGGGTAGGTGGACGGCAAGCATCCAGAGGGTACAGAGCCTAGTTCGCAAGAGGCAACCATGCCCAGCAGAGGGAGGGTCTGAGCAAGACACCTGGGTCTCCTTCTAGCCCAGGGACATGAAGGGTATCTTAGAGGACAATGTTCCCATCCGGCCACCTGTACTTCAGCCTCTCCCAAGACAGGAGGATGCTGGGTAGTTTTGGCCTTCCTCCATTCTTTTCTTGCAATGCACTCCACCTGCCACACATTCTCCACCATGTCATGCCTCCACTTTTTCCGAGACCCAGCTCTGAAGTCAATCCCTAAGCACCCAAGCTTTCCAGGCAGCACCATAGCATGGGTGCAGGTAGCCCTACCAGCCTCTCAGAAAGGAAGACACTTTTTCTATTTCCCTTGCTCCGCATAGTATTAGAATACTGTCACCCTATCAAAGAGAGATTAGTGGACAAATATGTAAACCAGCATGACCCAGAGGATGCATAACCAATAGCAGTCCACACGCTGAATGATCACACTCGCACCCCACACACCCATGTAAAATGAAGCAGAGAAGAAAATGCAAATGCCTGTAAATGAGCCTTCCAAAGACGGAGCGCAGTGTCGCTGTTCCCTTGCAATGGACCAGTCTCCATGCAAAAACCCTCCTAACAAGTGTATCGACATTAAACTAGCATGGTGGTGCATTCCTTTAATCTACATGCTGAGGCAGGAGGGTCACTGTGAGTTTGAGGCCAGTCTGAGGCTACAGACAAAGTTCCAGATCATTCTGGGATATAGCAAGACCCTGTCTCAAACACCCCCCCCCACGCATACACAATGAATATATAGCCATTAGTTTAACCATAATACAAGGGATCCAGCCAGCGATAACTTCTAAGCCGATGCTGGCCCCAGCTGCTCTTGGTGTTGGGTAGGGATTCAAAGACTGCTGATCCAGCTCGCTCTGCCCCACCCCCAGGGCTGAGTGAAGCCTGTCCTCACTCCCAGTGAGGAGAGAGTTCTCCTTTGTGCCAGAGCAGACTTCTGAGGCACTAATTACCATCAGCCCACGTGCTGTTTCATCAGTGACCACAAACTGCCGAGAAGGGTTGCAGTGCAAAGCCTCAGCATCAAAGGACAGTTGGACCGCAAGCAGTTATTTAGCATGTTGTGTAGGGTGGATGGTGGGCTGCAAGCAACACTGAAAATGACTGTATGTACGTGCTTTCCACAGCATCCTCAGAGCCGCGCTTGTGCACCACTAACCAGTTCCACCTTGGTAAACTCCACACAAGCCACACCACAAAAGGCTGCATCCCCGACGCCAGTGCCTCAAGCATCACTCTGCTTTTTGCCTGCCTGCTTGCTTGTTTTCTTTCTTTCTTCCTTTCTTTCTTCTATATTTTCACAGGGAAAACGCCAGGTCCACTGCCTCCATTCACTTTTTAAAGCTAAGTTAAGTGGGGGAGAGGTAGAACGTCTGCATCAAATGATCATTTCTCTTTGAAATGTTTAAGGGTTAGGCCACTGTTGTCCGGGGGCAGCCATGCCATCCTTCATCCATCACATGTACAGTGGTCCACTTTCTACATCTTCTTGCCACCATTTGCTGTCTTCTCTTTTGTCTCACAACAGGCATCTCAAGGAATATGAGGCTTTGCTCCCATTTCCTAACATGGTGGTTTGAATGCAAAATGCCCCCCATAAGCTCATGTTTTAAATACCTAATCTCCAGCTGATGGTGTTGTTCAGGAAGGTGGAGGATATGTGCCACTTGGGGTCAGGCCGTGGGTGATCTAGACAGCTTCCAGGCTCTCTTCTCTCTCTGCCTCCTTCCTACTGATTGGTGGCAGCTGCTGTGCTTTCGCCACCATGATGAAGTGTAACCTCTGCGACTGCAAGCTCAAGTAAACTGCTTCCTTCCCTAGGTGGCTTCTGGTTGGGTTTTTGTTCACAGCAGTGAGAAAGACATGGACACATGTAATACTCGCAATATTGAGCATCTCTCCATGCGTGTATTGGTCACTGGCGCTTTATGTGTCTTCCTTAGAGAAATGTCTCCTGCTTGTAAATATCGCTCCTTGTTTGGCTCTGATGAGTAGAAGATGTTCTTTATGTGTTCTGGAACTTGCTTTGGCATTTGCAGAGGTTTTTTCCCACTCAGAGGCTCGCTCGCTCGCTCTGTTGAGTGTTCTAGGTGCGGTTTTCAGTCTCCACATGGTCCCATTTGCCCATCAGTTTTGCACTTTCTTTACTCCTCTGCTGTGTCATCTCCATCTCCCTCATCATCAGTGAGCCGAGGTGTTCAAGAAGCATTCAGCTTTCTGGACACTGTGGATCCAAGTGCCAGGGTATGACTCTAGATTACAATTTCTGAACAACACTTTGGAAACCAACTGCCACCTGTAACACCATTATTCTTTCCCCAGGGAAATAGAGTGGACTTCCCAACACAAGCAGTGTATGTGTTGACGGGGTACATACATGTATATCATAAAAATAAATTATTCAAATGACTTATAACCAATAGGATACAGGCTGGGCAGTCCAGTTGTTGTCTGTAGTGGTTGTCTGCAGGCTGAAAAGGCTGAGAGCCCAGTATCTTCTCAACCCACAAAGCAGGATGCCTCAGCAGCCCCAGTCTGGTGCTGAAGGCTTGGAGGATTCCTGGAGCACTGCTGGTCTTCCCTCAGTGTTTGAAGGCGGTGGCAGTGGGATGGATGACTCACCAGCAAACAGCACTGCTTTTTCCTGGGTCTCTGTACATCCAGGCTGCCCTGGAAGGTGCCAACCCTCTGAGGTAGGGTCTTCCTCCTCAGTTAATCCTTCCTGGAAACACCTTCACAGACCAGCTCAGAGGCATATCTCTTAGTTGATTGCAAATCCCCTCAATTGGCAATGAAGATTAGCTATCACAGGCTGGAGAGATGGTTTAGTGGTTAAGGCTTTTGTCTGCAAAACCTAAGGATCCAGGTTTCATTCCCCAGTACCTACATAGGCCAGATGCACAAGGTGGCACATGTGTCTGGAGTTTGTTTGCAGTGGCCAGAGGCCCTGGCAAGCTCATTCTTTCTCTGTCTGTCTCTCCCTCTTTATCTCTCTCTCAAATAAATAAATGAATAACTTAAAAAAGATTAGTCATCACAATGACACAGGATGACGTCAGGGCCAGGGCTCTCGGGAGTCCTTTGCCTGCTGCGCTCAGGAGTCAGCTGCTGGGTTTTCTCGGCTCCCTGACTCACCGGCATGGTTCAGAGTCCGTGCAGGAGGCACAGGAGGCAGATGCTCTCATTCTGCAGCGATGCCTCTGGATCCTCGCAGGTTGAGCTTGGCTGCCTCAGGATCCTTGTTTTTCCAGTTCCACCCTTCTAAAAGGAACCTTCCACTGAGTGGCTTTTCAGGTCTTTGCCTGTTGACAGCTGCTTCAAGAGGTGTCTAAAGGACTGTCATACAAGACACTGCTCAGGATCCAGGCAGCCACAAGATGCCCGCTGTTCCCCAAGTGTGCCATGAACCCTGCTGTTTTGGGAAGTGCTCTGTATTTCCCCCATTAAAGTGTTAGCTAAGAAAAGTTCTTGGAGTGGAACCTGATTTACAGGTTTAGTCTCCCTTGAACTTCTTAGTAAGTTTTACTGTGATGTCCATTCTGTACAGAACATGTATCCTTTATCCTTGTTAAATGCCGTGACAAGGGCCAAGACCAGCAGTCAGAGTTCAGAAATCCCCACTTCTCCCCAAAGTGCTCTTCTAGCACCATGTCCCAGCCCACCCCAGGCCCAGGCAGCTGCTGGCTGGTCTCATGCTTTGTTCATTCTGCATGTTTTAGAGTTTCATGTAAAATCAGTTTTGCAATATGTGCATGTTTAATCGGTTCTTTTTCCCAGCACAATGCCCTGAGATCTGCATGATTTGGGGGGGTGAGCGGTGCCTTTCTGCCTGTTACTAAGCAGCTCCACTACACTGATCTAGACCTGCCCAGAGGTGAGCACCCACCGTCTGCTGAAGGAACTTGTAGCTGATTCAAGTTGGGAGCTTTGTAAACAAAGCTGTTACAAGTGTTTGTATATAACACATAGGTTTTGCTTTCTTTTTAGTACTTATATGAATGGAATTTGTGTATTATGTGAAAACATGTACATTTGACTCCATAATATGTTGTCAGACTATTTTTCAAAAGGATAGAAGCACATTTCAACTCTCCAGAAATGCAAGAGTTCCTGTGGCGTCTCACGTTCATGGGATCTGTTGTTTTGTAATCAAAATGTTGCCTATCCCATCTCACTAGAGCTATTGCTTGCCTTCCAATGACCACTGGAGATGTCCAGCAATGACCACTGGAGATGACCAGCCACCATCACGCATGTCTGTACTCCCTTGTCATGTACTGCTTCAGTCTGCTGAGCTTTTACTATTAAAATTCAAAGGAACTTCCCAAGATTTCATTTGCATATGATAAAATGCACTTGTTTCAAGTGCATAGTTCAAGTGTGTCACAGAATACTTTATTGAAGTGCCTATCCAAATATTCTTACCATTTTTATTGAATTGCTTATCTTCTCAAGTTATATGAGTTTTTCTTATATTTGGGGTATAATTTCAAGGTTCAGCCATTTTTATCGATCCAAAACTCCTAAGATTGTGGCAAACTTAGAGCTAATTTCAGAATCCTGAAGATTAATTTTGATAATATTTTATGTTCTCTCTGCTCTCAGGCATGGTGGACTTCCAGAGTCCCTGGCTATGTATGATTCTTTTTTTTGTAATTCCTGTGATCTTCCTGGCAAACGTAATCCCTGTGAAAAAATCACTCATTTTCTCACTTAGCTATATTCTAAGTCTTATAATCAGAGAGTGTGAGCATACAAAAACTATAGGTAAGCCGGGCGTGGTGGTGCACGCCTTTAATCCCAGCACTCGGGAGGCAGAAGTAGGAGGATCGCCATGAGTTCAAGGCCACCCTGAGACTACATAGTGAATTCCAGGTCAGCCTGGGCTAGAGTAAGACCCTAACTCAAAAAAATAAAAAATAAAAATTAAAAAAACTACATGTAACTGGAAGGGTCAAAAACAATTTCAAAAGAGAAGAATAGCATCAGCGAATTTACAAGTCCATACAGAAGAGCGAGACTCCAAGGTCAAGCCTTCTCCGGGGCCCAGTGCAGGAAGAAGGAGTCCATCTGTGTGTCGCTGGCCGGCTCTTTTGCCAGGACATATGTTGTGTCCTTTCAAAGGTATTTGCCTCAGAGACTGAAGCATGCTTTTCCCTACTGTTTCACTATGGTAAAGTGAATTGATTGATTTTTAATGCAAGCTACACTTGTATTCTGGGAACCATCACCTCTTGATAACATGTTATTCTTTATAGGAAACATGCATAATTAAAATGCCACAACCGACCTTCAGCTGCTGTACCTTTGCGATGGAAATTTACAATCTATTTCAATTTTCACTTTCCACTGCATGGGGTCGTCCCCTGTCTTACCCTGGTACACAGTATAAATGCTACAACGCATTTTTTGTCAAAGTTGTATTTTCTAAGGTCTCTGGAGAATGTCTTGGAGGTAAATGAGGTCCTTTGCCTTCCCTGTCTGGCTGGTGGAATCCCAGATCTCTTCAGCTCTGCCTCAGCAAGGTACAGCACATGGCAGATGTTCCCATGCAATTGTCATAGAGGGCTGTGGTTGGCCTGTTTAGTACCCGGGCAAGTGCGCATGGGGGCTGACAACCACTCTGGTGGTCTGTGACTAGTTTCCTCCCTTCTGCTCTGCAAGTTCTGACTTTATGAAGGAGAAAGTGAAACTCTTCTGTAATTCTGCAAGGAGGAGAGATGATTGCTGCAATCATTTGGAGGACTTTCTTCTTTATTTATTAAGAAATTTGATTAGCATACAAAGAATGAGGTTTTGTTATGGCAATTTCAGAGTTTATTTCTCTTCCTCCATCTCTTCCCCACCCTCCCGTGCTCTCCTCCCACCATAGCTTCACTTCTGCTTTCATGTTACAAGTCGAGTCCTTTCACCCACCCCGGTCTTTCTCAATAGCTCTTGCTCCCCTTTCGTGTTTTCCTACCCAGTTTCATGGGAGGATTTTGTTCCCATTACTCCAAGTCTGTGGTGGAAGACCGCTCATTGTATGTCCAGCATCAGTTCTTTCAACTTGACTCTTATGAGCAACTCTTGACCTTGGCAATAGACTGAATTGTGCTCCCTTGGTTTTATAATTCAGAGCCTTAGGCCATGATACAACTGCATGTGACACTGAGACATTAACTGGCAATTGATGCTGTAATGGGGCAAAGGGCAGGGCCCTAATCCAGTTCAACTGGTGGCTTTTATTTTTTTATTTTTTTAATTATTTTTTTGGAGAGAGACACAGAGAGAGACAGAGAGAGAGAGAGAGAGAGAGAGAGAGAGAGAGAGAGAAGACAGAGATGGGCACGCCAGCAGTGTCTCAGCTGCTGCGAAAGAAATCCATATGTGTGCTCCCCCTTGTGGTCAACTGCGGCATTGCGCCCTTGCGTCACTTTGCATCTGGCTAAACGTGGGACATGGAGATTGGAACCGCTGGAGATTGGAACCGCTGGAGATTGGAATCAACTGGTGGCTTTTAAGAATCGATTAGGATGCAGCTAGATACCAACAGCCCAATCTTGGACTGCAGCTTCCAGAACATTGGGAGGAATCGTGTCTGTTGGTAGAGCTGCTTGATGAGGCATGTGGTCATGGCAGCCCAGGCGTAGTAATACAAGCTTGGATAAGTAGTGGGTGGCAGTGCATTTGTGGAGCCCAGCATGTTAATCCATGTTATGTTATATGACAAAATACCCAAGAGCAGACACTTTATTAAGAATGGAGGGTTACTTGGCTACAGGCTGGAAAGTCAGAAGTCATGACACCATCACTTGCTCAGGGTCTTCTTGTTGCACACAACATGGTGGAAGACATCACGTGGCCAGACAGAGTGAGCATGCTCAAAATAGCCTAGAAAACGTTGCATAGTGGTCAGCGGGATGTGGAGATGGGAGGCTGATCTACAAGGGAGTCAGCTAAGGGATTTTCAAGTGAGCAAAAGAGACTGGCTGGTCAACATCCAGTCAATGTCTTGATGTGGCCAGATGAAGTCACACTGTGAGCTGTAGGGAGCAGACATGTGGACAGTGACAGAGAGGTCATGTACTCATTCCAGGGCACTGTGGGTGACGATAGCCCCCCCAGTGTGTCAGAGACTCTTAGGCCCACATTGTTATTTTATCCAAAGGCATGAGATGTTTGCCACGTGTGGTGGTTTGACTCAGGTGTCCCCCATAAACTTAGGGTTCTGAATGCTGGGTCCCCAGCTGAGGTCAATTTGGGAATTAAAGCTTCCTGGAGGCAGAGCATTGTTGGAGGCAGGCTCATGGGTATTATAACCAGCTTTCCCTTGCCAGTGTTTGGTACACTCTTCTGTTGCTATTGTCCACCTGATGTTGGCCAGGAGGTTGATGTCCACTGTCTGCTCATGCCATCGTTTTCCCCTGCCATCATGGAGCTTTCCTTTCTGTTTGTAAGCCAAAATAAAACAAACTGTTCTTGGTCGGGTGGTTTCTGCCAGCAATGCGAACCTGACTGCAACACTACTCTTGTATAGATAAGATGATGTTATGTGTTTTGTAACATAAATATTTATTTATACATCATAATTTTCCATGACATTAAACATTTCTTACAAACATGATTTCTCACCACATAATAATTCATGTATGAGTTTTCCATCTCCTGAGGTGAGTATTCAGGGCTTCCAATTTTGCCATCATGTGCAGTGCTGGATAGCACCTGCATACAGATCATCTGAGACCCACTGGTGCCCTTTCCAGTGCCCACGGCATCTGCCAAGTGTAGCACATGAGCGAGGTCAGCACTTTGTGCCCCGCGTCATGGAGGGTTATGATTCTTAGCAGCCCTCTAGCCTGCTTGGCAGTGAGTAATACCATTCTGTACCTGTTTGGACATTGGATTTGGGGAGACAGTTCTAGAAATCAAGCTCAAGGTGTTATGCTAAGCAAGCGCTCTACCACTAAGTTGCAACCCCAGCCTGACTCACTTTGTTAAAATGTTCCTCCCACTGTGATTCTTGGGGTGATGTCCCTTGCTCATTGCTCTGTAACACTATGTCTCTTCCAGAAGTAAACTCTGCCCGAGGTTATCACATTTAAGCTGCAAGGCTTAAATTAAACATGTTTTCCTATGAGAGTGTTTCATCACCTCTGTGGCACTACCAGTCCCACAGCTTGCTACGTTCCCTCAGCCACTGTACATTTCCATTACACTGGCTTATTGTTCTATCCTTGGCTAGTAAACCCTCAGCAAAGGCTTGTTGCATTGGTGGATGGATGATAGAAGAATGGATGGATGAATGAATGAATGAGTGAATTCACCCATGCTGCATGGATCCTCCGTCCTCAGTGCTCACAGGCCTATGGAAGGACACAGGTGGGGTGACTGGGTCCTCAGCTTGGGAATCTAGTCAACATTCTTGTGTGAGAAATTGAAGCCAACTGTGGACACCACCTTATTCCAGACGGAGAAGTCTTAAACAAAGACAGGAACAAAAACTCCTCTGAGAAACAGTGCCCGGGTGAACGTCACGACTACCCACTTGTCACGTTCATGAAGGGCCAGCCTGGCAGTCAGTGCGCCACTGTGACTCACAGACAAAGCCACTGCGGATGTCAGCAGGGGAAGATACTCAGACACACAGTGTGATGTCCCTCCCTCATGGCCACACCAGTTCTCTTTTCGGTGGGCACTGGGTAATGCTGAGAGGGGTGCGGTGCTTGCTGTGCAAGAGGACCCAGCCCCTGAAGCTCCACTTCCAGCTTCCAGGTCTGTGTCCCCATGATCGGGGGAATTTGGCTTTATGGGTTCTATTAACTGAGAAATACACACTTGATATTTCTTTCCCTCCTTTCTTTAAATTATGGGAAAGTAAGATTTATGTGATCCTTCTTATTCTGAGAAGCATTTTCAATAGTTAATGGGTGACATGAAAGGGAGACACATGTCGGACACAGCAGCTGAGGATGCTCACAGGAGACAAAGTCATTTGAAGGTCAGTAGTGCATGCCATTTTGCTCCTGATGATGGGCTTCGTGCTTTCCTCTGGCCCAGAATAGTGTTGTTTTTTTTTTTTTTAAAGCTTTTAAATTACCAGCTGTCTCCTTTCCAAGAGTCATAGAGATCCTGACATAACTGGATGGAATCTTTTAAAAAAATGTTTACAGAAATGAATTCTTCTACAGCTGGGATAATGGGAAGTTGGTGTCTTGTTTGTTTCGGTTTTCTGTTTAATTCAATCCCACCAATCCTGTCCCTCGCTGGCTCATCACGGTCTGCATGAATCACTCGTCTCTTTAGTATTGATCATTACAGCACAACGCTGCACAGCCATATCACGCCGCGGAGCCGCTCTTACTGTGAGATGAGATGTCCCTTCCCGAAAGAAAAATCACGCTGTGCCTTTCCCCTGCTCAGGAAGGTGGTCTGTTCATTCCCTGGGAGCCAGGTCTGTCCCAGGAGGACACCGTGCTTGTGTCTTAAGAGGAGACAGATTAGCTCCACTGATTACTCCTCCCCCCCCCTTCCTGATGTTATCACTCAAGTCTTTAAAGGGGGCAGCCACTCTTCAGCAAACAGAAAGAGCTGGAAGCGTTCACAGCCGTATGGTGCGGGCAGGGTTTGTACCAGGGAGGGCAGGCGACTCCATGGAGACTCAATGACTGTGCCCCAACCCAGATATAGTAGCTACTTTTCTCGTCACCGCGTCGGACTACCAGACAGAAACAAGTTTCAGGAATATTGACTTTGGCTCACAGTTCAGAGGATGTAGCTCACCAGGCACTCAGTCTCTGGGGCAGGGGCATGAGGCTGGTCATAGTGTGGCAGCAGGCAGGAAGCAGAGACCTGGGCTTGGAAATGCGACTGGGCTATAACCCTCAAGGCCCACCCAGCTGTGGTCTACCTCCTCCAGCCAGGCCCAGCTCCTAAAGGCCCACAAATTCCCAAACTGGCTCATCAGCTAGGCTCTATGAGCTCAAACCCATGAGCTCAGAAGGGACATTTCGCACTCAAACCCTAAGAGCAGTCCTCCTGGTCCTGGCCATGCAGCACCAGGCCTACAGATCATGCAGGTGAATCTGTATCTAGAGACGCAAGACTTGCTGTGAAACAGACAACCTCACGCTCAAGGCTTAAGCAGTAAATGTTGAATAAGTTCATGTGCCATGGGACTGGCCAAAAGGTCTTTAGTCTGTGTGCACTCCGAGTGGCTATCACTGTGTCCTGGATGTGCACGCGGAGTGGCTATCACTGTGTCCTGGATGTGCACGCGGAGTGGCTATCACTGTGTCCTGGAAGCATGGAGTGACTGGTTTTCTTCTACACCTCTCGTCCTCAGCAGGTGGCTGGAGCACTCTCCATTGTGACACAGAATGGTGTTCTAAGCCTGGCAATGGCTCAAGTCACCTTCTGGCTCTGACTTCTTGCCAATACCATCGGTGCCTGCGTCTGGAGTCACTGGGAGGGAATATGAGAATAATCTTGTCATCATCCCAGCAGACTCCTCCTACTGGCAGGGCTCTCGTCCTCTGGGCCGGTTCCTGAGGCACTCCTCCCCTGTGGGAGCACAGTGCTTGGGAACCTGTGCAAAAGTGTCAAGACTGCTCAGCCAGGTGACAAGACAGAGTCATCTCCAGCGCCCCACAGAGTGGGCTGCACCCCATCAAGAGATCCTCCAGCAGCTAGAGGGTGCACTAGCCAGGGCACAGGGGCCTCTGCTTGGCATGTTGACTCCTACACAGAGCGTAGAGGAGTCTGCTAGGAAGTGTCCCTGGGAATCAGACCAGATCTTTGACAACTTTAAAAATGGATGTATTTATTTATTTGCATATAGAGGGGTTCACCAAGGTCTGTTGCTGCTGCAACAGATACATGTGCTGCTTTTTACAGTCAGGTTTGCATGGGTGGCTGGTGAATTGAAGCTGGACCAGCAGGCTTTGCAAGCAAGTGCCATGAACTGCTGAGCCATCTCCCCAGCTCCTCATTTGACCACTCTTGATTGATGCCAGAGAAGGGGCAGCAGGACGCAGGCCAGCTTTGGAGGCCACTGAGGCTGCTCTGTGCCACAGAAGTTAACCTTGCTGCTCCGTCCTTCTCAGAATGCCTTCCCCAGGCCAGCAGCCAGGATCTCAGTCCACAGACAAGGAGATCACCGAGCTGGGCAGTCAAGCAGGCCGGGGACCACCGTAATACAACTGGGAAACCTTTTCTTTCAAATGCTTTTGTCATGACTTAAAGCTTCTGAGACACTTCCCAGCCATGTGTCAGGTAATGGAAACACAGCCGTGTTCTGAACATTGTGCTGTCGAATGTGTGAGTCTCGCGAGGTCACATGGCTGAGGCTGAGACAGTGAAACTGTCGGCAGAGAGCACTCAACGTGCAGACACTGAGCCTGGCACAGGCTGGTGCGTCCGCAATGTGCCTGAGCTCTGCGTTTCAGCATACAGAGTTCACTGGAACAGCTACCTCACACCATTCTTACCCATGGGCCTCCAGGAGACAAGATCAGCCTCCTTCAGAGTCAGAGTTAGGGTCAGAGCCCCTGCAGCCAGGCCCAACAGAGTGCAGTGGTCAATCAAGACCCTCCTGCCAGCCACAGACTGCAGAAATCTGGGAGAGGGAATCCAGGCACTGCAGCAGCAGCAGCAGCAGCAATGAGCTCACCAGAAATGCAAGTTCTTGTCCCCAGCCCACCCGCTAGCTCACTTTGCGCTAGGGTCCTGCAAGGCTCTTCATTTGGTGTCAGTCACTGTCAGGCCTTCCCCCAGGGACTCACAGGGACAAGCATGCCTGGTGTGACTGGATTGGGTCTGTGCTTCCTGAGGACGTGGGGCAGGCCTACCTTGCTGCTGCCTCAGTTTCCTGCAGTTGAGGTTTCCTGGAAGAACTCCTTCCTTCCAGGATGTTGCTCAATCACATGACAGGAAGTCCTTCAGATGGACTCGCCCATATCAGAAAGCAGCTGGTGGAAACAAAGCAGGGTTTGGCATCTTGGGTCCTTCCTCATCCCAACGGGTTAGCCAAGCGCACTCTCCAAGGGCCAGGGTGAAGACGAGACCAGCGAGAGCCGCAGGCATCGTGTCAGTATGCCACCCTCCGGGGTCTCAATGAACTTGTGAGGAAATGGACAAAAGCTTGCTGACAAGCACACAGGCCGCGACGCTTTTCTCACCGCACAGTGTGGAGACACTGCTGAGAGCAGAGCGCAGAGAGCCCTTTTACCTTTGCCCGGCACTGTTGAAACCCTGTGTGGATGCCACCTACAGCAGCTTCTAGGATGAGGAGGTGGGTGCTGGGTTTTATTACTTAACTAAGAATGAAATGCAAAGAGAATTTGCCAAGAAGCTTGGCCTGTCTGTGTGAGCTTGTGGCAGGGATTAGGAGGGAGACAAATTTGGGGTGCAAGCACCTAAACTGTCAAAGCAGAGTGAGTTTTTGGTTCCATAAGCAATCCTACCCGTGTGTACTTGGTGGTGGTGGGGGGCACAGTCAGGGCCCGTCCGCTCCAAAGAGCATCCTGTTCAGTAACATGGTGGTCAGGGGAGGTGCCTGGCCCAGGATGGCCTCTTGAGCCTCTGGGTGGGTCTTTCACTCTGACGGTCACAGGGGAACAACGTTTGGGTTACTCTTGTGAACTCAGGCTCAGTCATGTCATCGCTGTCTAAAAGTGAACCCTTTGAAGAGAGCTCTTCTGCTGCCAGCCTCCCTTGCCAGGCCCAGGAAGTGCCAGAGGACAAGAAAGCCAGTCCAAGTAAGACAGAGCCCTGTGGTCCTGTCCAGCACACATCACGTGCGTGCTACCTGTGTGAGCCTCCCATGTGTTTACTCTGGGCTGAGGTCTGCGTGTGTTATCTGTGGGGGTCACCTATGTAGTCACATGTGTCTGCCATCCTTATAAACCTGAATGAAATTAGAATAACTGAGGAAGCCAACCTCTGGGCGTGACTATGAGGGTATTTCCAGAAGACGCACTCTGAATGTGGGCAGCAGCACTCCATGGGCTGGGGTCCCAGACTGAATAAAAAGAGAGAGAAAAAAAAGAGAAAGCTTCTTCCCTGCAATCCTTCCGGCTGCCTCATGCTCCTGCCGCCACGCCGTCCTCCACCCTGGTGGACTGTGTCCCCTTGAACTCGAAGCCAGAATAAACCTTTCCTTCCCAAGGTTGTTTTTTTTTTTTTTTTTTTTTTTTCAAATATTTTGTCAATCCACGGCAAAGTAACTAAAAGAGTGGTTAACGAGTGTGCCTCTCCTGTCCACGCGCCTGTGTTCTCCACCTGAGTGACAGCGCATTCTCTCCTCAGCTGGATACCTTTCCGGGAAAGTGAGAGTGAGCAAGCCTCTAAGGGAGCCGGAAGGAGGAAGCGCCCACTCCTGTCTGCTCTGATGCACAAGGCTTGCTTCAGCAGCTGTGCTCCGGGTGTCTTGCTGCGAGTCAGGAATTTTTAGCGCCGCAGCTAGTGCTGAGGAAACCCCACACTGCCCTGTGTTTCCACGAGCCGTCTTCACCTATGGGAGCTGAGGAAACCCCACACTGCCCTGCGTTTCCACGAGCCGTCTTCACCCTTGGGAGCTGAGGAAACCCCACACTGCCCTGTGTCTCCACGAGCCGTCTTCACCCTTGGGAGCTCTTAGTAGCTATCTTCACAGCCTGCCAAGTAAGGGAGCCTTTGGGGTTGGTGGTTTCATAGCTGCCCACGGCCATTCTCTAGGGCACAGGCACCCCTCAATCCCAAGTACTGTAACCATAGCTGGGGAGCTGTCAGACCTTCTTGCCAACTCCAACAAAGACATCCCAGTCCTGGCCAAGTCACTGAGGACCCTTGGTCTCTTCTTCTTTTTTTTTTTTTCCTTTTTTTAATTGACAACTTCTATATGTACCAATAATAAACCATGATATTTCCCTCCCCTCCTCCCATTCCCCTTCAGAACACCACTCTCCATCATATCCCCTCCTTCTCTCCATTAGTTTCTCTTTTAATTTGATGTCATCATCTTTTTCTTCTATTATGAGGGTCTTGTGAAGGTATTGCTAGGCACTGTGAGGTCATGGATATCTAAGCCAATTTCTGTCTGGACAGTTGCATTGTAAGAAGTCATACCCTTCCTTTGGCTCTTACATTCTTTCTGCCCACTCTTCCACAACGGACCCTGAGCCTTGGAGGGTATGACAGAGATGTTTCAGTGCTGGACACTACTCTGTCACTTCTTTTCAGCACTATGTTCTTTTGGGTCAGCAGTGGTTTGTGAAAAGAGGGCTTCTCTAACCAGAATAGTAGCATTTATGTGAATATGAACATGTAGTGCAGGGCAGTTTGGTGGGAATAATATATACATTTAGGCTCATGACCACCCCTAAGGCATATGACTTTTGATTAGTTTTTTTCAGTACTAGGCATGTATTCCCTCCCATAGAGAGGGCCTTCAGTTCAATTAGGGAGCCATTAGTTTCCCCAAGAGCAGACATGCCACTATTGCACCTGTTCAGTCATTGGGCCTGTCTGGCCAAACTTAAATTTTCCAGTGTCCACTGTTTTCACCACTGATGACTTCTGTCTCCCATACGCTGCATGCAGTGCAGCTTTTTCCAGCTTTCAGTTGGCTGGTCTACAGGGAGAAGGTTTTCTGCTCAGCACCAGCTTGCTTTCTCAGTGATCTTGACTCTCAGGCAAGAGATGTCTTGAGCAATAGGGTCTTACCATCTGTTTCTCAAGGGAAACCAAGGGCTTTGGCAATAGCCTTTAATGTTTTGGAGGCTACTGGGACCTCCTTGGCCAACAACTCACTGGAAGGTATCCCATCCCAGGCACTGAAAATTTTCTAGTAACTATCTATAGCTTATGGAAGTGCCATTATTCAAAAAAGTAGGTTTACATAAGTCTTATTCAGAATATCTTGAATTTTGATTGATCCTCCCCCACCCTTCTTTTACACATTCTCTTCCCCTGGCCTTATTTAGGCCTATCCCCTCCCTGTAATCTGTTCTTCTACTTACATATATACAATACCATCCCCTTAAGTCCTTCCCTCTCCTCCCTTCCTTATAGCTTTTTTCCAGCTTACTGGCTTCTGCTACTGATTTTTGGTTCCAGTTCACACACAAATCTATACATTTGTAGCTAGGATCCACACATGAGAGAACATGTGACATTTGGCTTTCTGGGTCTGTGTTACCTCACTTAGTATAATCCTTTCCAGATCCATCCATTTCCCTGCAAGTTTAATAATTTCATTTTCCTTTACTGCTGAATAGAACTCCATTGTGTAAATGTACTGCATCTTTATTATCCATTCATCTGTGGAAGGACATCTAGGCTGGTTCCATTTCCTAACTATTGTGAATAGATCAGCAATAAACATGGTTGTGCAAGTATCTCTAAGGCAGTGAGAAGAGTCCTCTGGATATATGCCTAGGAGTGCTATAGCTGGATCATATGGTAAATCTGGCTTTATCCCAGAAATGCAGAGATGGTTCAACATATGCAAATCAATAAATATAATACACCATATAAATGGTCTGAAGGACAAAAATCACATGGTCATCTCAATAGATGCAGAAAAGACATTTGACAAAATCTAGCAACCCTTCATGGTAAAAGTATTACAGAAACTGGGAACAGAAGGAACATATCTCAACATAATAAAAGCTATTTATGACAAACCTGCAGCCAACATAATACTAAATGGGGAAAAACTTGAAGCTTTTCCACTAAACTCAGGAACAAGAAAAGGGTGTCCACTTTCCCCACTACTATTTAATATAGTACTGGAAGTCTTAGCCATAGCAATAAGGCAAGAGACACTCATAAAAGGGATACAAATTGGAAGGGAAGAGATCAAATTATCATTATTTGCAGATGATATGATTCTATACATAACAGACCCTAAAGATTCTACCAGCAAACTATTAGATCTGATAAACACTTTTAGCAATGTAGCAGGATACAAAATAAACACATGGAAATCAATAGCTTTTCTATAAACTATCAACAAACATGCAGAGGATGAAATCAGGGCATGTATCCCATTCACAGTTGCCTCAAAAAATACCTTGGAACAAACATAACCAAGGAAGTGAAGGATCTCTACAATGAGAACTTTAAAACATTCAAGTGAGAAATTGCAGAAGACACAAGGAAATGGAAAGACATCCCATGTTCTTGGATTGGAAGAATCAAGATTGTGAAAATGTCAATCTTACCAAAAGGAATCTACACATTTAATGCAATCCCCATTAAAATTCCAATGGCATTCTTCACAGAAATAGAAAGAAAACAATCCTAAAATTCATCTGGAAACACAAGAAACCTCGAACAGCCAAAACAATTTTGGGCAACAAAAATCAGGCTGGTGGTATTACCATACCTGATTTTAAGTTATATTACAAAGCCATAGTAACAAAAATAGCATGGTACTGGCACAAGGACAGACAGGTAGATCAATGGAACAGAATATAAGACCCAAATATTAATCCAGGCAGCTACCGCCACCTGATTTTTAACAAAAATGCCAAAAATATTCATTGGCGAAAAGATAGCCTCTTCAAAAAGTGGTGCTGGGAAAACTAGATATCTGTATATAGAAGGATGAAAATTGATCCTTCTCTCTCTCTCTGTGCACAAGAATCAAGTCCTTTTGGATCAGGGACCTTAATATCAGACCTGAAACTCTGAAACTGCTAGAGGAAAAGGTAGGGGAAACCCTTCAACATATTGGCATAGGCAAGGACTTTCTGAATATAACCCCAATTGCTCAGGGAATAAAACCACTAATCAACCACTGGAACCTCATAAAATTACAAATCTTTTGTACAGCAAAGGACACTGTGACTAGAGCAAAAAGACAACCTACAGAATGGGAGAAAATCTTTGCCAGCTATACATCTGACAGAGGATTAATATCCAGAATATACAAAGAACTCAAACAACAGAATAATAAGAATTCAAACAACCCAGTTAAAAAAATTGGCTATGGAACTAAATAGAGAATTCACAGAAGATAAAATACAGATGGCATATTAACATCTAAAAAAGTGTTCCACATCCTTAGCCATCAGGGAAATGCAAATTAAAACCACTTTGAGATTCCATTTCACTCCTATCAGAATGGCTGCCATCAAGAAAACAAATGACAATAAGTGTTGGCGTGGATGCAGAAAAACAGGACCACTCTACGCTGTTGGTGGGAATGTAATCTGGTGCAGCCATTGTGGAAATCAGTGTGGAGGTTCTTGAGACAGCTAAAAACAGATTTACCTTGGTCCCTTCTGTAGTTGGCTTTGTTTCTTCCAAGGGGCAGCACTTAGACTTCAGAGAAAAACGAGAGAGAGAGAGAGAGAGAGAGGGCCTGCCCCCTCCCCTTCTGCTCCTGGGCAGCATTTCCCCAGCATGTCTGCAGCCTCAGATACCAGCCCCACCTACTGAATACTTCACCAAAGGCCTGTTCTTGGGTCAGGGGCTCCAGCGAAAACTGCATCTGAATTCCAGGTGTGTACCATGTGTGGTGCAGACAACAGGGTGCTAAGCTTTCATCTCCTTCTCCCAGGCATGGAGAGGACGGATGCACCTAGCTCAGAGTTTGGTGGACCTTACCAGCCTGCAGGGGCTGCAGAAACCCTTGATGGGCGTTCTCTCCCAGCATCCACTGCAAGAGTTAAGAATGCCCAAACAGGGACGGCTTAGTGGTTAAGGCACTTGCCTGCAAAGCCAAAAGACCCTGGTTTGATTCTCCAGAACCCACACAAGCCAGATGCACAAGGTGGTGCATGTATCTGGAGTTCATTTGCAATGTCTGAAGGCCCTGGTGTGTCCATTCTCTGTCTCTCTCTCTCTATCTCCATATATGCATATGTATGTATTTCTCCTCCCCCCTCAAATAAATAAATTTTAAAAACTATTTTAAGAATGCACAGCATAGCTGTGTGGAGTTGAGCCTTCCTCTGGGATGATTTTGTAAAGGAACTTCTGTCTGACATCAGTATAAACTCTGCCCACATCATTGCTGACATCAGTATTAGCTGCCCACGCCACTCCTGAGGGAAACATTGTGTTTGGTCTTCATTACCTGAGGGTCAGGTGCACTTGGCTGCTGTTGGCTGTGGTGTTTGTCCAGACACTCGGGTTATTGGCTTGTCCTAAGATATCCAGTTACTACCCCCCACAGCTGGGGAAACAGCTGAATCAGGGCAGGTTTATAGGCTGTACCATTGGTGCAGAAAGTCCCCCATGGAGTGAAGTGGGGCTGAGATAGCAGACCTCTGTCTCAGGGACATTTCCCTGGGCCCACTCCCCATGAGGACTGTCATAAGCACTTCTCTCTCTGTGTGAGAGATTTTATTGCCCATAAACCTAAAAGAGCCAAATGCCAGTTGTCCTTGCCGGAAGGAGCTGATCTCCCCATGCAATCTCCGTGATATCTTACAGAGAAGCATAGTGCAGACAGGAAGGGGAAGAGCTAGGGTCTTTGGGGGTGATATAGGGACCCCTCCAAAGCTCCTGGTCTCATAGAGGAGCCAGGTGATGAGAATGCTGGAATCCTCCTCCAATATGCCTGTGGGGGAGGGAGGGTGGAACCCTACAGAGACCTTGGCTTCTGCCTTAGCAACTACTCTCAAGGAGGGTCATGAAAGCTCTGGGGTAGCGGGACTGCCTCTCGCCTGCATGGAGCCAGCCTGGTAAATTGCGGAGTTTCCAGACTTGCCTTCTTTGACCCTCCTCATTCAAGCCCTCCTTTCTCCCTCTCAGCTTGGAGACAGTGGAGGGCCAGGGGCCACCGGAAGCGGAATGGTCAGTGTGGATTAATGACAGTGTTTATTATTAGAGTTTTAAAGTCCCTTCCTTCTCCTAAATGGCCAGAAAGGAGGTCTTCAAAGGACTTGTTTGCTCCATGGGATGTCTAGACAGCCTGACTCCTTCCTTGAGCACTGGCCCACACCCCCTGGGCAAGTCCTCTGCACTCCAAGGGCATGGACATAGAAGGCCATAGGCCAGTTTGCTCTCTCCCTTTGTATTCTGACCTCTTGCTTCAAGCAAGGTGCATGTCTCCCTGCATCCCTCCTTATCTCTATATCTCTTTTCTCAATCTCCCCTGCTTCTCCTTCATATAAATACATCTACTTTTCTCCTTCCCTCTCTCTCCCTCGCTTTTCTCAGCTCATACCAGCTTCTCTTCCCCCTTTTTGACCCGCTACACACTGTCACTTCTGTGCTGAAATCCACCACAGATCCTCTGGCTCTTTACCCCTATGCCTGTGTCTAAACTTCCTGCTCCAAGCCATTAATAAATTCCCCATTTCCCCCAAATTTGTGGTCTCAGTTCTCTTACTCAAACCCTCTGTCACAGTCACATCAGCACATTATCATAAAATTATGACAATGAGAAGGGGATACTCCGAGGGACAGGGGCACAGGAAACCTGTGCATGATCAAAGGTTCTCAGGTCTCCATCCTCCAGGGAGGAAGACCCCTTAAAGACCACCCCTCCCTCCTGCTGCGTTTGTTCAGGGCACATTATTGAGAGCGTGGCACACAGAGCATTGTGACTTGCTGGGGTTTCCGTGGGCGTGGTGTCAGTAGCTATACCACTCCAGAGCTGGGCTCCTGGCTGGTATTAGATCCACTTCCCAAGAGCAGAGCCAAAGGCTCTGTTCACCATCATTTCCAAATGCCTGGGAAATGCTGCGGAGGACCAAGCTGATCAGATCCGAGCCACAATAGTTGGAGAACAATAACAAAAAATGTGCCAGGGCTCAGCAGTACCAGCTCTTCCAGCTCCTTTACATAGTGACTCCTTTGCCCCTCACAGCAGGCCATGAGGGCCATGCCTCCATTGTCATCACCCATTTACTTTGGAGGAACTTGAGGCACAGAGAGGTGAAAAAAATTTGAAAGATCACACAGCTAGACAAAACAGAGCAAGGATTTAAAGTCAGTCTTGCCGGGCGTGGTGGCACACGCCTTTAATCCCAGCACTCGGGAGGCAGAGGTAGGAGGATGGCCGAGAGTTTGAGGCCACCCTGAGACTACATAGTTAATTCCAGGTCAGCCTGGACCAGAGTGAGACCCTACCTCGAAAAACCAAAAAAAATAAAAATAAAAAAAAATAAAGTCAGTCTTGACATCTGTGTTTTCACCCTTCACCCCACAGTCTCCAAATGCTTCATGAAAAGCACACAAGGTCAATCTGGCCTCCTGGGGTATCCGCATGGCTCGGGATTCAGGCAGCAGACAGGGAGGCATGTTTACTTGGGTTCTGGGAATTCACTCGACAACAGACAGAAACTCCTCTGGGGAACAAGTGTGTCACAGTGGGAGGTCTAAGGCAGCCTCACAGAGACCTACTTTCTTCAGAAATAATAGCCGCGCGAACAGATGGGAAGCTCATTGTGTCAGGATAGTGTCCTTTCAGAAATGTTTCCTTCCCATCCTGAGAGCTGCCTCTGTGGAGGGAATCCAGCCGCAGAGATCATTACAGGATATGAATGGCAATACATCAGTGAATGTCTGCAGGATAGGGCAGAACCTGGTAGCTGCTAGATGCCTCAGCAGTCCTAATCTGGACTCAGGGCCTAGAGAGTGCTGGAGAGCCTGGGGGTTCCTGCTGTGCCATCTGCATTGGAAGGCTGAAGCATCTGGATTCCAGTGTGCATAATGATGACAGCAACAAGGCAGACGCACCAGCAAGTGACGTAGGCAGCCCGACACATGGCACCGTGTTCTTGGAGCTTCGTTATACACAGTCCACCTGCAGAAGGACCGCCCGCTCTTGGGACCTTTCCTGGAACTGTTCCCTGGATCTCTGCAGGAAGTGAGCCTCTTAATTCCTATCCAATCAAGTTGAAAACAGAAGTTTGTCACACAGGACAGCAGCTTGTCTCTACAGTTCCATCTCTAAGTCCTGACATCACATGTACCAAAGTCTTCCCAGTGCAGTGTGAGAACACATGCATCATATTTCCTTATTTCTAGGGCTAGAAGCATCAAAGTTCTGTGTGCCGGAGGCCAGGCTATCTGGAGGCTGTGTGGAAAAGGGGGACGTGCAGCTCCCCCCGCCCCCCGGCATTCCATTTCCTAGGGGGCTATTCGCAGGGGCCAGATCGGCATGAAGGTGCTCGGGACTTGTTTCAGAGTTCTGCCCCCATTCACCTCTGAGGCAGCTCAGAGAGCACGGGGAGGCGCAAGTTGGAAAACTGGGACCAGGTAGGAGCAGTGACCCAAGCCATGGGCAGCTGGAGTCCGCTCATCTAAGCCCTATCTAGTGGGTGAGTTGCATGGCTCAGATGTGACCCAAGAGAGCTGGTGGTCCTTGATCATTGATCATGTGGACTTGCAAACCCTCAGCTCTGAATTGCTACAGAACTGTGGGTGACCAGGATTAAGGTCACCTCCCACAGTGGAATGGGGAAGGCCAGGGCAGAGTCTGGACTCTTACAGAAAAACCTGCCTGTCACTTCATCTCTCTGAGCTTCAGTTGATTTGATAAATGGGCTCAGTAAGACAGGTGCAACCTGCCAAATAGCAGGGGCAGGATGAGGCATGTCAGTCAGCTCTGACTGTGACCTGATGCCTGGACCTCCCCCACCTTTACCCTCTCCTCTCCACACACCAGCACCAGCTCCTGACATCCAAGCTATCAGTCAGTCAGCACATGGCAGGCTCCGGCCCATGATGGCCCTGCTGCTAATCCAGATCTGACCCACAGAGTACCCACTGACCACCGGCCAGAGCCTTGGGGCTCACTATATGATCCTATGCATGGACCTGACCTCTTCACAGGACCCCAGGGGAGGACACATGAACTCCTCCTAGATTTGGTTTTCTCTCTTTCCTTTTCAGAGCAGAAGATGCCAAGGTCTGTCAATTACCCCAGGCTCAGGCCAGGACTCCCCCTTTCTTCTGAGGTCTCGTCCCCTTGATTCTCCTGGGGCATCACTCCTACCTCATCAGTGATATGTCAGCTTCCCTTCAGCGAGGTCCTCAGTGCACAGGGATTCGGACATTCTTCCTCCAGGATCTTCTGCCTCATGCTGCCTTGCCAGCTCCCTATTGTGTTCATCACCAAGCACCGCAGCTCACTTATGCTTCACTGCCCAGTGTCTTGTTCCTGAGTGTCACCTCACGGCTCTGACCACAAGCCATTTTTACCCTCTGTGGTCCCATCGTTTCCTGTGCCTTCTCCTCCTCACGCTGTGAGTCACACTTTCTATCACGTCTTGAATGTAATTTCCCCTCAGTCCATGAATGTGGTGATTTGAATGAAAAGTCCCCATGGCCTTAGGGATTTTTAAAATTTTTTATTATTTTTATTTTTGGAGAGAGACACAGAGAGAGACAGACAGACAGAGAGGAAGAGGGAGACAGATAGAGATGGGCGCCAACAGCCTGTCAGCAGCTGTGAACGAAATCCAGATGCGTGCACCCCCTTGTGGGCAAATGCAGCATTGTGCCCTTGCGTCACTTTGCATCTGGCTAAATGTGGGACCTGGAGATTGGAACCCGGTTTTTAGGCTTAGCAGGCAGGCACCTTAACCGCTAAGCCATCTCTCCAGCCCAACCTTAGGGATTTTTGGTTAAGATTAAGCTTCCTATTTAGTTTTCAGCTGGTGGGTCCCTTTTGGAGGAGGTGCGCCCCTGGGGGAGGATCGTGAACCCAGCCCTAAGGTGTCTGTGCTTGCTGGCTCTGGCTGTTGTCTCTCTGCTGTGTGTATGAAGTGAAGTGTGTTAGCTGCTTCTGCCATGATGAAGCTTTTCCTGGAATCTGTAAGCCTGAAATTAAACCCTTTTCTCCAGAACCTGCTTCTGGTCAGGTGTTTGTTCCAGCAATGAGAAGGTCACTGCAACACATCTTTTTTGGCAAAATCACCAACCTGCTAAGTTTTGTGTTGCCCTAATGTCCTGTGCCAAGCCCTGGCAGTGCCATCTGTTCTCAGCCACCTCCCCCAGGCTTGCTTATGGCTCACTCCCCTTCAAACCTGCTCAGTCTTCCTCATAGTGTTTATCACCCAATTAGCCACAGATTTTATTTGTTTTCCATTTATTGATGGTGCCTGGGCACTAAAATGTAAGCTCTAAATTCTAGGAGGACAGACACTTTGCTGCCTTTTGTTTTTTTAAACAGGGTGTGTTAGTTATGGTCTGTGAGCCCACAGTGTGACACAGGCTCTGCAACCTGGATAGGCTTTGATTGGTGTAAAAGCTACTTTTTCAGCTCCATGGTACTTTGCAGAAGTGACTTACAAAAGGAAAGATTTGTTTTGGATGATGATTTCAAAAGGATCAGGTCATGGTTGCTTGATCCATGTGTTTGGTTAGAACATGGTGGTTGGGGCTGGGTACATAATAGTGGACGTGAAGTGGACCCCAGGGAACACAGGAAGGGGCCAGGCCAAGATATAGCCTCTGGGGATACCTAGACCTGCTCCCTCCAGCTAAGCCCCATCCCTTACCCTTTGCAGACTCCAAATAACAGTATCATATGCCGAATCTATCAGTGATCAGGTCAGAGGCCTTAGGATCTTATTGTCTCAGGAACCCCCCCACACACACCGGAGGTGAGATTTACTGATTAGGAAATTAGTAATCCGGGTCCCAGTCAAAACCAACCTTCACTTGGATTTCCCCACACCTCAGAATCGGGGAGGACTTGGGTCTGGCCCACCTGTTTTTTCAGCACCTTGGAGAGCTCTGATCATTGCTGGCTCCTTGAACTTCATCTAATGAAAGGAACCAGATTCAGCTTCCTAACTGCTGGGTGAACTTTCCTTTCATGTGGCCCAATTTTGTGGCATCCTTGAAATTTGGGCCGGTAGCTTCCATTTGCCACCTTACCATTTAATGACACAGAAATCAAAGAGACATTCAGCACTTGAGCTATTTCTCTGCTCTTCCTCCTGCATTCAGCAGAAAATAATCACACTCACTACATCAATTTGGGACTTACATTCACAGGGCAACCCGAAGAGGACTTGGCTTATAATTTAGAATTCCTTCACCTAACATTTGGACTTATTTTTATGGCAGGAGCTATCTGAAGAGATTTTTCATTTTCTGAGTTTGAAAAGAAATTTAGGGTTATTTTCAATATCACCTTATTAAAATAGAAAGGGCTTTGAAGCAAGGCCAAATGTAGTGAATTTCCCATTTGTTGGGACTTTTTCCCAGTGTGAGCGAATAGCTTCTCCTCTTCCCTTTGCCATGTAAGGGGGTGGAAGCTTTCCTTCCCAAATGGCTTATTGTAGAGATGGGAGCATGTTTCCTAGTGCTGCATGAGAAGCCCTTCCCTTGGATTCACTTGAGCATAGAAACAGAAGCAAAGGCAGCAGGTGGGACAGTCTCCACACAGATGCACGGCTCCTTCATGAGCCTTGCTTGTCCTTCTGTTCCTGGAGACTGTAGGAAAGGGGTGGGGTGGCAGTGTCACATGCTTTCTGAGAGTCACAGCTTTCTTCCCACCCAGAGCGTGACTCTCATTGCAGAACTCCATTCTCCTGTTGGATGAGTCAGGGTTCTCTCAGGAAAAGAATCCATGGAATGAGTATATATGCACAGGTGTTGGGGGTCCCAGACCTGCATTGTGCCATGCACACAGGGAGTCAGTAGATTAGTTGACAGGATGTGGGTCAGGCAGTCCAACAATGGCTGTCTGCAGGTTGAAGAGTCAAAGAACCTCTCAGTCCACTGGGCTGGGGTCTCAGCAGTCCCAACCTGGCATTGACAGCCTGGAGGACTCCTGGAAGGCCACTGGCCTCCAGTCCACTTTGGAAGGCTGAGGAAGCAGGGTTCCAATGGCAGCAAAGGATAGTGTTGACAAGATAGATGCCCTCACCAGTAAATGGTATGACAGCTGGGCAAAAGTGCTTCTTTTCCTGGACTCTCTCTAGGCTGCCCCCAGAAGGGTTGCTAGCTCTGGGGAAGGTCTGTCTCCCTCACATCCTTTCTGGAAATGTGCCCACAGAGCTGTCCAAGAGGCATGTCTCTTTCTGGAATCTAGAGCTGATCAAGTTAACAATAGAAACAAATCACACGTCACCCGGACTCATCTTAGGTGGCTCTGGAACTGTGCGCAAGTCACTGCCTCAGCTCAGATTTTAGTACTCTCACCCCAGAATGATCATCTCAAGACAGAAAACATATCGCAGTATGGATCGCCAGTGTTCATTAACTTGCTCCCTTCCCTGAGCTACCCTCTGACCTTCTATTGAGATTCTGATGTCCAAGGATTTGACAAAGGTGAGGGTGTGGGAGTTGAGCTCAAAGAATTGTGGGAAGACTCAGTAACCAGATCCTACATCTGGAAAACAATCACCCCAGTGTCCTGCCACTGAAAAAGTCACCAGGCACCTAGACCCATGCCAACCAGAGTGGGTTCAAGCACATCACAGGGCTGTATTCCTGCAACAGGGTGGCTTCTAGTCACGTCACTGTGGATTGTCACTGGCATTCCCAGAGAAAACCTGCAGCCTAACTGGTGGTCAACACTTACTGATGTGGTACTGTGAGCAAGGGATTTAGCACCCTCCACCAAGCATCATGTGACTAGACTCAGAATGCATCTTGGTCATCACAGATGACAGCCCCGTCACCATGGCTGTAGCCCTGTCTCAGTTAGGGAAGTGCTAGAACTCCCTGACCACACACGTAGGTAACTAAGCTCACAAGGGTTAATGTGGAGTCCTAACTGGACCTTTCTAGGTTGGAGCTGTCAAATGGCAGCTGCAGGTTCAGGTGATGCAGCATCTTCTGTTTTGCAAAGAGCTGCTGAGCAAACAGGACAGGAGCCAGTTCCTCTATGAATTAAGTGCCAGTCATGATCATCGTGTTTCTGTCGTTTCTCAATAACAGTCTCTGACTTCATCCTTCCAGCTTGGCAGGTGGCTCAGTCTGCTTGCAGACAACACCGCAGTCTTGAACAATGCAAAGGCACACCTTTGCAAAAGAATCTGACACGATTGTTAGTTATTGCATAAAGACATAGGGGAATAGCTACAGGAATGTATTTTCCCACAACTACATTTTAACAACAGAGTGAATGGGAAAGGTGACATTTTCCACAGTGGCTTTGAAAAGCCACCACTGTGCAGAGATGTGTCTACTCAGCACAGGTGTTTCTGTCTTCCCATTAGCAAGAGATATTTTGCTCATGTTGAGTCTACAGCTCAGACTGTATGAACCCAGTTCTTTAGGGATAACTTGCTTGCTCCCCCCAGAAGAAGAGGGCAGTGTGCTTTCTCCCCTGAAATCTGGAGCTTGTATTCAGTTCTGCTGGATCTGTGTGGGTCGTCTACCTCAGCCTGTCACTTTGTTTCTAAAATGTAGACTGCTCAACAGCTGAAGGTGTCACAGAGTGACAGCACACGGCAGACACCCAGGCAAGGGTGCCTCTTGATTTTATGTTGCTGTGCTCTCCCTCCTCGTCAGTTCTCTGTGACAGCAAGAAAGCCATGAAAAATGTCACCCTTTACAATGGAGGCTGCTGGCCCTAGGCCAAGCCAGTGAGATCCCAGTGCCCAGCACACCTGTCAAAGGGAACGCTTATAGGAGAGGAGCACTTCTCCACTCAAGAGGTGAGGCATGGACTGTGGAGATGGCTCAGGGAGTGAAGTGCTGCCATGCAAGCATGATGGCTCATATCTGTAAGCCCAGGAGGGGCAGATACAGGAGGACCCCTGGGACTTGCTGGCTGGCTGTTCTGGTGGAATTGTTAAGTTCTGGATTCAGTGACAGACCTTGTCTCATAAGCATAAGGTATAAAACTGGTAGAGGAAGATACATTTGATAAGCATGCCTTTGTTCCACAAGGGGGCCCCATATTTGTCATCTTCATGACAAAAATTATGATTCCATGTCTCACAATAGGATTGTTCGAGACAGTTCCCATTGGAAGATTTTAATCAACTAAAACAAAGGGTAACTCTCTTGATTCGGAAGTAGTTTACCATATCAGGTGAATAGAAGCCTGCGGGTCTCTTACCTGAAGGAGCAAGAGCTGCTGGTGGGAGGCAGACATGCAGCACAGCCTTCCTCTGTGTGGCAGAACATTTCCTCCTGCCTCAGCACTTTTACTTCTCGGGCATTGCTTATCTCTTCACGGGGTCTGCACGCAGAGAAGATTTTCCTTTGAAATTGAGAAGGAACAGCACTCAGAGAAATTCCTAAAGAAGATTGTGTCCCTTCTGTTAAGCAATGATTGCAGAATTGATGCTGAGGAAACTTGTCAACATGTCTCGATGACAAGGGCACTACTGTATCTGCTTAAAAGTTGCCAACAGACTGTGGCGTCCTTGAAGGTTACCACAGAAAGTGTGTCAGGCTTAGCAGCCTCCAGTGGCTCCTATTTCTGGTCATACCACTGCCATGGAGACCTCTCGCCTTGCTGAGGTCTGGCAGTGTATGTGTTTGCATACGTGCAGCTGCATGCTGTGTGTTTGGGTATGTGTGTACTTGTGTCTGTTCACATATGTGTTTCTAGTGTACACGCACCTATATATGAACATGTGCACCTGCATTATTGTGTGTTCACTCAGGTGTATGTATATCTACACACATCTGTGTGCATGTTGCACATGTGTGTTTGTATGTTATACATGTGTGCCTGCGTGCATGTTTTCTGTGCTTGCATATGTGTGTGTGTGTGTGTATCTGTATGTGTCCATGAATACATGTGCATGTGTTGGTGTGTCCAGTAAACAGTGTTGGTAGGTGGACCAAGCATCCTGAGGACCAGGAAGACCCTCCAGCTCCCTCAAGAAAGGGTTGTACTTGTGTATCAAGGTGACTGAAACACAACACACAGGGAGGCTTTCTGACTGAGAGGTGAAGCAGGTGTGCTCAGGGGCAGGGGAAGGGCCAGGTACACAGCAAGAGAAGAAAGGGCCACTCTTGTCCTCACTTCATGTGCCACTCATCCAGGAAAGAGACCAGCTACACTGCCTTTCCCAGCCTCTGGAAGCCTTAGACCAGGACCACCCTCAGGCCCCAGCACCCCTGTTTACAGAGGCATCTGATCAAGTGTCAGCTGACTCTCATCAAAGCCTAGTGTGTGCTGCTCTTCACCATGTTGAGAGGGTGTAGCAAGTAGGGTCACATGTGAATATTGTGAGACGTTAGAAGATTAGAGCCAAAGCAACTTCAAAAGAAGGCTCTCATTCAAGTTAAATTCCGGCAGCTGTATGCGTGTGCTCTGTCTAACACACCTGTTGCACGAACACGATGCATTACTGAGCAGCCTTCTGTGTGATACAATTGTCTTTCTTTTCAGGAAGCTTCCACTCATTCATTTGTGCAACAAACACTCCCAGGCACACCATGGTGATTACAACGGAGGTGGGGTTCATGACAGAAAGAGAGAGAGAGAGAAACATGCAAATAAGTGAGGCTCTGGACCAGAACTGTGTTAAACCAGCAGTGGAGCCAAGTTCTCCTGTGGTGCCTGAGCAGCCAGAAACAGAGGTTGGGCCTTCTGGAAGCTGAACCACCTGGGCATGGCATCCTTGGGATACTGAAGGGCCTCAAGCCAATGATGCTGGGTCTGGTGGTGACACACACCAGTTCTACCCAACCCCACTAGGCTGGACACACTGAGAGGCTCCACCTGACTCCAAGCAGTCCTAGAAAGGGTTGTCCTGTTTTTCAGGAAGGCAACAGGGTTGGTGAGTGGTGGTCATAACTGCCGCAGAGGGGCACACCATCAGGGGTGGAGAGGCCTGAGAGTGGCAAGAAGGCTGGCGGGGACACCATTGTCAAAGAATTCCCAGCTGAGGCCTGGGCAGCAAGGCTGGAAAGATCAGTGACACTGTCCGCTCCTCACTCCATCCTTAGCACAAGGGCCTCTGAGGACTGAACACTTCTGCTAGGCATTCTCTTTGGGAGTATGCTAAGGATCCGCTCAGTGTCCATCACACATGCTGGCCCCATCCTCACTAAGAGCCTCTCTGTCCATCTCTGGTAATGGTACAAGACTCTCCATCTTGCTGCTGACATTCCCTTCCACGTGGACCATACAGACATTCCCTTCCATGTGGACAGTGCAGACATTCCCTTCCAAGTGGACAGTGCAGACATTCCCTTCCAAGTGGACAGTGCAGATATTCCCTTCCACGTGGACAGTGCAGACATTCCCTTCCATGTGGACAGTGCAGACATTCCCTTCCATGTGGACAGTACAGACATTCCCTTCCATGTGGACAGTGTAGACATTCCCTTACACGTGGACAGTGCAGAGACATTCCCTTCCACATTCCCTTCCACGTGACATTACAGACATTCCCTTCCACGTGGACAGTGCAGACATTCCCTTCCACGTGGACAGTGCAGACATTCCCTTCCACGTGGACAGTGCAGACATTCCCTTCCACGTGGACAGTGCAGACATTCCCTTCCACGTGGACAGTACAGACATTCCCTTCCATGTGGACAGTGCAGACATTCCCTTCCACATGGACAGTGCAGACATTCCCTCCATGTCCAGTGCAGACATTCCTTCCACGTGACATTACAGACATTCCCTTCCACGTGGACAGTGCAGTACAGACATTCCCTTCCAAGTGGACAGTGCAGACATTCCCTTCCACGTTCAGACATTCCTTCCATGTGGACAGTGCAGACATTCCCTTCCACGTGGTGGACAGTGCAGACATTCCCTTCAAACATTCCCTTCCACGTGGACAGTGCAGACATTCCCTTCCATGTGGACAGTGCAGACATTCCCTTCCACGTGGACATTATAGACATTCCCTTCCATGTGGACAGTGCAGACATTCCCTTCCCCATTCCCTTCCATGTGGACAGTTCAGACATTCCCTTCCATGTGGACAGTGCAGACATTCCCTTCCACGTGGACATTACAGACATTCCCTTCCATGTGGACAGTGCAGACATTCCCTTCCACATGGACAGTGCAGACATTCCCTTCCATGTGGACAGTGCAGACATTCCCTTCCACGTGGACATTACAGACATTCCCTTCCACGTGGACAGTGCAGACATTCCCTTCCACATGGACAGTGCAGACATTCCCTTCCACGTGGACAGTGCAGACATTCCTTCCATGTGGACAGTGGACATTCCTTCCACGTGCAGATATTCCCTTCCACGTGGACAGTGCAGACATTCCCTTCCACGTGGACCATACAGATATTCCCTTCCATGTGGACAGTGCAGACATTCCCTTCCACGTGGACAGTGCAGACATTCCCTTCCACGTGGACATTATAGACATTCCCTTCCAAGTGGACAGTGCAGTACAGACATTCCCTTCCAAGTGGACAGTGCAGACATTCCCTTCCACATGGACAGTGCAGACATTCCCTTCCACGTGGACAGTGCAGACATTCCCTTCCATGTGGACAGTGCAGACATTCCCTTCCACGTGGATCCCTTCCATGTGGACAGTACAGACATTCCCTTCCACGTGGACAGTGCAGACATTCCCTTCCACGTGGACAGTGCAGACATTCCCTTCCATGTGGACATTATAGACATTCCCTTCCAAGTGGACAGTGCAGTACAGACATTCCCTTCCAAGTGGACAGTGCAGACATTCCCTTCCACGTGGACATTACAGACATTCCCTTCCATGTGGACAGTGCAGACATTCCCTTCCACGTGGACAGTGCAGACATTCCCTTCCACGTGGACAGTGCAGACATTCCCTTCCACGTGGACAGTGCAGACATTCCCTTCCAAGTGGAGTGCAGTCCACATGGACAGACATTCCCTTCCACCAGTGCAGACATTCCATTCCACGTGGACAGTGCAGACATTCCCTTCCATGTGGACAGTGCAGACATTCCCTTCCACATGGACAGTGCAGACATTCCCTTCCACGTGGACAGTGCAGACATTCCCTTCCATGTGGACAGTGCAGACATTCCCTTCCACGTGGACAGTGCAGACATTCCCTTCCATGTGGACAGTACAGACATTCCCTTCCATGTGGACAGTGCAGACATTCCCTTCCACGTGGACAGTGCAGACATTCCCTTCCACGTGGACAGTGCAGACATTCCCTTCCACGTGGACATTGCAGACATTCCCTTCCAAGTGGACAGTGCAGTACAGACATTCCCTTCCAAGTGGACAGTGCAGACATTCCCTTCCATGTGGACAGTGCAGACATTCCCTTCCATGTGGACAGTGCAGACATTCCCTTCCACGTGGACATTACAGACATTCCCTTCCACGTGGACAGTGCAGACATTCCCTTCCACGTGGACAGTACAGACATTCCCTTCCACGTGGACATTACAGACATTCCCTTCCATGTGGACAGTACAGACATTCCCTTCCACGTGGACAGTGCAGACAGTGTGGACATTACAGACATTCCCTTCCACGTGGACAGTACAGACATTCCCTTCCACCAGACATTCCCTTCCACGTGGACAGTGCAGACATTCCCTTCCACATGGACAGTGCAGACATTCCCTTCCACATGGACAGTGCAGACATTTCCTTCCACATGGACAGTATAGACATTCCCTTCCACGTGGACAGTACAGACATTCCCCTCCATGTGGACACCGTCGACATTGCCTTCCACGTGGACAGTGCAGACATTCCCTTCCACGTGGACAGTGCAGACATTCCCTTCCACGTGGACAGTGCAGACATTCCCTTCCATGTGGACACCGTCGACATTGCCTTCCACGTGGACAGTGCAGACATTCCCTTCCACGTGGACAGTGCAGACATTCCCTTCCACGTGGACAGTGCGTGGACAGTGCAGACATTCCCTTCCACGTGGACAGTGCAGATATTTCCTTCCACATGGACAGTACAGACATTCCCTTCCACGTGGACAGTGCAGACATTCCCTTCCACGTGGACAGTGCAGACATTTCCTTCCACGTGGACAGTGCAGACATTCCCTTCCACGTGGACAGTGCAGATATTTCCTTCCACGTGGACAGTACAGACATTCCCTTCCACGTGGACAGTGCAGTGGACAGTGCAGACATTCCCTTCCATGTGGACACCGTCGACATTGCCTTCCACGTGGACAGTGCAGACATTCCCTTCCACGTGGACAGTGCAGACATTCCCTTCCACGTGGACAGTGCAGACATTCCCTTCCACGTGGACAGTGCAGATATTCCCTTCCACGTGGACAGTGCAGACATTCCCTTCCACGTGGACAGTGCAGACATTCCCTTCCACATGGACAGTGCAGACATTCCCTTCCACGTGGACAGTGCAGACATTCCCCTCCATGTGGACACCATCGACATTGCCTTCCACATGGACAGTGCAGACTTTCCCTTCCACGTGGACAGTGCAGATATTTCCTTCCACATGGACAGTACAGACATTCCCTTCCACGTGGACAGTGCAGACATTCCCCTCCATGTGGACACCGTCGACATTCCCTTCCGTGTGGACCGTCTATACAGCCCCTTCCTTGAGGTCTGACTCCAGCTCTCCCCACACCCTGCCCCTCTGGTCTCTGAGTCACATGACTTCTTCATGGTGTTTCTTCTCTCATACCCTGGCTTCTTCCATGACCACCAGGAATGAGACTGAAGAGGCTTCAAATCCAGAAAGCAGGCAGAGCCATGGCTCAGGGAAAGTGACACTGAGTGTGATGGTGACCAGGTTTGTTCCCACTACAAGTCCTAGACTTCTGTCCTGGAGACACAGAGGTTGCAGCAAGTGTCCTGGACTTGGGGATTTGTCGAAGCATCTGTGCCCATTGCAGTTTCCTTTTGCTTGCCTCTGCCCTGCATGCTGCTGGGATTCACTATCAACCTCTGGCACTGGAGCACATGCACTTTTCAGGTATAGGCCACATGAAAAGACCCAGGCATGGTCAGTGCTCAGGGGATCCTGCAAGAATCTCAGTCCACCCTCAAATCTCACTTCTTTCTCTACGTCTGTGTACCAGATGCACTTCTTTTTGGCATGTATGTGTGTATAGTTGGCATGCATGTGTGCATGCATGTTTATATCTGTGCAAGCATACACATGCATGTGTGTGTGTATGTGTTGTGCAGGCAGAGGCAAGAGGTCGACATCACATGTCTTTCTCAGTTACTCTGTGCCTTATTTTTTGAGAAAAAGCCTTGCACTGACCCTGAACTGGTCAATGACCCCTAAGGATACCCCTGTCCCCACATCCACAGCACAAGGACTACAGATGCTGCCACCACACCCAGCATTTTTAAATGAGAGTTAGGGATTTAAACGCTGGTCCTTGACCACTGAACAGCCTTCCCCAGCACTATTACTCACTCATTTAACTCCAGTGTGGTGATTTCATTTCATTGTGGCTAACAGAGCCAAGTCTTCCTTTTGCAGCCCTGAGACAGCAGATAGTGAATGCCAATGACAGGGTAGGTTTTAAACATCTTCCAAGCCCAACCCTCCCTCTCCTAGGTGGTAGACAACCAATTACTAAGGTTTCCTGTGTTTTATCTGGTGAGGTGCCAGGCTGGCATCATTGACACTTTCAGCAGCCTTTGGATCCCTGGGACTTGCCCTTCCTTGCTCTGCAGAGGCAGGAAGAGAAATATTTTCCTTACAATGTAGAATTGGATGTCTAAGTCACACACTTGTCAGCACTCTGTGCTCTGGATGCTTTGCTGACATGTAAATTTCACGAGCATTTCTGTCCTCCCTATTTTTTTCCCTGTGGGTTTACAAAGAGAGTGCATTATGAAAGCAAGTTCTGCACAAAAACTTAACATGTCAGAAACACATTACTCCTTGGGTAGTAGAATGGTAATTTCCACATAGTCTCCACTCACCAACACAGCAGTACTTTTTCCTTCCTTAGCACTAGCTGAGCATTGTTGTCACCAAAACACCTTTGACGTGCTGCACGGACACTTGCCACATTGTTGAGGTGATGAGTTTGTGAGAGAACAGAGATGCAGAGAGGAAAGAGCAGCCAGTCCCTACACCTGGGATCAGAGTGTTCTGGCTCCAGTGAGCTCTTGCTAGCATTAGGCAGTGTTCTGGCTCCAGTGAGCTCTCCCAGCATAGGGCAGTGCTCTGGCTCCAGTGAGCTCTCCCCGGCATAAGGCAGTGCTCTGGCTCCAGTGAGGTCTCCCCAGAATAAGGCAGTGCTCTGGCTCCAGTGAGCTCTCCCCGGCATAAGGCAGTGCTCTGGCTCCAATGAGCTCTCCTCAACATAAGGCAGTGTTCTGGCTCCAGTGAGCTCTCCCCAGCATAAGGCAGTGTCCTGGCTCCAGTGAGCTCTCCCCAGCATAAGGCAGTGTCCTGGCTCCAGTGAGCTCTCCCCAGCATAAGGCAGTGTCCTGGCTCCAGTGAGCTCTCCCCAGCATAAGGCAGTGTCCTGGCTCCAGTGAGCTCTCCCCAGCATAAGGCAGTGTCCTGGCTCCAATGAGCTCTCCCCAGCATAAGGCAGTGTTCTGTCTCCAGTGAGCTCTCCCCATCACAGGGCAGTGTTCTGGCTCCAGTGAGCTCTCCCCATCACAGGGCAGTGTCCTGGCTCCAATGAGCTCTCCCCAGCATAAGGCAGTGTTCTGTCTCCAGTGAGCTCTCCCCAGCATAAGGCAGTGTCCTGGCTCCAGTGAGCTCGCCCCATCACAGGGCAGTGTCCTGGCTCCAGTGAGCTCTCCCCAGCATAAGGCAGTGTTCTGGCTCCAGTGAGTTCTCCCCAGCATAAGGCAGTGTCCTGGCTCCAGTGAGCTCTCCCCATCACAGGGCAGTGTCCTGGCTCCAATGAGCTCTCCCCAGCATAAGGCAGTGTTCTGTCTCCAGTGAGCTCTCCCCAGCATAAGGCAGTGTTCTGGCTCCAGTGAGCTCTCCCCATCATAGGGCAGTGTTCTGGCTCCAGTGAGCTCTCCCCATCATAGGGCAGTGTTCTGGCTCCAGTGAGCTCTCCCCATTAGGGAAGTTCTCTGGCTTCATTGAACTCTCTTTAGCATAGGGCAGTGAGTGAACCACGTAGCATGGTCTTCTTTGTTGGGAAATTATAACATTAAGAATTAAAAAGCAAGTCTTTCAAAAGTAATATGAAGTAAAGGCAGAAACACAGACTTGAGGGATCTTGGGGGTAGGTGCAGAGGGCTCAAGCAAGCTGCTGCACTCCATTGAACCTCATGTCTCTGAGCCTTATTTCTTCATGTATGGAGATAGATCAGGGTTAAATCAGAGGACACATATGAAACCCTCTGGAAGAATGAAAGCACAGGCCCCTCTTCCTCTTCTTACATTTTGGTCTGGGAATGGAAATCTAAAGTGAGGGGGGCCATGACCCAGCTTTGGAACTCAGCCTGCTCATGCTGCCCTTCCTCCACTTGCCCCTTCTCCTTTGCAAAACTGGGCTTCCTCAGCTTATTTTTGTCTCACATATGGACAGAGCCTTATTTCTTTCTCCTGAATAGAATTTGACATCATTAATTTTGAGTAAATGACGTTTCTGCAAGGACATGCTTGACCCACTTTTGTTCTCTCCCTGGAATGAATCACCACTTCTGGAAGGAGAGACAAAGTCTTCACAGCATGTTCTATTAAATAACTTAAGAGTCAGCAAAGCGGCATGACCCACAGAGAAAAGTAGGTACCCAGCTTGGCAAGCACAGTGAGGCTGGGCACCTCCTCCCCTCTGCTTCTGTTTGCCCAGCAGATCACAGCCAGCACTGCATGTCCTGGCTGTTTAGATTTGCCCTGTTCTCTATGGGTTCTGTCTTTCCAGAACATTCTTTAATTGGTGGGTATTTCAGCTACCATCTCTTTGCTGAGATAAAACACCCAATGGAAGGAAAGAGTTTATTTCTTCCTACGGTCTTGAGGGGAAGCTTCAGCGTGTCAGAAGACGTGGAAGAGCAGAGGCCGGGCAGCACATTTTGCCACGGCAGCTGGGAAGTAGCAAGAGTGAGATGAGCTCTGGCAAAGGGGAGCTGGTTTTATAGCACCCCAAAGCCCATCCTCACAAACACACCTCCCCCAGCAAGGCTCCTCCTTCCTAATTGCCATCAGCTAGGGATCGAGTATGAGGCTTAATGGTCAATACATGAGGCTATGGTGGGACGTTTGACATTCAGAAACCCTAGTGGGTGATGAGGTAGCCTTGCTGAGCTGATGTGGTTTGTTATGAATGAGAAGTGAACCATGATACATAATGGGACAAAGATGGATCTGTAAAACATGTCTTTCCCCCACACAGATAGCTGTGTCCTTAGGAGCAATCAGAGCTAAAGTTTCCAAGATTCATCCCAAAATGATTCTGTATGTACAAGGATATGCAAATAGACACTCAGATTGCTTTACCCAAAAGAGGAGTCTTTGATTGCAAGGATATTCCAAAACATGCTTATTCATTTTCCGGTGGAAAAATGCCGAGGACATTTCTGCTTTTCTTCTGCAAGCAGTGGACATTCATGCACAAGGCATTGTTGATCAGGTTTTCATTACTCTTAAGTAAGTGCCCAGGAAGAACTCTGAGATCTCGTGGGCAAGTGTGAGTTTAAATTCATAAGCACAGGCTCTACAATTTCACACACACCCCCGGAAGTACAGTTCAGTGCCTGTGCTGTGACGGTCTGTGCTTGAACGTGGTGCTGGGCTTTTTCAGGCTCCCCTCTAGACAGGGAGGGGTGCCTCTCCCTGCTTGAGCTCTCATTCCCAACGTGACTGGTTAACTTTCCATGTACTGCTTGAATATCCGGACATTATTGTCTGAGGAGTGACCACTTGTTGTCAATATTGAATTAGATGGTTATATTTTCATACGGAGCTAAAAAAACTCATTTTTATGCTCTGGGTTTGTAGTCATTGATTTTATAGTATGGATGTCTCCACCTAGTACATATTATTTCTCTGATTGTTTTGATGGCTTTGCCAAAGAGAAGAAATTTCTATTTTGATGAAATCTACCTTATCAAATATTTATGATTATTTTCTTAAAAAATTAAGGGAATTTTGACTAGTCTGAGCTTTCCTCTTCCATTTGCTCTGGGCAGGTTTTCAAGCCATACTTTGGTGTATTTCCTGCTAGGAGCTACCTGCTGTGTATGGATTGGCAAGTCACTAAATGTTCCTGGAGAATGTCCTTCTGAAGAGCTACCACAGCCATCCAAGTCCACACAGTCTTCTCATGACAAGTCACTGAATGTTCCTGGAGAATGTCCTTCTGAAGAGCTACCACAGCCATCCATGTCCACACAGTCTCCTCATGACAAGTCACTGAATGTTCCTGGAGAGTGTCCTTCTGAAGAGCTAGCACAGTCATCCATGTCCACACAGTCTCCTCATGACAAGTCACTGAATGTTCCTGGAGAATGTCCTTCTGAAGAGCTACCACAGCCATCCAAGTCCACACAGTCTCCTCATGACAAGTCACTGAATGTTCCTGGAGAATGTCCTTCTGAAGAGCTACCACAGTCATCCAAGTCCACACAGTCTCCCCATGACAAGTCACTGAATGTTCCTGGAGAGTGTCCTTCTGAAGAGCTACCACAGCCATCCAAGTCCACACAGTCTCCTCATGACAAGTCACTGAATGTTCCTGGAGAGTGTCCTTCTGAAGAGCTACCACAGCCATCCATGTCCACACAGTCTCCTCATGACAAGTCACTGAATGTTCCTGGAGAGTGTCCTTCTGAAGAGCTACCACAGCCATCCATGTCCACACAGTCTCCTCATGACAAGTCACTGAATGTTCCTGGAGAATGTCCTTCTGAAGAGCTACCACAGTCATCCAAGTCCATACAGTCTCCTCATGACAAGTCACTGAATGTTCCTGGAGAATGTCCTTCTGAAGAGCTACCACAGTCATCCAAGTCCACACAGTCTCCTCATGACAAGTCACTGAATGTTCCTGGAGAATGTCCTTCTGAAGAGCTACCACAGCCATCCAAGTCCACACAGTCTCCTCATGACAAGTCACTGAATGTTCCTGGAGAGTGTCCTTCTGAAGAGCTACCACAGCCATCCAAGTCCACACAGTCTCCTCATGACAAGTCACTGAATGTTCCTGGAGAGTGTCCTTCTGAAGAGCTACCACAGCCATCCAAGTCCACACAGTCTCCTCATGACAAGTCACTGAATGTTCCTGGAGAATGTCCTTCTGAAGAGCTACCACAGCCATCCAAGTCCATACAGTCTCTCTCATGACAAGTCACTGAATGTTCCTGGAGAATGTCCTTCTGAAGAGCTACCACAGCCATCCAAGTCCACACAGTCTCCTCATGACAAGTCACTGAATGTTCCTGGAGAGTGTCCTTCTGAAGAGCTACCACAGCCATCCAAGTCCACACAGTCTCCTCATGACAAGTCACTGAATGTTCCTGGAGAATGTCCTTCTGAAGAGCTACCACAGCCATCCAAGTCCACACAGTCTCCTCATGACAAGTCACTGAATGTTCCTGGAGAGTGTCCTTCTGAAGAGCTACCACAGCCATCCAAGTCCACACAGTCTCCTCATGACAAGTCACTGAATGTTCCTGGAGAGTGTCCTTCTGAAGAGCTACCACAGCCATCCAAGTCCACACAGTCTCCTCATGACAAGTCACTGAATGTTCCTGGAGAGTGTCCTTCTGAAGAGCTACCACAGCCATCCAAGTCCATACAGTCTCCTCATGACAAGTCACTGAATGTTCCTGGAGAATGTCCTTCTGAAGAGCTACCACAGCCATCCAAGTCCACACAGTCTCTCATGACAAGTCACTGAATGTTCCTGGAGAATGTCCTTCTGAAGAGCTACCACAGCCATCCAAGTCCACACAGTCTCCTCATGACAAGTCACTGAATGTTCCTGGAGAGTGTCCTTCTGAAGAGCTACCACAGCCATCCAAGTCCACACAGTCTTCTCATGACAAGTCACTGAATGTTCCTGGAGAATGTCCTTCTGAAGAGCTACCACAGCCATCCAAGTCCACACAGTCTCCTCATGGTGAGTCACTGAATGTTCCTGGAGAATGTCCTTCTGAAGAGCTACCACAGTCATCCAAGTCCACACAGTCTCCCCATGACAAGTCACTGAATGTTCCTGGAGAATGTCCTTCTGAAGAGCTACCACAGCCATCCAAGTCCACACAGTCTCCTCATGACAAGTCACTGAATGTTCCTGGAGAGTGTCCTTCTGAAGAGCTACCACAGCCATCCAAGTCCACACAGTCTCCTCATGACAAGTCACTGAATGTTCCTGGAGAATGTCCTTCTGAAGAGCTACCACAGTCATCCAAGTCCACACAGTCTCCCCATGACAAGTCACTGAATGTTCCTGGAGAATGTCCTTCTGAAGAGCTACCACAGTCATCCAAGTCCATACAGTCTCCTCATGACAAGTCACTGAATGTTCCTGGAGAATGTCCTTCTGAAGAGCTACCACAGTCATCCAAGTCCATACAGTCTCCTCATGGTGAGTCACTGAATGTTCCTGGAGAATGTCCTTCTGAAGAGCTACCACAGCCATCCAAGTCCACACAGTCTCCCCATGACAAGTCACTGAATGTTCCTGGAGAATGTCCTTCTGAAGAGCTACCACAGCCATCCAAGTCCACACAGTCTCCTCATGACAAGTCACTGAATGTTCCTGGAGAGTGTCCTTCTGAAGAGCTACCACAGCCATCCAAGTCCACACAGTCTCCTCATGACAAGTCACTGAATGTTCCTGGAGAGTGTCCTTCTGAAGAGCTACCACAGCCATCCAAGTCCATACAGTCTCCTCATGACAAGTCACTGAATGTTCCTGGAGAATGTCCTTCTGAAGAGCTACCACAGCCATCCAAGTCCACACAGTCTCCTCATGACAAGTCACTGAATGTTCCTGGAGAATGTCCTTCTGAAGAGCTACCACAGCCATCCAAGTCCACACAGTCTCCTCATGACAAGTCACTGAATGTTCCTGGAGAATGTCCTTCTGAAGAGCTACCACAGCCATCCAAGTCCACACAGTCTCCTCATGACAAGTCACTGAATGTTCCTGGAGAATGTCCTTCTGAAGAGCTACCACAGTCATCCAAGTCCACACAGTCTCCTCATGACAAGTCACTGAATGTTCCTGGAGAGTGTCCTTCTGAAGAGCTACCACAGCCATCCAAGTCCACACAGTCTCCTCATGACAAGTCACTGAATGTTCCTGGAGAGTGTCCTTCTGAAGAGCTACCACAGCCATCCAAGTCCATACAGTCTCCTCATGACAAGTCACTGAATGTTCCTGGAGAATGTCCTTCTGAAGAGCTACCACAGTCATCCAAGTCCACACAGTCTCCTCATGACAAGTCACTGAATGTTCCTGGAGAATGTCCTTCTGAAGAGCTACCACAGCCATCCAAGTCCACACAGTCTCCTCATGACAAGTCACTGAATGTTCCTGGAGAGTGTCCTTCTGAAGAGCTACCACAGCCATCCAAGTCCACACAGTCTCCTCATGACAAGTCACTGAATGTTCCTGGAGAGTGTCCTTCTGAAGAGCTACCACAGTCATCCAAGTCCACACAGTCTCCTCATGACAAGTCACTGAATGTTCCTGGAGAATGTCCTTCTGAAGAGCTACCACAGCCATCCAAGTCCACACAGTCTCCTCATGACAAGTCACTGAATGTTCCTGGAGAATGTCCTTCTGAAGAGCTACCACAGCCATCCAAGTCCACACAGTCTCCTCATGACAAGTCACTGAATGTTCCTGGAGAGTGTCCTTCTGAAGAGCTACCACAGCCATCCAAGTCCACACAGTCTCCTCATGACAAGTCACTGAATGTTCCTGGAGAATGTCCTTCTGAAGAGCTACCACAGCCATCCAAGTCCACACAGTCTCCTCATGACAAGTCACTGAATGTTCCTGGAGAATGTCCTTCTGAAGAGCTACCACAGTCATCCAAGTCCACACAGTCTCCTCATGACAAGTCACTGAATGTTCCTGGAGAATGTCCTTCTGAAGAGCTACCACAGCCATCCAAGTCCATACAGTCTCCTCATGACAAGTCACTGAATGTTCCTGGAGAGTGTCCTTCTGAAGAGCTACCACAGCCATCCAAGTCCATACAGTCTCCTCATGACAAGTCACTGAATGTTCCTGGAGAGTGTCCTTCTGAAGAGCTACTACCACAGCCATCCAAGTCCATACAGTCTCCTCATGACAAGTCACTGAATGTTCCTGGAGAATGTCCTTCTGAAGAGCTACCACAGCCATCCAAGTCCACACAGTCTCCTCATGACAAGTCACTGAATGTTCCTGGAGAATGTCCTTCTGAAGAGCTACCACAGCCATCCAAGTCCACACAGTCTCCTCATGACAAGTCACTGAATGTTCCTGGAGAATGTCCTTCTGAAGAGCTACCACAGCCATCCAAGTCCACACAGTCTCCTCATGACAAGTCACTGAATGTTCCTGGAGAATGTCCTTCTGAAGAGCTACCACAGCCATCCAAGTCCACACAGTCTCCTCATGACAAGTCACTGAATGTTCCTGGAGAGTGTCCTTCTGAAGAGCTACCACAGCCATCCAAGTCCACACAGTCTCCTCATGACAAGTCACTGAATGTTCCTGGAGAATGTCCTTCTGAAGAGCTACCACAGCCATCCAAGTCCACACAGTCTCCTCATGACAAGTCACTGAATGTTCCTGGAGAATGTCCTTCTGAAGAGCTACCACAGCCATCCAAGTCCATACAGTCTCCTCATGACAAGTCACTGAATGTTCCTGGAGAATGTCCTTCTGAAGAGCTACCACAGCCATCCAAGTCCACACAGTCTCCTCATGACAAGTCACTGAATGTTCCTGGAGAATGTCCTTCTGAAGAGCTACCACAGCCATCCAAGTCCACACAGTCTCCTCATGACAAGTCACTGAATGTTCCTGGAGAGTGTCCTTCTGAAGAGCTACCACAGCCATCCAAGTCCACACAGTCTCCTCATGACAAGTCACTGAATGTTCCTGGAGAATGTCCTTCTGAAGAGCTACCACAGCCATCCAAGTCCACACAGTCTCCTCATGACAAGTCACTGAATGTTCCTGGAGAGTGTCCTTCTGAAGAGCTACCACAGCCATCCAAGTCCACACAGTCTCCTCATGACAAGTCACTGAATGTTCCTGGAGAGTGTCCTTCTGAAGAGCTACCACAGCCATCCAAGTCCACACAGTCTCCTCATGACAAGTCACTGAATGTTCCTGGAGAGTGTCCTTCTGAAGAGCTACCACAGCCATCCAAGTCCACACAGTCTCCTCATGACAAGTCACTGAATGTTCCTGGAGAGTGTCCTTCTGAAGAGCTACCACAGCCATCCAAGTCCACACAGTCTCCTCATGACAAGTCACTGAATGTTCCTGGAGAATGTCCTTCTGAAGAGCTACCACAGCCATCCAAGTCCATACAGTCTCCTCATGACAAGTCACTGAATGTTCCTGGAGAATGTCCTTCTGAAGAGCTACCACAGTCATCCAAGTCCACACAGTCTCCTCATGACAAGTCACTGAATGTTCCTGGAGAATGTCCTTCTGAAGAGCTACTACAGCCATCCAAGTCCACACAGTCTCCTCATGACAAGTCACTGAATGTTCCTGGAGAATGTCCTTCTGAAGAGCTACCACAGCCATCCAAGTCCACACAGTCTCCTCATGGCAAGTCACTGAATGTTCCTGGAGAATGTCCTTCTGAAGAGCTACCACAGCCATCCAAGTCCACACAGTCTCCTCATGACAAGTCACTGAATGTTCCTGGAGAATGTCCTTCTGAAGAGCTACCACAGCCATCCAAGTCCACACAGTCTCCTCATGACAAGTCACTGAATGTTCCTGGAGAATGTCCTTCTGAAGAGCTACCACAGCCATCCAAGTCCACACAGTCTCCTCATGACAAGTCACTGAATGTTCCTGGAGAATGTCCTTCTGAAGAGCTACCACAGCCATCCAAGTCCACACAGTCTCTCTCATGACAAGTCACTGAATGTTCCTGGAGAATGTCCTTCTGAAGAGCTACCACAGCCATCCAAGTCCACACAGTCTCCTCATGACAAGTCACTGAATGTTCCTGGAGAATGTCCTTCTGAAGAGCTACCACAGCCATCCAAGTCCACACAGTCTCCTCATGACAAGTCACTGAATGTTCCTGGAGAATGTCCTTCTGAAGAGCTACCACAGCCATCCAAGTCCACACAGTCTCCTCATGACAAGTCACTGAATGTTCCTGGAGAATGTCCTTCTGAAGAGCTACCACAGCCATCCAAGTCCACACAGTCTCCTCATGACAAGTCACTGAATGTTCCTGGAGAATGTCCTTCTGAAGAGCTACCACAGCCATCCAAGTCCACACAGTCTCCTCATGACAAGTCACTGAATGTTCCTGGAGAATGTCCTTCTGAAGAGCTACCACAGCCATCCAAGTCCACACAGTCTCCTCATGACAAGTCACTGAATGTTCCTGGAGAAGTGTCCTTCTGAAGAGCTACCACAGCCATCCAAGTCCACACAGTCTCCTCATGACAAGTCACTGAATGTTCCTGGAGAGTGTCCTTCTGAAGAGCTACCACAGCCATCCAAGTCCACACAGTCTCCTCATGACAAGTCACTGAATGTTCCTGGAGAATGTCCTTCTGAAAAGAGCTACCACAGCCATCCAAGTCCACACAGTCTCCTCATGACAAGTCACTGAATGTTCCTGGAGAATGTCCTTCTGAAGAGCTACCACAGCCATCCAAGTCCACACAGTCTCCTCATGACAAGTCACTGAATGTTCCTGGAGAGTGTCCTTCTGAAGAGCTACCACAGCCATCCAAGTCCACACAGTCTCCTCATGACAAGTCACTGAATGTTCCTGGAGAGTGTCCTTCTGAAGAGCTACCACAGCCATCCAAGTCCACACAGTCTCCTCATGACAAGTCACTGAATGTTCCTGGAGAGTGTCCTTCTGAAGAGCTACCACAGCCATCCAAGTCCACACAGTCTCCTCATGACAAGTCACTGAATGTTCCTGGAGAGTGTCCTTCTGAAGAGCTACCACAGCCATCCAAGTCCACACAGTCTCCTCATGACAAGTCACTGAATGTTCCTGGAGAGTGTCCTTCTGAAGAGCTACCACAGCCATCCAAGTCCACACAGTCTCCTCATGACAAGTCACTGAATGTTCCTGGAGAAGTGTCCTTCTGAAGAGCTACCACAGCCATCCAAGTCCACACAGTCTCCTCATGACAAGTCACTGAATGTTCCTGGAGAATGTCCTTCTGAAGAGCTACCACAGCCATCCAAGTCCACACAGTCTCCTCATGACAAGTCACTGAATGTTCCTGGAGAAGTGTCCTTCTGAAGAGCTACCACAGCCATCCAAGTCCACACAGTCTCCTCATGACAAGTCACTGAATGTTCCTGGAGAATGTCCTTCTGAAGAGCTACCACAGCCATCCAAGTCCACACAGTCTCCTCATGACAAGTCACTGAATGTTCCTGGAGAATGTCCTTCTGAAGAGCTACCACAGCCATCCAAGTCCACACAGTCTCCTCATGACAAGTCACTGAATGTTCCTGGAGAATGTCCTTCTGAAGAGCTACCACAGCCATCCAAGTCCACACAGTCTCCTCATGACAAGTCACTGAATGTTCCTGGAGAATGTCCTTCTGAAGAGCTACCACAGCCATCCAAGTCCACACAGTCTCCTCATGACAAGTCACTGAATGTTCCTGGAGAATGTCCTTCTGAAGAGCTACCACAGCCATCCAAGTCCACACAGTCTCCTCATGACAAGTCACTGAATGTTCCTGGAGAATGTCCTTCTGAAGAGCTACCACAGCCATCCAAGTCCACACAGTCTCCTCATGACAAGTCACTGAATGTTCCTGGAGAATGTCCTTCTGAAGAGCTACCACAGCCATCCAAGTCCACACAGTCTCCTCATGACAAGTCACTGAATGTTCCTGGAGAATGTCCTTCTGAAGAGCTACCACAGCCATCCAAGTCCACACAGTCTCCTCATGACAAGTCACTGAATGTTCCTGGAGAGTGTCCTTCTGAAGAGCTACCACAGCCATCCAAGTCCACACAGTCTCCTCATGACAAGTCACTGAATGTTCCTGGAGAATGTCCTTCTGAAGAGCTACCACAGCCATCCAAGTCCACAGTCAGTCTCCTCATGAGTCAAGTCACTGAATGTTCCTGGAGAATGTCCTTCTGAAGAGCTACCACAGCCATCCAAGTCCACACAGTCTCCTCATGACAAGTCACTGAATGTTCCTGGAGAATGTCCTTCTGAAGAGCTACCACAGCCATCCAAGTCCACACAGTCTCCTCATGGCAAGTCACTGAATGTTCCTGGAGAATGTCCTTCTGAAGAGCTACCACAGCCATCCAAGTCCACACAGTCTCCTCATGACAAGTCACTGAATGTTCCTGGAGAATGTCCTTCTGAAGAGCTACCACAGCCATCCAAGTCCACACAGTCTCCTCATGACAAGTCACTGAATGTTCCTGGAGAATGTCCTTCTGAAGAGCTACCACAGCCATCCAAGTCCACACAGTCTCCTCATGACAAGTCACTGAATGTTCCTGGAGAATGTCCTTCTGAAGAGCTACCACAGCCATCCAAGTCCACACAGTCTCCTCATGACAAGTCACTGAATGTTCCTGGAGAATGTCCTTCTGAAGAGCTACCACAGCCATCCAAGTCCACACAGTCTCCTCATGACAAGTCACTGAATGTTCCTGGAGAATGTCCTTCTGAAGAGCTACCACAGCCATCCAAGTCCACACAGTCTCCTCATGACAAGTCACTGAATGTTCCTGGAGAATGTCCTTCTGAAGAGCTACCACAGCCATCCAAGTCCACACAGTCTCCTCATGGCAAGTCACTGAATGTTCCTGGAGAATGTCCTTCTGAAGAGCTACCACAGCCATCCAAGTCCACACAGTCTCCTCATGACAAGTCACTGAATGTTCCTGGAGAATGTCCTTCTGAAGAGCTACCACAGCCATCCAAGTCCACACAGTCTCCTCATGGCAAGTCACTGAATGTTCCTGGAGAATGTCCTTCTGAAGAGCTACCACAGCCATCCAAGTCCACACAGTCTCCTCATGACAAGTCACTGAATGTTCCTGGAGAATGTCCTTCTGAAGAGCTACCACAGCCATCCAAGTCCACACAGTCTCCTCATGACAAGTCACTGAATGTTCCTGGAGAATGTCCTTCTGAAGAGCTACCACAGCCATCCAAGTCCACACAGTCTCCTCATGACAAGTCACTGAATGTTCCTGGAGAATGTCCTTCTGAAGAGCTACCACAGCCATCCAAGTCCACACAGTCTCCTCATGACAAGTCACTGAATGTTCCTGGAGAATGTCCTTCTGAAGAGCTACCACAGCCATCCAAGTCCACACAGTCTCCTCATGACAAGTCACTGAATGTTCCTGGAGAATGTCCTTCTGAAGAGCTACCACAGCCATCCAAGTCCCACAGTCTCCTCATGACAAGTCACTGAATGTTCCTGGAGAATGTCCTTCTGAAGAGCTACCACAGCCATCCAAGTCCACACAGTCTCCTCATGACAAGTCACTGAATGTTCCTGGAGAATGTCCTTCTGAAGAGCTACCACAGCCATCCAAGTCCACACAGTCTCCTCATGGCAAGTCACTGAATGTTCCTGGAGAATGTCCTTCTGAAGAGCTACCACAGCCATCCAAGTCCACACAGTCTCCTCATGACAAGTCACTGAATGTTCCTGGAGAATGTCCTTCTGAAGAGCTACCACAGCCATCCAAGTCCACACAGTCTCCTCATGACAAGTCACTGAATGTTCCTGGAGAATGTCCTTCTGAAGAGCTACCACAGCCATCCAAGTCCACACAGTCTCCTCATGACAAGTCACTGAATGTTCCTGGAGAATGTCCTTCTGAAGAGCTACCACAGCCATCCAAGTCCACACAGTCTCCTCATGACAAGTCACTGAATGTTCCTGGAGAATGTCCTTCTGAAGAGCTACCACAGCCATCCAAGTCCACACAGTCTCCTCATGACAAGTCACTGAATGTTCCTGGAGAGTGTCCTTCTGAAGAGCTACCACAGCCATCCAAGTCCACACAGTCTCCTCATGACAAGTCACTGAATGTTCCTGGAGAATGTCCTTCTGAAGAGCTACCACAGCCATCCAAGTCCACACAGTCTCCTCATGACAAGTCACTGAATGTTCCTGGAGAATGTCCTTCTGAAGAGCTACCACAGCCATCCAAGTCCACACAGTCTCCTCATGACAAGTCACTGAATGTTCCTGGAGAATGTCCTTCTGAAGAGCTACCACAGCCATCCAAGTCCACACAGTCTCCTCATGACAAGTCACTGAATGTTCCTGGAGAATGTCCTTCTGAAGAGCTACCACAGCCATCCAAGTCCACACAGTCTCCTCATGACAAGTCACTGAAATGTTCCTCTGAGAATGCCATCCAAGTCCTTCTGAATGAGCTACCACAGCCATCCAAGTCCACACAGTCTCCTCATGACAAGTCACTGAATGTTCCTGGAGAATGTCCTTCTGAAGAGCTACCACAGCCATCCAAGTCCACACAGTCTCCTCATGACAAGTCACTGAATGTTCCTGGAGAATGTCCTTCTGAAGAGCTACCACAGCCATCCAAGTCCACACAGTCTCCTCATGACAAGTCACTGAATGTTCCTGGAGAATGTCCTTCTGAAGAGCTACCACAGCCATCCAAGTCCACACAGTCTCCTCATGACAAGTCACTGAATGTTCCTGGAGAATGTCCTTCTGAAGAGCTACCACAGCCATCCAAGTCCACACAGTCTCCTCATGACAAGTCACTGAATGTCCTCTGAGAGCCATCCAAGTGTCCTTCTGAAGAGCTACCACAGCCATCCAAGTCCACACAGTCTCCTCATGACAAGTCACTGAATGTTCCTGGAGAATGTCCTTCTGAAGAGCTACCACAGCCATCCAAGTCCACACAGTCTCCTCATGACAAGTCACTGAATGTTCCTGGAGAATGTCCTTCTGAAGAGCTACCACAGCCATCCAAGTCCACACAGTCTCCTCATGACAAGTCACTGAATGTTCCTGGAGAATGTCCTTCTGAAGAGCTACCACAGCCATCCAAGTCCACACAGTCTCCTCATGACAAGTCACTGAATGTTCCTGGAGAATGTCCTTCTGAAGAGCTACCACAGCCATCCAAGTCCACACAGTCTCCTCATGACAAGTCACTGAATGTTCCTGGAGAATGTCCCTTCTGAAGAGCTACCACAGCCATCCAAGTCCACACAGTCTCCTCATGACAAGTCACTGAATGTTCCTGGAGAATGTCCTTCTGAAGAGCTACCACAGCCATCCAAGTCCACACAGTCTCCTCATGACAAGTCACTGAATGTTCCTGGAGAATGTCCTTCTGAAGAGCTACCACAGCCATCCAAGTCCACACAGTCTCCTCATGACAAGTCACTGAATGTTCCTGGAGAATGTCCTTCTGAAGAGCTACCACAGCCATCCAAGTCCACACAGTCTCCTCATGACAAGTCACTGAATGTTCCTGGAGAATGTCCTTCTGAAGAGCTACCACAGCCATCCAAGTCCACACAGTCTCCTCATGGCAAGTCACTGAATGTTCCTGGAGAATGTCCTTCTGAAGAGCTACCACAGCCATCCAAGTCCACACAGTCTCCTCATGACAAGTCACTGAATGTTCCTGGAGAATGTCCTTCTGAAGAGCTACCACAGCCATCCAAGTCCACACAGTCTCCTCATGACAAGTCACTGAATGTTCCTGGAGAATGTCCTTCTGAAGAGCTACCACAGCCATCCAAGTCCACACAGTCTCCTCATGACAAGTCACTGAATGTTCCTGGAGAATGTCCTTCTGAAGAGCTACCACAGCCATCCAAGTCCACACAGTCTCCTCATGACAAGTCACTGAATGTTCCTGGAGAATGTCCTTCTGAAGAGCTACCACAGCCATCCAAGTCCACACAGTCTCCTCATGACAAGTCACTGAATGTTCCTGGAGAATGTCCTTCTGAAGAGCTACCACAGCCATCCAAGTCCACACAGTCTCCTCATGACAAGTCACTGAATGTTCCTGGAGAATGTCCTTCTGAAGAGCTACCACAGCCATCCAAGTCCACACAGTCTCCTCATGACAAGTCACTGAATGTTCCTGGAGAATGTCCTTCTGAAGAGCTACCACAGCCATCCAAGTCCACACAGTCTCCTCATGACAAGTCACTGAATGTTCCTGGAGAATGTCCTTCTGAAGAGCTACCACAGCCATCCAAGTCCACACAGTCTCCTCATGACAAGTCACTGAATGTTCCTGGAGAATGTCCTTCTGAAGAGCTACCACAGCCATCCAAGTCCACACAGTCTCCTCATGACAAGTCACTGAATGTTCCTGGAGAATGTCCTTCTGAAGAGCTACCACAGCCATCCAAGTCCACACAGTCTCCTCATGACAAGTCACTGAATGTTCCTGGAGAATGTCCTTCTGAAGAGCTACCACAGCCATCCAAGTCCACACAGTCTCCTCATGACAAGTCACTGAATGTTCCTGGAGAATGTCCTTCTGAAGAGCTACCACAGCCATCCAAGTCCACACAGTCTCCTCATGACAAGTCACTGAATGTTCCTGGAGAATGTCCTTCTGAAGAGCTACCACAGCCATCCAAGTCCACACAGTCTCCTCATGACAAGTCACTGAATGTTCCTGGAGAATGTCCTTCTGAAGAGCTACCACAGCCATCCAAGTCCATACAGTCTCCTCATGACAAGTCACTGAATGTTCCTGGAGAATGTCCTTCTGAAGAGCTACCACAGCCATCCAAGTCCACACAGTCTCCTCATGACAAGTCACTGAATGTTCCTGGAGAATGTCCTTCTGAAGAGCTACCACAGCCATCCAAGTCCACACAGTCTCCTCATGACAAGTCACTGAATGTTCCTGGAGAATGTCCTTCTGAAGAGCTACCACAGCCATCCAAGTCCACACAGTCTCCTCATGACAAGTCACTGAATGTTCCTGGAGAATGTCCTTCTGAAGAGCTACCACAGCCATCCAAGTCCACACAGTCTCCTCATGACAAGTCACTGAATGTTCCTGGAGAATGTCCTTCTGAAGAGCTACCACAGCCATCCAAGTCCACACAGTCTCCTCATGACAAGTCACTGAATGTTCCTGGAGAATGTCCTTCTGAAGAGCTACCACAGCCATCCAAGTCCACACAGTCTCCTCATGACAAGTCACTGAATGTTCCTGGAGAGTGTCCTTCTGAAGAGCTACCACAGCCATCCAAGTCCACACAGTCTCCTCATGACAAGTCACTGAATGTTCCTGGAGAATGTCCTTCTGAAGAGCTACCACAGCCATCCAAGTCCACACAGTCTCCTCATGACAAGTCACTGAATGTTCCTGGAGAATGTCCTTCTGAAGAGCTACCACAGCCATCCAAGTCCACACAGTCTCCTCATGACAAGTCACTGAATGTTTCTGGAGAATGTCCTTCTGAAGAGCTACCACAGCCATCCAAGTCCATACAGTCTCCTCATGACAAGTCACTGAATGTTCCTGGAGAATGTCCTTCTGAAGAGCTACCACAGCCATCCAAGTCCACACAGTCTCCTCATGACAAGTCACTGAATGTTCCTGGAGAATGTCCTTCTGAAGAGCTACCACAGCCATCCAAGTCCACACAGTCTCCTCATGACAAGTCACTGAATGTTCCTGGAGAATGTCCTTCTGAAGAGCTACCACAGCCATCCAAGTCCACACAGTCTCCTCATGACAAGTCACTGAATGTTCCTGGAGAGTGTCCTTCTGAAGAGCTACCACAGCCATCCAAGTCCACACAGTCTCCTCATGGCAAGTCACTGAATGTTCCTGGAGAATGTCCTTCTGAAGAGCTACCACAGCCATCCAAGTCCACACAGTCTCCTCATGACAAGTCACTGAATGTTCCTGGAGAATGTCCTTCTGAAGAGCTACCACAGCCATCCAAGTCCACACAGTCTCCTCATGACAAGTCACTGAATGTTCCTGGAGAATGTCCTTCTGAAGAGCTACCACAGCCATCCAAGTCCACACAGTCTCCTCATGACAAGTCACTGAATGTTCCTGGAGAATGTCCTTCTGAAGAGCTACCACAGCCATCCAAGTCCACACAGTCTCCTCATGACAAGTCACTGAATGTTCCTGGAGAATGTCCTTCTGAAGAGCTACCACAGCCATCCAAGTCCACACAGTCTCCTCATGACAAGTCACTGAATGTTCCTGGAGAATGTCCTTCTGAAGAGCTACCACAGCCATCCAAGTCCACACAGTCTCCTCATGACAAGTCACTGAATGTTCCTGGAGAATGTCCTTCTGAAGAGCTACCACAGCCATCCAAGTCCACACAGTCTCCTCATGACAAGTCACTGAATGTTCCTGGAGAATGTCCTTCTGAAGAGCTACCACAGCCATCCAAGTCCACACAGTCTCCTCATGACAAGTCACTGAATGTTCCTGGAGAATGTCCTTCTGAAGAGCTACCACAGCCATCCAAGTCCACACAGTCTCCTCATGACAAGTCACTGAATGTTCCTGGAGAATGTCCTTCTGAAGAGCTACCACAGCCATCCAAGTCCACACAGTCTCCTCATGACAAGTCACTGAATGTTCCTGGAGAATGTCCTTCTGAAGAGCTACCACAGCCATCCAAGTCCACACAGTCTCCTCATGACAAGTCACTGAATGTTCCTGGAGAATGTCCTTCTGAAGAGCTACCACAGCCATCCAAGTCCACACAGTCTCCTCATGACAAGTCACTGAATGTTCCTGGAGAATGTCCTTCTGAAGAGCTACCACAGCCATCCAAGTCCACACAGTCTCCTCATGACAAGTCACTGAATGTTCCTGGAGAATGTCCTTCTGAAGAGCTACCACAGCCATCCAAGTCCACACAGTCTCCTCATGACAAGTCACTGAATGTTCCTGGAGAATGTCCTTCTGAAGAGCTACCACAGCCATCCAAGTCCACACAGTCTCCTCATGACAAGTCACTGAATGTTCCTGGAGAGTGTCCTTCTGAAGAGCTACCACAGCCATCCAAGTCCACACAGTCTCCTCATGACAAGTCACTGAATGTTCCTGGAGAGTGTCCTTCTGAAGAGCTACCACAGCCATCCAAGTCCACACAGTCTCCTCATGACAAGTCACTGAATGTTCCTGGAGAATGTCCTTCTGAAGAGCTACCACAGCCATCCAAGTCCACACAGTCTCCTCATGACAAGTCACTGAATGTTCCTGGAGAGTGTCCTTCTGAAGAGCTACCACAGCCATCCAAGTCCACACAGTCTCCTCATGACAAGTCACTGAATGTTCCTGGAGAATGTCCTTCTGAAGAGCTACCACAGCCATCCAAGTCCACACAGTCTCCTCATGACAAGTCACTGAATGTTCCTGGAGAATGTCCTTCTGAAGAGCTACCACAGCCATCCAAGTCCACACAGTCTCCTCATGACAAGTCACTGAATGTTCCTGGAGAATGTCCTTCTGAAGAGCTACCACAGCCATCCAAGTCCACACAGTCTCCTCATGACAAGTCACTGAATGTTCCTGGAGAATGTCCTTCTGAAGAGCTACCACAGCCATCCAAGTCCACACAGTCTCCTCTCATGACAAGTCACTGAATGTTCCTGGAGAATGTCCTTCTGAAGAGCTACCACAGCCATCCAAGTCCACACAGTCTCCTCATGACAAGTCACTGAATGTTCCTGGAGAATGTCCTTCTGAAGAGCTACCACAGCCATCCAAGTCCACACAGTCTCCTCATGACAAGTCACTGAATGTTCCTGAGAAGTGTCCTTCTGAAGAGCTACCACAGCCATCCAAGTCCACACAGTCTCCTCATGACAAGTCACTGAATGTTCCTGGAGAGTGTCCTTCTGAAGAGCTACCACAGCCATCCAAGTCCACACAGTCTCCTCATGACAAGTCACTGAATGTTCCTGGAGAATGTCCTTCTGAAGAGCTACCACAGCCATCCAAGTCCACACAGTCTCCTCATGACAAGTCACTGAATGTTCCTGGAGAATGTCCTTCTGAAGAGCTACCACAGCCATCCAAGTCCACACAGTCTCCTCATGACAAGTCACTGAATGTTCCTGGAGAATGTCCTTCTGAAGAGCTACCACAGCCATCCAAGTCCACACAGTCTCCTCATGACAAGTCACTGAATGTTCCTGGAGAATGTCCTTCTGAAGAGCTACCACAGCCATCCAAGTCCACACAGTCTCCTCATGACAAGTCACTGAATGTTCCTGGAGAAGTGTCCTTCTGAAGAGCTACCACAGCCATCCAAGTCCACACAGTCTCCTCATGACAAGTCACTGAATGTTCCTGGAGAATGTCCTTCTGAAGAGCTACCACAGCCATCCAAGTCCACACAGTCTCCTCATGACAAGTCACTGAATGTTCCTGGAGAATGTCCTTCTGAAGAGCTACCACAGCCATCCAAGTCCACACAGTCTCCTCATGACAAGTCACTGAATGTTCCTGGAGAATGTCCTTCTGAAGAGCTACCACAGCCATCCAAGTCCACACAGTCTCCTCATGACAAGTCACTGAATGTTCCTGGAGAATGTCCTTCTGAAGAGCTACCACAGCCATCCAAGTCCACACAGTCTCCTCATGACAAGTCACTGAATGTTCCTGGAGAGTGTCCTTCTGAAGAGCTACCACAGCCATCCAAGTCCACACAGTCTCCTCATGACAAGTCACTGAATGTTCCTGGAGAATGTCCTTCTGAAGAGCTACCACAGCCATCCAAGTCCACACAGTCTCCTCATGACAAGTCACTGAATGTTCCTGGAGAATGTCCTTCTGAAGTGCTACCACAGCCATCCAAGTCCACACTGTCTTCTCATGGCAAGTCACTGAATATTTCTGGAGAATGTCCTTCTGAAGAGCTACCACAGGCATCCAAGTCCACACAGTCTCCTCATGGTAAGTCACTGAATGTTCCTGGAGAATGTCCTTCTGAAGAGCTACCACAGCCATCCAAGTCCACACAGTCTCCTCATGACAAGTCACTGAATGTTCCTGGAGAATGTCCTTCTGAAGAGCTACCACAGCCATCCAAGTCCACACAGTCTCCTCATGGTAAGTCACTGAATGTTCCTGGAGAGTGTCCTTCTGAAGAGCTACCACAGCCATCCAAGTCCACACAGTCTCCTCATGACAAGTCACTGAATGTTTCTGGAGAGTGTCCTTCTGAAGAGCTACCACAGCCATCCAAGTCCACACAGTCTCCTCATGACAAGTCACTGAATGTTCCCGGAGAGTGTCCTTCTGAAGAGCTACCACGGCCATCCATCCATACAGTCTCCTCATGACAAGGCACTGAATGTTCCTGGAGAGTGTCCTTCTGAAGAGCTACCACAGCCATCCAAGTCCACACAGTCTCCTCATGACAAGTCACTGAATGTTCCTGGAGAATGTCCTTCTGAAGAGCTACCACAGCCATCCAAGTCCACACAGTCTCCTCATGACAAGTCACTGAATGTTCCTGGAGAGTGTCCTTCTGAAGAGCTACCACAGCCATCCAAGTCCACACAGTCTCCTCATGACAAGTCACTGAATGTTCCTGGAGAATGTCCTTCTGAAGAGCTACCACAGCCATCCAAGTCCACACAGTCTCCTCATGACAAGTCACTGAATGTTCCTGGAGAATGTCCTTCTGAAGAGCTACCACAGTCATCCAAGTCCACACAGTCTCCTCATGACAAGTCACTGAATGTTCCTGGAGAATGTCCTTCTGAAGAGCTACCACAGTCATCCAAGTCCATACAGTCTCCTCATGACAAGTCACTGAATGTTCCTGGAGAGTGTCCTTCTGAAGAGCTACCACAGCCATCCAAGTCCACACAGTCTCCTCATGACAAGTCACTGAATGTTTCTGGAGAATGTCCTTCTGAAGAGCTACCACAGCCATCCAAGTCCACACAGTCTCCTCATGACAAGTCACTGAATGTTCCTGGAGAATGTCCTTCTGAAGAGCTACCACAGCCATCCAAGTCCACACAGTCTCCTCATGACAAGTCACTGAATGTTCCTGGAGAATGTCCTTCTGAAGAGCTACCACAGCCATCCAAGTCCACACAGTCTCCTCATGACAAGTCACTGAATGTTTCTGGAGAATGTCCTTCTGAAGAGCTACCACAGCCATCCAAGTCCATACAGTCTCCTCATGACAAGTCACTGAATGTTCCTGGAGAATGTCCTTCTGAAGAGCTACCACAGCCATCCAAGTCCACACAGTCTTCTCATGACAAGTCACTGAATGTTCCCGGAGAATGTCCTTCTGAAGAGCTACCACAGCCATCCAAGTCCACACAGTCTCCTCATGACAAGTCACTGAATGTTCCTGGAGAATGTCCTTCTGAAGAGCTACCACAGCCATCCAAGTCCACACAGTCTCCTCATGACAAGTCACTGAATGTTCCTGGAGAGTGTCCTTCTGAAGAGCTACCACAGCCATCCAAGTCCACACAGTCTCCTCATGACAAGTCACTGAATGTTCCTGGAGAATGTCCTTCTGAAGAGCTACCACAGCCATCCAAGTCCACACAGTCTCCTCATGGCAAGTCACTGAATGTTCCTGGAGAATGTCCTTCTGAAGAGCTACCACAGCCATCCAAGTCCATACAGTCTCCTCATGACAAGTCACTGAATGTTCCTGGAGAATGTCCTTCTGAAGAGCTACCACAGCCATCCAAGTCCACACAGTCTCCTCATGACAAGTCACTGAATGTTCCTGGAGAATGTCCTTCTGAAGAGCTACCACAGCCATCCAAGTCCACACAGTCTCCTCATGACAAGTCACTGAATGTTCCTGGAGAATGTCCTTCTGAAGAGCTACCACAGCCATCCAAGTCCATACAGTCTCCTCATGACAAGTCACTGAATGTTCCTGGAGAATGTCCTTCTGAAGAGCTACCACAGCCATCCAAGTCCACACAGTCTCATCATGGCAAGTCATTCAGTGAATGTTCCTGGAGAATGTCCTTCTGAAGAGCTACCACAGCCATCCAAGTCCACACAGTCTCCTCATGGCAAGTCACTGAATGTTCCTGGAGAATGTCCTTCTGAAGAGCGACCACAGCCATCCAAGTCCACACAGTCTCCTCATGGCAAGTCACTGAATGTTTCTGGACAATGTCCTTCTGAAGAGCTACCACAGTCATCCAAGTCCATACAGTCTCCTCATGGCAAGTCACTGAATGTTTCTGGAGAATGTCCTTCTGAAGAGCTACCACAGCCATCCAAGTCCACACAGTCTCCTCATGACAAGTCACTGAATGTTCCTGGAGAATGTCCTTCTGAAGAGCTACCACAGCCATCCAAGTCCACACAGTCTCCTCATGACAAGTCACTGAATGTTCCTGGAGAATGTCCTTCTGAAGAGCTACCACAGCCATCCAAGTCCACACAGTCTCCTCATGACAAGTCACTGAATGTTCCTGGAGAATGTCCTTCTGAAGAGCTACCACAGCCATCCAAGTCCACACAGTCTCCTCATGACAAGTCACTGAATGTTCCTGGAGAATGTCCTTCTGAAGAGCTACCACAGCCATCCAAGTCCACACAGTCTCCTCATGACAAGTCACTGAATGTTCCTGGAGAATGTCCTTCTGAAGAGCTACCACAGCCATCCAAGTCCACACAGTCTCCTCATGACAAGTCACTGAATGTTCCTGGAGAATGTCCTTCTGAAGAGCTACCACAGCCATCCAAGTCCACACAGTCTCCTCATGACAAGTCACTGAATGTTCCTGGAGAATGTCCTTCTGAAGAGCTACCACAGCCATCCAAGTCCACACAGTCTCCTCATGACAAGTCACTGAATGTTCCTGGAGAATGTCCTTCTGAAGAGCTACCACAGTCATCCAAGTCCACACAGTCTCCTCATGACAAGTCACTGAATGTTCCTGGAGAGTGTCCTTCTGAAGAGCTACCACAGCCATCCAAGTCCACACAGTCTCCTCATGACAAGTCACTGAATGTTCCTGGAGAGTGTCCTTCTGAAGAGCTACCACAGCCATCCAAGTCCACACAGTCTCCTCATGACAAGTCACTGAATGTTCCTGGAGAATGTCCTTCTGAAGAGCTACCACAGCCATCCAAGTCAAGTCCACACAGTCTCCTCATGACAAGTCACTGAATGTTCCTGGAGAGTGTCCTTCTGAAGAGCTACCACAGTCATCCAAGTCCACACAGTCTCCTCATGACAAGTCACTGAATGTTCCTGGAGAGTGTCCTTCTGAAGAGCTACCACAGCCATCCAAGTCCACACAGTCTCCTCATGACAAGTCACTGAATGTTCCTGGAGAATGTCCTTCTGAAGAGCTACCACAGCCATCCAAGTCCACACAGTCTCCTCATGACAAGTCACTGAATGTTCCTGGAGAGTGTCCTTCTGAAGAGCTACCACAGCCATCCAAGTCCACACAGTCTCCTCATGACAAGTCACTGAATGTTCCTGGAGAATGTCCTTCTGAAGAGCTACCACAGCCATCCAAGTCCACACAGTCTCCTCATGACAAGTCACTGAATGTTCCTGGAGAATGTCCTTCTGAAGAGCTACCACAGCCATCCAAGTCCACACAGTCTCCTCATGACAAGTCACTGAATGTTCCTGGAGAATGTCCTTCTGAAGAGCTACCACAGCCATCCAAGTCCACACAGTCTCCTCATGACAAGTCACTGAATGTTCCTGGAGAATGTCCTTCTGAAGAGCTACCACAGCCATCCAAGTCCACACAGTCTCCTCATGACAAGTCACTGAATGTTCCTGGAGAATGTCCTTCTGAAGAGCTACCACAGCCATCCAAGTCCACACAGTCTCCTCATGACAAGTCACTGAATGTTCCTGGAGAATGTCCTTCTGAAGAGCTACCACAGCCATCCAAGTCCATACAGTCTCCTCATGACAAGTCACTGAATGTTCCTGGAGAATGTCCTTCTGAAGAGCTACCACAGCCATCCAAGTCCACACAGTCTCCTCATGACAAGTCACTGAATGTTCCTGGAGAATGTCCTTCTGAAGAGCTACCACAGCCATCCAAGTCCATACAGTCTCCTCATGACAAGTCACTGAATGTTCCTGGAGAATGTCCTTCTGAAGAGCTACCACAGCCATCCAAGTCCACACAGTCTCCTCATGACAAGTCACTGAATGTTCCTGGAGAATGTCCTTCTGAAGAGCTACCACAGTCATCCAAGTCCACACAGTCTCCTCATGACAAGTCACTGAATGTTCCTGGAGAATGTCCTTCTGAAGAGCTACCACAGTCATCCAAGTCCACACAGTCTCCTCATGACAAGTCACTGAATGTTCCTGGAGAGTGTCCTTCTGAAGAGCTACCACAGCCATCCAAGTCCACACAGTCTCCTCATGACAAGTCACTGAATGTTCCTGGAGAATGTCCTTCTGAAGAGCTACCACAGCCATCCAAGTCCACACAGTCTCCTCATGACAAGTCACTGAATGTTCCTGGAGAATGTCCTTCTGAAGAGCTACCACAGCCATCCAAGTCCACACAGTCTCCTCATGACAAGTCACTGAATGTTCCTGGAGAATGTCCTTCTGAAGAGCTACCACAGCCATCCAAGTCCACACAGTCTCCTCATGACAAGTCACTGAATGTTCCTGGAGAATGTCCTTCTGAAGAGCTACCACAGCCATCCAAGTCCACACAGTCTCCTCATGACAAGTCACTGAATGTTCCTGGAGAATGTCCTTCTGAAGAGCTACCACAGCCATCCAAGTCCACACAGTCTCCTCATGACAAGTCACTGAATGTTCCTGGAGAGTGTCCTTCTGAAGAGCTACCACAGCCATCCAAGTCCACACAGTCTCCTCATGACAAGTCACTGAATGTTTCTGGAGAATGTCCTTCTGAAGAGCTACCACAGCCATCCAAGTCCCACAGTCTCCTCATGGCAAGTCACTGAATGTTCCTGGAGAATGTCCTTCTGAAGAGCTACCACAGCCATCCAAGTCCACACAGTCTCCTCATGACAAGTCACTGAATGTTCCTGGAGAATGTCCTTCTGAAGAGCTACCACAGCCATCCAAGTCCACACAGTCTCCTCATGACAAGTCACTGAATGTTTCTGGAGAATGTCCTTCTGAAGAGCTACCACAGCCATCCAAGTCCACACAGTCTCCTCATGACAAGTCACTGAATGTTCCTGGAGAGTGTCCTTCTGAAGAGCTACCACAGCCATCCAAGTCCACACAGTCTCCTCATGACAAGTCACTGAATGTTCCTGGAGAATGTCCTTCTGAAGAGCTACCACAGCCATCCAAGTCCACACAGTCTCCTCATGACAAGTCACTGAATGTTCCTGGAGAATGTCCTTCTGAAGAGCTACCACAGCCATCCAAGTCCACACAGTCTCCTCATGACAAGTCACTGAATGTTCCTGGAGAATGTCCTTCTGAAGAGCTACCACAGCCATCCAAGTCCACACAGTCTCCTCATGACAAGTCACTGAATGTTCCTGGAGAATGTCCTTCTGAAGAGCTACCACAGCCATCCAAGTCCACACAGTCTCCTCATGACAAGTCACTGAATGTTCCTGGAGAATGTCCTTCTGAAGAGCTACCACAGCCATCCAAGTCCACACAGTCTCCTCATGACAAGTCACTGAATGTTCCTGGAGAATGTCCTTCTGAAGAGCTACCACAGCCATCCAAGTCCACACAGTCTCCTCATGACAAGTCACTGAATGTTCCTGGAGAATGTCCTTCTGAAGAGCTACCACAGCCATCCAAGTCCACACAGTCTCCTCATGACAAGTCACTGAATGTTCCTGGAGAATGTCCTTCTGAAGAGCTACCACAGCCATCCAAGTCCACACAGTCTCCTCATGACAAGTCACTGAATGTTCCTGGAGAATGTCCTTCTGAAGAGCTACCACAGTCATCCAAGTCCACACAGTCTCCTCATGACAAGTCACTGAATGTTCCTGGAGAATGTCCTTCTGAAGAGCTACCACAGCCATCCAAGTCCACACAGTCTCCTCATGACAAGTCACTGAATGTTCCTGGAGAATGTCCTTCTGAAGAGCTACCACAGCCATCCAAGTCCACACAGTCTCCTCATGACAAGTCACTGAATGTTCCTGGAGAATGTCCTTCTGAAGAGCTACCACAGCCATCCAAGTCCACACAGTCTCCTCATGACAAGTCACTGAATGTTCCTGGAGAATGTCCTTCTGAAGAGCTACCACAGCCATCCAAGTCCACACAGTCTCCTCATGACAAGTCACTGAATGTTCCTGGAGAATGTCCTTCTGAAGAGCTACCACAGCCATCCAAGTCCACACAGTCTCCTCATGACAAGTCACTGAATGTTCCTGGAGAATGTCCTTCTGAAGAGCTACCACAGCCATCCAAGTCCACACAGTCTCCTCATGACAAGTCACTGAATGTTCCTGGAGAATGTCCTTCTGAAGAGCTACCACAGCCATCCAAGTCCACACAGTCTCCTCATGACAAGTCACTGAATGTTCCTGGAGAATGTCCTTCTGAAGAGCTACCACAGCCATCCAAGTCCACACAGTCTCCTCATGACAAGTCACTGAATGTTCCTGGAGAATGTCCTTCTGAAGAGCTACCACAGTCATCCAAGTCCACACAGTCTCCTCATGACAAGTCACTGAATGTTCCTGGAGAGTGTCCTTCTGAAGAGCTACCACAGCCATCCAAGTCCACACAGTCTCCTCATGACAAGTCACTGAATGTTCCTGGAGAATGTCCTTCTGAAGAGCTACCACAGCCATCCAAGTCCACACAGTCTCCTCATGACAAGTCACTGAATGTTCCTGGAGAGTGTCCTTCTGAAGAGCTACCACAGCCATCCAAGTCCACACAGTCTCCTCATGACAAGTCACTGAATGTTCCTGGAGAGTGTCCTTCTGAAGAGCTACCACAGTCATCCAAGTCCACACAGTCTCCTCATGACAAGTCACTGAATGTTCCTGGAGAGTGTCCTTCTGAAGAGCTACCACAGCCATCCAAGTCCACACAGTCTCCTCATGACAAGTCACTGAATGTTCCTGGAGAATGTCCTTCTGAAGAGCTACCACAGCCATCCAAGTCCACACAGTCTCCTCATGACAAGTCACTGAATGTTCCTGGAGAGTGTCCTTCTGAAGAGCTACCACAGCCATCCAAGTCCACACAGTCTCCTCATGACAAGTCACTGAATGTTCCTGGAGAATGTCCTTCTGAAGAGCTACCACAGCCATCCAAGTCCACACAGTCTCCTCATGACAAGTCACTGAATGTTCCTGGAGAATGTCCTTCTGAAGAGCTACCACAGTCATCCAAGTCCACACAGTCTCCTCATGACAAGTCACTGAATGTTCCTGGAGAATGTCCTTCTGAAGAGCTACCACAGCCATCCAAGTCCACACAGTCTCCTCATGACAAGTCACTGAATGTTCCTGGAGAATGTCCTTCTGAAGAGCTACCACAGCCATCCAAGTCCACACAGTCTCCTCATGACAAGTCACTGAATGTTCCTGGAGAATGTCCTTCTGAAGAGCTACCACAGCCATCCAAGTCCACACAGTCTCCTCATGACAAGTCACTGAATGTTCCTGGAGAATGTCCTTCTGAAGAGCTACCACAGCCATCCAAGTCCACACAGTCTCCTCATGACAAGTCACTGAATGTTCCTGGAGAATGTCCTTCTGAAGAGCTACCACAGTCATCCAAGTCCACACAGTCTCCTCATGACAAGTCACTGAATGTTCCTGGAGAATGTCCTTCTGAAGAGCTACCACAGCCATCCAAGTCCACACAGTCTCCTCATGACAAGTCACTGAATGTTCCTGGAGAATGTCCTTCTGAAGAGCTACCACAGCCATCCAAGTCCACACAGTCTCCTCATGACAAGTCACTGAATGTTCCTGGAGAATGTCCTTCTGAAGAGCTACCACAGCCATCCAAGTCCACACAGTCTCCTCATGACAAGTCACTGAATGTTCCTGGAGAATGTCCTTCTGAAGAGCTACCACAGCCATCCAAGTCCACACAGTCTCCTCATGACAAGTCACTGAATGTTCCTGGAGAATGTCCTTCTGAAGAGCTACCACAGCCATCCAAGTCCACACAGTCTCCTCATGACAAGTCACTGAATGTTCCTGGAGAATGTCCTTCTGAAGAGCTACCACAGCCATCCAAGTCCATACAGTCTCCTCATGACAAGTCACTGAATGTTCCTGGAGAATGTCCTTCTGAAGAGCTACCACAGCCATCCAAGTCCATACAGTCTCCTCATGACAAGTCACTGAATGTTCCTGGAGAATGTCCTTCTGAAGAGCTACCACAGCCATCCAAGTCCACACAGTCTCCTCATGACAAGTCACTGAATGTTCCTGGAGAGTGTCCTTCTGAAGAGCTACCACAGCCATCCAAGTCCACACAGTCTCCTCATGACAAGTCACTGAATGTTCCTGGAGAATGTCCTTCTGAAGAGCTACCACAGCCATCCAAGTCCACACAGTCTCCTCATGACAAGTCACTGAATGTTCCTGGAGAATGTCCTTCTGAAGAGCTACCACAGTCATCCAAGTCCACACAGTCTCCTCATGACAAGTCACTGAATGTTCCTGGAGAATGTCCTTCTGAAGAGCTACCACAGCCATCCAAGTCCACACAGTCTCCTCATGACAAGTCACTGAATGTTCCTGGAGAGTGTCCTTCTGAAGAGCTACCACAGCCATCCAAGTCCACACAGTCTCCTCATGACAAGTCACTGAATGTTCCTGGAGAATGTCCTTCTGAAGAGCTACCACAGCCATCCAAGTCCATACAGTCTCCTCATGACAAGTCACTGAATGTTCCTGGAGAATGTCCTTCTGAAGAGCTACCACAGTCATCCAAGTCCACACAGTCTCCTCATGACAAGTCACTGAATGTTCCTGGAGAATGTCCTTCTGAAGAGCTACCACAGCCATCCAAGTCCACACAGTCTCCTCATGACAAGTCACTGAATGTTCCTGGAGAGTGTCCTTCTGAAGAGCTACCACAGCCATCCAAGTCCACACAGTCTCCTCATGGTAAGTCACTGAATGTTCCTGGAGAATGTCCTTCTGAAAAGCTACCACAGTCATCCAAGTCCATACAGTCTCCTCATGAAAAGTCACTGAATGTTCCTGGAGAATGTCCTTCTGAAGAGCTACCACAGCCGTCCAAGTCCACACAGTCTCCTCATGACAAGTCACTGAATGTTCCTGGAGAATGTCCTTCTGAAGAGCTACCATAGCCATCCATGTCCACACAGTCTCCTCATGACAAGTCACTGAATGTTTCTGGAGAGTGTCCTTCTGAAGAGCTACCACAGCCATCCAAGTCCATACAGTCTCCTCATGACAAGTCACTGAATGTTCCTGGAGAGTGTCCTTCTGAAGAGCTACCACAGCCATCCAAGTCCACACAGTCTCCTCATGACAAGTCACTGAATGTTCCTGGAGAATGTCCTTCTGAAGAGCTACCACAGCCATCCAAGTCCACACAGTCTCCTCATGACAAGTCACTGAATGTTCCTGGAGAATGTCCTTCTGAAGAGCTACCACAGCCATCCAAGTCCACACAGTCTCCTCATGACAAGTCACTGAATGTTCCTGGAGAATGTCCTTCTGAAGAGCTACCACAGTCATCCAAGTCCACACAGTCTCCTCATGACAAGTCACTGAATGTTCCTGGAGAATGTCCTTCTGAAGAGCTACCACAGCCATCCAAGTCCACACAGTCTCCTCATGGCAAGTCACTGAATGTTCCTGGAGAATGTCCTTCTGAAGAGCGACCACATCCATCCAAGTCCATACAGTCTCCTCATGACAAGTCACTGAATGTTCCCGGAGAATGTACTTTGAAGAGCTACCACAGTCATCCAAGTCCACAGTCTCCTCATGACAAGTCACTGAATGTTCCTGGAGAATGTCCTTCTGAAGAGCTACCACAGCCATCCAAGTCCATACAGTCTCCTCATGACAAGTCACTGAATGTTCCTGGAGAGTGTCCTTCTGAAGAGCTACCACAGCCATCCAAGTCCACACAGTCTCCTCATGACAAGTCACTGAATGTTCCTGGAGAGTGTCCTTCTGAAGAGCTACCACAGCCATCCAAGTCCATACAGTCTCCTCATGACAAGTCACTGAATGTTCCTGGAGAATGTCCTTCTGAAGAGCTACCACAGTCATCCAAATCCATACAGTATCCTCATGACAAGTCACTGAATGTTTCTGGAGAATGTCCTTCTGAAGAGCTACCACAGCCATCCAAGTCCACACAGTCTCCTCATGACAAGTCACTGAATGTTCCTGGAGAATGTCCTTCTGAAGAGCTACCACAGCCATCCAAGTCCACACAGTCTCCTCATGACAAGTCACTGAATGTTTCTGGAGAATGTCCTTCTGAAGAGCTACCACAGCCATCCAAGTCCACACAGTCTCCTCATGACAAGTCACTGAATGTTCCTGGAGAGTGTCCTTCTGAAGAGCTACCACAGCCATCCAAGTCCATACAGTCTCCTCATGACAAGTCACTGAATGTTCCTGGAGAGTGTCCTTCTGAAGAGCTACCACAGCCATCCAAGTCCACACAGTCTCCTCATGACAAGTCACTGAATGTTCCTGGAGAATGTCCTTCTGAAGAGCTACCACAGCCATCCAAGTCCACACAGTCTCCTCATGACAAGTCACTGAATGTTCCTGGAGAATGTCCTTCTGAAGAGCTACCACAGCCATCCAAGTCCACACAGTCTCCTCATGACAAGTCACTGAATGTTCCTGGAGAATGTCCTTCTGAAGAGCTACCACAGCCATCCAAGTCCACACAGTCTCCTCATGACAAGTCACTGAATGTTCCTGGAGAATGTCCTTCTGAAGAGCTACCACAGCCATCCAAGTCCACACAGTCTCCTCATGACAAGTCACTGAATGTTCCTGGAGAATGTCCTTCTGAAGAGCTACCACAGCCATCCAAGTCCACACAGTCTCCTCATGACAAGTCACTGAATGTTCCTGGAGAATGTCCTTCTGAAGAGCTACCACAGCCATCCAAGTCCACACAGTCTCCTCATGACAAGTCACTGAATGTTCCTGGAGAGTGTCCTTCTGAAGAGCTACCACAGCCATCCAAGTCCACACAGTCTCCTCATGACAAGTCACTGAATGTTCCTGGAGAATGTCCTTCTGAAGAACTACCACAGCCATCCATGTCCACACAGTCTCCTCATGACAAGTCACTGAATGTTCCTGGAGAATGTCCTTCTGAAGAGCTACCACAGCCATCCAAGTCCACACAGTCTCCTCATGACAAGTCACTGAATGTTCCTGGAGAATGTCCTTCTGAAGAGCTACCACAGCCATCCAAGTCCACACAGTCTCCTCATGACAAGTCACTGAATGTTCCTGGAGAATGTCCTTCTGAAGAGCTACCACAGCCATCCAAGTCCATACAGTCTCCTCATGACAAGTCACTGAATGTTCCTGGAGAATGTCCTTCTGAAGAGCTACCACAGTCATCCAAGTCCACACAGTCTCCTCATGACAAGTCACTGAATGTTCCTGGAGAATGTCCTTCTGAAGAGCTACCACAGCCATCCAAGTCCACACAGTCTCCTCATGGTAAGTCACTGAATGTTCCTGGAGAATGTCCTTCTGAAGAACTACCACAGCCATCCAAGTCCACACAGTCTCCTCATGGCAAGTCACTGAATGTTCCTGGAGAATGTCCTTCTGAAGAGCTACCACAGTCATCCAAGTCCACACAGTCTCCTCATGACAAGTCACTGAATGTTCCTGGAGAATGTCCTTCTGAAGAGCTACCACAGCCATCCAAGTCCACACAGTCTCCTCATGACAAGTCACTGAATGTTCCTGGAGAATGTCCTTCTGAAGAGCTACCACAGCCATCCAAGTCCACACAGTCTCCTCATGACAAGTCACTGAATGTTCCTGGAGAATGTCCTTCTGAAGAGCTACCACAGCCATCCAAGTCCACACAGTCTCCTCATGACAAGTCACTGAATGTTCCTGGAGAATGTCCTTCTGAAGAGCTACCACAGCCATCCAAGTCCACACAGTCTCCTCATGACAAGTCACTGAATGTTTCTGGAGAATGTCCTTCTGAAGAGCTACCACAGCCATCCAAGTCCACACAGTCTCCTCATGACAAGTCACTGAATGTTCCTGGAGAATGTCCTTCTGAAGAGCTACCACAGCCATCCAAGTCCACACAGTCTCCTCATGACAAGTCACTGAATGTTCCTGGAGAATGTCCTTCTGAAGAGCTACCACAGCCATCCAAGTCCATACAGTCTCCTCATGACAAGTCACTGAATGTTCCTGGAGAATGTCCTTCTGAAGAGCTACCACAGCCATCCAAGTCCACACAGTCTCCTCATGACAAGTCACTGAATGTTCCTGGAGAATGTCCTTCTGAAGAGCTACCACAGTCATCCAAGTCCACACAGTCTCCTCATGACAAGTCACTGAATGTTCCTGGAGAGTGTCCTTCTGAAGAGCTACCACAGCCATCCAAGTCCACACAGTCTCCTCATGACAAGTCACTGAATGTTCCTGGAGAGTGTCCTTCTGAAGAGCTACCACAGCCATCCAAGTCCACACAGTCTCCTCATGACAAGTCACTGAATGTTCCTGGAGAGTGTCCTTCTGAAGAGCTACCACAGTCATCCAAGTCCACACAGTCTCCTCATGACAAGTCACTGAATGTTCCTGGAGAATGTCCTTCTGAAGAGCTACCACAGCCATCCAAGTCCACACAGTCTCCTCATGACAAGTCACTGAATGTTCCTGGAGAATGTCCTTCTGAAGAGCTACCACAGCCATCCAAGTCCATACAGTCTCCTCATGACAAGTCACTGAATGTTCCTGGAGAGTGTCCTTCTGAAGAGCTACCACAGCCATCCAAGTCCACACAGTCTCCTCATGACAAGTCACTGAATGTTCCTGGAGAATGTCCTTCTGAAGAGCTACCACAGCCATCCAAGTCCACACAGTCTCCTCATGACAAGTCACTGAATGTTCCTGGAGAGTGTCCTTCTGAAGAGCTACCACAGTCATCCAAGTCCACACAGTCTCCTCATGACAAGTCACTGAATGTTCCAGGAGAGTGTCCTTCTGAAGAGCTACCACAGCCATCCAAGTCCATACAGTCTCCTCATGTCAAGTCACTGAATGTTCCTGGAGAGTGTCCTTCTGAAGAGCTACCACAGCCATCCAAGTCCACACAGTCTCCTCATGGCAAGTCACTGAATGTTTCTGGAGAATGTCCTTCTGAAGAGCTACCACAGCCATCCAAGTCCACACAGTCTCCTCATGACAAGTCACTGAATGTTCCTGGAGAATGTCCTTCTGAAGAGCTACCACAGCCATCCAAGTCCACACAGTCTCCTCATGACAAGTCACTGAATGTTTCTGGAGAATGTCCTTCTGAAGAGCTACCACAGCCATCCAAGTCCACACAGTCTCCTCAGCCAGCCTCAGTAGAGCTCAGGCATCCCTAGGAGTTCGGACATGCCCCATCTACTGCTCTGGCTATTGCTTTTGTCTCAAATTGCGAACCCTCTGTGTGTTCTAAACTCAGAATTCCACTGAAGACTCAAGGGATGCCAGGGCCATACTTGGGGCTCATTCTCTGAGAAGTTCCTTTGTCATGAGCACACCACCTCACACATTCCACCTGCCACCTCTGCCCTGAACGTCATTCCTAGCTGAGGAAAGTCTGTGACTCACCCATTGGCTTTTCTTTCCACCCACTTGATCCTCTCATTTGGCTTCCCCCTGCCAGCTTCAGCACGCCCGCTTCTGTTTCATTCTACTCTCGGACTTTGCCATTAGCTTCAGTTTCTATGTGTGATTCAGTGTGAATGATGTGGGCCTGACCTTCATCTGAATCGTCTCTCTTGCTACTAAAATCCTGTTACATCCATCTTACAATGACTAGTTTCTGTAAGTATTTCTTTTATTCTTGATTTCCTATTTGGTTCATTGTTTTCACATGTGATGCTGTGGTAATATTGTCGTTTTCACATGCTCTCCATGGTTCATATTTATTTTCTTTACTGTATTAGTTGTTGATGTGGTCCTCCAAACACCAGCACCATCCGTCGGCCTGTTTCTGTTTCTTCTGATCTCTTTCACTTCCGTGCTGCAGGCTGCCTGCTAAATGCACTGCACGAGAGCTGAGGTGTGCAATGGTGTTAGTTTTCTCCCAAGAAGACTCAGCTTTCCTTCCCCGAGCCAATACAGTGAGAATGATCACCTCATTCCAACCAGGAACTGTCCTTTGCCCAAGCTCGTCTCTCCTGGTCTGCCAACAATGCTGCAGGCTTTGCACTCTGCACCCAGCAGCCTGGGTACCCCAGTACCCTTCTGAGGGTCATGAGTGCTAATCTTTGGTTATGCAAGTGGCAGAACACACATACACATACGTCAGGATTTTGGTGTAGGATTTTAGTTCCCAGCTCATGGAAGCCAGGGTATTTGTCAGTTTTCTTGAAGAAAACCTAGGCAGTTCTTCTAGTCTTTGCCACCAATTCTTTAGGTTAACTGATGTCTCAACAACAGGTTTTCTGAGGAACAAAGCTGGCTTCTGCGCCCCTGCAGAGCTAGGTCGTCCATCTCCTCCACATTCTAGAACTGCCCGGAATGAACTTGCTGCAGAGGCCAGCCCCGCTCGCCACTCATCCACTCACTGCTCTTCCGCTTGCCCTGCCCTGCCCTGCCCTGCCCTGCCGCTGGGCTCTCTTCTTCTTATCTCTCTCTTCTTGTTGTCCCCGTAGAAAGCGTTTTCTTCCATCAGCCTCCCTGGCTCCAGTCTCCTTGCTCCTTTCTGCTTTGAGCCCTGGGTTCACCCTTCTACTGCATTGCTTGTGTCTCACTTGCCGCTTTTTAATGTTTAGTGCATGTAGGATATTTAGAATGAAAATTCCACATGTGGCTTGAAGTCTGAACAAAAGCCAGAGAGACCAAGCAGCCTCAGGACTCTGATGAATAATGGAGCCTATTCCCCTTGACTTGGAATTCTGAAATTCTGCCTGTGCCTGTGGGGGGTGAATGTGTCCCCAATGCATGTTCTGACCCTTGACCTCAAGATCAGCCCTCTTGAAAGGGAACTAGGGCAGGAAGGCTTGGTCCTCCTGAATAAACTAAAGTCATTGTCACAAGAATGTGATTCTTCAAAAGGGTGGTTATGACTCCTCTGTCTGACCTCCCTGCCTCTTCCCATTGATGCTTTAGCATGGAAGCCTTCACCAGACATATTCTTTGATACTGGACCCTCAGCCTCTACACAGCAATAAATAAACATCTGCTTTTTAAAGCCTGCTGACCCATGAGTACTCTGCTACAGTACTGCCTGTACCAGAGGCTTACAGATCAGCTCTCAGACATGTTTCAGGCTCTCTGCTACAGTACTGCCTGCACCAGAGGCTTACAGATCAGCTCTCATACATGTCTCAGGCTCTCTGCTACAGTACTGCCTGCACCAGAGGCTTACAGATCAGCTCTCAGACATGTCTCAGGCTCTCTACTATGTACTGCCTGCACCAGAGGCTTACAGATCAGCTCTCATACATGTCTCAGGCTCTCTGCTACAGTACTGCCTGAACCAGAGGCTTACAGATCAGCTCTCAGACATGTTTCAGGCTCTTTGCTACAGTACTGCCTGTACCAGAGGCTTACAGATCAGCTCTCATACATGTTTCAGGCTCTCTGCTATGTACTGCCTGTACCAGAGGCTTACGGATCAGCTCTCATACATGATTCAGGCTCTCTGCTGCAGTACTGCCTGCACCAGAGGCTTACAGATCATCAGCTCTCATACATGTTTCAGGCTCTCTGCTACAGTACTGCCTGAACCAGAGGCTTACAGATCAGCTCTCAGACATGTCTCAGGCTCTCTGATACAGTACTGCCTGCACCAGAGGCTTACAGATCAGCTCATACATGTTTCAGGCTCTCTGCTACAGTATTGCCTGTACCAGAGGCTTACAGATCAGCTCTCATACATGTTTCAGGCTCTCTGCTACAGTACTGCCTGCACCAGAGGCTTACAGATCAGCTCATACATGTTTCAGGCTCTCTGCTACAGTATTGCCTGCACCAGAGGCTTACAGATCAGCTCTCAGACATGTTTCAGACTCTCTGCTACAGTACTGCCTGCACCAGAGGCTTACAGATCAGCTCTCAGACATGTTTCAGACTCTCTGCTACAGTACTGCCTGCACCAGAGGCTTACAGATCAGCTCTCAGACATGTTGCAGACTCTCTGCTACAGTACTGCCTGCACCAGAAACACAGATCAGCTCATACATGTTTCAGTCTCTCTGCTACAGTATTGCCTGCACCAGAGGCTTACAGATCAGCTCTCAGACATGTTTCAGACTCTCTGCTACAGTACTGCCTGCACCAGAGGCTTACAGATCATCAGCTCTCATACATGTTTCAGACTCTCTGCTACAGTACTGCCTGCACCAGAGGCTTACAGATCAGCTCTCAGACATGTTTCAGACTCTCTGCTACAGTACTGCCTGCACCAGAGGCTTACAGATCAGCTCTCAGACATGTTGCAGACTCTCTGCTACAGTACTGCCTGCACCAGAGGCTTACAGATCAGCTCTCAGACATGTTTCAGGCTCTCTGCTACAGTACTGCCTGCACCAGAGGCTTACAGATCAGCTCTCATACATGTCTCAGACTCTCTGCTACAGTACTGCCTGAACCAGAGGCTTACAGATCAGCTCTCAGACATGTTTCAGACTCTCTGCTACAGACCAGAGGCTTACAGATCAGCTCTCATAAATGTTTCAGACTCTCTGCTACAGTACTGCCTGAACCAGAGGCTTACAGATCAGCTCTCATACATGTCTCAGACTCTCTGCTACAGTACTGCCTGAACCAGAGGCTTACAGATCAGCTCTCAGACATGTGTCAGACTCTCTGCTACAGTACTGCCTGAACCAGAGGCTTACAGATCAGCTCTCATACATGTCTCAGACTCTCTGCTACAGTACTGCCTGAACCAGAGGCTTACAGATCAGCTCTCATACATGTCTCAGACTCTCTGCTACAGTACTGCCTGCACCAGAACACAGATCAGCTCTCATACATGTTTCAGACTCTCTGCTACAGTACTGCCTGAACCAGAGGCTTACAGATCAGCTCTCATACATGTCTCAGACTCTCTGCTACAGTACTGCCTGCACCAGAGGCTTACAGATCAGCTCTCAGACATGTCTCAGACTCTCTGCTACAGTACTGCCTGAACCAGAGGCTTACAGATCAGCTCTCATACATGTTTCAGACTCTCTGCTACAGTATTGCCTGTACCAGAGGCTTACAGATCAGCTCTCAGACATGTTTCAGGCTCTCTGCTACAGTATTGCCTGTACCAGAGGCTTACAGATCTGCTCTCATACATGATTCAGGCTCTCTGCTACAGTACTGCCTGCACCAGAGGCTTACAGATCATCAGCTCTCATACATGTTTCAGGTTCTCTGCTACAGTACTGCCTGTACCAGAGGCTTACAGATCAGCTCTCAGACATGTCTCAGGCTCTCTGCTACAGTACTGCCTGCACCAGAGGCTTACGGATCAGCTCTCAGACATGTTGCAGACTCTCTGCTACAGTACTGCCTGCACCAGAGGCTTACAGATCTGCTCTCAGACGTGTTTCAGGCTCTCTGCTACAGTACTGCCTGCACCAGAGGCTTACAGATCATCAGCTCTCATACATGTTTCAGGCGCTCTGCTACAGTACTGCCTGCACCAGAGGCTTACAGATCAGCTCTCAGACATGTCTCAGGCTCTCTGCTACAGTACTGCCTGCACCAGAGGCTTACAGATCAGCTCTCATACATGTCTCAGGCTCTCTGCTATGTACTGCCTGAACCAGAGGCTTACAGATCAGCTCTCATACATGTTTCAGGCTCTCTGCTACAGTACTGCCTGCACCAGAGGCTTACAGATCAGCTCTCATACATGTCTCAGGCTCTCTGCTACAGTACTGCCTGCACCAGAGGCTTACAGATCAGCTCTCATACATGTCTCAGGCTCTCTGCTATGTACTGCCTGAACCAGAGGCTTACCGATCAGCTCTCATACATGTCTCAGGCTCTCTGCTACAGTACTGCCTGCACCAGAGGCTTACAGATCAGCTCTCTTACATGTTTCAGGCTCTCTGCTATGTACTGCCTGAACCAGAGGCTTACAGATCAGCTCTCAGACATGTCTCAGGCTCTCTGCTACAGTACTGCCTGCACCAGAGGCTTACAGATCATCAGCTCTCATACATGTTTCAGGCGCTCTGCTACAGTACTGCCTGCACCAGGGGCTTACAGATCAGCTCTCAGACATGTCTCAGGCTCTCTGCTACAGTACTGCCTGCACCAGAGGCTTACAGATCAGCTCTCATACATGTCTCAGGCTCTCTGCTATGTACTGCCTGAACCAGAGGCTTACAGATCAGCTCTCATACATGTTTCAGGCTCTCTGCTACAGTACTGCCTGCACCAGAGGCTTACAGATCAGCTCTCAGACATGTCTCAGGCTCTCTGCTACAGTACTGCCTGCACCAGAGGCTTACAGATCAGCTCTCATACATGTCTCAGGCTCTCTGCTATGTACTGCCTGAACCAGAGGCTTACCGATCAGCTCTCATACATGTCTCAGGCTCTCTGCTACAGTACTGCCTGCACCAGAGGCTTACAGATCAGCTCTCATACATGTTTCAGGCTCTCTGCTACGTACTGCCTGAACCAGAGGCTTACCGATCAGCTCTCATACATGTCTCAGGCTCTCTGCTCTTTTGCATGGGTTATTGTGTGCTTGCTCACAGTGCACCAGTGAGCCCTCCACTATGAAGCACTACTGATGTGTTGAAGATAATTTTCCCTTTATCTTTCCAGATGAGGGTTAGGTTCAGTTATTGTGCTTCTCAACATGTATCATGAAGATATGGACAGGAATTGCATTCACTTATAGAATAATAATTGTAAAAATGATATTTGGCATCATAAGAGTTTAAATAATCATTGTTAAAAATAAAAACCTGTATTTCAAGTTCATAGAAAACAAATTAAGACTATACCAGTAAAAGTTTACAAGCAGTTATTGAAATTCACCAGTTTACTGTCCTTGGTTCCTAGGGAACATGCAGTGCCAACACTGCTCATGTGGGTGTGTGCGTCTGCACTTGCCCCACCATATTTCCTGCGGAGCTGGGCTGATGCTGAGCTGCACAAGGACCCCAAGATGCACCACCCAAGCCCCACCCCCATTTTCAGCAGGGACACCCTTGTGTAAGTCAACTCATCCCATAATGAGACCTCCAAAGCAAGCTGGGAGAGGAAGGGCTTCTTTGACTCGTGATCTGTGAGGTTCCAGGCCACGTCAGGGAAGGACATTCTTCAGCCTCTGGTCGGGATGGCAAATCACGCTAGAATCATGAGGAGGAGCAAAACACTCACTCTATCCCTGGGAAAGGTCCAACCACCCTCCAGGCCAGGTGCCAGTGACCTAATGACTTCCCATGAGGTCCAGCCTGAAGGTTCTCATACCTCCCACTAGCAACACACTGAGGACCAAACCTTTAACACATGGGCCTTGGGAACATTCCAGATGCAAACTACAGCACATCTTTCAAGAGTCATGCAGGTGCCTCTGTAGGAACTGTGCTTGCTTATCGATAGGCTTTTCCCCTGGGGAGGCTCCGACCCTTGCCCCAGCTTGGACTCTTCTGAAGGAAGAGCCACGGCTCACCTTTCAGTCCTGCCCTGGCCTCTTAGATGCCATGACCAGGGCACTTCCTTGTCAGTCTCTACTAACAAGTCTTGCTTCCTATTTCCTAGGAAGCTCTATGCAGGAAGGAAGGAAGCTGGATTTGAGATGAGAATGGGTCTGAAGTCAAGGGCACCATCACTGGTGGTCCACGAAGGAACTGAAGGCCCCGCAGCACAGCTGGACTAGTGCAGGCACAGCACAGGCTCCGGGCAGCCAAGTACCCCTGGCCAGGCTCAGTGTGAGTTCTAGGTGACATCACCCAGCCACCCTCTCCTCCCTTCTTCACCCCAGCATGCAAGCTTGCCTGTGAGCCACCCAGGAGCCAGGCACATACTAGACACTTCGCTGTGCATATACTGTTTGCATATAATATTATCTCATTGTACTCTCTCACTAGAGCTAAACTTTACTTGAAACTAGTTTTTACCAAAGTGTATTTTCTGCAACAATAGTCCCAAGAGGTGCATTAGCAGGGGAAAGAAGTGTTCTGCAGTCACCTGAATCTGGGACGTGTGTACAGACTCTCCCTCGGGAGCTCAGGGTTCATGTCATTACAGCTTGCCAAGAATTTTGCCACAGAGAAAACCATTTATATTTATTTTCACACAGAGTTTCCAAAAGTTAATTAAGTCTGCCACATTTACTGTTACCCTGGGCTGTTGAGTGGTGGGCCCATAGGAAAGCCCTTGAACTCCATTGCCGTAACCGTGTGGCCGTTCTACGGAGGCGGAAAAATGAGGAATACAGTGTGAACATGCTGACACTGGAGTTCGGTCTCTTTGGGCCTTCACGGTGGGTAACATCTTCAACAAGTCTGTGGGCCCTGTCCCCCCACAGGTCTGAGGGGAGAGCAGGCAGCACAGGACTCCTCCCTCTCGGCAGGAGCAGTGTCTTCTCTGTTCCCAGCAGATCTCTCTCTCTCTCTCTCTCTCTCCCTGCATACAAGCCACTGTGCAAGGACACGGTGAGGGCATGGGGGAGGGCAGAGTTCCCCCAGGACCACTACAACAGGCTCAGGCCACTGCAGGGGGATTTTGCAAGGAGCTGTTGGGCTCGCTCTGCCTTCAGTAAGGGAGTAGAGCTTATCGGAAAGAGTAGGAGGAGGCCAGTGGATAGAAGACAAAGAAGAGAAAACAATGGAGGTGACAGGAGCCTGGCAACCTGACATCAGGGGCTCCCTGGTGACCACGAGGTGATCCCATCTCTCCTGGGACCACGGAGGACGCAGAGCCTTGGTTCTGCTAAATTCACCACAGGTTCTTTGTTATGCTGGATTTTACCAGCGATACAGAGATGGGCCTGGAAGATCCAGAAACTTTTCTGAAGGTTGGCCAAACACAACATCTTTAGTAATCTCTTAAATGAAAGATACTCATGGTCACAGGCCATAGCCCCCCTCTCCAGAGACCAGCACTGTCCCTTCTGAAATAGCCGTGCCTCATCCAGCATCAAGCTGGTTCTTGACTCATCTCTTGCAGTTAAGCATTCTGCCTGAGCTCATCCGAAAAGAAGACTGCAAACTCCTGGGCCACTCCCTGTCCATGGGGCCCTGGGCAGAGCTAACATTTCTCTAAGCTCCCTTGGAAGCCCATTTCAAATTCCATTTTTCTCAGAAAATATACACTGAGATTCCACAAAGCCTCAGAGAGCCACAAGCATCTAATTGTAGCAGATGCTCTGTACCTGGGAGCTGAGGGCTTCTCCAGGCCCAGTAGGGGGTCTCCAGAGAGCCACTGTGCCCAGTGAAAAGTCCTAGCTCCAGGACACCAGAGTGGTGACCAGGATGCATACATAGCACCTGCAGGGTCTTGAGGGAAAGAATTTTATTTTTCATTTTTGGGGGTAGGCTAACCTGGAATTCACTATGTAGTCTCAGAGTGGCCTCAAATTCATGGCAGTCCTTCTACCTCTACCTCCCAAGTGCTGGAGTTAAAGGAGTGCACCACAATGCCTAGCTTGAGGGAAAGAATTTTGAAGGTCACTGCTGGAAACTGGGAGAGAGTAGTCACAAGGGCCAGCCTCCCATACAGAATTTCTTCAATTTCTAGCCACTTCACTTGGCAAGAGCCAAGCTGAGTTAAGATGCACACACTTGGAAAGGAGCCAGCTGGCTACACTCAGCCTTGGGAGAGTGGGCAGGGCTCCTACTGCCGCCGCTTCCCAGCTCATTCCATGCCACCTGTCCGTACAGCAAGCCCTTTGCTCAGGGGTGCACAATAGAGTCGCCCCTCCTCCATGATTCTGACTTATTCTTTCTTTGTCCTCTGTGCCCCGGATGGTGACAGGCTTCACAGTCCTGTGTGTGACAAGGTGATGGTATTGAACCCCCCACCCTGAAGGCTGAGCCCTATGGCCTGACTGCTGGTTGCCCCTGTTTGTCCCCACTGGACAGGGCAAAGGCTCTGAGCTCTATGGCCTTGAGAAGGGTCAGGTTAGACAGCTGTGAATCAGGCAACCAGGAAGGTCCTTGAGGGCAACTTCACAGCACGTTCTTGCCACATGTATAGGCTCACCCCACCCCCACCTATCTCAGCTTGCCCACCTGGCTCAGTTGCAGGAGTCACCATCTGCCCATCTCACCCAATCAAATAGCTCTCTTGAGCTCACATCTTGCCCAGGTATGGGTGGACCCCCTCCTCTGAGCCCAGACTGCTTGACCGATAAACCTAACACAGGTAGGCCAATCTCTTCCTGAGTGTGGACTCCAAAATACCTTATGTGGGCCCACAGAGAGCGTCTGTCTTCTTCTCTGTCTGGTGTTTGAGCTTTACACAGCTCCATGTCTGGGTCTCTCTCCCACCTTGGCAGCCAGGTTGCTAGGGTGGGAAGATTTCTTTTTTATTAAGCAGAAACTTTGTATTGATACATCATGCATTGGTACCATTATTTCTCTCCTCCCTGTCCCCACTCCACCAAGGGCCCTCCTTAGTGGGATTGCTGGTATTCTCCATGGAGTTGTAAGAGCAGCAGTTAGTCATTGTGGGGAGGCCAATCCTTCTGGACACTCCCTCCCACCCTATTACTCTTTATGCCCCCTCTTCTGCAAAATTCCCTGAACCTTGGTGGGTGTGCTGCAAGTGTACTTTAGTGTTGCGGTCTCAGCAGCTTCTAGATTTCTGCTTCAGTGCATTCTGAGTGTCCTCAGCATCTGTCTCCATCACCCTGGCACAGGTTGTCAGGCTGTCAGTGGCAGCAGCACTCTTGCTCATCTCACCAATTCCTGTGTGGTTTCACCTGGGCCCTGGCTGCATTGTTAGGGGTGGATCATCTCCTGTGAGGGAGTCAGCTCTCTATTCTTGTCTTGTTGACAGATTTTCATTGTCCTCTGTTCTGTGTTCTGAAAAAGAAAAAGATTTTCCAACAGAGGGGGAGATCAGGATAGGTTAAAGGGAATAAGCATTATTAATTTAGAGAGATTTTGATGGGTGTAACCTTACTTTTGGCCAAAAACTCGTTGGAGCTTCTCATTGGAGTCCATGATCTTGGTCTCCATAGGATTCTGACTCGGTTCCCAGTTCCAGCCATGGGTTCCTTTCCATGAGCAGATCTCTTAGCCAATCAGAGCACCATTAGTTACCCACCTAGGCTGGTGCCTCTATTGCATGGGTGTGCACATCTTGTCAGTCTGGTTGCTTTCATACAGCAGGGTTCCCTGCTGGCTGACAATGTTGTCCATTTTCCCTCAGCAGCTCATGTAGAGCTACTCAGCACTTCACGGACTAACCATCTGGGAACTTGATTCCTTCCAGATTCAGCCAGATCCCTCAGTGTTCTGTATCGACAGCATGTGGTGTCTCCGTGCTCTGTATCAGCAGCATGTGGTGTCTTCAGCAACAGGGTCTTGCCTTTTACCTCAGGAGGGTAATCAAGTGCTTTGACAGAAGCCTGTCTTGTTTTGGGGACCTCATAGGCCTCATCCATCCACAGCTCAGTGCGGGCTGTAATGGATTTCTGCTATTGAGAGTTACAAGCCAGAACCAAATGCTTTAGGGTTAGGCTTCATCCCACTCTCTCCAGGGCCCTTCTTACTAAACGATTCCCCTGTTACAAGTACTGTTGAGCATCATGTCTTTTAGTCTGCTACAGGAGGAAGTTTTCTATGGTACCCATTCATTTTGGATTTAGATTTGTGCATATCTTCCTCCAGCCTCTCATTCCCCTCCCCCAAACTCTTCCATGCCTATTATCTGTCTCTCAACATGCCTGTCAGGTATGCCTGCAACTCAAGCTGTCCCAGGTTAGGAACCACAGATCCAGGAGAACATGCGGCCCTTGTCTTTCTGAGGGTGTGTGAGTTTGCTTAGTATGATCTGTTCCAAGTCCATCCATTTTCCTACATATTCCATTGTATGATTTTTCCCTACTGCTGAGTAGAACTCCATTGTGTAAATGTATCACATTTTCATTATCCAATCATCAAACGATGGGCATCTGGGTTGATTCCAGTTCTTAGCTATTGTGAATTGAGTAGCTATAAGCATGGTTGAGCAAACATCTCTGCAGTGGAGAGTGGAGCCTTGAGTGTAGACGCCCAGTAGAGGAAGGGCTGGGTCAGTTGGAAGCTCTGTTTTCCTCTTTTTCAGGAATCTCCATATTGATTTCCTGATTTCCATAGTGGTTGTACAAGTTTGCACTCCCACCAGCAGTGAATGAGGGTTCTGCATTCTTTTATTACTGTTTTATGACTTTTTAATGCCTGTGGAAGTGTACCCCTTTGCTTTTTAGAAAACCCTTCTTGCATCTTTTGTGTCCAGGGTCCATGTTCCTTCTTCAGCGTGGACCCCTAGGCAGCATGGTCCATTTTCCTCTCCCAGTCACTTCCCTTCCCTTCCTCCTCAACCCTCAAACCCTTGGCCCCGTTCTCTCCCTCCCTTCCTGCTATGCTCAAATAACATGTGGTGGTTTAAAAATTATCCTCTTTAGTCTGGATTGCCAATTCTTTTGTTAATTAACAGACATGAACAAAGGATTTGAGGTTCTAGGGTTATTCCTAAACACCCCATTCCGCATTGGTTGACCGTGCCTGACCCCACTGGACAGTGTAAAGGCTCCAATCCAGATGTGGCATGGGAAAAGTAGTGAGGACTGGGTCACAACAGGGTAGGAGGTCGCGGGGTCCTGGATGGATATCGTATCCATTACAAACCGCCCACGCGTGACAGAAGCGTGTGTGATCTTCTTCTTCCTTCACTGCTTTGAGTCCTCAGAGGACCAAGTGTAGGACGTGTGTTTGCTTTTGTGAATTGACTGTATGCCGAGCTTTGCTCAGTTTTGTCTTGAAAGTGTCCCACACGTGGGTGACAAGCAGCCACAAGAGTGGAAACGGTGGCCTCCAGGTGAAACACCATTTTCTTCGAGCCAGCCACAGGCTGAAGGCTTGGGCTCTGTGGCTAAAGAAAGGGCTTCCTGTTCTCTGACTCTCTCTCTGAGCAGAATAAATGGAGAAAATGTGTTTCAAACCTATGAAAATTTCAAGTATACCAGACCAGTAGCTAAATGTGACTTTTGTAGTTACTGCATTATTCCTGTTTTATATTATTAAATTTGGGTACTTTAAATCACATTATTTTATTCCTGTGAGCAGCCCCAAATACATTTTTTAAATAATTGAGTTCCACATTTTTGATTAAACCTTACCCAACATCCCCATTTATGAATGGTAAAATAAACTTACTTTTTAAACTATAGTTGACTTCAACTTTTCCTCAGTGACCTGACTTTATATACAACTGATGTCTGCAGAAAGCTAAGGAGCTATCCCCACCCACAGCTGCAGGAGAGCCTCCCTAGCCCTGGCTCACATCAGCTCCAACTTCTTCTCTGTGCTCTCCCTGACTTGCTTTGGGGTGACAAGCTCTCTATCGTCCAGGCACAGGCCTTTACCATCCTGTCCTATTTGCAGCCCAGCTCCCCCAACAAACCATCCTGGGTGCCATCCCTTGCTCATCATAGGGACCTCCCCTCTCCCCGCACCCATGGAGGGAGGAGACCCTTAGTCCTGCCCAGAGCTGGAACCAGCCCCACTGCACTGGAATCCTTGCATGCACTTGTGAGGTTAGATTATTAGATGGTAAATGCTGAGACCAGCCTGTGCTGAGGCCATCCCCAGCTCAGCTCAGTGACAGGCCAGGGAAGGCAGCCAGTATGGACACACAGGCTGCACAGCGAAAGCGTCCTTCACCCAGAGGTGGGAAGGTCTGGGTCCTCTCCAAGGCATAGTTTTTTGACACCTATGAGAAGCATGGTTTTCACTGCACTCAGGAAGGCTGAATGGGATTTATTTTCATGGACAATTCTCCGGGATGATGACATTTTATCCGAAGTCACTTTTTCACCTTGGGAAGCCGAGCTGTAGTATCCAATGCCTTCTGTGCAGCTGTTAGCGTCCCTGTGGCTCTGGCGCTAAGGACAGGCAGGTCTGCAATGGCTTCGTTTAGACAGCTTCTCTGTGACATGACTTTCATATTTTCACCTGCTGGAAAGCTCCATGCTTTCAGGATGATCTTTGTTAAACAGCATTTAAGTTTTAGACACTTCACTCTGCCTGCACAGTCCTCCCCCCACACTCGGAACTGTACTGCGTAAGAAGAGTTGCTCTTTGAAGTCCTCAGAGACTCCAAGCTTCCTTGCACCAGAGAATCAACCTACAGGGCCCCTCCCTTTATTTTTTTTCTGAATCAGGTCAGAGCCGTTGACTGTAGTGAAGGACAGGAGGAGGAGTTCTGCTCCCCAAAGATCGCAGGAAACTTGATGGACTGAGCAGAGATGGGAACTGGCAGCAGGCTGGGGAGAAGCTGTGCACAGCTAGGATCGGCTCTGTGGTCGTTAGCCCAGAGAGGCCTAATGGGCCAGGGAACTTTTGCAAAGTTTGATTGGCAAGCCATCGATCACTCTGGTTGTGGTTCCGCTTGTCTCTTTGAGGTGCTGAATGGAAGCTTAGCTTGTAAAACCTCCTATTAGCTGCTTTATGGGATCTGATCCCAGGAGGTGGCTATGTGCTCCATGTGGAGGAGTGACCAGATACAGCCAGGCACGTAGTCTGCATTTGCACTGAAGGTGGGAATCGATGTCTGTCTCTTTCCAAGGACAGTGATCAAGAGCTCACCTTCTCCCAGGGCCTCAGGCTGGAATCCACTCGACCCCTGGTCTGTGAGCCAGCTGGACTCTCAGCTGGGCCCTCTGTGTGGAAGTGCTGGCTTCAAGGGAAAATGTTCAGTCACTGCCAGACAGCTAGAGGCATCTTTGCCAGAGCAAGGAGCTCAGGGGACTCCTGACTACAAAGGTGGACACTTTGGCTATGCAGCCTCTGCAGTTGAGTCTCATCCACAGTGGTCACCACAGGGATCCTTGCATGCAATTTAGAAACAGGTAACACCAGAGCCCAGCCTGCCACTTTAGGGTGACTCACACAGAAGTAACTGAAGTTCATGACTATGACCCCAATTCACAGGAGGGGGTTCCCTAAACAGGGCAAAGGTCTGTGTGCTGGTTCAATTTGTATGTCAAGTTCATTCACTGGACCTCAGGGTGCTCAACTGTTTGCTCACATACTATTTCTCTGGTTGTGACTAGACTCTAGATAGAATCAAGCAGATGCTGCCCCAGGGAGGATGGTTCATCTGTCCACCGCAGATCTCAGGTGAGGGAAGGAAGGCTGCATGCAGAGAGGCCTCCTTCCTCCCCGGTGTTCTTAAGCCAGGACACTGTCTGCTCTGGCCCTTGACTCAGACAGGAACTTACCCCACTGGCTTTCCTGGGTCTCTAGCAGCCCATTGCCAAACCTGGACACCTCTTGGTCCAATATCACACAGCCAGCATCCTGTGGTAAATAGCTCTACATGGAAGGATTCATGGAGGGATAAATGTACAATGTCTGTTGAAAAGCTACTTTCAATAGTCATTCTGCCTCCTGACCACATTGGTAATACCATTAATGCACAATATGTAAATGTCACCTTAAATGTTCATAATTTAACATTAAAATATTTTACTCTGTGTTTTTAACTTTCACATATGTATTAAAAATATTTTCAATCTCAAAATTCCAAATTCTATCTCTATTCTTACAATTATTATACAATTATTATAGCTTTAAGTAAAGCTATACAACAATTGGGTAGGGGGCTGGAGAGATAGCTTAGCAGTTAAGGCACATGCCTGTGAAGCCTAATGACCCCAATTCAATTCTCCAGGTCCCATGTAAGCCAGATGCACAGGGGGCATTTGTTTGTAGTGGAATGCCCATTCTTACTCTCCCTCTTTCCCCTCTCTGTCTTAAATAAATAAATAAAAATAAAATATTTAAAAAAACAATTGTGTGTGTGGTATGCATGCATGTTCACATGTGTGCACACACACATATGGAGATCAAAGGTGGACATTGGCTGTCTTCCGCAGAAGCTCCTCACCTTATTCTTTGAGACAGAGTCTCTCACTGAGCTCAGAGCTCATCAGTCTGGCTAGATTAGCTAGCAGCAAGCCCCAAGGATTTCCCGCCTCCACCTACATAGCGCTGGGATTGCAGGCATGGCCGCCTTGCCCAGCGTTTATGTGAGTGCTGAGGAGCCAAACTCAGGTCTTCATGTTTGCACAGCAAGCCCTTCATCCTCTGAGCCGTCTCCTCAGCCCTTATAATTTTTAAAGGGAGTGAAACTGGCTCTGCGGCCTGTCAGCCTAATCATGTGACCTTCCCGAACACATTACCAGATCTGACACCGTACGTTCTCACCAACTGGGCAGATTGAGAAACGTGTCTCTGTTGACATGAACCCCTCAGTGCCTCCTTGCACTTCATTACCACACATTCAGAAGCCGTAGTGCAGAGATGACCAGGACTGCCGTGTGGTTGTTGGTGAAGAAGTTTCCAGGCATCGAGATATAAGGAGCTCCGTGGCCAGGCAGCAGTGCTTTAAATCAAGGCACAACTCCAGAATTTTCTTCACAGGCTCTGTCATACCCCCATTGACTAGAAGTCCTTAATACCTTCATTGTTTTCACACAGATTCTGAAGGAATGGCTTATGAATTCTGAGACACACCACTGAGCACACCTCACCATTGCACCATCCCGGTGAGGTCACCAGTAGCTGCCCTACAAGAAGCACACGCCTTCATGGACACCAGAGACCCTTGCTCTAGAAACCCAGAAATGGAGCTGTCCGCTTCAGGCCAGAGGTGCCTGAGCCTCCGTTTGGGTCAACCATCAGCTACCCTGCTCCAGAGAATTCCCAAGAGTTCGGAGACCAAAGCACAGAGACACAGAGCTATGAGCACAGGCTCAGGTGGCCCCAGAGCTATTCCTGTCAAAATGTCTCCTCTGGTGATGTGGCCCTGAATTTCTTTTTCTTTTTTAAAATTTATATGCAAGCAGAGAGACACAGAGAGAAGAGAAACAGAGAGAATGGGCACGCCAGGGCCTCTAACCACTGCAAATAAATTCCAGATGCATGTGCCCCTTGTGCATCTGGCTTACATGGGTCCTAGGGAATCAAACCTGGGCCCTTTGGCTTCACAGGCATGTGCCTTAATGACTAAGCCATTTCTCCAGCTCCCCTGAATTTCATTCTACAACTTGATACAACTTGTATATCCAAGGCTTAGAGGAAGCACTGGCCAAGGACTTCCTGCCAGAAAGTTATCCTACTTGTGCCCCTCTTCTGGCCTCCTCTCCCAAAGCACAGGTCCAAAGGGGAGCTTTATTCATGCCCTGTGCAGTGTTCCATTGTTTGTGTGCCCCGCCTCCTACACCACAGATTAACGGGGAAATGTTGCTGACTTTCTGAGTTGAGGCTAGTGAAGAGAGCAGCCAGGAGGGGCTGTTGGAGCGCTGTTGTGCTGCTAGGTCAGAACACCTGACCAAAGCAGCTGACGGGGGTCAAGTTTGCACTTTGGCTTACAGTTTCAAGGGAAGCTTCATGACGGCAGGGGACAACGTGGCATGAGCAGAGGCTGGACATCACTTCTGACATATTAGGCAATGCGGTAGTTTGAATATATGTCAGCAAACCTGAAGCTGTCTGCTACAGTAAAGTGGTACCGAGGAGTGTGGGGTGAGATGAACCTGACCGTGTGGATATTTGTCTTTTGGAACCTTTGTTTTGGAGGAATGGGCATGGACTTGGTGCTTGCAACTGAAGATGCCTTCTGGAATGGTAAGCCAAGTTTTATGGACTATTCTGATGAGAGTTTGACAATGCTAATGCAGACAATATTGTGTTGGCTTATGAGCTTTATAAGGGGAAAGAAAGAGTGCAGAGGACTTTGTTGGAACTGGGTTACTGGCATAAGGGATGGCTGGGCTTTTGGCTATCCAGGCCCAGAAAATTTGATCAAGGTTAAATTTGTAATGGACTGATGTGCTTGGCTAAAGATATCGGACTGAGTTTTTAAGATTTTAAGTTGGAAAACCTCAAGCAAGTTAAAATTAGAGGCACTGAGATTGATTTTAGGTTAATGGAGCTGCTATCTCAACACATTAGCAATCTTAAGGAAGGTGGAAGGAAACTTTACATTAAAACAATGGAGAGGATGCCTGAGGAAAGACTGTTAGGAATGCAAACTCTCAGAAAGAGTTGACTGGAGAAGGAACCTGCTTTTCAAGGATTAAGAATATGGCTGTGTCCTGCACACCTGGTATTAGTTTTGGAAGTATGAAAAATGCATGGAGTGGTCATGAATTGCACATGGTTCCAGGAGCCGCTGCTGAGATACGGCATGAGGCAGGGCAGGAAGACCCTCAGGAATAGGCTTAAAGAGCCTTTGGAAGATGGACCGTGGTTTGCATGGGGACCTGAAGATGTTTTGGATATACCAGGAATATGCAAGGGCTACCATGGAGTGCAACGTTGGCATGGGATGAAAGTTTTCCCTGGCTACTCTGCCCAGCTGGAGGGGTGGAATTGGAAAACCTGGAGACTGTCAATCTCTGGTTATATTGAACTTGAACTGCAGAAGTTTGATGACTGCTGATGGTGGTTGAGTTTGCATTGTTCTAGTTTCAAATGCCTTATACCAGTTAAAATGTTTACTCTGTGCCTTTACATGTTGAAAGTATTTAACTTGTTTGATTTTACAGGACTCACTATCTTAAGTGTGCTCAAGATGGTGAGAACCTTTGAAATTGGACTGAGTACAATTTACAATGTGTGATAGTTATTGTCCCAGTGCTAAAGATTGGGGGCCAGGGGCAGAATGTTGTAGTTTGAATATATGTCCCCCAATATATTCAGTATTTTATTAGTTATAGTTTGCATCTGCAATCACCTTGCTAGAGGCAATGTCACTGGGGGCTGGTCTTAAGGTGTTGATGGTAGGTTTGAGATTCCATTGTAAAGATATGCAAAGTGTGCCTAGCAGGAGTTCCTGAAGTGTGCTGGGCTTTTGGCTGTAGTTTTGTTCTGTGTTCTGTGTGGCTGGTTGGCTTTTTCTCTCTCTGCTTGGCCCTGTGAAGGCAGGCCGCTTCTCCTGCCATTATTGGAACTTCCCCTGGATCTGTAAGCTTCAATAAATAATATCCCTTCCTCCATAACTGTGCCTGATCTCATCTCAGCGAACCTGGAGCTGTCTGCTACAGGCAGGAAACATCACAAAGAGAATGAGCAGAACTCTAGCCAAGGGGAACTGCCTATAACACCCCAAAGCCCACACCCAGCAATACACCTCCTCCAGCAAGGCTCCATCTCCCAAATTGCCATCAGTTGGGAATCAAGAATTCAAAACACATAGTTTATTGCGGACATCTGATTCAAACCACCAAAAGGAGTGAGGTTCACGCCAAACTCAGGAAATGGCACAGTGTCCAAGATGGGCGTGGCCCTTCCGTGTGTGCCAGGTGTTTGTCCCAGTGCTGCAGATTCAGCCTAGGGCCTTGTGCACATCCCCACTGAGCCATGTCTATGGCCTTGTGCATGTCCCCACTGAGCCATGTCTGGGGCCTTGTGCACGTCCCCACTGAGCCATGTCTGGGGCCTTGTACACGTCCCCACTGAGCCATGTCTATGGCCTTGTGCACGTCCCCACTGAGCCATGTCTGGGGCCTTGTTCATGTCCCCACTGAGCCATGTCTATGGCCTTGTGCACGTCCCCACTGAGCCATGCCTGGGGCCTTGTGCACGTCCCCACTGAGCCATGTCTGGGGCCTTGTACACGTCCCCACTGAGCCATGTCTATGGCCTTGTGCACGTCCCCACTGAGCCATACCTGGGGCCTTGTGCATGTCCCCACTGAGCTATGTCGAAGGACCCTGGTTTCAGACTCGATTCTCCAGGACCTACTTAAGCCAGATGCACAAGGGGGCACACACATCTGGAGTTCGTTTGCAGTGGTTGGAGGTTGTGGCACACCCATTCTCTCTCTCTCTCTCTACCTGCCTATTTCTGTATCTCTCTCTCTCAAATAAATAAATAAATAAAATATATTTTTAAAAAGTTATCAGTTGCTAATATATTGCCCCATTCACCCAACTCACTGTGGTGGTTGTTTTTAGGAAGGACTCACCATGATGGGGGTGTGTGTGTGTGTGTGTGTGTGTGTGTGTGTGCATGGCACATATGTATGTAAGGGACATTTAGCTCTGTACAAACGTCTTATTGCTCCTGGCTTTCTTATATAAATCTTCCACAGTGACCTAAAGCTCCTCCAGCAAAACCAATCACAAGCTGCTCCCTTCCAGAAATTGTTCACGTCCGATGACGCGGAGCTGCTCCTGAATTACGCAGTCCTGCAGACTTGGACTTGAGCCAGTGTGACTCCAGCGCCTGTGCACGTCTCAAATGGTCTCCCCAGAGCACTGAGCCTGGACAGCTCCAGCGCCAACAGGATCCTGCTGCTGAACAAAAACAATACGAAATTTGAATGTATGGCACATTGGATCTGAGGGGAAATAGTTAGATATAAATAAACACAAGGGGAAAGAAAAGCACATAAATGGAAAGTTTAGAATAATGTAGACTATTAAAAGATTTGGGAAAGTGGGTTGTATCTGTTTAATAACCTCTGAGGTGGAAGGAGGAGGCTTCGGGTGGCACTGCAGCAGATGTTATGTGCGGCAGCCCTTACCAGCCCCTCCCAGCAAGCACAGTTATGCTCTGCTAGGCTCTCTGTATCCACCTGTGAAGGAAGAAGTCCGTCCCCCCGCCATGGGCCTCACAGAGGAGGGGCAGGAGGCTTTACTTGATGAGCCGCAAGCAGGCAGCGTTGCTGAGGCCCGTATCATTGCGAGGCTCTAATTGGGAGACTGTCTGTAAACAGTGGTAATCCACGCCAGAAGCAACAAAGGTAACATTTTAAGTGAAAAATCTGCCAGAAAGGGCTGCTTTCTGAGCCAGTCGCTCTGCAGTGACTCTCCCCTCCCCCAGGAACTGTGTGGGGGGAGCAGGTCACACTGCACCTTCCCAGTCGCCTCCACAGCAGACAGCCTCATCCCAAGAGTGTCTATGTTACCCAATGGCCTCCAGCCCCACACCGGGCAGCCTCGGCCCCGGAGCACCCACGTCATCCCCCTCACCTTGCTCAGACTTTGAGCAGGCCAGGTGTTCAAATAAAACACACATGTGCTTTCACACTTAAGATACATACATATACACATAGATATGCACACTAGCATAGACACCATCTATGCATGCATGTATCACTGTCACTCATGTACACATGCACAAACATACATGATCATACATGTTTATAATCATGCATGCGTTCACAAATACCCATAGGTAGGCACAAATATACAAAGACACACATACATATGCACACATGAGCACACACCTCCTCATATATGTACTTACACACACATATGAACCTAACATTGTACAAGAGCTTTTCCCTGGGGAGACACCTGCACACAGCTTCCCCCACCTCCTAGACAGGGCACCAGTGACAGACCAAGGACAATTCCAACAAGTGCAACTTGGAGAACCGGTGAGTTTAATGAGCTTCCAGAGCAGGGGTAAGGGGGTACTTACGATAGCCGCCTTACTAGGAAGTCTCCCCCTGGCATGGACACTTGGCAGCTGCACAGAGGGAGCCCTTCTTCAGGAACTTCCCACACAGTATAGACTCCAGCATCTCCTGAGCCCAGAGCCTATGTGTAGCTGGGGCAGGATGACACACAGCTGGAGGGAAAGTGCAGGAGGGAGCACATAGGATCTCTGATAACCTTCCCCAGCCTTTCCATAAGGGACCAGCAGTGAGAGCGTCAAGCTTGAGAGCGTCTCCTGATAGACACAGCTTCTGTAATGAAGATGGTAATGGTGTTGGGCTTCAATGAGACATTTACATATACATATGCACACAGGCATGTAAACATTTACATGCATTAATATACCCTCATGCAAACATGCATACACATATACAAATGCACATATATCTCCATATAAAACCACGGATAATCCTGTACACATGCACACCTAAGTATACCTACATACACATGTACATATACATCATTATATACATATGCACATATGCATGTACATGCATGTCTATATATTCACCCATGGATATTCCTGTTCACAAGTACACCTACACACACATACATACACAGACCTACACATCTACACATTAATATGAACATATGCATGTACCCATGCATATGTACTATATGGACAATATATAGGCCCACATGTACCTATCATATTCACATGTACTCTCTTCTCAAGGGTGTAAGTCCCAGCCAACATGGATTACTTCATATAAAATATAATTTTTGACCCATAAATAACAATATATTATTACTTCATTCTTGTTCAAACGATGGATGATAAAGTGATGCTGTCTTCACTACAGCTTAAGTAACCCTTTGTGAAGCTTCTATGGTGCTAGAGTTAAGGACCACAGCCTCCCAGCCAAATGTCCCGAGAATCACAATTAATTGGTTCAACTCTGCATGACACCGGCCTTGCTGGTACAGACAAGGGGTCTGAGGAGTATACCGGTGTGGTACACATCTCTGTGTTGGTGGGGCTGTACAGGCCACCAGAAGGCTACCTAGCCTGTGTGCGTGACAACAGTGCTCCTGTAAAGGCTGATTTCCAAGAGCTAGACAGGGAGTTAAATTGATTAATCTCTGGACTCTCTGGCACGTCTGTTAGGAATTCTCTAGACTAGATTAGTCGAGGTGGGAAGATCCACCCTGACTGTGGGCAGCACTGTTCCACGCTTACGGGTCCTGGATTGAGCTGATTGAGCCGCAGCTCTCCTCTTCCCTGCTCTCTCGTGATGGGGTGATGCTGGCTCCCAGCTCCCGCTGTGCTTTCCTGCCATGATGAACTTCCTTTCCAAGAGTCAAAGATAAATCCTTCCTGGTCAGACACTGTGGCGCACCCCTTTAATCCCAGCACTCAGGAGGCAGAGGGAGGAGGATCACCATGAGTTCAAGGCCACCTTGAGACTACATAGAAAAAAAAGATAAGTCCTTTCTTTCCTTAGGTTGCATCTGGTTGGTTATTTTGTTCCAATAACGGGGGGATGACCAGTAGCCACAATAGCCTAGAGGTAAGCAAAGCACCTACGAAAACTCGAGCCGTACTCTGAACCCCAGTCCACCCTCCTGCACAGAGGTTCACCTAGATTTCCCCATTAGTTACTGCTATGACCTCCATCATTAGTTTAGACTTTCTGGTCAGTCCATCTGCAGTTTGGAGAATGTTCTAGCTGTCAAGCCATGCAACATGGAGCTTGGGAGAAGGTGGACCTAGTAGAGCTGAACGTGGCCGTATGTTCTCAGAGCTGTTCGGTTCCGTTTGCCATAGCAGCTGGTGTCCTCTGACAATACTCACATCTTTTGTGACTCTCAGGCTTTGAGAAGTCACTAGTCTCCCAGCTTGTCACTTCTTGGCAGCCCCTGATTTGTGAGCCCTTATAGATGCATAGCCTGTGGACTCGGGGTGACCTCCTGCAGGACCAGAAGCCACATAACATTCACCCCAGGCTTCGGCAAGGAGAGAGGAGGCCAGACCACCTTGCTCGCAGATCTTGGTGTCACCAAGATCTCCAGGTGCAAAGCCAGCAGATGGGATCAATTAGGACTAGTGATTGGAGTGCAATGTGATTAATTATATAATTTGAGTGATTTGCGTTTTAATTATAGTAAAATTGCATCATATACCCAGGCCATTTAGAAGGATCACCAACAAAAGGCCTGTGAGCAGGAGTTTAGCCCCTGCGCACACCTCTTATTTGTATCACCTCCCCTGTCAGGCACTAAGCAGACCTGCCTGAGCATGCAGACGCTGTCCTCTGCATCTGGGGACCTGAGGTTTGGCTGACGCAAGGTAACATGCCCTGACGTTTTCATTAAGGCAGAGCTTGCTGCAACTCCAGTTATCATTTTAGTCCCCCACACCTGTGCTCTGTGGGCTGGGTTGAGGAACACTCAGTCATTTGACTGGGTGATGTTAGTTCCCGTGGGATTCATTTTTGACACTGGTTTGGAGATCTCTGGAAAGTGGTTCATCTGTTCTTTCAGGGGCATCTTAATCATTGGTGGGTCTTCAACATGCTCCTCTGATTCGTCTCACTGCATAGCCTAGGTTGCTTCATGTGACCAGCTGTGAGTGCCTTGACCATCTGCGGTCTCCACGGCTGGGCCACAGTCTGTGCAATGGACACACGGTGGAAGCACCCAGCATCCTTTCCTCAACATTATCACTCCGGGAAATTGGGTAATTTTGCAGATCTGCTGTCACAGGCAGCATGTCACCCTCCCGAGTGCAGAGAATGACGCCCTCAGTTCGCTGTTCCCACTCACACACGTGCTCCCTCCACCCCATTCCTTCCTCCCGGTCCCTTACGGATCCCTCCCAGCATCAGCTCGGAGTCAAACTGCATCATGGCCCACTTCAAGTCTCTCCTGCTGGCTTCCTCCGACCCACCCAGACTCCCAGTCACCAGCTTTCTCCAAGCTCCTGGACTTGGCCCCGGATCTGGGAGCGCTTGCTGACCTTGGGCAGTGGGTACTGTTTTGATTCTCATCAGTGTGGGCCCCCAACATGGCTTGATGTTCGGCCCCCTGTGGCCTGGAGAAAGTCACTCCACCTTTTGTTTCCTAGGTAACCCATGGGTGAGAACCCAGACAGGTGGTGCCCATGGGAGTCCTCTGTTATTGGGAACAAGCCAATGTGTGAGCATTTTGCAAATCTACACTCCATGTAACCGCCCCCACCAGCCCCACAGCATCCACAGGAAGGTCACACCAGTGGGGAGCTTCTATCACTAAAACAACAAGAACACTCAGGCATAAATGTTAAGCTTTTTCTTCTTTTTTAAAACATTCTACTGGCAACTTCCATATAGATTCACAATGTACCCTGATCATTATCTCCTCATACCACCCTCCTTTGCTCCCCATCTTCTCTCCACTGAACCCCTTTCCAACTAGCCTTTCTACTATTTTGATATCATCATTTTTTTAAAAAAAACTTTATTTTCTAATTTTTAAAATATTTTATTTATTTGTGTGAGGGTGTGAGAAAGAGGCATATAGAGTGAGAATGAATGTGCCAGGGCTTCTAGTCACTGCAGAATCCAGATGCATGCACCACCTTCTGCATTTGGCTTTATGTGGGTACTGGGGAATCGAACTCAGGTCCTTAGGATTCCTAGGCAGGTGCCTTAGCCTCTGAGCCATCTCTCCAACCTGATGTCATCACTTTTTGTCCTCATATTATAGAGGACTCGTGTAGGTAGTAACAGCCACTGTCATGACAGGTCGTGAATGCAATGGCCACTTTGTGTCTAGGACAGAACATCCCCCCCCCATCCTTCGGTTCTAACATTCTTTCCACTAAGCTTTTGCTGCTGTCCAGAGCCATCACTCAGAGATCTGGGAATTCAATCCCTCTTAAAGGCACAAAGACAGATATTGGCAAATTGGAGTGTTCTATGAGTCCAGACCAGAGGAACTTGCAGACCATCCCTAAGTGATATTGCAAATCTTCACCTTCCATGAGAGCTGCCTAGGTGTGGAACAAACAAACTCAAAGCCTCATCAGTTCACTGCATAATTTTTCCCGCTATTTGTTCAAGCAAAATGCTCAGCAACAGGGGAAAGGGGCTGTTGTCTGAATGGCTTTTGCTGATGAGGCTTTATGTCAGAAGGATGTTCATAAGTAGTAATCACCACCTTTGTTCATTTTCTTGCATCCTAATAAATTATATGGAGTGAGTGACAAAGCCCATTGATTTATACTTCAAGCCATATTTCAAAGTAGCAAACTGGCACCAATTCCACCCCTGCTCCTAGGCTCACCATTGTGTCTATAACTTGTCTATTTCACTTAGCTGTTTTCACAAGGAAAAAAGAAACCATTAACTCCCTATGATCATAGCCATGATTAAGATCCTGGGAATTGCACACCACAGCGGGAAGAAACACGCACATCCCCACCTGTTGCAGTCAGGTTCGCATTGCTGTCAGAAATCACCTAAGAGAAGCTTGTTGGAAAAAAGGTTTATTTTGGCTTACAGACTCAAGCGGAAGCTTCATGATGGCATGAACAGAGGGTGGACATCACCCCCTGGCCAACATAAGGTGGATAATATCAACAGGAGAGTGTGCCCAACAGTGGCATGGGGAAACTGGCTATAATATCCATAAGCGTGCTCCCAACAATACACTGCCCCAAGAGGCATTAATTTCCATCTCCATCAACTAGGAGCCTAGCATTCAGAACACCTCAGTTTATGGGGGACACCTGAATCAAACCACTACATTCCACCCCTGGCCCCCATAAACTGATAAGCACCCATGATGTAAAATGCAATGCATTCAGTCCACCTTTAAAAATCCCCATAATTTTTGTCAATCCTAATGATGTTCAAACATCCCCATAATCCAAGATGTTTTAACTGAGCCATAATACTCCCCAAAAAGAACTAAAAAAAACCATAATGGCACAGAATAAACACTCACATTGCAAAAGATGGCACTGAGCATAGCAAAGAAATATTCAGCCAATACAAGATTTAAACAGGGAAAACACCAAACTCTGTAGCTCCAAGTCCAACAACTCTCGTCAGTGAAAGTCTCCAAGTCCGATAATTCTAACCAGCACCAAGTCTCTGGAGTTTCAATTCCGACCCTCCAGCTAGGCTACTCACAGACCTGAAAAACTTCATCCGGGGCTGGCAGCTCTCCTTGGCAGCCATCTCATGGTCCCGGCATCTCCACTGTGTCTCCACTGTAACCCATAGTCCATCCTCATGGCTCCATCAGGTCTCCATGCAACCACCCAGCAAACCTGCTTCACACTGCCCATGGCCATTTCCAAAACACAAGACCACATTGCAAACTCAGTGACCCTCTCTTTCCTTCATGTCTTATACTCTACAATAGCAGGTAGGGTTTTGATTTGCTAATCCAGGGGGGGAATAAAGCAGACTTTGAAGAACAGGACTCTCCTTAAGCACTCAGCCCCCTTCAAAAGAGTCTACACTTTTCCTGTTGCCCCAATGCAGGTCAGCTGGCCCAATTTCAAAGTTTGTAGTATCATATAATTGCAGCTGAATGGGTAGAAGTTTCAGCCCAAAGATTTCATTTCTGTGCCATATCCCTTTGCTCACACCAGTCCATTTCTACACACTGCAACCCTGCACAAGTTCTCAAGACATGGACATAACAGCAAACCTCTCACACAAACTGCTTCTAGCCCAGTCCAGGAAAAGCTCTTTCTCACCCTCCAAGCCAAACCTCTCAGTCCATAGTTCTTACTGCATTCAGGTCTTTCAACTCTAACCAGAATAGTCCATCAAGCTATACTTGCAGCACTGCAAGATATGTCTTAGGCCAAGGTTTCAAATCCTTTGACATGCCTCTTGAAAATCAGCTCCAAAAGGCCAAAGCCACACAGTCAGTGTCCAGCAGCAACCCCACTCCTCTGGTACCAACTTTACTGTTGCAGTCAGGTTCGCATTGCTGGCAGAAATCATCTGACCAAGAGCAGCTTTTGGGAAAAAGGGTTTATTTTGATTTACAGACTCAAGAGGAAGCTCCATGATGGCAAGGGAAAACAATGGTATGAGCAGAGGGTGGACATCACCCCCTGGCCAACATCAGGTGGACAACAGCACCAGGAGTGTGTGCCAAACACTGGCAAGGGGACACTGCCTATAACACCCATAAACCTACCCCAACAACACACTGCCTCCAGGAGGAGTTAATTCCCAACTCTCTATCAGCTGGGAACCTAGCATTAGACCACCTATGTTTATGGGGACACCTGAATCAAACCACCACACCACCCAAAGGTTTTGGCCGATGACAATTACAGACATGTGTGCCTTTAAGACAGTGTGACAGTTCTTCAGTCTCGGAACACTCACTGAGTCTTGTAAGCTCGTCAGTAATGACCCTGGTTGCAAACTGACTGTTGTTCCTCAGAGTTCCCTTGTAGGAATTAAGATCTAAGACCTGACAGGATTTTTTTTTTTCCTGCAGTAAACCAATGTGCCAGCAAATTGTAGACAAGCCGTCTGATTGAGTTGGAGGTATTCACAAGCACAGTGATAAAGAAAGAACAACATGTTACACACAAGCAGTTCATGCTAATTGCTGGCTTTCTGGCACAGTCACTGTGCACGGAGCCTCATGCTGAGCACAGCATTCGGGAAGCTGGCCTGGCAAGGAGCATGTCTGGACCACAGTGCCACAAGCCCCATGTTGGCTGCAGCAGGCCAACCTGCTCCCTCAGCAAGGCCTCTGGAGCCAGGCATGAGGAGGTCAGCACTGCAAGCGGCCAAGTGTATGCGTGGGAATATCTGGCCTGATTCCATTATCATCCATTTCAAATGCAGCCGTGTATTCTTGTGAACTTTTCAGTGCAATACAGGGATTGGACCTTGTCATGTGGTCTTCTCCATTTTGATCGTCTAAATGCTGTTGAGAGGGCTCTGCAATCTCCTACATGTGGATAGAAAGTCTTTGCATATACATGCACTCACATGTTCAGTCACTCTGTTCTGCCATCACATGCATGCTGTCAAGCCTATTATGCATTCTTGTCAGAAAATATACAAAACCCAGGAGTGAATCTGAGATGGTTGTGATGGCAGCACAGCCTGTCCCTGAGGGAGGACCTGGCCTGGAAGCCAGCTGACCACCAGCTCAGCAGCTCCATCCACTCTGCTGTTAGGACGAGTCCACCTGAGCTGCTCTGCCACCTCCAAGAGCAGTTCTGGGGTGAGCAGCTCGCCTCGCCTCTTTATCTCGGGCACAAAGACAACTCCGCCTGGGAGCCTGATGCTGAGCTTTCTGCTCTTCTTCAGGACTCACTCCCAGGATGGGATGTCCAGGATGTGAAGGTGAGTGAAGGCTGTGGTGCATCCTAAGAGGAAGAAATAACACGACCTGAAGGAAAACTTTCAGGTTGTTTTATCATTTTGCAATTGGCTTTCACTACTTTAGCATTAAAAATAATAAACCAATGATGTATGCAAAACCGTGTTTGAAATAGATGTATGAGATTCTGAAAAGTTCTTTCCGTGTTTGAATGAGCTGGTGGAGCAGTGAAGAGCTGGCATTGGGGTGTGTGTCTGGAAGATTCTGCCCTGCTGGCCACACTTAGTTCTCTCATGTGTTCCTGGTGGAAACTGCTCCTTGAAAGCTCAAACAGACACTTGCCTTCATTAATTATTTGGGTGTGTTTTATTCCAGCAACAAGACAGTATAATAAATAGCCTCGTCAGGCTGAGAGCAGTTTGAACTTAAGCCTCATCACTTGAAGCCAGTCGTTGATTTGGAACTACTCATTTCCAAACCCTATTCAGCTGGTTACAGACCCCAGCTGGGATTTTGAAGAAGGTGGAGCCTTCTCAGTTGGTAAAGTGTTTGCCTGGCAAGCACAAGGACCCGAGTTCCATCCCCAGAATCCACATAAAAATGCTGCACATGGTGGGAAGTGCTTATAATCCCAGCACTGGGGAGGCAGTGTGGCAGTGCCCAAGAAACAACACCAAAGGTTGTCCTCTGGTGTCGCCTGGACAGTGCGGGGACACACGCCACCCTACACAGACCCTGCTGGCACACAAATTTGAACTTTTGTTTGTGATACTTAGCAGCTATCAAGAAGACTGTCCTAAAGCTCATCCTCCCTTCAATCCTAACTGAGAAGATGTGACTCTGGCTCCCATGCTCAGTCTTGTTCCTGTTATGTCACCCCACCATGAAGAAACTGCTCCTCACAACTGAAAGCTGGAAACAGACACTTGCCTTCATTAGCTATTTGGGGCCTGGTGTTTTATTCCAGCAACAAGACAGTACTGCTAAACCCCTGGGCCATGCTCTAGTCAGGCTGAGAGCAGGCTTGCCTTGAGCCTGCAGCTGGGCTGGGGGCGCTCCACTCAAGAGCAAAAAGGGGCATTCCAGACCCTTCCAGGGACATCCCCAGGAAATGACCCGACTAGCATGACTGAACCAGCCTGGGTGTCTCACAGGCCCATAAGGTCATGGCCAACCTCCAGTGTGAGTCTTCACGTTGATTTGGAACTACTCATTTAACACTTGTGTGGCAAACTCCTATAACACTCACTCAAATTCAGCTCACACACTACAGAGGGAGACCAGGCTGGCACACCCACACACTCACATACACTCACACACACTCACACTCTCACACAATACTCTCACTAACACACATTTTAAAGTGAAGATGTTAGGGAGGAACCTATGCCGTCCTGGTGGACTCAGTTATGGGACGCCATTTGGGGGCTGGGATGAGAAGGGAGGCTATCTCAGTTGGTAAAGTGTTTGCCTGGGGCAACCCCTGCCTCACCACCGCCAGCCCTGCACCACCTCACACCTCTTAGGCCAGAGCCCAAGGTAACAATGCCGACAGCCACAAGGAAGCACTGGCATAGGGTGGTCGCCCTCAGAACACGGCAAGAGTTTAGAAACAGCTCTCTTGGGTTTCAGCTAGTGTCCATCCCCAGAGCCATTTACCTCCCAGAATGGAGGGCAGCTTCATAAAAATGCTGCACCATGGCCTGGGGTTGAAGTGCCTTCATAGTGCTGCCATCCCAGCACTGGTCCCATGTGGAGGCAGAATCAGGAAGATCCTGGGGTTCACCCATGCCTGTCAGTGTACTCAGCCCACACCTAATGGACTCATTCCTCCACTGGTAGGTTTCATGCCAGTGAGAGACCATGTAAAGTCTTGGGTGAGGTGCAACAAAATTGCAGGCAGTGTAAATAACAAGAAGCACACTCAGCAACATTATTTGTGAGGAGTATCTAAAAAGATATAAATGTCATTTCTTCAAGTGGCTGGTGGCCTGCCATCTTGAGGTGCAAGATGGATCAGCTTCCAGGAAGTAAAGAGGCATCATTGGACAGACAGGAATGGGACAGATCCCGAGTGTCTGAGGAAGGGCAGAACACTGAGCCAGCATGCTCAGCCCTGGCACAAGACTGTGAGGCCAGTGGGCAGAGACCAAAGAAGGCTGAGAAAAACAGGTGTCGTGATGGAGCACAGGCAGAAACCAGGTCAAGTCACCCCACTGGCACATCCTGGCAAGGAAGCTGGCCCTGAGGACAGCTGGGCACACTGACAGCTAATTCTGCTGAGTCCTGGGTCTTGTGTGTGCAGTTGCCCCGGGCGATTGTGTGTGGAGCCTTAGATCACACTTGTGCTCTCGCTGCCACCCGTGAGCATGTGAGAGAAATGCCCAAACCTGCACCTCACACACATCCCAAGGCCTGCTGCCGCTTCCCACCAGACCCGCCTTTTCCCACAGGAAAGTCCCATTTGAAGGACCTGTGAGCAGCTTCAAGTTCCCAAATGCAGCAGGCTGCAGCCTGCCTGAGGAAGAAACACACACAGACCCATCCATGGGAAGGTTTGTATTGCAGCCTTTCTGGTGCTGGGGAGCAGAGCAATGGCCTGTAGACACTTCCCTGAGCAGGCCATCACTGAGTGCAGGCCTTGGGCCATTGCTTTTCTCTGCCTGGCACTAGGCCAACCATCCCTCCATCCCAGAGTCAACTAGGGCTCACCTTAAATACAAAGGGACTGGGCTGGGTTGACTGGGGCACCCATCTGGAAAAGTGAGCCCTTCCTGGCAAGTGACCTCCCTGAGCAGGCCATCACTGAGTGCAGGCCTTGGGGACCAAGCACCCAGAGTAGGGCTCACCTACTGGGCTGGGTTAGGGCACCCATCTGGAAAAGTGAGCCCTTCCTGTAAGTCTCTAAGGCCACCAGCCCCGCACTAGCATTTCTGGCACATCTAGTGAACCAGAAGGTCAACTGAACTGTTAGAGTCCACTTCCCCAACAAAGGGGTAGGATGGTACTTTTGTCTGGTGTTTTCCTCTGTCTTCTTGTCTCCTTCCTTCTGTCCTTCTCCATCTTCCATGTCAAGATGTTGATGAGCTCAGAACAGGGCGGGTCTTGTGGGCGGACCAGTGACCACTGGGGGGTCATGAATGTACCAGGTGATTCATGTTGGGGAGACAGTGCCCCAGTTCTCCTCATCTCAGTACCAGGCATGAATTCCCTCTCACCAAGTGGGCCTCCAATACAATCAGAGAGGAAGTGGTTACCTCCATAACTCTGCCTGGTGTTCTAAGGTCAGACCTAAGGTAGACAGACAGCAGGGACACTGTCCTTCTGTCTGAGAGGCTCCAGCCAATGAGTGTTTGTTAAGGAGCCAGGGCTCAGCATCCAGCTGTCTCCCAATGCAAAGATGAGGGATACCCCAGCAGCAAGGGGGGGGGTTACAGAGTCAGATGGGTGATGTACTGAGCATCTGCACAGGATGGGGACATTCTCTTATGAGCAAAGTAGATAGCAAGGGTAGAGGACGCCAGGCAGGTACAGTATAAGGAAACAGCAAGGAGCCACCTACAGGCACCAGGACGTCCAGGGCCACAGGACCAGCACAGGTCCCACCAGGAACCACTCAGACACGTGACAGACCTTCCGTGTTCATGGACTTCACTTCAGGGAGTGTTCTCATGGGGGAGTATCTTGGGGACCTAAAAAAACTAGATACTAGAAAGGGGGGGTGAGGTATGCTCAGATGCCAGGTCCGCACCACTCCCTTTGCTCTGCATCCTTCTCAGCTCTGCGCTTTCTGGAAGGCAGCTGCCCCTGGTGAATTCACCCTAAGCTCTGTCAACATTTAGACTCAAGCTCGAGCCAAGTGCAGGAGACAGACATCCTTGATTGACCTCCGCTGTCTGAGATCTCTGCAAATCCTCCAGGCTTCCCTTGAGTGGGGACGATGCCATCTGTATTGCTTACGCCTGTGTTTCATTTTCATGGTTAATATTGAATCAAAGTGGAGTCATTATGAAAACAAGGTGACAGGTGCATCAATAGGTGATCAATTGTGGTAAGAGCTACACAGCCTCATTTGAAGTAAATCCACAGTAATGGAGCACTTTCAACAGGTTTGCTTCAATAATCCTCACGGCAGCAGGAGGCTCAGCTGGCGACCTGCGACTGAGGACCCAGTGCTCCTGGGGTACTTATGAGGCTGACATGCTTCCGGAAACATTGGGACCACCTGTGACCAGGCTTCCTCTGGAAAGGGGCAGATGTCACGTGACCTTTAAAACCCAGGGTTGACCTAGTCCCCAGGAATCAGAGCTCAGGCCTGACATCCTTGGCTATCTATGTCCCGTGAGGGGGCTGACTAAATCTTAGCAAAGTTAGTTCAAGGTCAATGTAGTTGTGCTGGAGAGATGCCTTAGTGGTTAAGGTGTTTGTCTGCAAAGCCTAAGGACCCAGGTTCAATTCCTTAAGACCCACATAAACCAGATGCACAAGGGGACACATGTGTTTGGAATTTGTTAGCAGTGGCTGGAGTCCTGGCGTGCCTATTCTCTCTCTCCCCTTCTCTCTCTCAAATAAATAAATAAATAAAAATTAAATAATTTTATAAAAAAGATCAATGGCGTTACTTGATAAGATCACATCCATTATATGAAATACATCTTTCTTGTGCGTGTGTGTGTGGTACATACATGGATGCTCATGTATGTGTGGTATATACATGGATGCTCGTGTGTGTGTGTGGTATATACATGGATGCTCATGTATGTGTGGTATGCACATGCATGTGCCCTTGCAATGTCCTATGTGCTTGCTATGGTGGGGGCGTTCGCCAGCTGTGCTCTGAGAAGAGTGAGGTGTACAGCTCCTTCCGTCTTCTGCCAAACCATCTCTTACTGACCTTGAAGCTTGCTGTTCCACACCCTTCCCTCCTCCCCCTGAGTGATCCCAGGTCTCTGTTCCTCTGTAAGATTAGGGCTACAGACACATTGGCCACACCCAGTCATTTACGTGGGTTCTGGAGATTCAAACTTGGGAGGTCTCAGGGCCCCTCAGGCTCACACGCTTGGGCAGTGTAGCAGACAGCTTCAGGTTCGCTGAGATGAACTTCCAGACCAGGCACAGTAATGGAGGAAAGGATATTTATTGAAGCTTACAGATCCAGGGGAAGTTCCATAATGGCAGAAGAAGCTGGCCTGCTTTCACAGGACCAAACATAGAGAGAAAAGCTCAAAAGCCACACAGCATAACACAGCACACTTCAGGAACTCCAGACACACTTTGCATATTTTTAGATTGAAATCTCAAACCCATCACCACACCTTAAGATCCTCCCAGTGACACTGCCTCCAGCCAGGTGGCTGCAGATGCAAACTAGTCTAATAAAACACTAAGCATATTGGGGTCCAGCTATTCAAACTACCACAGGCAGAAAGCACAATTTACTCCTGAGTCATTCCTCCAGCTCCATATGAGATCTTTTAGTTGGGTCCAGCCCCTTGGAGTAACTGCAAAATAAAAGCGCAGCTGGTTTCTCATGTGAGAATGAAGTTATTGTATTCTCTGTCTATGGCATGACTGCAGAGAACTCAGGACTAATAGCAGACAGGACAGATGCCCTGGTAGAGGGGCTCACATTCCAAGGACTGATCTTTGGGGACCATGTGCTCTAGTACAGCCGAGAGGCAGGAGCCTCAGAAAGCCCCGTCCAGCCCCAGTCCTGGGTGGGGAGACAGTGCTCTGCAGCTCAGAGATGTGGGATCTCCATCAAACTACCTCTGCCAGCTGCTACGAGGGTCAAGTGCAGACCACAGTACTGTCAGTAGAGTTCACTACATCGCCCATGCCCTGTCTCCACAAACCTGTGGGGAGGCCATATACAGGCCATGACGTTTTGTTCATGAGATCTCAACCCACTTTATCCTAAACAAGAGGAAAGAGCTAAGGATCAGACGATACAAAGGTAAAAAGCACTCACTGTGGGTAGAATTGTGCAATATACTGACGTCCCGTGCCAGGGACCTGTGAGGTAGTCTTATCTTGGAATGAGGTCTCGAAGGCAGTCAAGTTCAGATCAGTTCACACTGGAGTGGCTAGGCATTAAACCAAGTTGGCTAGTGTCCTCATAGGAAGAGAAGAAGAGTCACGGACACACGAAGGGGAGGAGCGCTGTGAAGATAGAGACAAAGACAGCCGAGGTCTCTGTGGCCTCCGCGCGGAGACAGCCCCACCAGCCATCGCCATGACTTCCTCCTTGTGCCCAGCCGTGAGAGCCAGCCTCCCTCCCCACAAGCCTGGCGGCCCTGGAAAGCAGAACCACAGTGCAATGCCTTCCAGGTGCAAGCACAAATGAGGGTCGAAATTGCCAGCAAGCTATGGCAGAGGGCTGCCCATGACATGGTCACTTTCCAGATGTTTTAAAAAATATTTATTTATTTTATTTTGAGAGGGAGAAAGAGAGAGAGAGAAAGAGAATAGGTGCACCAGGGCTTCTTGCTACCACAAACAAATTCCAGATGCACATGCTACCTTGTGCATCTGGCTTACATGGGTACTTGGGAATCGAACCTGGGTCCTTAGGCTTTGCAGGCAACTGCTAAGCCATCTCTCCGGCACCCATTTTCCAGATTTTAACATGTGCATCCCAGTCCAAGAGTAATTTCAGCCTTGAGCTTGTTGTGACAGTGGGGAGATAGCACACAGACCAGACCGTGCACTACAAAGCTCAGTTTGCTCACTGCTCTGTCCTGCATGCCATGATGTCCCATGTCATTGTGAGTGTGCTGGTGTTCAGCTCCTGGACAAGATGCTTTACTGAATGTCACTTCTTGTGCTTGCTTCCGTGCAGGAGTGTCTCAGAGCCTGGAGACAAAGACCTGGAGCCAATTGAAGCTGTCCAGAGCACAGGAAGAAAGAGACACAGTTCTCACTTATTGTTCATGAGCTAGTCACACCGCCTCAAGTGCTAACTTCCCAGGAAATGTGATTTCTGTGAGATGTCTACCCCAAAGGAACACAAGACTATGTTTGGTAGTTTTGATATAGGAGAAGACATGAAATTCTGAAGAAAGGAGGGCGAGACAATGGGAGCTGCAATTGAATTTTGTGAAAATTAATTTCATTGTGAGGAAACCTCAAACACATGTTCAGCAGGAGGGAAATTCATTGCCAATTCCAAGTAATGGGATATTACAGAAATTAAGATGGACAAAAGCACCAATCACCACTGGGAATACTGGGAGTGATGCCATCAAACAAAAGGGGGTGGTGGTGTGACACTCACAGGGCCCTGAGACCCCGTGATGGGCACCTGCCAAGCTAGAGGCCGACTGGGTACAGCAGGGAGTGAGGAGCCTCAGTGCTGCAGACTGAGCCTCCGCAGGCTTGTCCCTCCAGGCCTTGGTTGTCTGATTCATTTTATAATGTAAAAAAAAAAAAACTCATATAAGGTGTACCCCATATGTGTTATTCCCTGTAGGTTTAAAGATTACACTGAAAATGACATCCATACTAGTGAACTCCAGGCAGACAAAGCTACCATGGTCATTTGGAAGTGTCCGTGGTGGGCAAGCCCCTTTGTGAATAGTGCTCTGACTTCCGTGGACATGAGAACCATGTGGAGCACTGAGCATGGGCGCCTCAAGACCACAGCCTCAGATGTCCCTGCCGAGCTTTCCTGTTTGTGTTGTTTTCTTGTAGAGCCCTGAGAAAGGCCAGAAGTGATGCTTTAGGGCTGGGGAGGGAGCTCAGTCTATAAAGTGCTTACCTCCAACCTGAGGTTGTCCTCTGGCCTCCACACCCATGCACACACAATTGGGCACTCCCACACACACGCATGCACACACACCAGTAATGTTGGGGGTGAGCAGCGCGGAATCACGACACAGACTCCAGGAGTTGGGTGAAAGCGGGAAGTGAGCTACTGCAAAACTCATTTATTGAGGAAGTGCAGGGGGGTTTTAAGGGGCTTGGCTGGCCAATCATTGTATGGGGTGGTCCCCTTTTTGTGACCAATGACAGCCTGTCTCTGGACAGGTCATCTCGTAGCACGCTTCTCGCGAACATGGGACTGCAGCTGTTGTCACTCCAGGCCTGGGCAGAACGCCATGTTCACAGAAGCCACTTCCTGGTTTCTTCTGCCACGTGGTCTGGCTAGGGCCAGGCCTGTATTGTGCCATACATCCCTCCATGGCCTGTGATATGACGCCAATTTGGAGGAAGGTCTTTGCATACGTAATTAAGCTAAGCTTGCTCAGGTGAAAACCACCTTAAACTAAAGGTGGTACTGAGCCCAATCAATCACAGTCATCTTGATAAGGGAAGAAAAGAGAAGATACTTGGAGGAAGTGACCAAGAGAGAAGACACAGCAGGAAGAGTCCCACAGAAGAGACAGGAGGACATGTGGAAGGCACTGAGAGAGGAGAGCAGAGATGCACGGATGTGATCTGTGGAGGAGAAGGCTGCTCTTCTCACCTCATGGTCAACAGGATGGACGGGGCGGGGGGACTGAGTGTATACTTTGAAGGCATTCCCCTAGGGACCTACTTCCTCAAACCAGACACTCATGCTTAAAGTTTCCAGAACCTTCTAAAATAGCACCAGCAGTGAGGGATCAAGTGTTCAATACATAAGCCCATGGGGACACTAAAGATTCAAACCACAGCAAGGGGAGCACAGGACCCTCAGGTGGAGCATAGTCTCAGGGTGAAGGGCACAGGGCACAGGCAGGCAGGGGAGAGAGCACCTTGGATTAATGGTCAGAACAAGCACAGTCTCCTGCAATGCCCTGCTGATGACTGGTGCTCAGAGAGGGAGGAGGAACAAAACCCACAGCAAGCACAGTGCAGCCAGCAGCCATAGCCCTTCCTGCCATTACACAGCTGTCCCAGCACTCACACCAGTTGGGTTTCATCTCCCAATGAGTGGCAAATGTCTTCTGAAACATCGGGACAGACCGATGTCAGAATGCCAAAATGAAGGAGCAGTACAGTCAACGGACCCATTAACAGGGCCTCCTTAGAGACCCAGGAGGGCCAGCAGAGTCTTGGAGAAGCCTGAGGAATGCTAGAGAATCTTCCAAAAAGATCCCTGGGGGATCTGGAGAGCTATGGAGAATCCTCCAGGACTGGGCTACAGAGGTCAGCAGACACCTTTGGCTCTAGTGCCCCCCCCTCCCGAACAGGCTCTGTAACATAGTTCTCTTCCTTAGAAGTGAAAACAGTTTGAAAACACTTCCTTTGTTCACCTTTCCAAAGAAACATAATGCCTTATGGCACAGCTATAAAATGTAGCTCCAAGAGCATGCCCGCCACCATTCACAAAAGAGATTACCCATCGGAGCATAACCAGTAATGATGTGGTCATTTTAGAAATGCACTTTGAAAAAGAGATGGATGATGTGGCTACATGCGGCCACAGGAGTCCTGTTTCAAAAGTTCACCCAGTCTTGCACTGTTCTCAGGCCAGCTAGAGAGAAAGAAGGAATGAAAGCGCCAGGGGCTTGAGTGATGAGCAAGTGCATCTGGAGAAGGGAGAGAGAATTTCATTTTCTCACTTATTATCCCCGATGATGTGTTACCAATGGTCTGTGAAGGGAAAAATGGAGAGAAGCACAGTAAATTTTCTTGCTGAGCTAAAAAGATTAGGGAAGAGGCAGGGTGAGCTCTTAGCTTGTATTTCTCTTTGAGCTTAAAAAATTAGTTTGCTAAGCAAACCTTTTAATATTCCCATTGGCTAAGAAAATGAAGCAATGGAAGAAGAGCCAATGAGGGGATGTGACAGCCAGGAAAAGTCGTCTTAATAACTGAGTTTGGGTAAATGCCCTTAGCGTGCTTTTTAAAAACGATAAACATGAGGTATGGTTCCTCTCAGATCCACTTTCCAAAAGCTCCAAAGCCACAGCCTCTAAAACGACTTCATGCAAGTACGGGGGTGGGGTGTTTCCATTACAGCTGAGGACTCTGGCTGTTTCTTCTCTGATGTCTACAGATACTGGAGGTGACCTTGGAAGAAAGTCTGTCCTCCCACATCTATAAAACAAGGGAAGCATCTGCTGGTCGCTCCCCAGAGAGCCCAGGAGTTCCATCGTGAGTAAGCATCCTTGAAGATTTAGCAAAGGCACAGGAACAGAGCTAGCATCGTGTGGGCCCAGATCCCCCTCAGAGCACCCGAGTCTTCTGTCTGATAGGGTCCAATCCTGCTGGAGCCTTGGCTGTCACACCTGGGCTGGCCACTACCCTGTGTGTGATATTAGTCACCAGAAGTCCCTCTTTGGCTGTGATGTTAGTGAACACCCACCTAGTCGTGACTGGCCTAAGGTTGTGCAACTAATGAAGTTTGAACTTGGGTCTTAGACTAGTTAAAATTGCTTAAAATGAATTAATGTCTATCCAGCTCTTAGACCAGTGACTAGAGTGTGGGAAACATATATACTGTGCATTATTCACTAATGCCCATATTTGGACAGATATTATGTATTTTGTGTGAGTGGCTTTTGCAAGACCCATTTGAACCATGAAGCCATTTGTTCACACAATCACCAAGAGAGAAGTTGTCCAGGCAGTGTGTGCAGCAATGTACATAGTCTTTTTTATGTTTGTTTGTTGGTTGGTTTGTTTTCGAGGTAGGGTCTCACTCTAGCTCAGGCTCATCTGGAATTCACTATGGAGTCTCAGGATGGCCTCGAACTCACGACGATTCTCCTACCTCTGCCTCCCGAGTGCTGGGGTTAAAGGCGTGCGCCACCGCGCCTGGCTAGCGATGTCTATGTTCTTAATGAGGTGCTAAAAGATATTTTGGAACAGGCGACAGTTGATTGGAATGTTGCTGTGCTGCTCAGCCCAAAAGTCTTTGGAAACTGTCAGTTCAGATGCTGTGCCACTGGGTTAGTGAGCACAGTGTATTCTGGGAGATCACCCCGCCCCCGTCCCGCTGCATGGGTGCCTTGGGTAGAGCTAGGTACTTAGCCAGCTTCTCTGAAGCTCAGTATTTGTTCAATCAAACAGGAGAGAAAAGACCTTGAATGTATTTCTATATAGTGCTTTGTATGACTTCCAGACTTGCCCTCGCTGAAACAAAAGAAAATTTCCCTGATGATCGAGAACATTGTAGAGACCTTTGCAACAAAAAAGAGGCAGTGTAGGCACCAGGCATGGAAGCTCACACCCGCAATCCCAGCACTTGGGAGGCTGAGACAGGAGGATAATCACTAGTCCACTTGGGCTACAGAATAATATCCTGCCTCCAGAAAAGCATTTCAGTCTTGCAGCTTCCAGGTGAATGAATGAACTCAAAGGGCTTGACACAAGCCAAGGACACTCCGCCCCAAAAAAGCACCCACAGCCCAGGCGCAGGGAGACTCCTTTCTTGGTGAATAGCACACTTCCCATCTGGGTCAGTCTCTGTCACTTGTCCTCGCTCTTCCTCCTTCCTTTCCTTCTTCACTTCTTTGCTTTACTCCTCACTCACATTCCCTCCTTGGCCTTAGCAAGCACCACTAGCATGGTGTTTTTATAGTTTCTGATTCTTATCCTTAGGAAGCCAACATGTGTTACTGTGCATATGTGCTCATTTTTAGCTATTTTAACTTGTATTTACCAATGTAATTCCCCTTTCAGCTGCCTGCTATGCACCCCCACCCCCACCCCCACTTCTTTCCCTGGTTTCCATCTCATTTTTGCATTCTTCTTTAAAGATCACTTTCTTCTTATCCAAAGAACCTCCATCAGCATTTCTTTCAACGAAGCTCTGCTGGTAAGGAGTCTTCTGCTAACGGGTCAAACAATCTTTGTTTGGCACTCAGTGTGGGAAGATACTTGAGCTAGATGTGGAATTCTGGGTTAGTGGATGCCCCTCTCAGTGATGTCACGCTACCACAGGACTTTGTCACTTACGTTGAGACGCCAGCTCCAGGCTCCCTGCAGTTCCTTCGTGTTCATTGGCTCCTTAAAGAATGTTTACTATGGGGCTGGAGAAATGGCTCGGCAGTTAAGGCACTTGCTTGCAAAGTCTAACAACCTGGGTTTTATTCTCCAGTACCCAAGTAAAGCCAGATGCACAAAGTGGCACACGTATCTGGAGTTTGTTTGCAGTGGCTAGAGGCCCAAGCATGCCCAGTATCTTCTTCTCTGTCTGTCTCTCTTCTCTCTGTCTCTCTCTGAAAGCAAATAAATAACAAAATATTTTTTTTGGAGAGAGACAGAGAGAGAGGGAGAGGGAGACAGAATGGGCGCACTAGCAACCTCTCAGCTGCTGCAAACGAAATCCAGATGTGTGCGCCCCCTTATGGGAAAGTGCAGCATTGCACCCTTGCATCACTGCATCTGGCTAAACGTGGGACCTGGAGATTGGAACCAGCATTCTTAGGCTTAGGAGGCAGGCACCTTAACCACTAAGCCATCTCTCCAGCCCCAATAACAAAATATTTTTAAAGAATGTTTACTATTCTTTATTAATATGTGCACTTTGTTTTGGTTAGCCCTCCCTCTCCAGAGCTCTCTTCTCCTTCTCTTGATTTTTTAGCATTCCTGTTATAATGAGCCTAGATAATCCATATTTGCATTTCTATTTTATATAGTAATTATTATTTTGTTTATCCCCTTTGACTCTATGATAAGATTCTGCAGCAATTTTGTATCTTAAATTTATAAATACAAATTTCACTTTAAATATTCTGTCAAACGTTGCTTCTTAAAAGCAAGCCACAGTTGGGTACTCTCTGACTGGAATCCTAATTACAACTACTTTAGGCAGTTTTAGGTGTTTTCATCAAGCTTCTGTGTTTCCTGCCCTGGTGTCCACTGAGGGTCAGTGGATTTCTTCTGGTGACTTCTCTTCCAGTCCACTTAGCTCACACTCTCCTGTATCTCATTCTGCCCATACAATGTGCTCATGTTGTATCTTTCAGTCAAAGAGTTTCCATTAGAATTGTGTAATGCTCTATGTATTTTGCCCATTCACTTACTTATTTTCTTGAAGATGTTAATCACTTGTGTTTCAAAGTTGATGCCTGGGTCACCTACAAGCCCTGTTCTGTTACCCCGCATCCACTTAGGTGTGTACTGCATGGCTGTACATCTCTATGAACATTATGACTGTCCCTGAATGTCATTGCACCTCCAGAATTGTGGAGGGCTCACACAGTCCCATCTTCTCCAGCCTATATAGTCGCCTTGAGCTAAACTGGGTTTATAAACTACTATCCAAAGGCCAAATCTGGCCACTGTCTCAGATGGCCCATAGGCTAAAAATAGTGCATAGATTTTAAATGATTAGGAAAAAATGAAAAGATGGTATGATACAACATTAAATTAAATTAAAATTTCAATATTTACCAATAAAACTATATTGGCCCACAACTGCATTTATGCTACCTATGGCTGCTCCCATACCTCAGTAGCAGACTTGAGATGTTCCACAGAGTCCATGTGGTTAGGAAAGCTAAAAATATCTACTACCTGGCCTTTGCAAATAGAAAACATGTCACCCTGGCTAATCACAAGCAAAGCCAAGGAAGACCTACGTTGTGACCTTGGTACGAGCCGTCCCTTCCCCTGACCCCTCAAGTGCAGGCCCTATGTCCAGCTGAGAGCCTTCTGTGCTTGTGCAGGTCCTTCCTCGGGCTCTATAGGTTCCATCTGTGTCCACTGCACCCTGCTGTGAGGGAGGCTTCAGAGTCCATGAGACAAGCATCTTGGAAGCTCTCAAGTCTTTTTTACATCCTGGCCAGGGGACAGAGGCGCTGGCTCTGTGGATTTTCCACTGAAGAAATCCTGGACTCCCGACCTTCATCTTCATGCTGGAATCAGTCCACAGGAAGAAGGAACCTTGCATCTCAGCACGAGGGGCTTGATTCCCAAAATTCTGCAGTTCTCTAATTCAAGAATCTTCCACGATCCTGTACTTCCAGAACTCGGACAGCTGAGGCAGGAGGACCATGACTTGACACTAGCTCTTACTACATAATGAGACCCTGCCCCCCCCCAATTTTTTTTCAATGGCATTCATTTTGGAAAGGAATGGTGGCAAATACCCACAATACCAGCACTTGGGGGTGAAGGCAGGAGGATCAGGTTTCCAAGACCATCCTTGGCTGTGTGTTAAGTTCAAGGCCAGCCTATACTACATGAGACTCTGTCTCAAACAGCCAAAAACTGGCATCCTGTACATGTGCTATTATAATGTGTATTACCGTAAGTTGCACACATTATAACACTACATGTGTAGGGAAAAATCTTGACGATCAGACAGGTTATTTTGTGTGTATGTGTGTTTGTATATGTTTGTGTGCTTGTGTGTGTACATTTGTATGTTTGTGCACATGTGCACATGTACAGGACTGCGGAGGCCACAAGACAACTTCAGGTGTGGTTCTTCAGCAATGCTATTGATCTCCTTTGAGACAGGGTCTCTCAGTGATCTGAAGCTCACCAAGTAAGCTCGGCTGCTAGCCATCAAGGCCCAGGGATCTGCTTGTCTGCCTCCCCGGCCAGCACTGGGACGACAGGGGCAGACCACCACATCTGCCTGTTTTACACAGGTTCTGGGATCTGAATTCGGGTCCTCATGCCTGTGAGGTAAACACTTTTCCACTGAGTTATCTTCCCAGACCAAACATAATACTTTTAATAGTGGATATATCTGACTTACTTCTGAAATAACCATGCTTGTAATGTTTGAATTTCAAAATGAGAACTTGTTACTTCATGATCTTTCATTGCGGGGAAATGTCTTGGAGGAAAGAGGGAAGTGCTTGGAGAGGGTTAGAGCTCCGTGAGCGTGGTTCCCGGTTGACATCCGCAGTATGTATTCTCCAACGTGAGCCCCGAGACTCCCGGAGCACTGCTGTTCATGAAAGGCGAACTGCTCCCTCCCGAAAACACTTCTCATGGTTGATGCAAAAAGGTAGGGAGCCCATTTCCTCCCCATCTGGGTATCCAATGCCCTCATCGTTGGCCTTCCTAAGTCCTGCACTGCCATCTCTGCCACCAGTCAAGCGTCCCACCCAGGCCTTTGCATCCTGGCTCTGTTCTGTGTGGATGTCTGTTTCAAGAACAGACTCTGTTGTTCTGTCAAGACTAGCACTACATTTCGCCATGCTTATTGCAAAATTAGTAAGTAAGCTTGTAAATTGTATTCATAATTTTAATATTTGTTTTCAAAGTCACTTTTAAAGTTAGCAGACAATAAAGTAATTAAAACTGGCTATCATGTTTATAAAAAAGAGTCTGTAATGAGCTGCTGAAAACAATCATGAAGGAGATCAAAAGCTCTCAATGTTTCCTCTTCAACATGGCCTTGACTGTTTGGAACTTCTACACGGCCAAATGGATTTTAGAATTTGCTTATTACTTTACAAAAGTAATACCCCATCACACACATAGCACTAAAGCCTGCTGCATTTTGCTTTGCTTCAGTAGATGAATTTGGAGGGATTCTCACCGTCGCAGCTTTTGTCTGTGCTCTCCGAGGATCTGGGCTGCCTTGTCCACCCTTCCCAGAACAGCTCCCACGTGCTCTCTTGGTCTACATAAGGAGTACCATGCTCTGGTGCTCTGGGCCTTAGTTGATGGATTTATTCATTCAACTCTAATTCATGTTGGTTTCTGAATACCTACTTTATTTCTTTTCATCACTCCAGAAAAACCCTCAATATAGTTAAAGAAACTTTTCAAAACAATAGAATCTTAAAGTCAATGAAAAGATAAAGAGGAAATAAGGACTCGAGCTTTCCAGAAAGGATGCAAACAACGTGCAGACAGAGAGAGCCCATCTCACCTTTAAGAAACACAAGACTACAGACCAACACATCAGCTCTCAGTGATCCTACCACATTGGTAAGGGCCAAAAACAAAACAGAAACACTGTAACCCTCAAATTATTGAAGGTGTGAGCTGAAGAGTTCCTTTTATTGAATACTGTGGCAGAAGAATAAGGACTTGGACAGGGTTACATCAGGAACAGCATGGCTAGGTGCTGGCAGCAGGAAGACTACACATAACAGTAGAGCATGTGGAGAAAAGCGCATGGCATGCAAACACAGGAAAAGTGGTGCTGCATACACGTCCTATAAAGAGTCATGAGACTCGTGGCCTGCAGAGTTTGGGGTGCTTTTCCCAGTTTATTAGCCCATTCTTACTCTCGGAAGCGCCTTTCTCTTTCTTAATAAATTGCCTCTATTTCTATCACCATACTACATGTCTCTGGTATGATTCCTTGTCCTGTGACACAAGGATCTGGAAACCTCAGAAAGTGGCCTCCAAACCCAGAGCTGCACGTGTAGTATATGTTGTTGTTGTTAGAAACTAAATATTAGTTTATCAGAGCTAGCAAATGTGTGCCTGGCCTTCCATGGGGCGGACATTTTCCTAAAGTTTGTCAAACCAAACACCATCACAAGTGCAGTAAGCGTGCCCCACAATTGTTGTGGTGTTGCACAAGAAGAAAACAACCTGGGCAATTTGCATGTTAATTAGCAGAAACCCTTTACGAATAAATTCTTGCTCTCATGAACTATCTCAGAGTCATTAAAACATAGTCTACCAATATCACATAAAAATTCCTATACTATATAGAGAGTTCAAAACCAGTTTTATAGTGTCTTTGTGACTCACAGGTGAATGTGCACACAATACTCGTACAACCAAACAGAAAATGATGAGTGAATGCCATTTGTTGTGAGCCAGGCATGGTGGTGCATGGCTGGGATTACATAATAAGATTCTGGTTCAGTTTTTTATTTAAAAAAATTTTTTATTTATTATTTATTTGCAAGCAGAGGGAGTAAGAGAGGATGGGCATGCCAGGGCCTCCTGCCACCACAAAAGGAACTCAAGATGCATGTACCACTTTGTGCATTTGATTCCACATGGGTACAGGGGAATTAAACCTGGGCCATCAGGCTTTGCAAAGCTGAGCTATCTTTCCAGCCCCTATTTCAATTTTTTAAATATGTCATCGATCACTATTAAAATTCTGTACTAGGTGCCTTCTCATTACTGGACAAAAATCAGCTTAAGGGATGAAGGGCTCATCTCCATGTCCATTCATAGCACCAGGGCTACATTCCAACATGGTGGAGAAGGTGTGGCGGCAGGAGCTTGAGGCAGCTGGTCACATTCAGTCCACAGCGAGGAAGCAGAGGGCAATGAGTGCAGCTGCCCAGCAGCTCTCGCCTGTTCATAGAGCCCAGGACCCCGGCCCATGGCACAGTTAAGGCGGGTTTTCCCTCCTCAGTTCACCTAATCTACATAAGCCCTCAGGGTGGTTCTGGGTCCTGTCCAGTAGGAAGTCAATATAAACTATCACAAATGCCCCCGTTGTAATAGAGCTTGTGCAGGCAGGTTCAAGAACAGTCACAGCACCTTCAGTAGTGGTGTTCTCATTCTGGCATCATACCTGAACTTTAAGATGAACTACTGTAATCTTATGACCTTTTACAACAGGGAGCATGATGAAGAGAAAACAATTTTTCAGGAGGAAGCCCTATGGTGCATGCTCCCCTGTTAAGCCCCGGTGCTAGACTGGAGGGTGGACATCTGCCAGGGGCAGCGTCATGGAAATGAGCAAGACGAATGTTGGCTTCAAGCACCTGTCACCAGACACGGACCAGACAACGGCTCTACGGAGAGCAGAGCTGCTCACACGCCGTGATTTGCTGCACCTTCTAGAAACAAAATGCGTCTCTCCAGCTGCTTTGTGCCCCTCTTGAGCTAACTTTTGGGGGCGGTGGTGTAGTATTTTTCCATTAAGAAACTGAATAAATAGCAATGCACTTGGCATTATTCTTTCAGTACTCCAGCTTGCTTTCTTTTAACAACAATTTAAGGCTTTCAGCTGCCCGTGCAGGACATTTAGAGCTTTTTGTTTGTTTTACCAGCTCAGTGATAAATGTCTATGGTTAATTTAAAAGAGAAGAAAGCCCCCAGTGGGTTCATTCAGAATACTTCTTTGGAGCTTTGTCTAACCTCATGGGATGCAGACTTCATGATCCATGGTGTCAGTCACTGAACACTCCAGCTCATAATCACCTCAACAGGGGACTGCTCTGAGCTGACCCCTTCTCATGACGCTCACCAGGTGCTGTGTCCCATGTGAAACATGAAAAGGCAGAAAGATGGTAGCCCTTGTGAAAATAAGTATCACTGCATCCACAGGGATCTAGGTGGGAAAAAATGGACAAAAATGGACAGCCCCTCCTCAGGACTGAACAGGAGCAAACTGAATGAAGGGGCCGTTTGGAGGTGTGCATGCTGAAGCGGCCACTGAGGCATGCTGACACAGAGGATCCAGAAAAGGAAAACAGCCTCATCTCTGGTCTTCAGGGACAAGAGACAGCTCCGGTATTGCTGTGGAGTGGAGCTAGGGAGGGAGCGACTGAGCAGGGGACAGGGACGGGGTTATGTACGGCTATCCCTTGCCCTCCCTCCTCCTCCTGATGTTTTGGTTGGCTCAAGACGCCTGGGCACTTTCCGTTGGGTTGACTTTCTGGGATACAAGACAGTGAGGGGCTCTGGGTCACTAAACCCCGTGCTCTTGTAAATTCCCACAGGACAAGAGACCTAAGGATCCTTCCCACTAAAAGATGGTTCTTACCTTTGGCAGAGGTCCTCGGTGACTGAGATGGTGGATAGTCACAGCTTACACAGACTGCGGAGTTATGACCTACCACCAGCTGGTATAGTGATGTGCTTGACGTTTGAAGCAGGACCACATAGTCTGTTGACCAGAAGGAGAACAGAGCATGGAAGCTGTGGTGTCTGGATCCTTCTGCGGCCTAATTCTATTACTTCCAGTCCACATAGAAGCCACCCCGGGGCGGGTGATCTCTGACCTGCAAACCACACGTGTCACTTCTCCCCTAGAGAGCTTTCAAATGCTTCCCCATGGGCCTAGGAGCAATAGAAACAGAATTTCTCCACTGTCCCTATAAGGCTGGCATGAGATGGTCTATCTGATCCCTCCAGTCTGTTCCAGCCACAGAGTCCTAGTTGGCTGGGGTTTTGGGGCCCTGCACCCCTATTTACCTCAGAGAACACCAAACCCTGTCCCACACTGGCCTCCAGAGCCTGCTGATATTGTTACCTTCCATGATCTGTCCCACTGTCTGCAGGCCAGCACCCGTGCCCCGCCCCCAGCACTCAGATTTGGCCTCTGAGAGCTTCCTGAGCGGCTCATGGAGGAGCAACTTAATGTGTTTATCTTTTCTTGTAGGGTCACGTTTTCCTTTGAATATTTGAGTAGACTTGTAAGGGGCCTGAATTTTCATTGGCTATTTCCCTGATTTGTCATATCTGGTCTCTCCTTGTCGTGGGCTGTATGTCTGCACACTTATAGTCTTCATTTTTAAATGAAGTGGTGAGGGTCTCAAAGGTCACCTGCTGACTCTCTGGATTCCATCTTGTCCAAAACAGAGTGGTCTCCGCTGTGGAACAGTCAAGTTCCACTCTTCTAGACTCGCTTCAGAGGTTGTCAGGGCAGACCGAAGATGGCTCCTTCTTCTCAGTGTGCACCTCCCAGCGCTCAGCTGTGGGTCTCCCGTCAGACTCCACCCTGGCTTCTCAGAATCAAACGTGAGCTATGGACACTGCCGTTTCCTCTGCCCTTGCAAATGGCATGCCCCTGAACACACACATTGTTGTAGTCACCTTCTTGTTGCTAGGACAAAACTCCTGACCAAAAGCAGCTGATGGGAGGAAAAGGTTCATTTTGGCTTACAGTCCAGAGGGGAGGCTTCATGATGGCAGGGGAAGCATGGCGTGAGCAGAGGCTGGAAGCCACCCCTGCCACAGCAGGTGGAAAATAGCAACAAGAGAATGAGCCAAACTCTGGCAAGGGGGAGCTGGTTATAACACCCTAAGCCCACCCCAATGACACATCTCCTCCAGCAAGACCCTACCTCACAAATTGCCCCCAGCTAGGTATCAAGCATTCAGAATGAGTTAACAGGAACATCTGACTCATACGACCACACACACCATGGCCCCTGCACACATTATACCCTCTGCACACACACCATGTCCCCTGCACAAACACCATGCCCTCTGCACACACGCCATGCCTCCTGCAAACACACAAGGCACCCTGCACACACACCATGCCCCATTCATACACACCATGTCCCCTGCACACATTCCATTGCCCCTACACACACACCATAGCATACTTTCTCCTGTGCACATGCACAGAGCACTCCTGTTTATTGGTCTTCTGTCTGAGAATCTGCCCTGGAAACTCTGGCGACCCTGGGCTCCAGTGTTCGCATTTATAATTCTTCACTCAGCCAGAGTGCTCTGCTCTGCTGCTCTTCTGTTTCCCTTGTGCAGCTTCTAGAATAATCCTCAGTCAGAAAACCAGGGTGTGCTCTCATCTTGCCTGTTTCCCCCTCTAGGATCATAGCCCTTTTCTGCCTGCTGTCTGAGGTCTGCAAACAGATGCCCAGGCAGTTTGTCCAATCTGCTGCTTGCTTACTGTGGAGGGCAAGGTCCAGCTTCTCCATATGGCCAGGTCTGGGCTGTTGCCTGGTCATTAGTCCTGCTCTGGAGAAGGAAGGAGGTAGACCTATGTGGTCTTGTCAGACCTGCATCTGTGGTCAGAACTATCTTTAGCTACTTCCTAAAAGCAGCCCTCGGTCACTCCCTCAATGCACACAGGACAGTCGTGGAATCTGAGGGTTCAATGCCATTGCTCACATCTACCAGTAGAGCCAATCCCATGTACCGTGAGGAGCCCTACTCCTTCCCAGCAGGACTCTGGCAGAGGCCCCTTCTCTGAGGAGTGCTCCACTGGGCTCACTGGACCTGCTGTTCCCCGGCCGTCGGTAGCTGTGGATCCTCTCAAGCTGCCCAGTAGCCCTGGACTTGCACTTTCTTTGCCTCTACAAGGTGACGAATGGCCCTGAGACTCACTTCATCTCGAGTGCACCAGGCGCTCAGCACCAACATTCCCATTCCATGAGCCTTCTGGCCCCAGCGTCCATCACTCCTCAGGGCACACTCTCTGGCCTGGGGCTCATCCATTCACTCCAGTCCACAGCTCATCCTCATACCCTCACATAGCACTGGGGCCCCCCTGTCCGGTCAAGAACAGCATCCACTAGGGGACAAAAGCAAAATTCCAGCTCTCCGTCTGCTTTCTAGGACTCAATAATGGGGGCTATAGTGAGAGTTCAAAATAGATTTGGACTGGGTTCCTGGGCACTGAAGGGGTACTTCACTTGGAAGTGGTGTGTGAAGAGGTCTTGGCGTTGTTACAGCCCCAGATCCCCATCGTGTGTCCCTCCACAAAACACTGGGGCCATTTACAGCCTTGGCCTGGATCCCCAGCTGTGCTCATTCCTCTGAACTCCAGAACTGGTGTACACAGGACGACTCAGTCCCTTGCACCCAGGAACCTTACACCTCACACTGTGTGACAAGGGCCTAGCCACCTGACCCTCTGTGACAAGAAAATGGTCTGTTGGCACTGAATCGCCTGGACCTTGACTCTTGTCACTGTCACAGTGACCTTATACTTGACACATAGTATATGTCCTGACACTGTCACAGACCTTGACTCCTGACACTGTCACAGACCTTGTCTCCTGACACTGTCACAGGGAGCTTGTCTCCTGACACTGTCACAGACCTTGTCTCCTGACACTGTCACAGGGAGCTTGTCTCCTGACACTGTCACAGACCTTGTCTCCTGACACTGTCACAGGGAGCTTGTCTCCTGACACTGTCACAGACCTTGTCTCCTAACACTGTCACAGACCTTGTCTCCTGACAATGTCACAGACCTTGACTCCTGACACTGTCACAGACCTTGTCTCCTGACACTGTCACAGACTTTGACTCCTGACACTGTCACAGACCTTGTCTCCTGACACTGTCACAGGGAGCTTGTCTCCTGACACTGTCACAGACCTTGTCTCCTGACAATGTCACAGACCTTGACTCCTGACACTGTCACAGACCTTGTCTCCTGACACTGTCACAGACCTTGTCTCCTGACAATGTCACAGACCTTGTCTCATGACACTGTCACAGACCTTGTCTCCTGACACTGTCACAGACCTTGACTCCTGACACTGTCACAGACCTTGTCTCCTGACAATGTCACAGACCTTGTCTCATGACACTGTCACAGACCTTGTCTCCTGACACTGTCACAGACCTTGTCTCCTGACAATGTCACAGACCTTGTCTCATGACACTGTCACAGACCTTGTCTCCTGACACTGTCACAGACCTTGACTCCTGACACTGTCACAGACCTTGTCTCCTGACACTGTCACAGACCTTGTCTCCTGACACTGTCACAGACCTTGTCTCCTGACACTGTCACAGACCTTGACTCCTGACACTGTCACAGACCTTGTCTCCTGACACTGTCACAGACCTTGACTCCTGACACTGTCACAGACCTTGTCTCCTGACACTGTCACAGACCTTGTCTCCTGACACTGTCACAGGGAGCTTGTCTCCTGACACTGTCACAGACCTTGTCTCCTGACACTGTCACAGGGAGCTTGTCTCCTGACACTGTCACAGACCTTGTCTCCTGACACTGTCACAGACCTTGTCTCCTGACACTGTCACAGACCTTGACTCCTGACACTGTCACAGACCTTGACTCCTGACACTGTCACAGACCTTGTCTCCTGACACTGTCACAGACCTTGTCTCCTGACACTGTCACAGACCTTGACTCCTGACACTGTCACAGACCTTGTCTCCTGACACTGTCACAGACCTTGTCTCCTGACACTGTCACAGACCTTGTCTCCTGACACTGTCACAGACCTTGTCTCCTGACACTGTCACAGACCTTGTCTCCTGACACTGTCACAGGGAGCTTGTCTCATGACACTGTCACAGACCTTGTCTCCTGACACTGTCACAGACCTTGTCTCCTGACACTGTCACAGACCTTGTCTCCTGACACTGTCACAGACCTTGTCTCCTGACACTGTCACAGACCTTGTCTCCTGACAATGTCACAGGGAGCTTGTCTCCTGACACTGTCACAGACCTTGTCTCCTGACACTGTCACAGACCTTGTCTCATGACACTGTCACAGACCTTGTCTCCTGACACTGTCACAGACCTTGACTCCTGACACTGTCACAGACCTTGACTCCTGACACTGTCACAGACCTTGTCTCCTGACACTGTCACAGACCTTGTCTCCTGACACTGTCACAGACCTTGTCTCCTGACACTGTCACAGACCTTGACTCCTGACACTGTCACAGACCTTGTCTCCTGACACTGTCACAGACCTTGTCTCATGACACTGTCACAGACCTTGTCTCCTGACACTGTCACAGACCTTGACTCCTGACACTGTCACAGACCTTGTCTCATGACACTGTCACAGACCTTGTCTCCTGACACTGTCACAGACCTTGACTCCTGACACTGTCACAGACCTTGACTCCTGACACTGTCACAGACCTTGTCTCCTGACACTGTCACAGACCTTGTCTCCTGACACTGTCACAGACCTTGACTCCTGACACTGTCACAGACCTTGACTCCTGACACTGTCACAGACCTTGTCTCCTGACACTGTCACAGACCTTGTCTCCTGACACTGTCACAGACCTTGTCTCCTGACACTGTCACAGACCTTGTCTCCTGACACTGTCACAGACCTTGTCTCCTGACACTGTCACAGACCTTGTCTCCTGACACTGTCACAGAGAGCTTGTCTCCTGACACTGTCACAGACCTTGTCTCATGACACTGTCACAGACCTTGTCTCCTGACACTGTCACAGACCTTGACTCCTGACACTGTCACAGACCTTGTCTCCTGACACTGTCACAGGGAGCTTGTCTCATGACACTGTCACAGACCTTGTCTCCTGACACTGTCACAGACCTTGTCTCCTGACACTGTCACAGACCTTGCCTTCTGACACTGTCACAAACCTTGCCTTCTGACCCAAAGTGAGTGAGGTTGTTTTCAGATGTCACATCCTTTCCTGTCTTTGTGGAATTTACATTTCAATAGTAGCCATGATCTTTACCAAAGTAGATGCGGATGAGATGAAAGGAGAGCCTTGGGGAGAGATGACATCTGTGGCAAAAGACCTGAGTGGTGCCACCAGGCCCTGGCTGTGGCTGCTGGCATTACATGCCTGTGGGTGAAGCCTCACTGGCGGCTGTATAAGATGCCCATCTGAATGAAGAGAGGGAGGGGATATGATGGAGAGTGGAGTTCTAAAAGGGAATGGGGGGAGGGGAGGGAAATACCATGCACTTTTTGTATGTAAGTATAGAAGTTGTCAATAAAAAAATAATTATTAAAAAAAAAGATGCCCATCTGCAGCTCTCAGTCCCTCTCCTGCTCCCTAGACTGCTTTGTGGGAATAGAATAGAAATGGGGCCTTCCTGCCCCTCCACCGTCTGTCCATGCTGAAGGGACGGGGGTCTGGGCAGGCTTGCTTGACACCATGTGCCCCAGTCCCCCCCAGCACAAAGCATGAACTATCTAGTCAAACTCTGTGGGGGAGGGGCTTGCCTTCTCGTTCCACTGTGTAGCCTGATCCAGACTGCACTTGCTTTCAGGAGCTGGAGCGTGAGTCTGGGCAGCTGCCCAAGTTTTACCCAGAACATTGGGTCAAAACTGCTTCCAAGTCTCTCTGCCATTACTGTTTAATGTGCCCATCACTCAAGTTTAGGGGCCTTGTTTTCACAGATTATAGCTGGAACTAGCAGTTTCAAGGGTCAAAACCCCATGAAAGAGGCCACTATTGAACAACATCAAGGACAGAGGGGGCATCTGTGTTGTCTGGAAAAGCTGCCCCAGACTGGACACATGGGAAATGAGCAGGCTTAAATTCACATGCAGGCCACACAGCCCAGGGTCCCACTCTGTGTTTCCATAGAAAGCTAAGGAGCCTGACCCAGGGACGCTGAGATGCTAGACACAAGAAAGTGGGCAGGTCCTCTGGGCAGGTGTCTGCACTTACTGAGGGCTGAGTATGGGGCCTGGTAGTTCCTCAACCCTGCAGGAAATGGGCTTCATGATCACCCGTCTCATAGATGAAGGAACGAAGGGTTAGGGGGCGAGGACCCTGCCCTGGCGGAGGCTCTCAGGATGGGCACGTGAGTGTACAAACTCAGGCTTTCGAGCCAGGCTATTGTGCCCCTCTCCACGCTCCATGACTTCACTTCTGCATTTCTTCACTCTGGGAAACTAAAGCCACCCTCAGCACCTGGCTTCTGGGCATGCAGCTGGGAGGGCCGTTTTGTTCTCACCTGTGCTGGGCAGGGAAGAGGGGACTGACTGCCAGTGTGTGTGTAGCACAATCAGACACTGAGTGAGAAGCAAACAGGATGCATTCCTAAGCCCTACAACACAACACCCCATCTTTTCTTTCTCTGAACACAGGACATTGTCCCAGGAGAAAAGACCAAGTGTTTAACTACATGCAAACATTCACTCCTCTGAATGTTAACAGGGCCATGAGCTGACCTTCTCAACCTTTAGGGTCTGGGAAGTGCAGTGTATTCCTTGTGAGTTGTCCTTAGGGCAGAAGAGCTATAACTGGTATATAGTCACACTCCAAAAAGACATTGTCATCCCTCCATGGCCCACAGGAAGTGGGGACATTGTAAAAGGTCCAGTCCATCCACCTCACACCATGATCACCTACCTTCCTTCCTTTCTTTCTTTCTTTCTTTCTTTCTTTCTTTCTTTCTTTCTTTCTTTCTTTCTTTCTTTCTTTCTTCTTTTTGGAGAGAAACACAGAGAGAGAGAGAGAGGAAGAGGAAGACAGAGATGGGCAGGCCAGCAGTCTCAGCTGCTGCGAACGAAATCCAGATGTGTGCGCCCCCTTGTGGGCAAGTGCGGCATTGCACCCTTGCGTCACTTTGCATCTGGCTAAATGTGGGACCTGGAGATTGGAACCGCTGAAGATTGGAACCGATGTTCTTAGGCTTAGGAGGCAGGCGCCTTAGCCCCTAAGCCATCTCTCCAGTCCGATCACATTTATTTCTATTGGCTTTACAAACACATAACCAAAATTGGTAAGAAAATATTCCACTGGGCAGATGGTTATTCCAACTATTAAGCCTGCAAGCTGTAAGTGAGGCTGTTTCTCAGAACACACAGGTAAGTAAACACAATGGAAGTTGTTTATCACTTCTGGACACTAAGGCTGTCTCAGCTGGGGAGCTTCAGTCCTGCTCAGAACCTGAAAATCAGACTATAGATTGTTAATTAACATTTGTTTGAGATGAATATACATTAGTTTGGGCATATTTAAGTTTGTTCACCATGGGGATAATGTGAGCTATTATCAAGTAATTTCTCACCATAATTCCATTACTTCTTCTTCACACGCTGTTATTCTGTTTTGTTTCTTTCTATAGAACTTGATTGCAACAAGTTTCCACAATGGTTTAGGCGGGGTATTGTTGGAAGGCTCAAGCAGATAGGAACAGTTAGAAACCTGGCCTGGTTTTCTCTGCCCCAGTCTGTTTATTTAAGAGCTGTGTTTACCTCACTACATGGGTTATCCATGTGACCCTAGCAAGCCCTGAGGGCAGGAGGAGGGAGATGGAGTGTGGAAGCTACTGGAAGCCTTTGAAGCGGTGCGTGTTCAGGCTTCACGCTGTCTGAAGGGCAGACAGAGTTCCAGGAGTGAAAAGGAATAAAGTGCTACTGGGTATGAGGGTGTCCTTCTGCATTTACCCCACTACCTCCCATCAGCCTCCAGAGAGACGCCTAGATCATAACTCTCCTGATTCCTGTCACAACTCAGGCCAGTCTGGAATGTTGTCCCTGCTCCGTGTTTCTGTCTTTCTCAATTTCCAGTCTTCATTTCCAAGACAGAGAAAATGTCACCGAAACAAAGCTTCTTTTAAGAAAAGTCATCATTACATGGGAAATATTTGGAAGTCACTTCTACTTAATTTTTTCACATTGTCCTGGGCATGCTAAAGTCTGGGTGTTAGCCAGAGAAGCCCAGCAGAGTGAGGGAGGGCAGCACAGCCACATCCCAGGCCTGAGAAAAGGAGGCAACTGCCACAGCCTCTGGGACTCTCCTCTGCTCTTAGCGTAAGAGCTTAGAAGGCTGAGATGTAGATTTACCTGGTCCTGAGTCACAGCCCGAGTAGGGATTAATAGTGTCCCTAGTCCTCAGAACTGTCAAATGTGAGCTAAAGACCAATGCTCAGAACCTGACTAAGCTCACGCAGGAGAACTCCAGACTGCCTGGTTGGGTTTCCTCTAGTCTTCGGGGTCAGTCATCTGGACATTGGCTGATCCCATCTTCTCGCCTCACAGACAAGAACCCAGAGAAGAGGTTGCCCAGGAAGCTGAGCACTGTCTGACTCAGCTCTGCAAGCCCTTCCTCCGCCATATCCTCAGGCTCAGCCACACAGACTTGCCCAGCTAGGGACCTGAAAGCGACTCCAGGGAGCCGGGCTCTTGTAGCCACTACTCACTCGGGAGGGGACCGAGCAGGACAGAAGAAGAAACAAGAAACACCTACAGTGTGCTTGAGGCAGAGGGCAGCTCCCTGAAAGAGCACTCTTGAACCCTGTGTGGGGTTCTCTCTTTAAACTGGTAAATCCCTGGCACTAGGCCTATACAATCCAAATTTGAAATTGTGGGAGTGGAGACTGCATGTAACTCAGAGTCTAACAAGAGGAAATCATTGTTGATTGCTAAGAGGTGAGCTATTTGCAATTTCAAGATTTGCTGTGAGAATTTGATCAGCCTTGTGACAGTCGATTCCTTGGCCTCATCCAAAGATTGCTGAGATTGGAAAGGGGGCAGAGGACTGGGGACCTAATAGAAGCAAAGGAACCAATGTGGAGACGGGGGAGTTATTACAACAGCACCGGCACAGCTCAGCTCCTGGTGTGGTTGGAATCTGAAGTGTGTCTGCGAAGCACCTGTGCTGAAGACTCGGTCTCCAGTTGATGGCACCATTAAGAGGTGATTGGATCATGGTAGCTCTAAGCTCATCGGTGTGTTACTGCATGGGTGAATGAATGCGCCGCAAAGGGGCAGATAGAGGAAGTGGGTCCCTGAGGGTAAGCCTTTGAGAGGCCTAAGCATCCCTGGTCCCTTCCTATTGCTCTGCTTCACAGCTCTTATGATATTCTGCCTAACGGGTCAGGGAACAATGGTTCCAAGAGCCATGAATTGAGACTTCTAAAACCATGAACCCAAATAAGCCCTTCCTCATTCAGGTGTTTTCTCGGGCACTTTGCACAGTGACAGGAAGCTGATGTACACAGACTTCTCACCACTGTGCTGTGACACTCAGCTGATGAGCGTAGACAAATGAGCTTGGACCAATTGCTTGGCAGAAGGTGGCTGAAGTCAGAGTTCCTGCTGCTTCTGGCAACCATGTTCCCAGTGACCCAGCGGCCTTTACCACAGCACCTGGTCATTAGTCCTTTGGCTGAGTGTAGCTGGTGAGGGGCCCAGGTTATCTGCTACTGTCAACAGGGTCATTTAAAGTGACAAGGTGGTGACCAGCATGACCAGAAGGCAGGATCTGCAGCATCAGCTCCCCCCCCCCACTGGAAAAGCCATGCTGGATACAGGAGAGAAGATGTGGCTGATTCCATCCCAGTGCACCCCGAGAACACGTGTGCAGAGAACACAGAAAGGGCCAAACACTTCAGAGTCCTTCCCCCTTGTGAAGCCACCAGGATTCCCTACAGAACCTCAGCGTCTCTGAAGAAAATGCTGAACACTGGGCCACATTTCCACAGATTTTCCTTGCTGTTTGCTCTCACTTCATAGGAAGCAACATTTTGTGGTTCAGGAATATGTTTTTCCATGAAAAGAAGTGTTCAAATATTCAGTGAGAGGGAGGGAAGGCTAACTCTCACAGCCCTAGCAGGACGAACAGTTGGGGCTGTGGGCGGCCCGCACATCCACGCCAGAGCCTCACCAGGTGTCCCCATTGCCTTCCTGGTTGTGGCAGCACATGAAGCCCACCTGCCTAAGACCACCTTCCTCACCTCCCGTGTGTCCCCTCGGAGGCTCCTCCACTGCACCATGCTCTGCACAGTCATGGTGTGTGGCTGGTCCATACGACTGAACAGAGCAAGGACTGGGAAGTCCTCTAACAAGACCATCAAGGCATCACATAATCATATTTAAAAGTAGAAGTCACAGGTGGACATGAAAGCTACTGAAATGGAGCTAGGACTTCCCACAGAGGGCCACCGTCGAGGCAGGCGTGCCGCACTCGGCCGCAGAGCTCCACACACGGTACGCCTTTCAACACAACGGAGACCATGCTGCACACACAGTGTGAGGTCCTTCCTTTGTCAGCTTACATTACGTAGGGATGCTGCTTGTTCTACAGAGACGTGTGAGTGGAATAAAAACCCGCCCCACGTCAGCAGACGTCGATGCTCCCCGCAGCTTACCAGCCTGTGTACAATGCACACGATGTGCTACGCTGCTGCCTGCAGTTTGTAGGTTGTTACTGTATCATCAGAACTTTCAAATACATTTAAAACATTCTTTCTGCTCTAAAGAAATTACATTTTATAGAATAATATGTACACAAAATAGTGACAGCTAGGTCACTCAAAGCAGGCTTTTGAGCAGAATGAACTTAATGGAGTAGAAATATGAAATGACTTTCCAAATCACATCTTCAACCATACTTGGTAAAATGTTTCCATTCAATGACTACATGCAGATTTACATATGTAGAGATACAGACACACATGTGTGTCGACTTTTCTGGAGCACACAGCATGGAGCAATAAGAAAAAGTGAGGTTAAGGAGGCAATGAAATCTGGGACATGATCATGCAAGGGTCAGACACAGCCTCGCTCTGACGAGTCACCTGCACTGCTTGCTCTTATTAATGTCTACCTCTGTAGATAAGTATATCTCTAACTGGTTACTGTGAAAAATAAACTTTCAGTGTATCACAAATGTTGTCACATAATTTTGTCACATTACTGTTGCTACTAGTATGTGGGCAGTTTGTGGATTTTATGTGTGTTTACACGAAGGCAATGACCAAACTCCATTTAGTGCAAGCAATTTTATCCGACTCCCTTGTATTTCACCCAAAGCCTCTTGTGAGATGACGAGACTTCTCTTCTAGTCTTGGGTCCCATCCTTCCTCCTGCCCAGCTTCCACTCAGTCCCTGACCTGTAACAGCAAGAAAGGGTGACGCAGGAGCCAGCACATCCTGCCTCAGGAGGGGCAGAGCGTGGCGATGGTGCTCTGTGGCGGCTGGTATGGTGTGGCAGATATCTGGTATCTCCACCTGGGAGTGGAGCTCAGTGGTAGAGCACTTAGCTAGCATGCTCAGTAATCTGAGTTCAGTCCCCAGCAATGATGGTTTTCCTTGTTTAGAACGGGAAGAATGGTCCTTAAGAGGCATGAATGTTGGGTTTCACAAAATGCACCTCGGCTTTTATTGGGGTTATCACAGAGTCTCCCCCAACCTCACAGCCTATCAGATGGCATCTTTGTGTTAGAATACATCTAGGTGTTCCTTTCATTCCCTAGAAAACCATGACTGGTCTCCTGGCCCCAGGTAAGCCCCTGCAGGCTGGAGAATTCATAGGACTGGCTAATGCCACACTCACTGGTGGTCTAATTTTGGAAATAAGTGGCCTGAATTGATGGAGCTTTTTGCATCACTGAGAATGGCCAGAACAATGATATAGATTGTATGATAAGACAGAAACAGAAATTCCAGGAACGTCCCCAGGAATGACTGGAGTTCAGGGAATGAGGCAGATGTAAGCCACAGTTGTCAGACACAGTCGGTGACAGAGTTGAGAGTTCTCACCATGACTCAGACTCTTGGGAGAACAGATGCTAGGGACCTACTGTGACCTCATCCACCTGGGGAAGTGGCAAGAGACTCGCAGGGTCAGTGTCCTAGCTGTGCGCACAGTAATTTCTTTCTGAAGTGGGTGTGCCCCTCCTAGCAAAGAGCTTGCACTGGAGCTATGGAGATGGCTCTGGGGTGACAAGCACTTGCTCGGGCTGGGAAGACGGCTCATCAGTTAAAATCACTTGTTTGCAAAGTCTGCCAGCCAGGGTTAAATTCCCCAGTACCCATGTAAAACCAGATGCACAAAGTAGGGCATGCATCTGCAGTGCATTTGCATTGGCAAGAGGTCCTGGTGTGCCCATACTCTCTCCCTCTCTATCCTCACAAATAAATAATTTTTTAAAAAAGCACTTTCTAGCAAAGCCTGCTGATCTAGGTTCAATTCCCCATCCATCCACATAAAACCAGACGCAAAGAGTAGTACAAGTTTCTGTCATTCCCTTTGAAGTGGCACGAGGTCCTGACATGCGCATGCCTACACACACACACACAAATAAATTAATAAACTAATTAATTACATTTTTTTAAATGAAAAAGAGGTCTGCCACAAGTTGAACCATCTTTAAATAAATACCCCCCATTCACTTCCCATACATCTTGGCAGAATATTATTCATTAGCGCAAGAGTAGCCCTAGAATTTCATGCTAACCCTTGCATGTCCCCAAAGGCAACAAAGGAAGTGGCAGGTCACAGCGGGCACTGGGGCGCTCAGCAGATGCAGTAGGAAGTAGTGTCTGCTCACTTCCCTTCGTGTCTGCTCACTTCCCTTCCTGCAGCAACGTGTGCTCAGTGGCTGAGCAATGTCAGACCAGCCAACAGCTGCTGCTTTGCTAATGAGCTCTAAGTACAAGGAAATAGATCTTCCATCTGCAACTGGCAGCTTGGCCGCCTGCCTCAGCTCTGCATGGAGACATCAGGCTCTGGAGACTGGGCTCTCAAGATCTGTGCCTGCTTCTGAGGACGAGAGCCTGGCCATTTCCTGGCTATGAGCATGCTGAAGCTTGACAATCGTAGCATTACCTATGAGAAGTGCCCCTCCTTTGGATGACTGCCTCGTATTTTGTGCTTGTTACGAAGCAGACATGTAAACACTGGTCTTAGGCAGGTTAAAACTTCTTTTCTCATCATACCTAACTTTCCTAATAACCGACTCAAACCTAGAGGCCCAGACTGCCCGAAAAAAAAAAAAACAAAAGATCTGAAGCTCTGCCCACAATGGGGAGGGTCTTCCTGTAAAGATGAAATTTCATCTAGTGTGAGGGACAACAGCTCCTTCACCCAGCTGTGCTTGCATTTTCTCTGCATTTGGGCACTGTGCCAGACTCAGTGCTGAATCAGACCTTGTTACCAGGTGCTCACACCTTGGGTGGACGGCAGTAGCTTGAAGTGGAAGCCCAAATGAGAGGAGGGCGGCCTAGGCAACTTGGATGGAGTTTTCTGCATCCAGATGTGAGGACTGTGACAAGAAGACCCTAGAACTACACCAAGGTGTCCAGACCGAGGAAGCCAATGGATGAGAAACTCGTGAGACACACAAGGATATCCAGGAGATGTCCCCATGAAGGGGACAGGGAGGTATTAAGACATATGGTCCTATGACTCCCAGGAGAGCTAAGCATGCAAATACCAGCTTCCAAGAAGTCCTCATGCTTCCTGGACAAGCCCCTCCTCCACATGCATGCCCAGAGGAATGGGGAGTCTTGAAGACAGAGACCCAAACACACTCAGGGTTATGTACTGAGGGATGAGCCTGCATTGGGAGGAGCACAGTGTTGTGGGTGGAGGCCAGGGAGGTCAGAGATCTGGGGAGGAGCTTCCAAAGTCAGCAGAGTCCATTCCACATGAACACCAATCATTCTGGAGTGACCACTGGCCTGGCGGTAGAAGGAGAAGGCCCTGCCATGCTGAGGGATGCTGTATCCAAGACTAAAATGGCCAAGTCCTTGGCAATACCTCAAACAAGACAGCCAGCATAATGTGTGGGTGAGAACTGCAGCCACATGGCCCAGTCAGCCTTGACACCCCAGAACATGTGTCTTCAGAAGGAGACAGTCACTCCCCTACTCCTGTCTCACAGAAAAATAGAAGGAGGGATTTGCCCAAGTTCAGTCCTTGTTTAGATAAGTATTTTCAAACAAGATAAAGACGTGAAAGTGATTGTTAAATGAAGCACTTGCGTGTGTATCTGTATTAAATATATAGTGTAATTAGTATTAATTATCAGAAATTATCTAATTGAATTTAACAATAACTCCAAGAATACAAAAGCACTTCACTCCAGGGCTTAGGGCGGGGGACTGTGCTTACTCACAGTTCTGAAGATTTGGCTTGTGGGAGAGATGACCATCATTAGTGAAAGGGAGAGACTCCCACAAGGAGGGGTGGCTTCATCTCACCTGGCAGTGACAGGTAGCTCAAGGAGCAGATGGGTATTTGTAAGTGGTGATGACAGTTATGCACACAGGTTTGGTGAAGGTTCGCCAGGTGGTAAGAAGGGGCCAGAAGGGCAGAGCCCTAGTTTGGAATGATTGCTGGAATCAAACCACAAGTTAGGATCACCAAGCAGGGGAGCTCTGTGCAGAGGGCTGGCCCATCTAGCTGTAGGGCCCAGGCATGACAGGCATGGAACAGAGTCTACGGAGGGATAAGGCAGCTGGGGAGTGATGTGCAGAGGGCTGGCTCATCAAGCACAGGGTCCAGGCGAGGCAGGAGCAGAACAGATTCTACTGAGGTGATAAAGAAGGCCATGCTTCTGAAATGAATCTGCCTTCCCATTCCTGGAGCCTTCTAGCCCCTCATGATAACAAAATGCAAGCCCCTCATTTTGAGTCCTCAGCACATACCAGCCCACATGCTCAGCTCTGTTGTGAGCTCTCAGGAGAGCTGTTGAGACACTATTTTGTATCTGGGGAAACTGAGGCTAGGAGACTGAATCTCTTGGTCACACTCCTAGTGTGTGGCAGAGCTGAGGGGTATGATTGAGGAAGCCAAAGTAGGTTTGGGTTATTTCACAAGACAGCAGGGAAGCATGGGTCCACCTGCCAGACTCTACCTGAATGAGAAAACCCAGTGGGCAGCCAGTGCCCCTTCCCAACCCAACCTCAGCGCTCAGACAGAAACTGAATGTGAAAACAGTGTCCCTGTGCACGGCAGACAAGGAACACTTCCTAGTGAAATTATAAGAACTCTGAAAGGTACTGATGATAGAAAGAAAAACCTGATATACTTTGAACGCCAGCAGCGGATCTGAGTCCAAGCCTGAACCGGGCAGAGAACCTCTGGAGGCTGCTGAGTAATTATGTCTTCACCAATAATAGCAAAAATGTAATTATTCATGGGTTTCTTCCAGAAACTACTGTTCCCAAAAAAGCCATGCTTCTGCTAGCAAGGGAAGAGAGCATTGACTAAACCTTTATTTAACAGCACAGAAATCAAAACAGAGGTTCCACTTTGCTGTGGACAGCCAGCAGGCCTCAAAGGGCAGGGATCCCACCCTACATCCACAGGGACCAGAAACAGGAGCCTAATGAGGGGCTCGGGCTGATAAATGAAAGAGGGGCTCGCTGCTCTCCAGACGAATGCCAGGGCGGCTCCAGAGACACCGCCGCTAGAGCTGAGCCCGGGTCATTAGAGACTCTAATGACTTTTCCTCCTCTGCCATGTAAGATCCTTTCAGTCTCAGGAAACTGTTGGTGCATGCTTGTTAATGAGGGAAGGCTTTGAAATCCATCCAACTTTGCTCCACATCTGAGCCATTCATAATAGAAGACTGATTAATGTTTGAGGCAACTCCAGTCTAAAGAGCAATGGTTGAAATGCCGACTTTGAATTTTTAACGCTCTCATCACAGGAGGGTGTACGTCTTGCACACTCAGATGAGGAAGAGGAGGAGACCTTTGGAGATGGGAGGAAGGCTGGCTCACCTGCCAGTCTACACATTAGCATCCTGCAGAGACCCCAGAGCTGCCTGTCACCCCGGTCTCACTAAGCACCTGATTGAATCCCATTGTAAAGAGAACTTTGGCAGAACACTAAAGCTGTCATAATTGGTAAGGGTGGTAGGGCAGGCATCTTCATCACAAGTCAGGCCAGACACGATAAGAATCTGGAGACTGCGCAGAGCAGAGCAGAGCAGAGCAAGAATGGCCAAGAGTTAGTTCAGAGTGCCAGGGTTTGAGGGACAGCCGGCGAGGAGCAGGAGGGGTCTCCTCCTTGCTGTGTGCCTCCACCCACCCCACACTCCGTCCCTTCTCTAAAGTGCACATGGCAATCACACGGACACAGGTGTCGGTGGACATTTCCTGGGGAGACATAAAGACAGTTTACTCATCTCAGGCAGTAGCAGCACCAACAGACCAAATAAAAGTCCCCATCCAAGTCCAGGTCGGTGAGCCAATGCGTCTACTGGGGGTTACTCACAGGAGCATGGGCGACTCAAAGGCAGATGCACCACCCAGGAGTGCCCTGGGCACCTCTCAGGAAGTACCTACAGTGATTGTTTATAGCTTATATCACCTCTAACCTCCCTTGGGGAGGGTCGGGGACGGGAGGAAGCAGATGGCAGCCCTGTGCACTTTCACTTGCTCCTCCTCCCTCCACAGGGAAATGCTAATGCTCTCAACCTCAATGTCCTGAGGTCCTCTGTGGGTGACCACAGAAGTCTACTTCAAGACAGTAGAGGTCACATCTGACCTGGAGAAGACAGCCACACAAAAGGAGGCTAGAACCTCCGGCTGAGTGGCCCAGAATCCTCTCTGCCCTGGACCCCTATCCCACCGCAGTGGGCCCATGACCTGCCTCTGCCTAGTGCTTGGCTGGCTCTCGGGGTCCTGAAGGACCGCCTGTCCCTGCTGGTGATACCATAGCCTTGGATGTCACTGGTGTGTGAACCTGCACGCTGCTGCCTCCAAACAGGAGCCCATGGACTCGAGTCCACCTGTGCCTGGACAAGGGTCTTCACCTTCCCTAGACTGCTCACTCTCAGAAGTGGCATCATGGACCGTTGTTCTGCGGGCAGTGCCTCCTCTGTGACTGCTGGTCATGCGGATGGAAGACCTGGGCTGGCTCGTGAGGATTGCTGCTCAAAGGGTTAGAGGCCCATGATGGGGCTTAGAGCCCCCGCCCTGGGAGGCCTAAGCTCTTCAACTTTGCTGGGTGCTTGTGATGTCCCCAAAAGCTGGACCTGAGCCCCTCCGCTTTGCTGGGTGCTCACAATATCCCCAGAGCAGGACCATCTGTTCACACTGATGAGCAATGTTCCTGGCCAGTCTGCTCTGAGGAACAACAGCTCGCGAGGATTCATGCGCCAGAGGCAGAGAGGGGCCAAAGCCACATGTCATCAGGCCAGATACATACTGTGTCATGTGGCCCTGTTCAAATCTTCTCCAGGACCTGCAAGAATGACAGCCTTATCCACAGTGCAGGATCAGGGCGGTAGCTTGAGACTCCTTTGCCTTTCTATTGGACAGTCCATTGTCACATGATGACCAGTGGGGCTTCTTGTGTAGGATTCAGGCTGAGACTGCTCCAGCCTTTGCCCAGGTTTGGTGTCCTTCAAGACAGCATCATGGTGACTTCTGCAGAACATAGCTGATGGTGCTTCGGAGCCTGGACACCCAGAGAGAGGCAAGCAGCCCCTGGCTTGTCAGCAGAGCAGGGCCTCACACTAACCTCACAAGCTCTCTTCCTCTTGGTCTTTCTCTTCACATCCTCTCTCCCTCCTTCTCCCTCCCTCTCTTCCCCCTTTCTGCCCTGCCCTCTATTCCTTCTTCCTCCCTTCTTCTGATTTTTAAAAGATTTATTTTTATTTATTTATTAGAGACAAAGAGAGAGAGGGAGAGAGAGAGAGAGATAATGGGTGTGCCAGGGCTTCCAGCCACTGCAAGTGAACTCCAGATGCCTGTGTCACCATGTGCATCTGGCCTATGTGGGACCTGGAGAATCGAACCTGGATCCTTAGCTTTGCAGGCATGTGCCTTAACCACTAAGCCATCTCTCCAGCCCCCTTCTTCTGTTTTCATTTGCATCTATTTATCCTTCTGCTCATTCACTGATTCAATCATCCTTACTCATTCCTTTATTAATTAATGCATTCATTCCATCATTTTATTCATTCATCAAGCATTCAACCTTCTCCTCATTAACTGGTTCCTAAACTACACCCAAGGGAGCTGCTGGACTCCAGGCTTAGTGCATTCTGGCCTCTGCATCATGCGGGCCCCTAAGCTGGGCCTGGCTGGTGTAACAGACACCTCTAGCCCAAGCCCCTCAAAAGCCACTACTTGTGCCTTCGTGGCGAGAGTCTGTAAAGGGCTGAACCTCAGGGCGTAGCAAGGTGCCACCTTACACAAGTCATACTTGGTTGACATCTGCACTGAGCTCTGCTTGTGTGCAACCATGTGCATCTGGCTTATGTGGGACCTGGAGAATCGAACCTGGATCCTTAGGCTTCGCACCTTAACCACTAAGAGAGATACTGCTGGTGTGCAACTTCCAGGCCCCTTTTCATCAGGACTTCCTGCCCCTGGAGAACTGCTGGAGCTCCGCTCCCCCACTTCTCAGCCTGGGCGTCTCCCCCCAGCACTAGCACAGAGATCTGGTCCACGCTGGTTCCTGCCCCACGCTCTAGGCCCGCCCCTGGGTTCCAGCCGCCTGCATGCTCTGTGTGCTGGGCTTTCTTCCAGTCTCTTCCACTAGCTGCCATGGGGAATAGCAAGTTCAGACTTCCCAGCTGGATGTCTCTGTAGATCTCCCTCCCCTGTCTTAGTCCCCAGTGGCTGTACAGAGGAACCGGAAGCCTCGTGGGGCTCTTTGAAGCAGAAACAGACCCTTCTAACAGTAAAGAGTTTGTCCAACACTTGGCACTTAACACTTGTGTTTAATTGCAAGTACAAATGAAGGGCACTTCAATTATTTAATGCTTCTCGACGTAGATTTTATTAAATATCTGTTAAGATTTTAACAACAAGGCCCCAGAGCCAGTGGCATCCTTAATTTTGGCTAACCTGAAAACGTGTTTCTCCGGTGATAAACACAGCTCTGAGGGCCCCAGAGTAGAGGAAGTAGGGCTTGTCCATGTCCAAGTGACAGAGATTCTTCCAGAAGGAAGTGAGCTCCCCACAGGGCATCCCTGAAAACAGGGTTGTGAGTCTGTCTGCATCTGGCCTCGTGTACAGTAAAACACATCTCTAGAATGTTCTCCAGTGCATTCATGGGTACTGCCCCCTACCTTCCCATGCCTTCTTCTCAAAGCAACTTGCCCAAATTACAGCTGAAAGCAGTTTTGTAGCTGTTTGATTGTTTTAACAGAAGGTCATAATCTGAAAGAGACAAGCGTTCTCCTCGGTCACGTATCTGGTCAATATCCTGAGAAAGCCACTGGTGACAGCTGCTCAACACCCACAGCTCCCCCTGGGTTTCCGAATTAGGTCTTCATCAATACATCCTTGTGAGGGGTCTCCTGGCTCATACTGTTCTGAGAACAGCTGGTGACTGTATGGCCTTAGCCAGACCGCATGGCAGAAGAAACCAGGAAGTGGCTTCTGTGAACATGGCATTCTGTGCAGGCCTGGCGTGACAACAGCTACAGTCCCATGCTCGTGAGAAACCTGCTACAAGATGACCTGTCCAGAGACAGGCTGTCATTGGTCACAAAAAGGGGACCACCCCATAGAATGATTGGCCAGCCAAGCCCCGTAAAAGCCCCCTGCACTTCCTCAATAAACAAGTTTTGCGACAGCTCACTCTCTGTTGCTTCCACCCAACTCCCGGAGTCTGTGTTGTGATTCCGCGCTGCTCACCCCCAACTCAGCAGAGACCCTGCCGTCCCTCCTGGGCTGGCCTTAGGGGGCACCACATCTGGCGCCTGAACAGGGACCCTCTGACCCATCGGCGTTGGCAAGAAGCCCCATCCATGATCATCAGTGAGCAGCCTCCCCTCCCGGTGTTGGCAAGACCCCCCCCCTTCTTGATAGTTTGTAAGAAAAGCCCCTTGCTATTCCATGTGCTGATGGTTGCCCGATGGTGAGTGGGCAGCCTCCTCCTCCCCCCTTTTCCTTTGTTCGTCCTTTTCCCCCCAGTAGGAAGGCACACACCGCCGCATGGCCCTGAAGCCCGTGTCAGCCCCTCCATTATTTGGTTCATCCCGGCGAAATCACATAAGGGTTTGACTAGCCTGATTTCAGAACCAAGGCGAGGCCTTTGGCTGAGCCTCCCCAGAGACACCATGTGGGCACACGGCTGTGAAGTAATGACCCACAGAAGTCCCCCACTAAGCACAAGACACGTGGGTCCTAAACACTCTATCCGTATGTCTCAGCTGGCCCCGGCATTAGGAGTTGTACTTTGCATGATCATCCTTTGGACTATCTTTTTTTTTTTTTTTTTGGTTTTTCGTGGTAGGGTCTCGCTCTAGCCCAGGCTGACCTGGAATTCACTATGTAGTCTCAGGGTGGCCTCGAACTCACAGCGATCCTCCTACCTCTGCCTCCCGAGTGCTGGGATTAAAGGCATGCGCCATCATGCCCTGCAAGGGACTATCATTTTTGATCTGGGTTATTATTTTCTCAGTCTCTTTGATTCAGGAGTGTCCCAGCCTAGCCCCCTCCACCCCCAAACACCACCACACCGTAATGGGCAACCTCCCTCCCCACCAGAGGACACCACAATTGCAGGCTCTTAGGGCCCTCCTCCTGCAATGTGGCTTAAAAGTAAAACAAAAGGACCTCCATAGCTTTTGGGATGAAACTCTTGTTTTAGCCCCATGGATTAGTTCAGAGAACATCTGGGACACTTCCATTTGGTCCCAGGTTCTCTTCCTCGTGAAGAAACACAAAGTTTACAAAGGGCACACACCTCTCGCCCCATTCTTCCCTGTCCTCCTTGCCATAATTGCCGGCCTTAAAGGCTCCACTGTGGAGGAAGTCATTTCTGCCCATAACAAATGCTGTAAGGAGGAACCTAAACTGGCTCTTCAAAGCTCGTCCCTCCCAGCCCCCTCTTACAATAATTTGGATGAGGGGGAAGTCAAACTTTTAAATGATAATAGACAACCACCCCAACCCCCTCCTGCTACAGCTACACTCACAACCACCCCTCCCCCTCTTTACCCTTGCAAGGACCTCCCCCCACTCAGTCCTGGACACACCCAGGCGACTGCCAGTTCCCTGACACTCCCCTTCTCTGCCTTCCCTGTTAATGTAGGGCCAGATGCGACAGCCAGGCCCTGATACCCCACCCTCCTCTCTGATCTGGCCCTCGTCCGCAAGGGGGCCCAGGAATCTGGCATTGACTCCTCTTACTTTGAACAAGTCCTTTTACAATGGGCCATCCACCTTCAGACTTACTATGACTGGTACTCGCTCCTCAAGGTGGTCCTTCTCCCCCCTGAATTCCTCCAATGGAAAGCTGCCTATAATGACCTGGCTGAATCCCAGGCCTGCCAAAATCTTAGGAGTGAAATTCCAATTACCCTGGACATGCTCCTTTGCACAGGACCTTATACAGACCCTGTATCACAAGCCACAGTGGGCATGCATGCCTACTTTGACCAAGTAAAATCTTTATCCCTCCAAGGGCTTAAGGCCTGCCTCCCACAGAGGCCGGATACCTATTTTCGTAACCTGGTCCAGGGCCCATCCAAGGGCTTCATGGATTTCCTCTCTCGTGTGACGGAGTCTGTGGACCAACGCACTCCCCCTAGCCCCACCAGGGATGCTTTAGTTGAGCAACTGGCATGGGAAGGAGCATCCATGACAGAGAATAATGCTATTGCTGCCGTGTGCAATGAGGATCTCCATAAATGTCTGCCCCCTTTGAGGCCCTGGCCACCTCCATACAAACTCTGACCATGGGTCAAAAGCCTACCCAACAACCACCCTTCTGCTGGGGCTGTGGCCAACCAGGACACCTTCGGAGGACCTGTCCAAAGACAACTAAGCCTATTTTAAGGCCCCGAACTCCCTGCCCTAAATGTCAAAGGAGATATCATTGGACCAACGATTGCAGAAATTCCCCACCTTTAAACTCCCCCAGGGGTAACCCTCAGCCCCTAAACTAAGAGGGAACCCCCCCACATTAGGTGGACCCTACCCATTTATGAAAATTCACCCCACATCTCTGACCTTTTGGACAGGGTTGAATTCAAGGGCATAGTAGACACAGGTGTGGATGCCACTATTATCTCTGCCAACAATGCACTCCGCATGCCCAATTGGGCCTATAAAGATGGTCCCAATATTAAGGGTGTTGGAGGACAACAGACTACTAGACAGGTTAGGAGACCAGTTACATGCAAAGACTATGATGGCAACACGGGGGAATTTTTCCCCCTGGTAGCAAATGTCCCCAATACTCTCTGGGGCAGAGACCTCCTTACTGACATGGGTGTTGTCATAACAACAGATGACCAGGCCTTTTATGATGATGTTATCGCCCATGATACCATTGGCCTCTCAGGGCCACCCAACCCCTGCAAACCACCCACCACTTGTCATCACCCCCAATTCTAGAGCCCACTGTCTGATCCCCTACCGCTCCCATTCGCCTCGAGTGGGATACCACGGAACCCATTTGGGCCGAACAGTGGCCTATACTAGAACCTAAATTGACTATTCTCAAATCCCTTATTCAAGAACAGCTTGCTCTTGGCCATATCGAGCCCTCTATTAGCCCCCATAATTCCCCCATCTTTGTCATTAAAAAGAAAACTGGTAAACATAGACTGCTCCAAGACCTTCACCAGGTTAATAAACATATGTTAAAAATGGGCTCCTTTCAGACTGGCCTCCCCCACCCTGGAGCCATCCCTACTAACCACGATATAGTTATCTTAGATATTAAAGATTGCTTTTTCTCTATCCCTTTAATGGCAGAGGACAGGCCCTATTTTGCCATTACTGTCTGGGAGACCAACCATTCTATCCCAGCTAAAAGATATCAATGGAGGGTTCTCCCCCAGGGCATGAAAAACAGTCCTTCTATTTGCCAAATGTTTATATCCTCCGCCACGGCAAGAATACAATCTAAATGCCTTCTTGTTCATGACATGGATGATCTTTTGATTACACATATCTCAAAAACTGCCCTTTTGGACCTTCTTAATTTACTCATTGAGGACCTCAAAAAACTTGGGTTTGCCATAGCAAATGAAAAAATTCAAACAGTGCCCCCTTTTGGATTTTTAGGATACAAAATTTCTACTACTATACAACCACTTACCCCTCACCTTTTAATAAAGGGCCATTATTCTCTCAATGATCTCCAAAAACTCTGTGGCCAAATTAACTGGCTCAAACCTTTCTTGCCCATCCCTCCTAGTGAACTCCTACTACTTTATGACCTCCTTAGAGTTACTGACAACCATTCAAGTAAAATTCCTCAAAAAAAAAACCCTCTAAAAAATTTGTCACATAAAATATCCCACTACCTCTTTTCAATGACCCTCACAAGATATGACCCATCTGTTCCAATCATAATGTGATCCTTTGGGAATCATCTGGAAAAACCAATCACCCCTTTACTGGGTACGCCTCTCATGGGCACAGGCCCATAAACTCACCACCAACCTACAAGCAATGCTCCTCATAGCAATTAAGGCACGTACCTACACTAACAAAATCTATAATACGGAACCCTCCAAAATAATTCTGCCCATCCCCATGTCTGAATTTCAACTTCTTTTTAGGGAGGACCCCCATTTCTACACCCTAATGTCAGGATTCCCCAATGAGATAGACAATCACTTCCCCGCTCACAAACTACTTCAATCCCTAATGGCTTTGCCCATAAAGATGAACTATTTCTCCAGGCCTTCTGGTCAGCCAATACCCTTAGCAGCCTCAGCCTTTACAGATGCTAATAAACATACTTATGGACTAATTATTAAGAGAGCCAATCGACTGGATGAGGCCCTTAAGTTCCCTAACCCCCATTCAGTCCAGCTAGGGGAACTATATGCCATCATCAGAGTCTTAGAGCTCTGTCAACAAGAGCCCATCAACATCTCTGACAAAGGTACTGCCCTTAGCCAATCCCAGGCCCTCTTATCATCCCATAGACATTGCCATCTCCACTTTATAATTGCAGATGGAAAACAGATCGTACCCTTGGTTTATTGAGCACGTTTGCTCACACACTGGTCTGCCTGGTTTCATTGTTGATGGGGATTCGCAGGTAGACAAGTTTATTGCTGTCTCCTCCTTGCCACCTTTAGAATAAGCTAGACATTTACACCAAAGGTTCCAACTATCCCCCACTAACCTAAGAACCCTATACCCCGAGCTCTCGTTTAGCCAATGCAAACGTGTAACCCGTACCTGTAAGGCATGCACCCCACCCCCAGCCCCCGTGGGCCTCCTACAGCCTAAAGGAGTCAATCCTAGAGGACTTACCCCAAATTCTATCTGGCAGATGGATGTTACCCACATACCTTCCTTTGGTAACCTCAAATATGTCCATGTCATTGTGGACACTTACTCTAAGCTTAGTTTTGCTATTGTTCTCTCAGGGGAGAAGGCGTCCCATGTCATTAAGGTGACAAAAACCGCTATGTTGGTCATGGGCATACCCTGGTAAATTAAAACTGACAATGGCCCTGCTTACACATCTGCCCAATTCACATCCTTCATGGAATCTTGGGTAATCAAACACTCCCTCGGGATCCCCTACAACCCACAAGGACAAGCCATCATGGAGATAACTAACTGGACCCTAAAGGAACTAATTATAAAACAAAAGTCAACTATGTTGCCCAAGGACCCCCACTTGGCCCTAGTGGAAGCTCTCTTCACCCTCAATTTTCTCACCTTTGATGAGGCAGGACTCTCCTCAGCTTACAAAAACATTGGAGATCCCAACCAACCACAACGCCCTTACCCTTAGTCTGCTGGAAAGATCCTCTTACTAATATTTGGAAGGGACCCCCACCCTCTTTTAACGCAGGGCCAAGGGTATGCTTATGTCTTTCCAGAAACTTCACAGATCCCGATCTAGATCCCTGCCAGAAACATCCGTCCAGCCACTGACACAGGGATTGACCTTGATGAAGAGGATGATACCAAACCCTTCAGGCTGGATATGGGACTTTAAACTTATTCCCCCTTTTTCTCTCCTTTTATCTCTTTTTCTCCCTATTACCACTTCCCAAAAACCATTTTGGACGCTTCTTAGACCATACTTGTTTGGTGCGGTGGGCCCATATTCCCACGCTTTTCCTAGGCTTAATTTTAGCCACTCTATTTCGCTGTATTCCTCCCCCTTCAAGCACGTACACCTCCTTAGCCACACCTTTGCCTTTTTTGCTTATTAATGCCTCTTATGGCATTGCTACCCTCCAACCAGCCATACATTCCTTTGCAACTCCTTTGATTACATTGATCTGCTACCATTAAGGACACTCAATGCTACTAATTATGACGCTAGGGTGAGCTCACGACAGTCACCCAGCAACCTGTCCTACCCCAGTCTTTTTCAGGGTCTATAGTTAATTCTCTCTCGCTGGGACTGTTCACACGCCACAGAGCCACCAATACTTGGCCCTCCCTTGCCTCCTAGGACTCCATGAGGTGGAACAACCTAAGACAGGCACTGTTGGGCCCTAAGAAACCCAGGTGTGAGGCCTAGTGGAACTTCCTGAGACTGACTAGAGTTTAGTGACCTGTCTTTGGCCTGTTACTTCCGCTTATGAGTGACTCAGCAAAGCCTAAGCCAAAACTGCCTCCGCCCAGCTACTGCTGATGTGGTGAAATACTATTGGCCCCTACACCTTTTTCCTATCCTGAGACCCACCCTCTTTCTCAAAGCTATATAAACACCTTCCCACTACAATAAAACGAGTTCCTGCCTCGACAAGACTCCCAGCCCAGTGTGTTTTTCTCTCCGGTGTCTTAGAGGAGGGGGGTCTGGGTCGCCGACACCCATCATCCCACTCAGCCCCAAGAGGAGCTGCTGGTCAGGCTCTTTCTTCAGCTCTACATGCCGGGAGGAACCGGCAGACTGGTGCCCCATGTGAGGAGCTCTCTTTCCTGCCTACGGAAGAACGCTGATGGGCCAATCGGACTGAGGATGGGTGTACTCTCATAAATTATGAGGTAGTCTTCATATCTAACATTATACGCTTTGCTTCTGTAACTTGTGCTTGCTTATCAACATCTTTTTGTTTCCTTTCTCTTTCCTTTCATTTCTGGGCCTGTATTTTGCCGGTCATATGTTCCCACACCACGTGGGCAGACCTGGAGGAGTCTCTGTTTTTCATTTGAGTGGGGCTCCGTCTCAGAAGACAGAACAAACCCTGGTGGATCTGCTCCCATCACCATGTTTGGTTGTTGGGGCCCAGTGTGACCTGCCCAGCCAGAGACGGTGAGGCCTAGTTGAACTTCCGGAGCCTGAGTAGAGTTTTCGACCTGACCTTTGACTCAGCACCTCATTTGATGTGGTGAAATACTATTGGGGCTTTATCCATCCTTTTTCCCACCCTCTCTCAAAATATATAAACAAACCTGTAAACGGGGAGATCGGACTTCGGCTCAATCTTTCCCCAGTGGCTTGGGAGGTGTTTGGCATCAGCCTTGAAGCAGCTGGTCCTCTGGCTGGTGGTAGAGGACCACAGGCATTTGGTATCATCGAGCCTAAGGACACAGGCTCATCTGGCTGTCACAGATCTAAATCTGAACTTAATTCTGCAACGTGTTTAGCTATTTTTTGGGCCTTTGTGCTCTTGTTGTACTTGTGTGTATTACGGTTGCCCTGATTTTACAAATACTCCTCCTTAAAAGTAAAACAACTGTTGCCCTAATCCCAGCACGGGAAGATAGGAGGATCGCTGCAGAGTTGAGGCCACCCTGAGACTACATAGTTAATTCCAGGTCAGCCTGGACCAGAGTGAAAGTAAAAAAAAAAAAAAAAAAAAAGTAAAACAAAAAAAACCTCCATGGCTTTTGGGACAAAACTCTTGTTTTAGCCCCATGGATTAGTTCAGTCCTCCTTGCCATAATGGCCAGCCTTAAAGGCTTCTCTGTGAAGGATGTCATTTCTGCCCTTAACAAAAGCTGTAAGGAAAAACTAAAACTGGCTTTTAAAATCTCGTTCCTCCCAAGGCCGCCACCCAAACTGCCACCGGCTCGCTGTCTTTTCAGCCTGTAACCGCCGCCTGGGACAAAAGCACCCACAACCACCCCTCCCCCTCTTTACCTTGGCCTGATCCATCCTAGACACCCCCATGCAGCTGCCAGTCCACTAATACACACCATTGTCCCACCCTTCAAAGCCTTCCCATTAAACTAGGGCCGGAGCCTACAGCTAGGCCCTGGTACCCCACCCCCCTCTCTGATCTGGCTGTTATGCGCAAGGCAGCCCAGGTCAAAGGGTCAGCATAATTCAAAGAACTATTTGCTGTCATTTTGACTTTGGACACTATTCAGGAGCCATTTAACTTATTTTCTGACAGTCTTTATGTTGTTAACCTGTTACTTAACCTAATTGGGACACATATTAGACTGGACTCCAAACTTATCACCCCCTTGATGATTTAAGCCCGCTTCCTACTTAATGTCACTGGGGGCTGATCTTAAGGTGTTAATGGTGGGTTTAAGATTCCATTGTAAAGATATGCAAAGTGTGCCCAGTAGGAGTTCCTGAAGTGTGCTGGAGTTTTTGGCTGTAGTTTTTGTTCTGTTTGCTGTGTGGCTGGTTGTTTTTTTTTTTTTTTTCTCTCTCTCTCTTGCTTGGCCCTAAGGCAGGCCAATTTCTTCTGCCATTATACAACTTCCCCTAGATCTGTAAGCTTCAACATCTCAAAGGCCATCAAAATTTACAAACTGGCTTATCTGCCTCAGTGTAATACAGTCTCAGAAGCTACATGCTTCCACTTATTAACCCACATAAATTGGAGGGGCCTTAAACATAAATATCCCCACGTGCCAGTCAACGACCTTAAAAAAATTGTCCAAACTTACCAATCCTGTCACCCTTTCCTCCAGGTACCTCCTCTTCAAACTACAGGAGCCAATCCTCAAGGGCTACACCCTAATCACCTTTAACAAATTAATGTTACACACTATTCTCCATTTAAAAAACTTAAATATATTTTTCTCTCAGTTGATACTTTCTCCCATGCTTGCTGGACATCGGCACACGCCGGGAAAAAAACTAAACATGCTATTAGCCATATGCTTCAATACTTTGCCACCCTTAGATTGCCAAATCAAGTCAAATTTTCTAACAATGGCCCCTACTTCGTAAACAGGGCCTTTATAAATTTCCTCCAAACCTGGCAAATCTCACATTCCACAGGCATCCCGTATAACCCACGGGGCCAGGCCATCGTGAAAAGATATAATCAAACTCTCAAGTCTCAATTACAATAACAAATGGAGGAATCCCTACCCCCACACGACCAACTAAAAAAGGCATTATTAACCCTAAATATTTTAAATTTTTCTAAAGAACATAGACACTTGTCCCCTTTTCAAAAACATTGGACCTCAGCTGTTACTTACAGATCCATCTGGGTCAAATAGAGGGACCCATTGACTGGGGCCTGGAGAGGACCAGACCCCCTCCTCACAGCAGGGAGAGGATTTAAATGTGTCTTTCCTCAAGAGGAAAAAAGACCCACTTGGGTACCAGCAAGAGACCTAAGATATTTACCCCAACAAGGGGACAATAACAATCAACTCTCCAGGGAGTGTTCCACCCCTGAGAACTGTGCCTCTGTTTCTTCCCCAGGAACGATTGGAGGTGTGGATGCTGCTAGACCCAAATGAAGTCAGAAAAGCTCCAAAAAGTTTTGGAGAAGAGGAGACGGGACTTCCAAGACAACCCGCTGTGGACTGGCTTACATGGCTTTTTACCCTACCTTCTCCCTCCCCTTAGGCCACTCCTTGTTCTTATCCTCACTGTCGGGCCCTGTGTAATTAATAAGATTACACAATTCATTCACCAATAGATAGAGGCAATTAAACTTCATCAGGTAAAAATACCACAGGCTCGCAACTCAGGAGCCAGGCTCTTCCTCTGACTGGCTGTCCTCCTAACGTCCCTCCCCTGCCCTCCATGGAACCAATGACAGATAAGATCTCAGACAGACTGAGCCAACCTAAGACAGGTCATGGAGTGGATGTTCGAGAGGCTGGAAGCATGGTACCCAGTGACGGGTAAGATCCCCAGAGGGGGACAACCTAAGACAGGGGCCATGATCTCCGCCCTTCTTACAAAAACAAAAGGGGGAGATGTTGGGCCCTAAGAGGCCCGGGTGTGAGGCCTAGTGGAACTTCCTGAGCCTGACTAGAGTTTAGCAACCTGTCTTTGGCCTATTACTTCCGCTTAAGAGTGACTCAGCAAGCCTACACCAAAACTGCCTCCGCCCTATAGAGTTCTAATGCTTTCCTTTAATAGAGGTCAAGGTAGACCTTGATGTCTGGACTGATTATAAAACTGAGGGTAAAGCCCTGTAAGCCAGCCATCCCAGTCACCACACACCTCCAATATCCAACCCAATTCCCTCATCCAAAAAAGGATCCTTAAAGCTAGAGGTTAAACAAGTCTTAATTCTAATAATTAAAAAACACTAAAATAACAGGGTCTCCTGATCGAATGTATGAACCCCTATAACACCCCTATTAGGTGAGTCAAAAAGGGGTCTGGACAATGGAAGCTACTAGAAGACCTCAGACATTAATGAAGCAGTCATACCCCTCCACCCAACTGTTCCAAATCCCTACATTTTCAACATACAGATCCCATCTAACGCCACTGATTCCATAGTGTTCCACCTCAAGGATGTCTTCTTTGGCATCCTGCTACACCCTGACAGTCAGCTCCAGTGTGCATTTGAAGACCCCACTCAGATGTCAGGGCACATCACCTAGACTGTCCTCCCACAAGGGTTTTGAGATATTCCCCATTTGTTCGGCCTAGCTCTTTCTCAGGACTTGCTAGAGGAGACCTCTCCAGAGCACACACACACTCCTTCAGTTATGTAGATGATCTCCTATTAGGTGGGCCCTGAAGAGACTCTTTCTGTACCTACTGAGTCTCATGTCACTTTTTTGGCCAACTGAGGATATAAAGTGTTCCATAAGAAGGCTCAAGTGTGCCAGTCTAAGGTCAGCTGTGGTCAGCCAATAAATCATATGTGGCTCTGAGCCTTCAAGTTTGAGTTCAATGAGAAAACAAGGCACAGAGGAAGCACTGCACACAGTGTCACTGTAAGGCAAACCTTCTGGGAAACCTGTTCTTGTTCAGTCTTGAGAACGTCTTTCTGGAACCGCAGTCACACTGAGTATAAATCATTCCATATGTGTTAGTGTAGAGTGTTTTCCGTTTAAACAAGCTGACAAATGAAAACCATATTTTTTCACAATTGTGTCCATGACACACTATGATTGTCCTGATATGATCTTAGAAGTGAACAAAAGCAGACTGCAACGTTGAGAGCATCTGACTGGTGCAGCCTTTCAAATCCTCTGCACCAACTCATCCGCGTCTGTTTCTTTGTCTGCATCTCCATAGCTGAACAGCTTCACTCACCTATCTGGGTCTGATTTTAACTAAAGGGACTAAAAGCCTTAGGGCCAGAGAGAATACAGCCTATTCTCACCTTCCCACATCCTAATACCCTAAAACAATTGAGAGCGTCCCTGAGGATCACGAGATATCACAGGATCTGGATACAGGAATATGCTAAACTGGAAAGGCCCTCTACCAGGCCCTTAAAGAGACACAAGCACAAGGGCTATTCCAGATTGAGGGGACCCCACACATTCAACAAGCCTTCCAGGAGCTAAAGGGTGCCTTGACCTGTGCCCCAGCCCTGAGCTTACTGACTCAGCCTAAATTCAACCAATAGTTCACAGGAAAAAATGAGGGACGGTCCTGTGAGTAATTACTGAATTTTTAGGCTCCTTCCTTCAATCAATAGGATATTTATGTAAAGGATTAGACGAGGTAACAAAAGGCTGGTCTGATTGTACACAGAACTCCTGACCCTTAAGCCAAAATTTTCACTCTAGGGTGGTTCTCATATCACATGATATTGGGGGTACTTTAAATTATAAAGGGAATCTATAGGTATCACAGAGCTGATTGCTCAAATATCAGGCACTCCTGGTTCAGGGACCTGTAATCAATCTCAATGCTTCTGAAATCTTAGTCCAGCCCTGATCTATCAAAGAGAGAAGAGGGGCCTGATCGCTGCTGGCAAGATGTCCTGATGGAGAGCTTTGTGGTTCACCCTGATGTTTCAGATCAACCTTGAGAAAACCCTGTGTTAATACTGTACACTGATGGGAGTTTGTTTTTAAAGGAAGTAGTCAGGTATACAGGTTATGCAGTGATCTCTGATTTTGACACCCTAGAGTCAGGGCCACTGTCACAAACCGGCAGTGCTCAGCAGGCAGAACGCATAGCCCTCCTTAAGGCTTCAGAATTGTCTCAAGGAAAAAAAAAAGCCAATGCTTACATTGACTCCAAATATGCCTTTCTCATCCTCCATGCCCATGCAGCAACATGAAAAGAAAGAGGCCTCTTAAGTGCAACTGGGAACACCGTTAGAATTCCCAAGAGAGCCTCAGACTCCTAGATGCAGTGCTCCTACTGGCACAGGTGGCTGGGATTCTCTGTCCTGGACACCAACAATGAGAAGACCCAGTAGCTAATGGAACCAGTGTGGATGTCTCTGAAGGCAAAAGAGCTGCAATGAGAAATAAAGAATGCCCCATCCCATGGGCTAACTAAAAAGCCCAAATATTCTCCAGAAGAATTGGCGTTTGAATCTAAAAGCAGATGCCTCCTAGAAGGCCCAGGGTGATGTCTCTCTCCTACTGAAGAACTTATGTTACCAAAGTCACTTCAATGGGAAGTCTGAACGTCTCTTCATCCTTCCTCTTAATAGCTTTACTCTCAGAAAAAACAATGAACCCAAGACCCCTAGATGGCATCAAGCTGGTGTGGACATGTGCCTCCCTTAACACTTGGGGGTTGAAGGGTGTTCCCACAGTGATTCCTGGAGTTGGGAACCTGGACCCACATGCTCAGCTATGTCCTGTATTACACTGGGCTTGGCTGGGGCTAATCTGAGATTCTTTATTATCACAGCCTCCCAAAAATTCATCCTGGGAACGAACACCAACTTCTCACAAAGTGTCCAGTATCCCTTTAGTGCATGTCTGCATTCCATCCTCACGTCACCACTGGCCCACCCCTCCGGCCTGCATTGCTCTCAAATCAGCTCTTGCATACAACCTGCATGGCTGACACTCAGAAACTCCCACAGGAAAATCCCTGTGTAATTGTACCACACGCCAGAGAGCCAGTCAGGAGCTGGAACTGCATGTGCCAAGGCTTCAGGCACAAACAATTAGAGAGAAAGAATCTTTGCTATTTGTTTAAATTGGGATTTATGTACGTGGTGTGTGCATGGGCATGGGTGTGTTTGCATGTGTGAATGCATGTGTATGAGTGCCTATGTGTGTGTGTGCCTGTTTATGGGCTTACCAGGGTCTCTTGCCACTGGAAGGGAATCCCCACCTGGCTTGATATGAGTGGCTGATGAATAAAACCTGAGCTAGGAGGCTTTGCAAATAAGTAAGTGCCTCTATTCTCTCAGCTATCTTCAACACCCCCTTTGGTATTCCTTTCCTCCTGTGTTTTCCTCCAGCTTTCAATTTTTAGTGTGCTATTTCTCAGCTGGCAAGGTGGGTCAGGAACAATGAAATGTATAGGCAATAGCAAAACATGCTGTATTCATCTCACACTTATAGAAATGGAACTTGAAACAAAAGGACTCAGTTTGTGCCTTAAGAAAGCAATGTTCTGTATTGGGACTCTGCAATTTCTATGTCTGATGGTAATGTAGAGCAAGAAGAAGCTACCACCATGTATTTTGTCCCATTGTGTGGCACAATGCAGGCCTGGTCCTAGCCAGACCACATGGCAGAAGAAACCAGGAAGTGGCTTCTGTGAACATGGTGTTCTGCGCAGGCCTGGCGTGACAATAGCTACAGTCCCATGCTCGCGAGAAACCTGCTACGAGATGATCTGTCTGGAGACAGGCTGTCATTGGTCACAAAAAGGGGACTACCCCATACAATGATTGGCCAGTCAAGCCCCTTAAACCCCTCTGCACTTCCTCAATAAATGTCCTGAGCTGTGGTTCCACCATGGTGAGTGCCAGGAGGAGGCAACCTGGAAGGCAAGGAGCTTCGGGGTGGAGCAGGACAGTTCCCACACACCTGCTCCCAGAGCTCAGTGCAGATGTAAACTAAGTATGACTTGTGTAAAGCGGCACCTTGCTACGCCTGGAAGTTCAGCCCTCTGCAGAGTTTTGCCATGAAGGCACAAGCAGTGGCTTTTGAGGGGCTTGGGCTAGAGGCTGTGCACAGAGCAGCCAGCTCCAGGTCAGACCTCTCGATGGGTCCTGGCTCCCTAGGACTCTGTGTATGCATGGGGTGGCTGTGGGGCACATGTTGCTCAGATCATGTGACTCTTCAGCAGTCTGAGGACAAGCTGGGCTGGGAACTCCTGCAACTGCAGCCTGGTGCTAGGCACAGCTGGGAGGCTGCTTCACAAATTCCATCAGCAGGGCCTGCCTCACAGTCAGGCTGGCTTCTTGCAGAAGAGGCAGCAGCCCTCATGACATGACTTCATACTCTATCACTGCCACCTTAAAAGTCTTAATTTTTTATATTTATTTTTAATTTATTTACTTATTTAAGAGAGAGTTAGAGAGGGAGAGAGAGAGAAAGAATAGATGTGCCCGGGCATCCAGCCACTGCAAATGAACTCCAGATGAATACACCACCTTGTGCATCTGGCTTTACGTGGGTCCTGGGAAATCAATCCTGGGTCTTTGGGCTTCACAGGCAAGTGCCTTAACCACTGAGCAGTCTCTCTAGCCCAGAAATATTACTCTTTGAACAAGAAACCCCATGTTGTCATTTTGCACCAAGCCTCCAAAACTAGCTGCCAGTAAGCCCAGGCATGTGGCTCTAACCAAGCCTCACCACTACGGCGGCCGGTGCTTCCTGCTTCGTCTCCTTGCCGGCCTGATAGCGAAGGTGCTGTTGTTCCTGGGATGGTTCCTGCCCTGTCCTGGCACAGGCACAACCCAACCACAGGAAAGTACTGTGGTGTTTGGGAAAGAAGCTGAGCTACCCATTCATTGCCAGAGAGAAGGAGGGATAGAGAGGGAAGGTGGGAGGGAAAGAATAGAACAGGGAGAAAGAAAGGAAGGGAGGGAAGGAGAAAGAGAGGAAGGGGATAAGAGAAGATGGGAAGAGGGAGCAAGAGACAGAGGAAGTAAGGGGAGGGAAGGAGAGAGACCAGTTCTCCTCTCCTAACCCCACCCATGGTGGCGAGCACTGTGGACCCCACTCGACAAAGAGGGAGGTGGAGGTGGAGAAGAGGAGGAGGAAGTGGTGAGTGGGCCTGAAGAAGATGTCACGCCCTTGAATCAGGTTCCTGTTCACACCCGGGGGAGCCCAACACTAAGCAGGGGAGCAGTGTTAGGAGCGTGTGGAAGGAAGTCTGACCCCTTGTCTTTTGGAGATGCATTATTCAAGTGAGCATCTTTATCGGGCTGACCCACCAGACCCCAGAAATGCATTATTTAAAAAAGAAGGAAGGGTGCTTAAATGACAAGGTGGAGCTGTAAGGAAGATCTTTAACCCTATGGAAAAATGCACCCTGTGGACCAATTCATCCACGGACTGGTCAGCTCCATCTTCTGACCCACACTGAGCAGATGCACATGGGAAGGTTTTGAGCCTGGTGGGGCAGTATCTGCCCCTGGCATCAGGAGCCTTCAGGGCCTGGGAAGCTAGAAAGGGCCAGAGCAGTCCACATGGAGCACCGACAGCTGAGTTGCCTGAATGCACGGTGGCTGCCCCTTTGCTTGTGGAGACTGAAAGCTGGAAACAAGGGAATATAGACTCATTTAATTGCACATTTAATTCTAAAATCCCTCCGTACATACTGTTTTACATCTTTAATTTAAGATTTCTTGATTCCTTTAGTTCTTGCCTGTGGTCCTGTGAGAGATGCAGGGACGATTAGAGCTGTGTCCTGCTGCATGGGAACCTGGGACCAGGCCCAGTAGGCCGAGAATGGCCTGACCTCCACTTTTCCATCTGCAGGGGAGCCCCTGGCTGCTGCCCCTCCACTGGGCCATGAGATGTCAGAGCCCAGCTGCACAGCTTCCCCTTCTTTGGGATGTGTTAGTGATTAGACTCATACGTGAAATGAAATGGAGCGTGTCTCCTGGGTAGCCTTGGGCCCTCCCAGTCGCTCTCTTGCTCTTTCCTCTGTACGGCTTCTTGCTCTCTGTGCCTGTGGCTCCCATAACTCACAATCACAGGCTGAGTCTTGTGCTTTAATGCTTCCTATTAAAAACAAATGTAGCTAATTGCATTATTTGAAATCCAAGTGGAAATTGGAGGGAGTTTAATGTCTGTAGTCACAGACTCAGTGCAGGAGGAAAAGAGGTCACTTTAAAGCTCTGGTTGCAGCCTCGCTATGAGCTAAAGGTGCTCACCTGCAGCCCCTGTGAGGACAGAGTTCAATTCTTAATTATATTTTTAATGCAAAGTGGAAGGTTTTAGGCAATGGAATCTGTCTTTTGCATTTTAAAACAAATCTCTCTGGTCAGAGGCAGAGCAGGCCCTCTTGTAGGCTGCCTCTACCTGAGCTTCCTTGCCCCCTCCTTGGCCAGGAACGTGGTCCCCGCCATCTTTGATCCCTTCGGTAAAGGGCCCACTGCCACCATGACTGCATTTCTCATGTTGTGCACCCACCATGATCACTTAATTTCTCCTTGGGGGTTGCAGGGATAGTGGTCCAGGGCCAATAGCTTTGGTTAAGGGGCAGCTGAGGGCCCAGGCAAGGCTGAGGGCCCATGACCTCTCTAGACTCTTTCTCTTCCTTTTCCCCTTCTCCTTCCTCTTGTACTCTTTCCCCCATCTGGACTGCCTATCCAACTATGCTGTGGGCATTTGGTGACCCGAGCCATACCTCTCTTCATCTTTTCAATGCATGTTACAGGTCTCCATCTGAAGACAACAGTCATTGTTTCAAAGGAAAGAGAAATCAGAGGCAACTTTTGCAGCAATGGGGAATTTCATCCAAGACGTGTTTGCTTGGAATAAGAGGTACAAAGAGGAGGGGAAAGTTAAGCAGACTCTAGGTGAGGCAGAAGACAGGGCCAGACACAGCTTCACCAGGACTGCCCCAGGGTCACCCAAACCCTCCATCAAACAAAGAAAATCAATCTCCAGTGACCACCAAAAGAAGGGTCCATGCCTGCAGAGGACCCTCCTTGTCCGTGTCACATTGCTGGAGCTGGAGCTGGATTCTGGAAAATGTGCCCAGAACCAAAGCAGTGGGCAGGGCCTTTCAGGGAGGATGAGGCCAGCAGTCATGGGAGAGGAAGTAGGAGAGGCCGGGGGAAGTATTGGGGGAATTTCTCTGCTAGAAACAGCCGGGAGAGGAACACGAGAGGCAGTTCTACCCTGACAGTGAAGAAGCTGAGCCCACAGTGGCCGCCCAGTAGAGCAGGGCACAGGCTGCCGGACCCTGGGAATCAAGGAGGCTCTGCCTAAGCTTCATCTTCAGAGCCACGTGTGAGGACAGACAGGAGACAGACCAGTCTGTGCTCCAAGAGGACCACACGGCATCACCCTCACTGCCCCAGTCACAGCTGCAACAGGTCCATCCAGCAGACACACAGACCATGTGGTGGGGAGAGCACCCAGGGTGGGAGCAAAGTGGGGGACAAGATGGAGAAGGGCACCGAGGATCCTGTCCTCGAGATATTATCGGAATGCCCCACGTCTACCAAGGGTGACTAAAATTGATTCTTTTGTCCTGAGACGAGATCTTACTATGTAGCCCTGGTTGGCCTGACATTCATTACCTTCTCGTTGGGACAAAATACCTGACAAGGGAAGTAATACCTGATAAGGGAGGAAAGCTTGATTTCAGCTTATAGTTCCAGGTTACAGTCCATCATTGTAAGGAAAGTGAAAGAGAAACGTAAGAGAACACCGGATTTGATCTCTACAGACAAGACTTTATTGAGAGAAACAGCAAGGGGCCTCAGCTTTCCCACAGATGAAGGCTGAAGCACTGGGCCAGGCTAGAGTGTAAGTTTATAAGGAGAATCCTAAGAAAAACAGCTGCACCAGGTGCAGCTGATAAGAAAATTGTGTCCTTGTTCAGAATAGGCTTCTTCAGCCAGGAATGTCTAAGGGACAAAACTCAGATGGTCTCTGGTCCTTCAAAGCCATCTAGGCTATCAATCGGAAGGGTGCCAAACTTCTTTATTGCCCGCAAGCTTTAGGGATAGCTATTTAACTCTCTAGTTCCCTTTAGTTTTCAGGGAAGGCTGTTAACCCTTCCCTCATGACAGGATGTCATAGTGACGAGAGCGTGAAGCAGGGCTGGTCACAGCCGCAGTGAGGAAGGAGGCAGAATGTGTAAGTGCAGCTTTCACCTTTTATACAGCTCAGAACTCTGGCCCATGGCATGGTGCCACTCGCAGTTAAGGTGGGTCTTCATGCCTCAATTAACCTATAACCTAATCAAGGTAACACCTCACAGGTGTTCCCAGAGGCTCGCCTGCATAGATAACCCCTCCCACGAGATCCTAGGTCCCATCCATTGGACAATCAATGCAAACATCACACACTCAGCACTCACTGTGTAACCCAGGCTTGCTGCAAACTCTGAAACTTCTTGCTCCGGTCTTCCCAGGAAGGAACAGGAGCTCTGGAGCTCCTTGCAAGTCACTGCAGGACCTTGTCACCTTCAGGCTCCTCATGGCCTCCTTTAAAGCACGTGAGATGGGTTCCTGCAGCAGTGCCAGGGCCATGGGAAGCAGTTATGCAGTGGGGCTCTCTCCCCTGAGTGACCCCTCCCGGCAGAAGTGACCAGGCTACAAGCCCTGGAGAATATGTTTAATAATTACCTGAGAGAAATCCCAGGAACCTATTCAAAGTGAGCTACCAAAATGTCAACACCATTCATCTTTAACAAGAAAATCAAAACTTTCAGCATTATTACTCTTTGGAATTATAGAACACACTGGTTGATATTCTGTCATTTTCAAATCAAATGAGGAAAGATCATTAAAAAACTGATCTAATTTTGTCTAATTTGCCTGGCCTGGGTCTCCAAGAATGCATTGCTGCCATCTGTAACTGTGCTCACTGGTGAGCCGCGATGTCGCCATTGTGATAGATAGCTCAATAATGCTACGCCAGCTGGCAAAACACATTTTGGGGATTAGGGCTGTGTAAGTTAGATCAAGAAGTTATCAAGATTGATGGTGTGATAGGAAACTGGAAGAGGAATTTGATAAGGGGCCAGGCATTTGGTATGTCCAAACACATGTGCGTGCGTGTGTTTAAGGGATATAAGCAGAAGGTGCTGGCACATGCAGGGGAATACAACAGGCTGGTGAGACCATTGCTCAAGTTAGAAAGCTCTGGATGTGGGAACCATGTTACTTCCTTAGTTTCTATCTGCCCCTCTCTTCAGACCCAGGCCTTGAGTTGCTCTTGGGGCATCAGGTCATCTTTGTCCCCTGACTCTTACCAGGGGCTGCAGGGAGCTCTGTGGGCTGGGGGGCTATGGAATGCCGAGCACTGAAGCTAGGCACTAGGTCAAGAAGTAGATGTGATCCTAGGAAAGGCAGGTCTCAAGCTGGGGTTCAGATGGGTGTCTCTTGCCCTGAGTTCATGAATTTATGAATTCATTCTTCCATTTTTTGTGCACGCCTTTAATCCCAGCACTCGGGAGGCAGAAAGGATCGAGGCCAGCCTCATAGTTAATTCCAGGTCAGCCTGAGAAAGTGAGGAAAAAAAAAAAAAAAAAAAAAAAAAAAAAAAAAAAAAAATTCAAAAGGAAAGGAAAAATGTGAAAGGCAAAACAAAGCACAAGAGCCAGAAACCTGGTCACTGGGCTACTGGGCAGGGCAAAACGTGGACACTCAAGGCAAGTTCAAAAGACTCCCCACACTCACTCACTGCTCACACTGCCCCCCGGGAAGGCCTGGGGTGGGCAGCAGCGGGGGAGGTTTCGAGCCCACACCAGCCAGTTAAGCCCTGTGGACACAGGACTGGAACACCGGACAGTGCCAGCCTCTTCTCTATTCCAAGAATCAAATGCTCCAGTACTCAACACACAGCATCCTTCTCTTGGGCCTGTCCCTTAGGTCCTCTGTGCTCCATGGCCTTTGGTGAGAGTGGACGTGGAGCTGAGGGGGCAGTCCTTCCCAGTGGGGCTTGATTTCCATGCAGGAAATAACAGCAAGGAAGTGATTGTGTGGACCCTTGCCTGAGTGCTAAAATCAGCTCACTCCATTCTCAACCCATGTCCTTCTGCAGGTCTCTAGCATGCAGGATCTCATGGCTGTAGGGTTTTTGTATAACTAAAAGCCTCTTAAACTGTGGATCAGAACTCCATATGGCACCATGTAACTAAATGTTGCCAAAATCAGGCAACACTGAAAAAATTTTGAATGTTCAATAAACGAAAAATAATTCAAAATCAAATGAATCATGAATCCAAGGTGTTGCTGGCAGTGCTCACCCATGTTGCAACGTGTGACTTCACTGCAGCCTGGGTTCTAAGCACAGCACATGAACTTTGTAGCCTGCATGAGGTCACGCCACACAACACCAACAAATGCTGCCCCAAACACTTCCAGTCAGATTTGGACTATTGTCTGAGATGGATCACGTTATGCTACTGTATGTGATGGATCACAGTATGTTACTGTGCATGCAAAGTCTTCTGCTCTCAGAGACGCAAAGGCTTCGTTATGGAAAACAAAAGCAGTCTTTTCCTACCAGGATGCCTCAGTGTACCTTCAGATTAGTGCAGCTTTGCCTTGGTGTGTGGGTTGGAATGTTTGACTTAAAACATTGCTGTTTAATGGTGCAGTCACTATGAGAATCATACATGGATGAAGGGTCATACATGCCTGGTACTGAAAACCTAGTCAAAAGCTTATGGCAGGGCTGGAGAGATGGCTTAATGGTTAAGATGCTTGCCTATAAAGCCTAAGTACCCAGGTTCAATTCCCCAGTACCCATGTAAGCCAGATGCACCAGGTGGCACATGTGTCTGGTGTTCATTTGTAGTGGCTGGAGGCTCTGGCAAACTCTCTCTCTTTCCTCTCTCTCTCTCTCTCTCTCTCTTTCTCCTCTTTCTTGTTGGGCATTGCTAAACATGGGCTGGGACTGTGAGGAAGCTCGCCTGGGCTGTTGGACATGGCTGGGGACCTTGGGCTGTGGGGGCTGCAGCTGGTCTTATCATCAGAAACCCACCCTGGTGATGGTGACTGGCCTTCCCTGCCCTCGGGCAAGGTTGTAGTGTGCCCTGTCATCACCCAGAGTGGGCAGAACTGGGGAGGCCCTCCCCCCTTGATCCCAAAGCATCTGACCGTTCCATAGCCAGGCTTTGCCCTTCCCCCACAGATCCTGACCTTGTGGCTAGCTGCCCAAGAGACCCTTATGTGCTGAAGTCACGTAGCTTTTCCCGCCACTTCTGTTATCTCCCTTACAGCTCCTCCCTCACAACTCTGACGTCACATAGCTTTTCCCACCATCTCTCTTATACTTCTGCCTTTCAACCAATTAGGTAGCAACCCATAAACTCTGTATCCAATCTCCATATAGTCCGTATGTGCCTTCTCAACCTTTCTCAAGTGTTTATAAACCCACTCCCCTGTTGAATAAACGAGAGTGCGCTATCCATCAGACTGCCTCCCGGTGGTTCATTGCCTGTCACACTCACCCACTCCAGGACCCTGCTTCCCCCCAACTCCTCCTGCACCCGGGACGTCAGTGGCCAACAACCCCAGGAACAGTAAGGACCCACACTTTCTCTCTCTCTCAAGTAAGTAAATACTTTTTAAAAGTTGCTGTTTAAGTTGCTGACTTGAATCTTAATAAACACTTATTGCATCCATTACCCCATCTGCTTGGACACCCGTCCACTTCCACTCACTCCCCTGTCTCTGGCCCTGTGAGCTTCTCTGCTGGTTCTGGGGACCACCTCCCACAGCTTCTTCCACTGCAGGAATCCCTGCCACCCACCAGCTGGGTCACTCCTGGGGGTATGGCTTCCCTGACCTTGCACCCGACAGCCTGTATCCTGTTCAGAGATGCCGGACCTGCTTTCTCATCACGGCTGGGGGAGTTTGGTGGCAGGGCACGTGGGGGCAGGGGGCGCATGGAGGCTGGTACTCACTCCCTTCATCTTCCAAGGATCCTTGCCTCGTGCCTGTTGCTGAATAGTGGTGTCAATGTGGCCTTGTCTCTCAGTCCCTCCAAGACCTCCATTTTCCTGCTTGTATTACCAGTATTACCAGTACCTTGAAGCAGTTAGGATGAAGCAGCTTGAAGTACCTGTTTGGAGTCTGTCATTCCTCAGATCCCATGAGCACGTGGGAGTAGCACATCTTCGGCCTCAGTCTCCCTACTGTGAGGCTTCCAGGACAGGAATGTGCCCCAGGGGTTCCCTTTCGAGATCTCATCCCTGCACTCACTTCACAGTGCCCATGCCAGCAGGGCTGCACTTCTACCTTCATTTAAATACCTGCACTTGAGCTCCACTACAGGAACGACACCTTTTCCTTCTGTTCACTCCTCAGGGCGTCGTGCAGTGTGAGTCTGCATCACATCACCACAGTTGTCTGGCTCTTAACACGTTTTCTCCAATGTGGAAGTTACTTAATCTAAAATCCGTAGTGGACTGTCAAGAAGGCTGTGTTTGGCCATTCTGCCTCTGCATAAATGCCTCTTAAAGCCACAGCAGACACGCAGGCTGCAGCTCAACCCCCCACTTGCTATGATCATTGAGCTCGTCAACCTCTGTGAAACAAACTCCGGGTCGTGGGAAATGGCTACTTTGTGACAAGACACCTATGAGACCTGATGATCAAACAAGGCACAAGGCAGGTGTGCAAATGGTGCCATGCAGTGTGCCCACGCTTGGGGCACCTAAAGTGCACTGCCAGGGACAGTGGAGTGAAGGGGGCTAGACCAAGGGTCCTGAGTGGCAGCTCAGAACAGGAAGTCAAGGGCTGTTCTTCCGCTGATGCTCAGTGCCCTGAGCTCCAGCACAGTTGTCTGTGGGAGAGCAAACCCTGTGTGAGGACTGCTGACAGCCAGTGAGGAGCAAGGCCTGACTCCGCCCGTGGAGGGGCTGAGCATCCTGGAGAGCCAGCAGACGTCCGCACGTCCTCACGGCCTCATATCCTCTCGGCAGAGCCGTGTTTATGCAACACTCTCTCACGTGTTCTGAGACCTCGGGATGCCAGGAACCTCCAACGGTACTGAGCCTTCTCTATGCTGTTTTCTCCTATGCAGAACTATGTAAAAGGAGGGTTAACTTATAACATGGGCGTAGTATGAGGGCAGCAGTAGCAGCAGCAGCAATTTACCCCAGTCCTTGGCAACCTCAACACGCAGCTTCTTTCTTTCCTTCACGCAAAGCTTCCTCCTGAGCCCTGGCCCTGTGGCTTCTCTTCTTTGGACAACCACCATCACTCTTGTGTTTGGAACCATGGAATAGTGGAACAAAGGTGACTTGAGCTTTTCAACATTATGACACTGGGTCATCATTTGAATGTATGTCCCCCATAAACTGAAGCGATTTATCCTGGTCTTGTAACTTGGACCTCCAGGCACCTGCTTGGAGGAGGTGTCACTGGGGATGGATCCTGGAGTCCAGGCCTGAAGTGTCACTGAGGGTGGATCTGGACTCCAGCAGAGGTCTGCAAAGAGGTCTGAGCTCTGGGGTCCTGCTTGCTGCTTGTAGGTGTGTGTGCTGGGGTTGGGTTTTGCTTGCGGCCGTTTCTCCCTCTGCTTGGATCTGTGAAAGGGAGCCAGCTTCTGCTTTCCCTGGAACTTCCCTGCATCTGTAAGCTTGAAATAAATCCCTTTCCCATAAACAGTTTGGGTATTCATCCCAGTGGTGTGGAGCTGTCTACCACATGGTGATACTTGACACTGTGACACTAAGAAGGTCATTAAGTGGCCAACAGGATGGAATGGAGTGGATGTCAGAATGTTCTGGAAACTTGAAACAGGTGAATTGTCCATTCTGAAATTTTCCTCTTAATATTTTGGGGCTGTAATGGGCCCCAGGTAATGGGAATCTCCGAAAAGCAGTAAGAAGGGACCATGACAGCTTCTGACCATGTCCCTGGTCCCCTCTCAATCCTCATCACCCACTGGGCTCAGCACCCTCCGTGTTGTCACAATGAGGCCCCCTCACTGTGCTTTGTTCTTTGAGATGCTTCCCTGGGTGGCTTCTTCACTGAACCAAAGAATCATTTTATAAGGTCAAACAAAACTCTTTCTAACTATAAATCTGGGTCTCTGAATATTAAGCTTTCCTAAGTCAGGGAATCTATTTTTATATATTCAAGTTTGTGATTTAACAAAATTCTGACAAAATGTTATATCAAATCGATTTTTCCCACTTTCCTATGAGCTCATGGAAATCAGTTAACTTCAGCCAAAGAGTTGCTTGAATATTAAATGTGATTAGATCACACCAGTGTGAAGCTGTGCTCTGCGCAACGTGACCTCCTAGGAGGGGCCAGAGCTATCTCAGGTGACTGGATCCATTCTGCAGCAGTCCTCTTGCCCGACCTCACAGCCCATTTCAGGAGGAACATGTCAGAAAGCACCACCAGGTATAAGTGAAGCATGCTCAGGTTCTGAGCAACTGGCATTTTCATAAAGGGCACCCAAGGGACCATGCCGGTGCACAGGAGTGGAAAGCATGAAGCCAGAGGTGACTGATGCTCCTGATGATCCAGAAACAGCAAAAGATTTGTCCAGGCAGGCCACCAGTGAAGGCAGATGGACGATGGTCACTCATCCACTGAGACTCACTGCTCTGGGAAGGCCTGGTTCCCAAGCCCTCCAAGTCAGGTGACTTGCTTTAAAATGTGCTTAAGAGAGAAAAATGAACAAATCCTCAGAACGTCCCACTGCACATGAGTGCTTTCCTATCAAACATCACGTGGTCTTGACGGAGCTACATGTGGCCTTGGAAACCCAGCCCCCTGCATCTGTATTCCGTAAGTGCTGCTTTTTCAGAATGTATTACCGTTGGGAAGGAAAGCCAGTAATTGCAAGGTTTGAAGATTTGATTTAAATACTTAGAGCGGTCAAGAACAGTCCCTGGGGGACCAGGTGAAGAAGTTCAGCCCCGTGGAGTCTGTTTTAAACGAGCTTTTAATATTTAAAAACACAAAAAAGTGCCATTCTGCTCTTCCTGAGTCTGGGAATGAGAGCAGGCAGTGAGCTGATGTGGGCCTGGGGGACCACTGAGCACAGCAGACGGCTCCCAGCAGTGGTTGGAAGCACTCCTCCAGTGGTGTGGTGGGGATGAGCTCACTCCTGGATAGGGGGAGGGCATCTCCAAAATCGGCCGGCTGCCCTCCCATCGCTCTTGGACTGTTTGTCCATCACAAGAGGCTTCCGACCCAGAGCCAGCCAGGAGTCAGACCTCCTCTAGGACACTGTGGAGCTCTTGGAATGCATTTTCTCTAATACCAGAGTGTTCACATGTCTGAAGGAGTCACCCTGCTCCAGGTCACCTGTCACACCCCACGGAAGGGCCCAGGACAGCTCATGATGGCTCACACTTGGCAGCCGTCCTGTGCTTCTTAAGTTGGTCAAGTCAGGCTGAGGCCTGGGGACCAGCCCTGGCTGATCATCTTCAGCTGAAGAGAACAGCACATGGTCTACCCACTGCGTGTGCGGTACAATGCCATCACCTGCACCCTGAAGGAAACCCAAGAGGATGAAAGAATGGGAAAGACAAGCAGATAAGAGGAACACATCAGGGGCATGGTGACTGGAACTGTGAGGACCAAAGATTAGGGAGGCCAGTGGCAGGTGGGGGCCTCCTGGAAGGCAGGAAGTCAGAGGCTGGTGTCAGGAGAAAGGAGAGAAGGCAATCTGTCAGGCAAGGGCGGCAGAGTTCCCAGGAGCTGCTGCTGGCCCGGAGGGGAGCCATGCCAGAGGCGCCAGACGCTGGAGGTCTCCCGCGCCCACTTCGTGGGCAACGGCTCAGCAGTTTTCCTGATGCACCACATGGGCACCTTGAAGTTCCTTGTTACTTGAGTGCTGTGTAGCTGTTCTTAGTGAGTGTGTACCTTTGTTCACCATCACCACACAACACTACAGGTTTCGCACACCCCTTCCACCCCCACAGCTCCCTCACACCCAGTCCCAGTCAGTCTCTATCCCACTCCCAGCCCCTGGAAAACCACTTACCCATTTAAAAAAAATACATTTATTTTTTGCAGTAGGGAGAAAGGTGATTGTGACTACTTAGCAAAGGTGTCACCTGAAAGAAGCAGAATGGCCTGCGTCGGCTGCCCCTTCTTTCTGCATAATGAGCCTTTTCTGGTTGGCACACGTCACACGCGTTTTGGGGAGTCGGGCATTGTCACCTGCAACATGGGGGAAGTTGAGTACACATGAGCAATTCAGCCGTATTCCACACTGTGGCTTTTGGCCACTTTGTTTATTTCAGCAGTTGATGCCCATTCAGTTTGTTCACACTGTAGGGAAATTATGAATAATGCCAAAGATTCAAGAGGTTTTGTTTGGGTGGACTTTGTTCCTTTGTCCATGTTGAAACCTTGGAGGGGAATCACCACGTTATAACCCAAGGGTAGGGCGAACTTTAACTTTCTCAGAAATTGCCAGTTTTCCAAGGTAACTATACCAGTTTGCATTCTCACTAGCAGTGTATGAGGGCCTCGGTTTCTCATCATTTTTTGTGTGTGTGTGTGTGTGTGTGTGTGGTATGGCTGTGGACTAAGCACATGTATGTGTCCTTCCAGTGTCCCATACACTCGACTGCAGCAGGGTTACCAGCCCACAGTGGCTGAAGTGGAAGGTCCTGTGCCTGCTCCTTTGCCATCTGCCTGGTCTTGGTTTTTGACACCAGAGACTCTCTTGCCTGTTTCTGGAGCTTGCAGAGCTCTGTCCATTCTGGAGTCTGCTCCCTGGGGGCTGGGCTTGCAGACCTCCATGGCCACACCCAGCTCTGCTTTGTGGGATTTAAGATATGAACTCAGGAAACCCCTCAGGCCTCTGTGCTTGCCCAGAAAGAACACGGAACCTCTGAGCCATCTCCCCGCCCTCTTCATTTACTTTTTGCCTTTATTTCAGTGGCTGAGGCATTTAACTTTTCTTTCTGTGACAGGTCACTTGGAAAATAGTCATGGGAAGAGGGAAACTCTCCAGGGGGTCCCTGTGCTGTGTGGCTTCTCATCAGGAAAGCACACTAGAGATGGAGTAGGTCCTACTTATGTCCCAGGTGACACTGGGTCTTATGAAGGCTATCAGCACAGTGCCCTCCAGGTCCAGCCCTGTTGCAAACAAATGTGATCCCATCAAAATGCCAATGGCATTCTTCATAGGATTAGAAAAACAATCCCAGTGTTCATGTGGACACACTGCTCTGACAGAGGGCATGCTTTCCTGGCTTTATCTTGTCTCTGAACTCATTCCACACAGTTATCCCTTCATGATTGACCTTGTTTCCTATCCTTGGTAGTCCCACAAACATGTCCACAGGGGTGTGAACGTCCCGTCTGAAAGCCTGCTTTCCCCTGATGTTTCCTGGGTCTTGTCTCCCCAGCTATGGAATGGGAAGCAGATTCTCTGCCTGCAGTGGAAGTTGCCCATTGTTCATGAGAATGGAGGCTCTCTGCCAACAGTCAGATTCGCATCGTTCCCGTCCAGGCTGGGGAAGTGTTTCTCAGAGTCCCTGGTGGGAAGGTGCAGCCACAGGAGAGGGCCACACCGGAAGCTATGTACAACTGTGCCATGGTGAAGATGAAGCAAACACTACTCTTCCAGCTCCATCCTCACCTGTCAGCTGGACTCAGATGTTATGAAGTCCACAGGGGTCATGTTCAGACCAGAGAGCTGGGTCTCAGGACCTCTGTGTAGAGGAACCACTCGGGCTTGGCCATTTTGAGAGCATGGAATGTGTGCCTCCTGAGTGGAGACATTTAACTTGCACAGCAGCTCACATTTCTAGGACTAACATACTGCTCTGGGGACATACAAGAAAGTGGAAGTGGAGGCAGCCTGAACAGTAAGCAGAGGCCAGTGTTCACCAGAAGCGCCGCTGAGAGTCCCCAGAATGGATGGGGATGGATCCCTTCAAATGTGCAGAAAAGGGGTTATCTCCCAACTCAGAGATGACTATAGGTCACTATGAGAAGCCATGTCCCCTCTGACTCAGGAGCCGTGAGTGTGCGAACCAGCTAGGGGTAACTGGCTTTAGTCACCTTCAAGACTGCAAAACACACAGAAGCAAGGGGAAGAGGAGCCCATGGAACGTTCTTCTCTCTCTCCATTGCTGTGATGTTTTCTGGCTTTCAGAGGAGTATTTAGCTATCTCTAAATTATGTCTAAAAATAAATAAAAATTACAATTGTACCTCATTGCATGTACCTTGTACAAAGGATTGTATTCTGTGGGGCAGTAATAGCAGACATTTATTGAGGTCAGGGAGTGAATGTAATTTGCATATATTGTTTCCTATTTCTTAGGGCTTTTGTTATGACTTGATGTATTTAGCACCATTTCATATGCAAACAAATAGAAATGCTGGGAGTGGTTCATCCTCACTGAGGACACAGCAGCAGCCAGAGGCGCGTGACCAGGCTGGCTCCACCACCCTCCCTCCGCATCACATCTCCAGTGACACCCAAGTGATGACACTGGCTTAGGACCCAGGCTCCACTGGCAGGGAAGGTGAGCCAGGTCTAAGCACCAGCAGACCTACTGCCCAGGGGGAGGCTTCAGCCCTCTGCCTCGCACCTTGTCACCTTGGGATGCGGGAGCTGTGCAAGTTGGAGAAGGAGTGAAGGATTTTTCATTAGCTGTCTCAATGAATGGTTTCTTGTTCATCAAACTCTCGCCCTGTCTCCTGTTTGGACCAAGTTAGTGACTGGACTTGGGAGGGTGGGTGTGTTAGGGTCACTCCAATATCTGGTTTCCATACACTCGACCTGTTCCTTTCACAGGCAGGATAGTGTTCACATGACTTCAAGAGCTGGGGTTCCCAGCACATCCAGATCATACCCCCCAAATTATTTGGGGACAAGGCACACCCAAAGTATAAGTAGAGTGATGTCTTAGGACCCCTCCATCCCAGGACAGAGGGCTCAAAGTCTGGGGTTACAAACTCAGCCAAGGGCGATAGAGAGTGCCCGGTCCCTGGAATGGGGGATCAACAGATCACACTCTGCTCACCATGCACCAGAGAAAAGCTCTTCAAGGATCCCACTCAGCATCAGAAAGGAGCAAGGGACATCCAGTCAGATGAGTTCCTGGGAAGCCACGTTGCCTGTGGGGAGGAAGAGGATGGAGTCTGTCGGACCCACCAGAGGTGCTGTGTGTCTGTGGGATTATCACAGAATGACTTATTCCCCCCACAATACTCCCATCTGCCATGGGATGGCCTGGTGGGGACCCTCAGTGCAGCCTCAGCTGTCACCCCAGCTTTACCAATGCTTGGTGCACAGTGCAGCAGCCCCGAGTCCTTCCCTGTCCCTCTGGACGTTGCTTCCCTCCCTGCCCTCAGTGAAGCCGGTCTCTGGCCAGGGGCCCACAGCAGCATCTGTCGTGGCCAGCTGGACAAGTTACACAGACAATTACCTTGCATGCAGCATGGTGAGTGGCGATTATATGCTGATTAATGACTTTTAAGTACATGCTAAGTGACAGTGAAGCCACACAAAGGCCTACTGGCCAGACGTCCAAGATGAGAACATTCTTCCAACCTGCCAATCACTCTCCCTGATGGTCTCCCTTCACTTGGAACCATGGAGCATTCATAGTCAAGATGATGAAACGCCACAGCTGTCATCTTGATTCCACTATGCCGAGGGCAGAGCGCGGACCAGGGCCAGGATCCATGTCCATGTCAGCATGGCTCCGTGTGGAGCAGCCTCATAAGAGCTTCAGAGCCAACCCCAATGGAGAAGACCTGTCCATTCTTGCCTTTGATTAAGGCATCATCTGTAACTAGCTTCCTAAGTTGCAAGGTTTGTTGTTATTTTCCCCTGGAAAAATAATTTTTAGGGGCCGGAGAGATGGCTCTGCAGTTTAAGGAACTCGCTTGCAAAGCCAGGTGGCCTGGGTTTGATTCCCCAGTACCCATGTGATGTCAGAGGCACACAGTGGCACATGTGACTAGAGTTCATTTACAGTGGCACTAGACCCTGGCATGCTCATTCATTCTCATTCTCATTCTCTCTCTCTCTCTCTCTCTCTCTCTCTTTCTCTCTCTCTCTTCCCTTGCAAAGGAAGGAAGGAAGGAAAATAATTTTTTTCCTCTACATATGATGATGGCTTTTGACATGTTTTCTCCCACAAGCTACTATGCAACATAGCTTTTGTGAAGGTGGGTGTCAGAAGCCAGTCTGCAGGCCCCACAGTACATTTTGATGGGACATGTGACGCCAGTACCATGTGACCTTGAGTCAGAGGCTCAACATCTGTGGCCTCAAATTCCTGACCAAGACTCCCTCGTGGCTGGAGAGCTGCTCAGTGGGTCAAGCGCTTGCCTCACAATTGTGAGAGTCTGGGTTCGCTCTCTGCTACCCACCTACCATATCAGGCGTGGTGTCACATGCTTTAACCCCCATATAGTGGATCCCTGGAGCTAGATGGCCAACGAGTTTGACTAGTTGGTGAACTCCAGACCAATGACGGACCCTGTCTCAAAAAGAAGTTTCTAAGGATGACCTCCACGGTCGTTATCTAGCTTCCATGCATGCATTCACACACCTGCATGTGTGCCTACACACTTACAAATATATATATATATGTATATGTATATATATACACACACACGTGTTCACACACAAAATGCAGGGGCTCTAAGTTGTCTCTCATGGCTTTTTCCTATCTCTGCTGACAGGCACATTTCTAGTGACCCACAGAAGGAGGGTGTAGCAGTCAGGTTCACATTGCTGGCAGAAATCACCCGACCAAGAGCAGCTTTTGGGAAAAAAAGGTTTATTTTGGCTTACAGACTCAAGGGGAAGCTCCATGATGGCAGGAAAAACAATGGCATGAGCCAAGGATGGACACCACCTCCTGGCCAATATAAAGTGGACAACAGCAACAGGAGAGTGTGCCAAACACTGGCAAGGGGACACTGGCTATGACACCCATAAGCCCACTCCCAACAATACACTGCCTCCAGGAGGCTTTAATTCCCAAATCTCCATCTGCTGGGAACCTACTATTCAGAACACCTCAGTTTATGGGGGGACTACCACAGGGGACCCAATGGATATTATTTGTCCCATTCTTAGTCCCCACGGCCACTGCATCCCATGAGCACTGGCTGCATGTCCTTGTCTGCCATGCAAGGCAGGTGGAAGGAGGCCTGAAGTCTAGATCTCTAACACAATAACCACGGTTCTGAGGCACACCCCTGTAGAACCTCCTCTTCTCATTGCTGTAACAAAATGTCTGACCAGAGCAAGTCAAAGGAGGAAGGGTTTATTCTGGTTTCTACACTACAAGGGCGCAGAATCCACCAGGGTAGGAAGGCATGGTGGCAGAGCCCAGGCCACTCTGCGTCTGCGTCTGAAGTGGAAGGTGATGAACGCTGGTGCTCAGCGCACTCTCTGCTCAGCCCGGGCCCGGCCCATGGATGGTGCCTCTCGCATTTAGAGCAGGTCTCTCCACCTCCATTACCCTAAGCTAGAAACTCCTCTCACACACGCCGTAGGTGCGTCTCCATGGTGATTCCAAAGTCATCAAGTTGACAGTCAAGACTATTCATCACACCCTGGGGAGGACGCAATGGTGACCTTGCCTGCTAGCCAGACCAAACCCCTCAGAACTGCCATTTTCTTTAACCTCCTCCTGGTAGCATCAGGCCTTAGGTCCCCAAAAATGCATATTTAGTGTGTCATGAAACCAACGCAATAGTGTCAAAGTTTTCATCAGTAATGGGGATGTCATAAGAAACCATGAAAAGCACAGGGCAAGTGAAATTGCCTCAGATTGGAGCTGTCAGTGGGACTCCTGAGACAGGAATCCCAGCAGGCCAGCCTGGGAGTGGGTTCCCCAACCCATCCCCCAGCTGCAGCTTCCTGGCGCTTCCCTGAAGCTCTGGTGACTTGTCGAAAGGAATCTGATGGGCATTTCCTCACTGCCGATGGAGCTGATGCATCCAGCTCACCAGAACGTCCTTGCTGCTCAAAAGCCAGCAAAAGTGAGTCTGAGGGAATTTAAGAAAAAAATAGAGTGGTCACGTGACCACACACAACCTCTCTGTGCCTCGGCTTCCTCCTGTGCCCAAGGCAGCATAACTTCTGCAGTCTGAAGACCAGTGCTGCTCCTTCCCAGTTCACGTGCTGACCTCCAAACCTGCACATTCCGTGTTTCAGGGCAGCCTTTGGGAGATGACGCTTGAGGTAAGGTCCCGAGGCCCTGTCCCAGTGGTGGGAAGGGGCCCTCAACAGAGGAAGGGGCAGAGTCCTCCTGTCCTCAGTGCGCTCAATCAAGAAAGCCAGACACAACCAAGAGGATCCTCATCTAGTGACTCTGACTGTGACCTTGGGCCTCTGGCCTCCAGGACTGTGAGGAGCAAATGCCTGCAGGAAGCCACTGAGCTTATGCTATTTACTAAGCGCATGTGTAGGGAAGTCTGAGTGAAAGTTGAGTTGAAAAGAAAAAAAAAGGAAGAAACGTGAGGTCAAGTGGGGTCATTTGTGGATGCTGCTTTTTTATGTTTTATTGTTTGGTTGGCTGAGTGGTTTGGTTTGGTTTGTTTTGGTTTTGAGACAGGCTCTCATGTCGCACAGGCTGGCCTGGAACTGTCTATGTTGCCAAGAAGGACCTTTAATCCCTGGTTCTCCTGCCTCTACCTCCAGAATGCCGACATAACAGGTGTGTGCCACCAAACGTGGTACATAGCTTACTTCTGCTTGTCCAAGGTCACACGCCACTGATGAGCAAGGCTGGGACTTGGATTTAGATCTGTTTGTTCCAAGTTCTGGGTTTTTCTACTGAATGCATGCCTTCCTGTTAATATTGTGCTAAGTACATCATTAAACCTGTTTATAGAGCACCTTTCCCTGAAGACAGAGGGTGACTGACTTTCCCAGTTAAGGTGTCGTGTTTACAGCTGTGTGTGTCTACCCTGCAGGCATAGGGTCCTTATTGGGTGTGCATACAGGCTTTTGTTTTTAATATAGTTTTCTTCATCCCTGCTGCCTTTTACAAGCTAACATGATTAGTGCCTGCAAAGTTGAGCTCATTAGCGATGCAGAATCCCGGAGCCAGCCTGGAATAGCAAGTATGTGAAGCAAAGTGAACGAGCCCTTCAGAACTTTTCAAATCAGCAGTGCCCGGCCACATTAATTATTAACTGTGCGGTGACCTAAATAAATCTGAGGCTCATGCTTCACTTAGACACCGCTTGTCACACATCGTGTCTGCATGGGCCACCAAATGGCGTGCACATAGAAGAGAAAAGAGGCTCTCTTTCAAGTGCAATTACAGCCCAGGAATTACACAGATGATCACAGCCCACCCTGGGGGGGAGGTGAAACGGGCTGCACTCCAGTGTGCGCCTGCACCATGGTGATCCACCCACGATCTTCTTGACTGAGGAGCGGTGGATCTAGGGGGTTAAAGACTCGTCTTTCCTAAGTGTCTGTCTTTGGCTGTTAAAACTGTCAGGATGATTATTGCTGCACATTTCCTAAAGAGATCTGTTTTGCCAATAGTCAAATGACAGTTAAATGACACCAATTAGAATAAATTGCACATTTATTAGAATAAATGCTGTCCTTGCTGGTAAGTTCAAAACCCTTCCAGCTATGGATTTGTGTCGGTGCAGCAAACTGCATCCACCTCTTCCACGTTTGCCATGATCATGGATCGGCTGATTGGATATAGAACCTGCTAAGTAGAGGATCAATACTAGTTACTGCTTGCACCTCAATTGTGTTTCTAACTTTTTTCTCCCTGCCACAAAAAGCCAGCACAAAGCCTTCCACAGTCCACTTCCTTGTGAACTTTCTGGGTGGTTCCTGTTCCTTCTCCACTCTGTTTCAAGAAGAATATCCTGAAGGGTGACCCTGTGACCAGCAAGCACACTCAGCAAACTCTAGTCCCCTGCCCAGAGGGAGCCCCGAGTGGGCTGTATGTGGTGGAGGCGCTTGCTCAGCGCCTCTCTGTGGAGCCCTCCGTGGGCAGCAGGGCCTGTAACTCTGGGGGAAACCCTGGTGAGTCCAGGACCCTGAGGAGGCAAGAGGATCTCTGCAAGGGCCTGTGACCCCCAGCGCTGAGCTCACAGAGGACCTGGCAATAGAAGTCAGAGCTTTAGCCTTCCAGGGAGCCCCTCTTTCTCCACACTGAGTCAGAGGAGAGGATGTGGGGAGGCGAGGCAGAGAAGAGTCTTTGCCTTGCATGGTGTCCTCTTGTGAAGTGTCATAGTTTGGTCAACCCAGCATGCAGCTCTGAGAGCAGCTTCTTCGCTGCCTTTCCATCTAGAGACTGTCACCACCAATTCCTAACTCCTGACCCCTGACGCCTGTCCCTGACCCCTGACCCCGGTGCTTTAGGCACACAGACCCTCAGAAGAGGAACACGTGTTGTCCTGTAAGCTCTGGCCCTAGAAACAAGCACTGCCCAGGAAGGAGGGGCACCAAGGAGTGGACTATTTTGTTTTCAGATGTTCTCAAAGTTTTGCTGGAAGCCAGAGAAAGCTTAGTGTCTTGTCTCCATTAGATGTTGTTCTAAGAAACATAACATTCCCATTGGAAGGTCATGGAAGCCACTTTGGCTCTCGGTTTCTTTTTAAAAGTAGAAATTCAGGGCTGGAGAGATGGCTTAGTGGTTTAGCGCTTGCCTGTGAAGCCTAGGGGCCCTGGTTCAAGGCTTGATACCCCAGCACCCACATAAGCCAGATGCACAATGTGGCACATGTATCTGGAGTTCGTTTGCAGTGGCTGGAGGCTCTGATGTGCCTATTTTCTCTCTCTTTCTCTCTCTGCCTCTTTCTCTCTCAAGTAAATAAAATAAAATCAATTTTAAAAAAAAAGTAGAAATTCAGACATGCCACACTTCATGACAAGGCCTTTTAAAAATTTTATTTTATTTTATTTTTACCTATCTACCCCTAAGTCTTGGTCCCTGTCACCCAGGGAGACCATCAGAGCCCTCCAGGAAGTTAACTCAGGAATGAATGGAGAGGCAACAGGTCCCATGCCACTTCACCACTCACCACGGAGCAAAGCGTCTGCTCAGTCCCCTTCTGTACTAAGACCTCTTTCTAACAAGTGGGAAGCCATGAAGCATGGGGGTACCTGGAAAACTGAGGTGGAAAAGGAAGATTCTGCTTCCTAATCTTTAAACTTCCTGATGTCCCTTTAAAGCTGCTCAGTCCTGTTGAGACTTCCTTCTTTGTGCCACTCAGAACCAGAACGTTCTATTGCTTCCCGTAACTTCCAGACTATAAAGTGGTGCATGTGCTGAGAACAGCCCACAGAAAGGAGCCAGTGGCCCTGATCAAATACCACCGTGGGAATGTCACAGCTTATGGGAGTGTGTTATCTCCTTTAAATTGGGATGATGAGAAAGGTTTTATCATTTTCCTTGTTTGGGAAGTACTCATTTGCATATTTCTCAAATTTTCCATAGCAATGAGCTAGGTTTTGCATTTGATTTGCATCATTTAAGAGGAACAAGGACAGTGTTAAGTGGCTCAGGGCTAGTCACTGCCTGATTGATGCTGGTCCTTGCTTGTCTGGCAATGAGCTACTTCCTTACACTAATAGCTCAGTAGATGGGTCTAAATATTCATCATTGGGCCTTCTCCAGGCAGTGAGCGGGCTCTAAGGGGCTTTTCTGATTCAGGCAGGAGGAACCTAAGTAGCAACGCGCCCACGCTCCCTCTCGGCAGCACACGGGGGCTGGGACGCACCTGCTTGTCTGCGGCCTCACAACAATGCCTTCAGAAAAGAATGCCAGAGAAAGCCAATGTGGCCCTCCTTACCTCCTTACCCCATGGCCTGGAGCTGCAGCCCTTATCACCCTCACAGATGCTCAGCTGCAGCACTTGGAGCTACTGTGAGGCTGGTAGGATCTTTGCGGTCACTGTAGCATACACAGGCCACTGGTTATGTGTACAAAGCCCAGACTTCTAGCTAACTTATTTGAAATGTGTGATGCCAGAGTGATTCACACAGGAGTGGCTAAAGCAGAGTTGGGTCCCCTTCAATGTTTAAAAAGGCAATAAATGTTTAAATTACTTTGGAGTCCTTTTCTGGTTACCAGTGTGCATGCTGTGCTGGCCTGCAGGCTGGGACTGCCCCACTTGGAACCCAGCGTCCCTGCATTTGAACACTCAGTGTTTTAGCTTGGTGATGAGGCTTCAGGAGTTGGGGTTTTATTCTGCGGCACTTAGGTCACCTGTGTCTCTTATGCTGAAAATATCCTCAAAAGTGAGGTCAAACTTGACTGTGTTTGTTCACTGATAAAGGTTCCTTCATATACAACATCTGACTTTGATTCTCATAGTGTGTTTGACCATATTAGGAAAGCACACTGTTTTAATGGCATTTAAAGGCCCATTTCAGCTACAAGAACAAGGGAAACTGGCCTATAATGATTCTAGGCCTGATGTCACAAGTCTATCATGCACTACTCAGGAAGCTGAGGCAGGAAGATTGCAACTTTAAGGCTTATCTGGCTACTGAGAGAGGCCAAGGCCAGCATAGGCAACTTAGTGAGATCCTATCTCAAGTAAGATTTGTATTCTTTTAAAGGGCTGGGACTATAGCTCACTGGTAGTGCTCACTGGCCCAGCCTACATGAGACCCTAGATTGTCTCCCCAGAACTACAAAAGAAAAATGATTCTAATCTTTTCAGGATATGGATCATACAGGGAGAAACTAGGCATGTTGAGGTTTTCTTCAAAACACTTAGAATTTGTTGAGATATAGGCATTAAAAGGACCATTAAATGGATACGTCTTAGGTTGACATGGAGCTCAGCGGCAGAGTACTTGCCTAACATGGGGCATGGGTTTGATCCTCAACTAAGATGTACACACCTCTAAAGAGAAGAAAGAACTATAGTAGACTACTCTTTCTGGATATGCAAATTAATCAGAGGACACACATATTAAGTAAATTTCAGGGGATATGGTAGCAAATTAAAACTATTAAGGTGACTTTCCTAAGTCTGTAGAAGCATCCACAGGGTGAAGGGTGGCAGGCAGTGCCTGGGAGGCCTCATCCCCCTTGCAGTTTGTCTTCTGCTCACAGCAGGGGAGAATGAGAACCATCCTCCCTGATCACATGGGCAACAATGAGGGAACAAGAAAGCAGGCAGACAGCGGCCTATGGCCTGGTTCTCTTTACGCAGAGCTGGGGACACTCCCCAGGGAACAGCCATAGGAACAAATACACTGATCACTCATTGCCTTGGGTCTCCATGGGTTCCCCTCAAATAAACAGAACACAGAAGAGCACTTAACACCCATGATACAAGACACACACACAGATCGCCTCCTGGGACATAAGGGGCCACACAGGTGGCAAGACAGATACAAAACATTCATGGAAACGTCCAATCAAGTCAAATGAGACCTTGGTCTGGAGAAATGGAGAGGTGAAGGTGCTGCCTGTGAAGCCCAAGGAGCCAAGTTCAATTACCCAGTATCCACGTAAGCCAGATGCACAAGGTAGTGAATGTGTCTGGAGTTCATTTGCAGTGGCTAGAGATCCTGGAACACCCATTCTCTCTCTCTCTCTCTCTCTCTCTCTCTCTCTCTCTCAAATAAATAAATAACATATTTTTAAAAATAAGATAAATGAAGGCTGGATATATGGCTTAGCAGTTAAGATGCTTGCCTACAAAGCCTAAGGACCCATGTTTGACTCTCCAGATAGCACATAAGCCAGATGCACAAAGGTGAGGCAAGCGCAAGGTCACACATGCTCATTAGGTGGAGCAAGCTTCTGGAGTTCAAATGCAGTAGCTGAGGCTCTGGTGCGCCAACCAACTCTCTCTCTCTCTCTCTGTCCTTTCCCTTGGTCTCTCTCTCTCTCTCTTTCTAAAATAAAATAACAATAAAGATAAAAATAAAAATAAATGAGACCTTCATGGGTCACCCTGCTTCTGAAAGACAGTCTCCATGATGTACATCCCACAGACTGGCATAATGTTGCTGCTGCATTAATATTTAAAATAGGTGGATAGATGGAAAGATCACTACTCGATGGATAAGTGAATGAATGATGGATGGATGGATGGATGGATGGATGAATGGAGTGCTGGATGGATTGTAGAGTAGATGGATGAGCTGGCTGATGAGTGAATGGATAGATGAGAGAATGGTTGGACAAATGGATGGAAAAATGGATGATGGACAAACAGACAAGTGAATAGATGAATGGGTGAGAACACGGATGATGAAAAGATAAGCAGGTGAATGGATAGATGGATAGAGAATGGATGGACGATCAAATGGATGGATAGATGGACAGATGGATTAATGGATGGATGGATAGATAGGTGGATGGATGGATAGATAAAAGGATAGATAGAAAGAGATAGATAGATGATAGATAGATAAAGTGGGTGAATCGTTGGATAGATTAGAGTTGAGAGGCAAATAGACAAGTGAAGAACTGAGCTCTGTGCCTATTAAGAGCACCTGTCACCTGCTCAGAGAAAAGCAGCATTCTTGGTGACACCACCTGGATCCTCCTTGCTGGTTTGGGCCCTGCCTTCACCTAGGCAACATCATACAACCTGTGGCAGGAGAGGCAATTTTCATCATTAATGATGCTGAGATATGTTTTAATTCTGCTTAGTAAATTAAATTGCACTCACTGTTTTATAACTCCCCTCCAAAATAATAAAGTGCTGGATGTTTGCTGTTTAAGGAGGTAACTTGGTCCTGAGAACGTGCCTCTGAACAATTTCACTGCTGTGGTAGTTTAGAATACTAAATTGGTTTAAATTCATTTTCTTATACTATACTGTCAAATTTATGACTGCAGTGAACCATCAATTAAAGCCAGCCAGCTATGAAACAGTAATGTTGAAATGGAATTAAGAGAGTAGCATGAAACTAGAATAATTTGACAAATTTACCTAACAATAATTTTCACCAGATTCATAAATTATAATCATAAAGCCAAAACTCTATAACACATTATAATACTTAGAAATAATAGAAATATTTTCTAAATAGATATGATTTACCAACTTGTCTTTTTATTTGTATATAAAAATAGTCAACTCATAGGGTTGGTACAAGTTGAGATCTCAAGTGGAGAGTTAGTGCCTTCTCTCTAATGTTGTCACTTAGAAAGAAAATGAGAAAATGATAAGCTACTGCCTTTATCTGAAGGGGAAGACCATTCTCAACTCCTTCTCATACCCAGGGGACCATCGTTAAGTTCTGTTTTCATATATGACATTAAATGTTGTTTAGTTTTCTGTCCATTAACTTTATCAGCTTGTGTGCCTATGAGTTCTGTATTCTCAGATTTAATAGGGGTCAAAAATATTTGAAAGAAATCACATCCATACAGAACACATGCATCACAATTATTTGAAGAATGTAGTATACCAACTACTTATATAGCCATAATATTTTATGAGGTATTGTGAGTAATCTGAGGATGATTTAAAGTGCAGCAGGGACTTGAGCATCCACAAATTTTGGTATCTAAAGAGGGCGCTGAAACAAATTCTTAAAGGGTGACTCTATACCAGGGATGTCCACATGCTTATATATGTGATAATATATATACATGTACACTAATGTACATGAGCATTAAGCATAAATGGACAGTTTTTAAATATGAGTAACAACATATAAACACCATGGGGCACCATTATATACACATGTCCATTTTAAAAGCCAAGAAATATATCACTTCAAGACTATTGGCCAATAAGCCTGTTTCTTGTCCTCCAAGATTATTTTAAAGAAGTTGAGTATAGGCAAAAAGTACCAACTAGGGGAAAGGCTCAATTCTTTCTTTATATAATAAAGATTACACTTAACTATATAATAAAAACAATTAGCCTAGCATGGATAAAACTTCAAAACTGTATTCCTAGAGGGAGGTGTAGAGAGATGAGAAAAGCAAGCTCTGTAGCTGGCACTTCTGCTGGACTATCCAGGCTGGCATGCGGGTGGCACTTCATCAGGACTATCCAGGCAGGCGTGCGGGTGGCACTTCCTCAGGACTATCCAGTCAGGCTTGAGGGTGGCACTTCTGCTAGACTAGCCAAGCAGGCATGAGGGTGGCACTTCTTCAGGACTATCCAGAAAGGCATGCGGGTGGCACTTCTGCTGGACTATACAGGCAGGCATGCAGGTGGCACTTCCTCAGGACCATCCAGGCATGCAGGCAACACTTCCTCAGGACTATCCAGGCAGGCATGCGGGTGGCACTTCTGCTGGACTATCCAGAAAGGCATGCGGGTGACACTTCCTCAGGACTATCCAGGCAGACATGCGGGTGGCACTTCTATAGGACTATCCATTCAAGGACGCTCCTGAGATGACAATTCCCCTCTGGGTGTTCTTGCTCAGCCCTGCCAGGCGGTGCCCCTAAATCTTCCTTCCCTTTTCATCCTGACCTCAGGTGATCACATAAATATCTCTCACACAGGCTGACCTAGACTTTGACAAAGAAATGTTTTAAAGTAAAATAAATTGTCTGCCAATTTCAAGACCACCATTGGAGAGGAAAAACTACCAGGGAATCAGAGACTGATTGCAAAACCAAGCACGGAACTCCAAGAGGATCTCTTCATGAGGAAAACCATCAAAAGACTTAATCTGTTTGGCTTTAAATGAAGTCAAGAAACTAACTTATTTCAGATCTTTCCTTGGACTGTGAAGAAAAGAAAGCACAAGCTCCTAGAGAAGGAGGCAGCTTTAGGGAGCAAGGTACAAACGCTCATGGTTTTCACATAGCCATGCAGGCGGCTCTGTTTCCAACATCCGTGCATCTGCATGCTACTGAGAGTGCCACAGCTTCCCATGTGCCGCTCCATGAGCTCTGCTGCCCTGATCCTCCCTGCATCTGACCACTGGCATTGCCCTCATGGTCCCTCTTTAAAAAAGCCCAGAGACATAAGTGACACTGCATGTAAACACTCCAGGTTATTTTCACTCCAGCTTATTTATTGGATGAGTTACTTTTTTTTTTTAGTAAATTACATGAGACTTATGATAAGGACCTAGGTGTTGATGGTAGGATGGCCCATTATGTGTGTATGAATGTGGAGGGTTTTCTTTTTGTAGTGCTGGTGTGTGTTGTGTATATGAGTACATGCTTGCATATATGTGGAGTTTATATGTGTATTTTCATGAAGAATGGTGAATATGGATATGTACATGGTCACATGTTTTACACATGTACGTGCATATGTGTGTTTTGCTTGTGTGCATCTGAATGTTTTGTGCAAACATGTGTGCCTTGTATACATTTGTGAGTGCGCCTGCTTATGCTTGTATGTGTCTGTGCACAGCTATTCATGTGCACACTGGTTTTGTAAATCTTCCTCTGCAGCTGAGCAGAGCTCCAGTGTGCTTTTCAGAGCCTCCTCTTACATGGAGAGCCAGAGAGCTGCTGCTCAGGAGCCAGTTTGCATTTCCACTCTACTCTGAGCAAGCATTCTAAACAAGAAAATGTAGGGGAGGTTTGCAGTGTGCGTTTGCCTGTGTTCTGCTGCACACTAGGGTAATTCAGCCGCAAAAAAGAAACCAGGCTGCCCAGGTCCTCAAAGGCTCATCTACTCCTCCAGCCCCTCCTTGGGTATGTTGCCAGGGTGTGGACCCCATGGGAGCTAGCAAGGTGTCTGCCATTTGTTGGCACCAAATGAACTGTGACCATGCATCCCTTTCTGTAAAGTGTTCACCGAGTACTGAGTGGACCTAGGTCTAAAATGGAAGCCCATGGATGTTTCCCAAGTCCAGATTCCCTAGTGTGTTCAAAGCCCAAAGAGTTCATAGGAAGAATTCTCTCTAAATATCTCTTCTTCAGAGAAGAGTGTATGAGTAGAGTTAAGAAATCAGGATGGAAGTAAAGCCCAAAGCAGGGCTCTGAGTAGCCCAGTCTAGACGCGCCTCGTTCTGACCTTCTCTAGATTCACACACAGTGCATCCCCAGCAGAAGAGCCTGTCAGCAAACTCGAAGGGATCCAGAAAGTTCTATGGGAAAAGAAACACAGCAACCACATCATCTGAAATGCTTCCTTGGTACAGGGAAATCATTTGACCTTACACCCCAGACCTGAGAATTTAGGGACATTTTAAAGGTGGCTAGTGCTCAGCAGTGAGTCTGGGTTGGGGTGATGGCTCTGCAAGTGAGAGCCCCTGTTATCCAGGCATGAGGACCTGAGTGTGAAGCCAGCATCCATGTAAACACCAGGCATGGCACCATATGTCTGCAACCCCAGCTCTGAGGAATCCAAATCAAAAGGTCATTGGTCAGCCAGTCTAAGCAAGAATGGTGAGCTGCAGGCTCAGGAAGTCCATTCAGGGAAATAAAGTGGAAGAGCAACAGAGGAGGGCACCACATGCCTTCCTCTGGCCTCCACACATAGGCACATGGGAAGCACCCATCTGCCCACACACGTGCATGCAACACGCATGCACGCGCGTGTGCACACACCACATACTGAATACACACTAAAAATGTGATGACTATTGTAAATGTGTCAGTATGTCTATGTCTTCGTGTTTATTCATCACTTACTGCAGCCTTCTATGAAAGAAGATTCCAGTGGACCACAGAAAAGAACACTCATCTGATAAAGGGCCACTCCAAAGCCCTCAGTTACCCCACACTTAACACAAAATGGAAAGCCTCCTGCCAGGACCAGGAACAAAGGCAGCATGTTCCTGTTCCGTCCACTTCTCTTCAACAAGGTACTGGCAGTTCTACTTGGGGCAATTAGGCAAAAAAAAAAAAAGAGGAATTCAGCCATGTAGACTTGGACAGAAAAGCACATTTGGAGATAACACAGGAAAACCTAAGGAGTTCACAGGGAACCTGCTAGACTTTATAGATGGGTTCAGAAAGATTGCAAAGTAGAACACAGTGACCAAACTGATAATGAGAGTGAGGAAATGATTCTACTTATGACAGCATTAAAAAGAATATAATACACAGCAACAGAAAGAGTGGGAACCCTATTCTCTAAAACCACCAAATGCTGGGAACAGAATAAAGGAATTAGATAAGTGGAAAGCTACCTTGTGTTCGTGGATCAGATCACTCACCGCTCCCATCACTGGTACGGCTTGGGAATGAAGCACTGCCCACAGGCTCGGTCTCCACTGCAGCAAGTTCAGAGCTGGGGCTTTTGTGGGATGGGTGACTCACGAGGACTCTGACCTCATCAGGGGATTGCTCTTCTGTTGGTGATTCACATAATGCAACAGCACTGTTGGGACATGTTAGAAATTAGGAGGTGAGACCTAGTCAGAGAAGCAGGTCCCAAAGAGAGTGTTCTGGAAGGATGCTGTGCCCTTGGTGCCCTCTCTCCTTACAGCTGACCACGAAGCAAGTAATTCTGCCTACTATGCCCTCCTCAGCCACCTCTCTGCCATGACACTCTCCCTCAGCCAGGCTCACAGGAAGGAGGCCAGAAAACCACAGATAGAAACTTCAGAACCATCAAGCCAAAAGAAATCCTTTCTTCCTAAAGTTGTTTTCCTCTGGTGTTTTGTCACAGTGACCAGAAGTCTAACACAGTCACACCCTCCAAAACTACCTTATGGAGTTAAACCCTATCAAACTCCCAGATGTTCTTTCAGGAAATTAACAAGTTGATTCTAAAATCCATATAGAAACACAAGGCACACTGAATTTTCAAAGCATAAAAAAAGTTGGAGGATCTATAATTTTCTCATTCAAAACTTCCTGCTAAGTTATAGGGATTGAAACAGTGACGTTCTGAAAACAATTGTGTAAATCATAGAATAGCATGGAGAATCGAATTAATATTTGGCAAAGGTGTCAAGACAATTAGCTAAGGAAATAATGGGATTTCCAAAACAAGGAACTTGGATACCCAACCAGCACAAGTGAAAGATGAAGTACGGACCCCTCACCTCACAACATATACAGACGTTAGCTCCAAAGTTCAAAGACTTGCACGTAACAAAAAATAACCTACTTAAACATTTTAAAGAATAAAAGTAGATATCTCTCCAAGGAAATATGCAAATAAGCCCAGGTAATGATGCTCTCTACTCACCAACCATCAGGAAGGTCATGCAAAGCAAAATCACAGGCTGCTGCTCACACTAAGCTGCAGCTCACACTAAGCTGCTGCACCACACTAAGCTGCTGCTCACACTAAGCTGCTGCACCACACTAAGCTGCTGCTCACACTAAGCTGCTGCACCACACTAAGCTGCTGCTCACACTACACTGTTGCATCACACTAAGATGTTGCATCACACTAAGCTGCTGCTCACATGAAGCTGCTGCACCACACTAAGCTGCTGCTCACACTAAGCTGCTGCTCACACTAAGCTGCTGCATCACAGTAAGCTGCTGCACCACACTAAGCTGCTGCACCACACTAAGCTGCTGCTCACACTAAGCTGCTACACCACACTAAGCTGCTGCTCACACTAAGCTGCTGCTCACAGTAAGCTGCTGCACAACACTAAGCTGCTGCTCACACTAAGCTGCTGCACCACACTAAGCTGCTGCACCACACTAAGCTGCTGCTCACACTAAGCTGCTGCACCACACTAAGCTGCTGCTCACACTAAGCTGCTGCTCACACTAAGATGCTGCACCACACTAAGCTGCTGCTCACACTAAGCTGCTGCTCACACTAAGCTGCTACACCACACTAAGCTGCTGCACCACACTAAGCTGCTGCTCACACTAAGCTGTTGCACCACACTAAGCTGCTGCTCACAATACGCTGTTGCATCACACTAAGATGTTGCATCACACTAAGCTGCTGCACCACACTAAGATGCTGCACCACACTAAGATGCTGCACCACACTAAGCTGCTGCTCACACTAAGCTGCTGTTCACACTAAGCTGCTGCATCACACTAAGCTGCTGCATCACACTAAGCTGCTGCACACACTAATCTGCTGCTCACACTAAGCTGCTGCATCACACAAAGCTGCTGCATCACACTAAGCTGCTGCTCACACTAAGCTGCTGCTCACACTAAGCTGTTGCATCACACTAAGCTGCTGCTCACACTAAGCTGTTGCACCACACTAAGCTGCTGCTCACACTAAGCTGCTGCACCACACTAAGCTGCTGCACCACACTAAGCTGCTGCTCACACTAAGCTGCTGCTCACACTAAGCTGCTGCACCACACTAAGCTGCTGCACCACACTAAGCTGCTGCACCACACTAAGCTGTTGCACCACACTAAGCTGCTGCATCACACTAAGCTGCTGCTCACACTAAGCTGTTGCACCACACTAAGCTGTTGCACCACACTAAGCTGCTGCACCACCCTAAGCTGCTGCATCACACTAAGCTGCTGCATCACACTACACTGCTGCATCACACTAAGATGCTGCATCACACTAAACTGCTGCTCACACTAAGCTGTTGCACCACACTAAGCTGTTGCACCACACTAAGCTGCTGCTCACACTAAGCTGCTGCTCACACTAAGCTGCTGCACCACACTAAGCTGCCGCATCACACTAAGCTGCTGCTCACACTAAGCTGCTGCACCACACTAAGCTGTTGCACCACACTAAGCTGCTGCACCACACTAAGCTGCTGCACCACACTAAGCTGCTGCATCACACTAAGCTGCTGCACCACACTAAGCTGCTGCTCACACTAAGCTGCTGCTCACACTAAGCTGTTGCACGACACTAAGCTGCTGCACCACACTAAGCTGCTGCATCACACTAAGCTGCTGCTCACACTAAGCTGCTGCATCACATTAAGCTGCTGCACCACACTAAGCTGTTGCACCACACTAAGCTGTTGCACCATACTAAGCTGCTGCACCACACTAAGCTGCTGCTCACACTAAGCTGCTGCTCACACTAAGCTGCTGCTCACACTAAGCTGCTGCTCACACTAAGCTGCTGCTCACACTAAGCTGCTGCACCACACTAAGCTGCTGCTCACACTAAGCTGTTGCACCACACTAAGCTGTTGCACCACACTAAGCTGCTGCTCACATTAAGCTGCTGCTCACACTAAGCTGTTGCACCACACTAAGCTGTTGCACCACACTAAGCTGCTGCTCACGCTAAGCTGCTGCTCACACTAAGCTTCTGCACCACACTAAGCTGCTGCTCACACTAAGCTGCTGCATCACACTAAGCTGCTGCTCACACTAAGCTGTTGCACCACACTAAGCTGTTGCACCACACTAAGCTGCTGCTCGCATTAAGCTGCTGCTCACACTAAGCTGCTGCACCACACTAAGCTGCTGCTCACACTAAGCTGCTGCACCACACTAAGATGCTGCATCACACTAAGCTGCTGCACACACTAAGCTGTTGCACCACACTAAGCTGCTGCACCACACTAAGCTGCTGCACCACACTAAGCTGCTGCACCACACTAAGCTGCTGCATCACACTAAGCTGCTGCACCACACTAAGCTGCTGCACCACACTAAGCTGCTGCATCACACTAAGCTGCTGCTCACACTAAGCTGCTGCACCACACTAAGCTGCTGCTCACACTAAGCTGCTGCTCACACTAAGCTGCTGCACCACACTAAGCTGCTGCTCACACTACGCTGTTGCATCACACTAAGATGTTGCATCACACTAAGCTGCTGCTCACACTAAGCTGCTGCACCACACTAAGCTGCTGCTCACACTACGCTGTTGCATCACACTAAGATGTTGCATCACACTAAGCTGCTGCTCACACTAACCTGTTGCACCACACTAAGCTGCTGCACCACACTAAGCTGCTGCACCACACTAAGCTGCTGCACCACACTAAGCTGCTGCTCACACTAAACTGCTGCTCACACTAAGCTGTTGCATCACACTAAGCTGCTGCTCACACTAAGCTGTTGCACCACACTAAGCTGCTGCACCACACTAAGCTGCTGCTCACACTAAGCTGCTGCACCACACTAAGCTGTTGCACCACACTAAGCTGCTGCACCACACTAAGCTGCTGCACCACACTACACTGCTGCATCACACTAAGCTGCTGCACCACACTACACTGCTGCATCACACTACACTGCTGCATCACACTAAGCTGCTGCACCACACTAAGCTGCTGCATCACACTAAGCTCCTGCATCACACTACACTGCTGCATCACACTAAGCTGCTGCTCACACTAAGCAGCTGCATCACACTACACTGCTGCATCACACTAAGCTGCTGCTCACACTAAGCTGTTGCACCACACTAAGCTGTTGCACCACACTAAGCTGCTGCTCACACTAAGCTGCTGCTCACACTAAGCTGCTGCACCACACTAAGCTGCTGCATCACACTAAGCTGCTGCTCACACTAAGCTGTTGCACCACACTAAGCTGTTGCACCACACTAAGCTGCTGCACCACACTAAGCTGCTGCTCACACTAAGCTCTAGGAAGTCAGCAGGGTGGCTGAGCATAGCGCGTATAACGAGTAGAACCTTACACACTGCGAGTGTAAGCCACGGTGCAGCCACTGAAGAAAGCAGTCCGGTGGCTCCTCAGAAGAGTGACACCATGTTCATCTGACCAAGCCACTCCACCGTTAGGGTAGACCCAAGAGATGTAATAGCATATGTTTTCAAGAAGTCCCATCACAAGTGTTCATAACCACAGAAACACTCCAAATGCCCACCCACTGATGAACGCATGGCGCACACACCTTGGCAAATCTACAAAAGGGAATGCTGCTCTTTTACGTGGCACAACACAGTTCAGTCTTGACTCCATTGCATGAAATGTTGAGAAGAGGGAACTTCTGGAGCTTGGGGCAGACCTGGGGGGTCCAGGAGACGGCTTTCTGGAATGATGAAATGCCCTGATATGATTGACTTGCACACTTGCGCACACACTGACAATCTTTGGATTACACACTTGAAATTCACAAACATAGTACGTGCAAGTTGTATCTTAAGAAAACTTTTTAAATGTGTGTGTAACAAAAAAATTGCAAAATGTAAAAGGATAGGATAATTACTTCAACACACAGCTCCATGGTTATGACATTTGAATATTGTTTAGAACTGAGCATCCTGACCTTCAGGATGGAAACATGGTTCATGGGAGTCAAGGAAAATATTATATCACAAAGAAAGTATCATTTCTGCTCAATCCTAATATGGACGGTGGACAGTGTTCTCAAGTAGTCTTACAGAGGAGCCAGCAGGTCAGGCTGTGTCTATGGAGAGATGTCCTCCATGTACGGCTGAGATAGAGCAGCCCTGCATCAGTATTCTGGGGTTCAGGGCTCAGGGCTCAGGAGGAAGGACTGCACAGCTCCAAATACAAGGCTCCAGGAAGTCGTGGAGCCCCCAAAGGGGCCAAGGACAAGGGTCTCAGCTCAGCCTGGAAGATTTCATGTGGACCTATTGGGTGAATTCCCTTTTGTTCCCACCCATAGTGGAAACTCAGTGCTCATTGTGATTGTGAGAGGAGAGGCACTTTCCAGAAACCCACTGTAAGTCTCATATCACTGTCACCAGGAAAGGAGGAAGGGAGGGAGGAAGGGAGGGGGGAAAATAGTCCTTTCATCCTTGGGAATTGTATTAACTGCTGAAATGAATGGAGTTCGCAAGGCACGGGACCAAGGAAGCCTCAAAGAAAAGGTCTCTATAGCCACCAAGAGTTCACCTGCAGGTGGCTTTCCTGTTGTCCCAGCTTGTGATGAGAGCCTGCCCCAGGCTGCTTGTAGGGTGGCAGTGGGTCTTGTGCTCTATACTACACCCCACAGCCTCTCAGAGATGGCATGAACCTGGCCACTGCCTGTCCCAGAAGTCCTTCTTTCTCTAGCACACCTAGAGAAATCCCAGCATCTTTCCTACGTCTCCGCTGTGCGGTGAGATGCTGAGGGCTTGTCAGGTGTGTCAGGTTGCTGTGCCTACATCTGCCACACTTACAGGTGAGACTCGAAGTCATTCTCAAGGGACCTGAGATGGAAGCCTTCTGGAGGCTGGTAAGACATTTTCAGCAAACTGACTCTCTTCTCAGTCACCTGCTGCGACAGGCCGGGACACTGCCATTGTTGGATGACAGCCTGGCCAGGTCTGACTTCCTATTTCGCCTGGCTTCACTAGGGCAGTCCTGGGTTAAGTGCAGAGACATAGATGCCTAATCTCCCAGGCCGCATCACTGAAGAAACAACGGTGTCGCTTCAAGTAGGGGAGAGGCTGAAAGTATGATCAAACGTGAAGGGTACCCAGCATCATGCTGAAGGTTTGGGGCATGAGTAATGGAAATGACTGGCTAATGGGCCTCACGATGAATAGCTTCCGTGCAACCTCAGCTTTTATTATGTTCCCTTGCAGCAGGCTATTAATAGCGGTTGCACCTCAACTTGGTCTTTCAAACATTTCAGGTGCAAATAATAGAAGATTTCCAATTAAAAGGGATAATCTCCCTTCAGAAGCAAAGTAGTGTGCACAGTGAAGAATTTAAAAAGCGATGGGGATATAAAGATTTATTCTATCTCCCCATAAGCAATAAGTCTGTGGCTCTGATTAACAATTTAAAAATAGAAGGAGAAGCACACAGAGATGTAGGGACATGAGGGCTTTTGTCCGTGACTTTTCATGGTTACTGTGTTTTCAAAATGTTATCATGACATAAAACATCATTTCAATTAGGCTTCTGCAAACCCCCAAGTCAAATCCAATAGGTTTTTTCTGATTTAGAAAATGGGAACTAGGTGACAGGGAAAAAATGTGATTACTCAGAAAAATAGCAAATGCCCTCAGGCTTTGAGATGCTTCAAACAGAACTTGAAGGCTGTTTATTCATTTTCCATTGAGGAGGATGCTACGTCTTCATTAGTCATGAGGGTGGGGGCAAGTACTAGGACTATCATCTAATTGAATCTCCTTGTCTGAATTTATTAATATGTCTGGGAGAACAATTTGGTATTCACTCCTAACACAGATTCAAAATTAATATATTTGAAATTTCTGAGCCATCATCCAAATGACTCTCGTTTCTGCCCTTCATAAAGAGTTTGATGGTCCCAGACACAGGGTGAGCACGGACTCCAGACTCAAGGGAAACTCTGGAAGGCTGAACTAGGTGAATAGATTTCAGGCCTCTTTCCCTAAGCCTTCCGGTAATTTCTGGGATAATATCAGTTAACAGAAAGACAGTGGCTGAGAAATGCAGCATAGAGAAAGGGTCTCATTTTCTCTGCAGAAACTCATTACCCACACCCAAAGGACTGCTAGGCTCAGCGTACCTCGGCTGAAATACATCCCATGCTTTTTCATTTCAGTTGTTATCATGCCTGTCCTTAAGCAGGCTTTAGTCTCCTGTGCTAATAGAATGTGTCCCCTGCCAGCCCCTTATTCGCTTGGAGAATATTCACGATCCTATCAGGGGTGCGACCAGATCGTCAAGTGTAGGTTCAGCTGTTTCCTTGGGCAGTAAGCTTCCTAAAGCTCGGAGGCATGGGGACAGGGGGAAAGCTCATTTTGGACATCAGTGAGGGACTGACATAAAGGCGGTTCAAATGCACAGGGCTCTGAAGGTTCACCCAGAATCCACCCACCCCACATGCCAAGATAGTCCTTAGTCAGAATTCTCACAGCAACCTATAAACTAGGTTTAATTTCAAGTCCCACCTTTTCTACAGTGCCTCCCACACCAGGCTGCAATGGCTCAAAGAACTTGCTAGGAATGGGGTAAGTGCAGAGCCGGGGTTCAGACCCAGAGAAGCTGCTGTGTTGGCCACAGGAAGCACAAGCTTGAACCCAGGTGACCCACAGCATGAGTCTCCCCAGTCTAGCCTGTGCACGGCAGGCAAGACCCTATTGCTGAAGACTCCACTTGCTTCAGTTGCAGAACACCGAGAACTGAAGCTGGAACTGAACTGGAAGCCTCCTCTCTGCTGACTCGCTGTAATGGTACGGGAAGGTGCTCTGCAGGCTGCTGTGGGAGAAAGTCATCAACAGTGTTGCCCAGCAGCTGACGCGGTGAGCTATACAACCAACCAGCCAGGCAAGATGTGCCTGCTGATGCACTAGTGGCACGGCTAGTACGGGGGTAACCATCTGCTCTCTGATTGGATTTGAAGCCTGCTCCATGGCAGGGAATTCATGGCTGGTACTGAAAACCTGGTCAGAAGCCTATGGCTATGGAAGTCACAGCCCACGAGTGACATGTTATGTCATCCAGTGTTCTCACATAGCACAGAGGTTCTCTCCCTCGGGCTCCATCTACCAGGGCCCCACCTTTACTTCTCATTGCCTCGCAAAGGATCCGCCTCCTGACACGGCCACCTTGAGCACTGGGGTTTGAACATGCAGACTTGGGAACATGGACGTTTGGCCTCTAAAGGCTACTCAGGCCATGGTCAGTGGTTTCACATATGTGGTGAGAGCATTAGGAAGAATTGATGGGAGTGACTTGGGTGTACGTTATAGAAATAGGTCCCTGGAGGGCACACAGGACCCCCCCCAGTTCCCTCCACCTTATCTGTCTGCTGCCCCTCCACTTTGCTCCCAACCTTGTGCCCTCCCCTTTGCAGGCATCATCTGTTGAGGTTGGGTTGTGAGATGCCACAGGCCTGAGCATCTCTGACCCACCCATGCACAGATATGCGAGGCCGCCAGCACTATGAGCACAGGTTTGGCAGGAGCTCCTCCCTGCCCAACCGTGGGCTCCTGAGGGCAGTTTCCATGGCATCTCAGGCCAGGACAGGAGGACTAGCTGTGGTGGTTTGATTCAGGTGTCCCCCAGAAACTTAGGCCTTCTGAATGATAGGTTCCCAGCTGATGGAGATTTGGGAGTTAAAGCCTCCTGGAGGCAGTGGATTGCTAGGAACAGGCTTATGGGTGTTGCAGTTGTTGGGCACACTCTCCTGTTGCTATTGTCCATTTTATGTTGCCCAGGGGGTGATGCCAACCCTCTGCTCATGCCATTGTTTTCTCTTGCCATCACGGAGCTTCCCCTCGAGTCTATAAGCCAAAGTAAACCTTTTTTCCTACAAGCTGCTCTTGGTCAGGTGATTTCTGCCAGCAATGCGAAGCTGACTGCAACACTTGCAATGTTCACATTGGCAAGAGCAAAGAGGACAGTCCACTCTTCTCCCTTTCCCACGTTATTCTTCACGGCTTTCACCATAGTTTCCCAGACAGAGAGGCAGCAGACTCTGATTTCTGGGAACCCGGGCCAAGACATACAGCAGGAATAGAAGCCATGGTCAGAAGCTCTCACCCCACCTCCCTCCATGCACATTTCTCCACCCTGAAGGCTTTGCCCAGCCAGTGACTTTCACTGGCTGCAACTTCTTGGCTTTCAGTTTCCACTTCCATGGCTTTCCTTTTCTGACCCCTCACACTGAGCCAGGGACCTCTTCCCCATGGTCTCTTCCCTGGACAACAAGGTGCATGCTCACGTGTTTGTGCCTGTCATCCAACAGACATCTCTAAAGTTCATGCTTCTTCAAGGGGACTCTGCTGGACACCACAATCACAGACCAGACGAGTGAGAACTCACAGACCCGGGCCGGGTGGGGGGAGGTTGGGGGAAGGAAGAACCCAATTATCAGCCAGATTACTGCCATCACATTGTGGCTTTAGCCCGAGACCCGAGCATCAGCTACAGAGCAGCCCAAAATGTCCATTTTGGAGCATTTTTTTGGGGGCAATTTCCTATGGTTGTTAAGGGCTGACATTTATTTTCATGTACTGTCTTATATCTGGATTCAAAATAGTATTATTAACATTTCTCCTGTAATATCAGACTCAAATCCACAGAGAAACCTTATATACTTGGACTTGTGGGCAGAAGTCCAATGGTGTTTATAGATACAGCCTGTTCAACATTCTTGTATAACCAGAGGCAAGAGGATTGCTTTTACTTTAGCCCAGACTGACCTGGAATTGGAATTTACTGGTTAGCCTCAGGGTGGCTTTGAACTCATAGCAGTCCTCCTACATCCGTCTGCCTCCCCACTAAGCATTTATTTATATTATTTATTTGTTTGTTTGTTTTGAGATAGGACCTTACACTGAAATCCAGGTTAACCTCAAACTCACAGCAATCCTCCTACTTCAGTAGGTATATGCCACCACAGATGACAGCCTTCTTCTCAGATAGCTGGTCTTATGGGGAACCGGGACCAAGGTCTGAGTGTGTCCGAGCTCTTTTCTATAAACATCATGTACAATGAGGAAGAATGGTCTGTTTCTGGCTCAGGATACTCTAAGTGTCTCCTTCCTGCTCCAGTGGGCCAGGCAACTCCTCTTCCTCTCCTTTGCACCTTGCAGCCACCTCAGCTTCTCCCTTGATCCTGTGCACGTTACTGCATATGCATGATGCTCATGGCTTTACCAGTGCATGCTGCAAGAGCAGGAAACACATCCCTGGGCATTCTTTTTCAAAATGCAGCTCCTGGTCATTTTTCAGCTCTCCTAGGATGTCAGCAAGAATTGGAGAATTCAAAGTGCTGAGTTTACTTTCCCTCTCCCCTTCCTGTTCCCCCCTTGCCTGGCCACCGGGTCTCCCTCAATCCCAGAAATGCTTGCTGCTCTTGAAAAGTGGAAATATGATAGTGATTCAGAAAGGGCTGTGTGGGAAGAAACTCTATGCTCCTAACTTTCAAATGAAACTACAAATTGAAAGCCTTCAACTTTTGATTACTAATCTGTTACTAACAGGAAATAGATTACCAAAAAGAACTAAGGTAATTGCTTGCAATAGAAGTTCAGAGAGGAATGCAAGGAAAGGTTCGTCCCCTGTCGTGTCTGCCTTCTTCTTGAACTAAAAACGATTGGGTTCAAATTCAGGTTAAGATTTTAAAGCAGTTTAATTATCTCCTTAATTATTTTTCATTTAAGGTACATATGCACTCATCAGTCCTGGTCAGAGTTGGAAATACAGAAATAACACCTTATAAACCAGTTCAGTAGCCTAGTGATTCTGAACAGAGCAAACATCTACAAAAACCTCTGTCCTGGAAGATGAGTACATAGACAGTAAGGAAGCAGATATACTTTGAAATTTTATGGGCTGGAGGGATGGCTTAGTGGTTAAGGTGTTTGCCTGCAAAGCCAAAGGACCCTGGTTCAATTCCCCAGGGACCCATATAAGGCAGAGCACAAGGTGGCGCATGCTTCTGGAGTTCATTTGCAATGGCTGGTGGCCCTGGAACACCCATTCTCTCTGTCTGTCTCTCTCAAATAAAAATAAAATAAAATAACTTTTTAAAAAAGAAATTTTACCTCATCAAGTCTAACAAAATTAGTGTTTTTCTTAGAATTCATAACAATTTTGTGTGTGCATGTATGTATTTGTGTGATCATGTGGGACCTTATGCATCACACAGGCAGGGATTAGTGGTCAGCTCCTACTGAAGCCTGGCAGGGTGTGTGTGGTTTTGAGCCTCATTGTGGTTTTGCTGCCTTAACCCCAGAAGCTGGAGCTTTTCAGTCAGAGGTTTAAGAAAATTCAGGCCTGGGGCTGGGGATATGGCCCAGTGGTAAAAGGTTCTTGCTTGAAAAGCCTGCCAGCCTGTATTCAATTCCTCAATACCCACAGAAAGCCAGATATACAAAGTGGCACATGCATCTGGAGTTTATTTGCGGTGGCATGAAGCCCTAGCATGCCCATTCCCCCATCTCTCTCTTTGTCTCTTTCTTTGTCTCTTTCTCTATCAATATAATATAATATATATATATTATATATATAATTTAAAAGAAGACACAGGCCTAAAGGGGCCAAAACCGGGGTTGAAGAGACCACCAAGAGTTAGTATAACCCTCGGAGGAACCGGTAGGAAGAGTAGGATAAAGAAAATGCAAGCTGGGAAAAGCTGAGGAGAGATGCAAGTAGGAGAAAGAAACTCGTGAGGCAGTTAGGAAAGGGACCGTGAACATCAGCATTCCACTTTTCCTCCCTGGCTTGCAGGAGAATTGTTAGAGTTAAAGCGTAAAAGTGAATGCTGGGTTGATCCAGTCACTCAAGGAGCAGGGGAAGAAGAGGAAGAGGGATTGCAGCTGGGTATGACCTAGGCTAACCAGATCAAAGGAAGGTCAGGACTCTCCAGCGAAGTCTCCAGCCCTGCCCAGGAACATAAATGTGCAAGCTCTGTTCCTTGACAGAAGCTTTGATTATGTCCTTGATCCTGTCCAGTTTCATGCTTGCAAAGCAACTTGGTGACCAAACAGCTCGTCCAGATGCTCCACTGATGCTTGGGGGCGTGGGCCACAACCCCAGCTGTCACTGAGGTGGAGAGGCACAGGCCCACTTCCCTGACTGGGAAGGAGATGCATGGATGCCTCACAGGAATCTAACACTGGGCCAAAAATACTCTCCTCCTAATCTGTGTCCAGTCATTTGAAAGGTCACTAACCAAAAAGCCTGGATTTTAGCCATCTAGTAGCAACTGCCTTGGGGACCCTTCCCATTCCCTGGGTGGTCTAAACTTTCTTGCCCTTCTCCTTAATAAACTTCTTTATTTTTCTGTGAAAGTAAGAAAAATTGCACAGAAATTTTCTAAAATCTTCTAAAATATCACCCTTCATTGTCCATATATTTCATGCAAGTTTGTGAGTCAAAGGACCTGTAGCCACTGGCTCAAAGCTACTTTGGGGACCATTGTAAGTACACACCCCAGGTCCGAATTAAACCCAGAGAAGGGTTCCATTTATCTCAAAGACCCCCAGACCCACATGCAGGATTCTCAGTGCTTTGATATGGTTAGCTGCAGCAGCAATGGGGGAGTGAGGGATGCTTGGATGTCTAGTTAGAATGTGATATTATGCACCTTCATGGCATCAGCATTATGGGATAGTTAACCTTTTGATGCTGCTCTCAGTTTCTCCATGAATAAAGCTGAGAGCTGGGGCTCCTCAGGTGAGGCCCTCAGGTCCCTCCTCTGTGAAACTCCTGTCTGCCTCTGCCTGTCCATCACCTACATGGCCACTGCACTGGACCACTGCAGCCAAGGGCCTTGTACACTCCACACTTCCATAGAGACCCCGTCTCAGCATCCAAGAGGGGCCTGCTTTCTGCACATCTCTGCCTCCCCAGCACTTAGGATGCTAAGGCTATAGGGATGCTAAAAGTCTAGGGATGCTGAGGGTCTAGGGATGCTGAGGGTCTAGGGATACTGAGAGTCTAGGGATGCCAAGAGTCTAGGGATGCTGATAATTTACATTATGAAACATAACCAGCCTGTGGCACATTCCTGTAATCCCAGCACTTGGAAGGCTAATGCCAAATGAATCTCAAAAATTTGAAGTCAAGCTGGGCATGGTGGTGCACGCCTTTAATCTGAGCCCTCGGGAGGCAGAGGTAGGAAGATCACTGTGAGTTCAAGGCCACCCTGAGACTACATAGTTAATTCCAGGTCAGCCTGGGCCAGAGTAAGACCCTACCTTGAAAAACAAAAAACAAAAAAATTGAAGTCAGTGAGCTAGTGAATCCCAGGCCAGCCTGGCTTACAATGTGGTACCTTATCCTAACAGCCACCCCCACTTAAATAAAAAAAAAAAAAAAAACAAGAACTGGGCATGGTGGTGCCCACCTTTAACCCAGCACTCAAGAGGCAGAGGTAGGATGATTGCCATGAGTTAGAAGCCACCCTGAGAATACAGAGTGAGTTCCAGGTCAGCATGGGCTAGAGTGAGACCCTACCTCAAAAAAAAAAAAAACAATAAAATCCTATGAGCAACTTATAGATCACCAATTCCCTCATATAAACAGACAATAATAAAACTGAAGTTTTAGCTACATTCCAGGGCTAAGAGCCGAAGGATCAGCCTGAAGTTATAGATGGTCAGAGTCACTGAGGTATTGAGTGTCTCCATGTGCTCTGGACTTCACCTGCTTCCCAGCAGAGCACACCTGAACACCAAACAACACCAAAACAAACTTCCCAACTACCTCCAGTTTTGGGAGCTAGCTCTGACCCATTTTATGCTATGTTCCTGACTTCCGGGAGCACTCTCTCTAGTCACCTGAGAAGGGCACCTGCCTCCCCTCCCCCATAGCTGCCTTCTATCCTACCTACCTTATGTCAGCATCACATGCTCCTGATACTAAATCCCTAACACTGGAATCCTCACTTTAGATCTGCACCTAGAAGATTCCAAATCAAGCCTACCTGTTTCAGTGGCACATTCATCTATCCCCAGCTACTCGGGAGGCTGAGGCAAGAGGATATCTTGAGTCCAGAAGATCTACGCTGTAGTGCTCTGTGCCAATCAGGTGTCTGCACTAAAGTGTGGCATTAATACAGTACCTCCTTGAGCAGGGGCCACCAGGTTGCCTAAGAAGAGGTGAAGTGGCCCAGCTTGGAAAAAGAGGGGCCTTTCTCTATATGGGCATATAGTGGTTTGCATTTAAATGTCCCCCATAACCTTGTGTGTTTGTGATTAAGCCTCATACTTAATCTCCATGTGGTGACAGTTAGATGCTTGCTGGAGGAGGCGTATTGCTGGGAGTGTGACAGCCCAGCTCCACTTGCCACATTGAGTTTATTCTACTTCCTCCCTGCTGCTGTGAAGATATGATGCCTGAATGTCTTCTCCTGCCACAGTGAAACTTTCCCTTGAAACTGTAAGCCAGAAATAAGCTATTTCCTTCCATAAGATGCTCCTGGCCAGGTGATTGGTCCCAGCAATGGTCAGGTAACTGATGCAGGATGAATCTATGCAGCATCAGTCTCCAGCCTTGCACTGTAGAGAGATAAGCCCATTTGAAGCTACCTAGAGCAAACACTCTCCAAAGAATTTAAGATGCTTGGGTAGAAAAAGAAAAGGGTCCTATAGACATTAGATTCTACATCCCCTCAGTTCCTGACCCTGATGGGTTCTCACCGTTTGTCCACAAGCCTCTACCTATCTCCCCATTTTTCTTGTTTTTAGAGAGAGAGAAAGAGAGAAAGCAAGAAAGAGAGAGAAAATTGGCTTGCAAGGGCCTCAGCCACTGAAATTGAACTCCAGACACTTGCACCACCTAGTGGGCATGTGTGACCTTGCGTTTGCCTCACCTTTGTGCATCTGGCTTACACAGGATCTGGAGAGAGATTGAACATGGGACCTTAGGCTTCATAGGCAAGTGCCTTAACTGCTAAGCCATCTTTCCAGCCCTCACCCCATTTTTCTGAACACTCAGCTCCATTTCTATCTCCACAAGATCTGTTCTTTCTACCCTTCAGACTGTGCCCCCACTGGAGATGGGACTGAAGGAGGATCAAGGAATTTTTTTTTTCTGTATCAGTATCTCATCAATGCCTCAAGCAGGAGATAGGGATATTCCTGGGGAGCATCCAACACAATATTTCCATCCTTAGCATGTTTTGCAGCCTGTTTCTCAAGCACCCTCCTCCTATAACACAGACCACAATCCACAACGCCCTCGCACAACCTTTATTCAGTGGTGTACCTTCCTGTTAATGTCAGTGTCCTCTTCAGAGCTGACCTCGACAGACTGAGCTTGGACTTTGTGGATGCACCGTTAACTTTCCTCTTAAGGTTAACTCATGATGCGCAATGAAAATGGGTCTTGTGACTTTCTGTCCCCATGCCTTCTTGTTCTGGCAGTCTCTACATGGCCACAAGCTGTCCTGCCTTTCTTCAGAGACATTTTCTCATCTCCTTTAACAGTACAATAGCTAATAGGATCAGACTCCCTGATCACCACAAAACCTCAGAATGGTTTCTCTGAGTCCTCACCACATAGCCCACTTGGTCATTCTCACTAACCCCCAGCTCCTTCAGAAGAGAAACTATCAGTGAAGGAATTTAAGGCCATGGTTGTATAGGACAGTTCAGGAATGTTTCAAAACGTCTGTTTTTCTATTTCTTGCACAGTGGAAGATTCTGTATTGTAATGGACAAGTGTTGTCCTTCCTTGATGCAAGGAAGCAGATAGCCAGGATCAGGGAGAATTATCCTATACTGTATGTGGGGGTGTGATTCAGGGTTCCCCCAGAAACTTAGGTGTTCTGAGTGCTAGGTTCCCAGCTGATGGAGATTCGGAAATTAACACCTCCTGGAAGCAGTATATTGTTGGGGGCGGGTTTATGGGTGTTATAGCCAGTGTCCCCTTGCCAGTGTTTGGCACACTCTCCTTTTGCTATTGTCCACCTTATGTTGGCCAGGGGGTGATATCCACCCTCTGCTCATACCATCATTTTCTCCTGCCATCGTGGAACTTCTCCTCGAGTCTATAAGCCAAAATAAACCTTTTGTCCCACAAGCTGCTCTTGGTCAGGTGATTTCTTCCAGCAGTGCGGACCTGGCTGTGCCACTGTATGACTCTCATCTGGACTCTTTATGAATAACTGGAGAAGTGGAACTTTAGCTTTTGAAGTTCTCATGGGTTTGTAAACAAACCACAATTGTCCGATCTCTTCCAAGCCTTGCTTGGCACAGCAGCATCCCCAACATGCTGTGCAGCAGTTATGCTAGGTCAAGTGCATGAAAGTTGGTTTTAAATGTTTCAATTTTCTTCTCTCATGTGACAAACATTAACCTGTCAGTGCGGGAATCACTGAGTCCAGTTAACAGCACTGATCAAATGACCTTCATTTTGGTCTATCTGGTATCATAAGGTCACGCCTCATCAAATTCCCCCTGCTCCCAAAACAGTAATATAGATGAGACATGAAAAAGGAGGAGAAGAAAAGACAGATGGGTGGGGGCTCAAAAGCAAGATAAATATTAGTTTGAGAATCAAGATAGCAAATATGAGACTGGAGAAGTGTCTCAGTGGTTAAAGGCACCTATTTGTGAGCCTTATGACCAGAGTGTGGCTCCCCAGAACCCACACAAGGCCAAACACAAGTAGCACATGACTATGTAATCCCAGCGTGCCTATAGCAGTGAGACGTGAAGTCAGGGGACCTCAAAGCTCATGTTCCAGCTATTATGGAATTTAGAGTGGCAAACCATAAGACCCATTCTCAAACAAGGAGGAAGGGAAGAACCAACACCCTGAAGTCATCTTACCTCTACATGTACACCATAGTATATCTGCACACACATACATACATACATACATACATACATACATACATACATACATACAAACATACCTAAGTACATAAAAATGAATAAAATAATTAAAAATAAATTTTAAAATAATAAACTAATTCTAAAAATAGCAGACATTCTTTAAAGCAAGCAGGACTGAAAGCCAAGATGGATTGGGAGCAGGGGCAGCAGCCAGGTTCACACAGACCCAAGGGGACTAATTCCCTCCATGGATAAAGGGCAAGCAGATGTAAGACAAACATTAGAGCAGAGCATGGAGTGGGTGTCCCACCACTTGTAGGACAAACCACTGGTCATTCTCTGTGGATGAGTGTGTCGAGAAAATGTGCACAAGGGCACAAGAACAGAGAGAACCACTGACCAGAAACTGAATCAATCACTGGTTTGTGATGGGACCATAGGAGCCTCAGTATCAATCACTGGTTTGTGATGGGACCATAGGAGCCTCAGTATCAATCACTGGTTTGTGATGGGACCATAGGAGCCTCAGTATCAATCACTGGTTTGTGATGGGACCATAGGAGCCTCAGCATCAGCTCATGGCGGAGACAGTGAGCCATCCTTTGAGGATCCAGAGACAAAGTGTTTCTAAGAAGGCTGGTACTAAGGAGAGAGAAACAAGTAGCAAACAATAAAAAAAGAAACCACAAAATGATCTAAAGCATTCTCTCCAAAACCAAAATTTAGGACATGTGAAAGTTAAAATTGTAGCCAACCAAAATAATAATTACAGCATTGGTTCACTTGAGATGAAAATCATTCTCTAGAAGATTTCGACTAAAATTACAGCAAAATTATTACTGTCAGGGTTCTCAAAAAAAAAAAAAAAAACAATGATCGGATATAATGCCCATCACAAATGAAACAAGAGAATATGACACAATTTTGAATAGAACAAGTGTCTCTGAAGTGAAGACCTGAGCCTTTCAGGTAGATGCCCAGGAGAGCACTAGCTGGGTCAGATGCTTGATTTATTTTCATCTTTTTCAGGAGTCTCCATACTGATTTCTACAGTGGTTGTGCAAGTTTGCACTCCCACCAGCATTGACTGAGGGTTCCTGTTTCCACACATCCTCACCAACATTTATGGTAGTTTGATTTTTTAATGATTGCCATCCTGACTTGAGTAAGGTGGAATCACATAGTTGTTATAATTTGCATTTCCCTGATGGCTAAGGATGTTGAACATTTTCTTATTTTATTTTTATTTATTTATTTATTTGACACAGAGAGAGAGAGAGAGAGAGAGAGAGAATGGGCATGCCAGGGCCTCCAGCCACTGCAAATGAAGTCCAGAAGCAAGCGCTCCCTTGTGCATCTGGCTAACATGGATCCTGGGGAACCAAATCTGGGTCGTTTGGCTTTGCAGGCAAATGTCTTAACAGCTAAACTGTCCCTCTAGCCCTATTGAACATTTCTTTAAGTGAGTACTAGCCATTTGTACTTCTTCTTTTGAGAATTCTCTATTCAGATCTCTGCCCTTTCTTTGAGTGGGTTATTAAATTTTTTGTTTTGTTTTGTTTCTCGGGGGTTTCTTTGGTTTTTTTTTTAGGTAGGATCTAGCTTGTACCAAGCTGAATTGGAATTCACTTTGTAGTCTCAGGGCAGCTTCATACTCAAAGCAATCTCCTACCTCAGCCTCCCAAGAACCGGGATTAAAGGCGTGCACCACCACACCAAGATTTTTTTGATTTTTTTATTGCTTAGTTTTTGAGTTCTCTGCAGATTCTAGATATTAGCCCTCTGTCAGTGGGATAGCTGCTGAAGATTTTCTCACATTCTGTGGGTAGTCTGTTGGCTTTGTTTATGGTATGTTTGTCTTTGTTGTACAAAAGTTTTTTAGCTTCATGAGATCCCAAAGGTTGAGTGATTGTTTAATTTTCTGAGCTACTGGGGTATTACTCAGGAATTCCTTGCTGACTCCTACCTTGTGGAAAGTTTTCCTTATTTTTTCTCCCATTGTTTAAGAGAGTTAGGTCTTATATTGTGGAATCAACCCATATGCCCATAATCTGATGAATGTTTAATGAAGATGTGATACATATACATATACATATACATATACAGGATAGGGAAATGGATGACTTGGAACAAATCATACTAAGCAAACTCACACAAGCACAGAAAGGCAAACACCACATGCTCTCCCTCATATTTGGTTCCTAACCTGGAACCACCTGACTTGCAAACACTCCTGACAGGCAACTTAAGGGACAAATAGAGATGGAAGGGTGTGGGGGTTGGGAATGGGATGGTGGCAGGGGTATATATACAAACTAAAGACAAAATGAACTAGTACCATAGAGACTTCTCTCCTGGACAACAGACTAGAAGATACTGAGGCAATTGGGGTGATGACCCTGAAAGTACGAAGCAGGAATGTCTTTGAGCCTGTGCTTGCAGTCTCCACTTTGCTAGAAACCAAAGGATGGTCTGACTTCTTATCTCTTACCTGAAGGAGTTCCCTAGACCTGCTTTTCCATGAATAACCTGAGCTCTTCCCTGGGAGGGAGCTCTCCTTGCCTAGAATTTAAATCTCATCCTGACATTGTGGCTAATTAAGCTTAGCCACAAAACTTAGCATCAGGAGGGCTCCTTCTTGAGCCATCCCCTATCCAAACCAATCAGCCCTCACTCTATCCCCCCTGTGCCTGAAGGTAAGGCCCACCACACTAAGGTTATAAATAGACACTTAACAGGGGAAATAAGGTCTCTTTGCTTCCCAATCATCTCTCCTGAACTTCCAAGTCCTGGTAAGTCTCCAGATCATACTAACTCACACAAGCACAGAAAGACAAGCTCTGCATATTCTCCCTCATCTGTGGTTCCTAGACTGCAACAGCTTGAGTTATAGGCATACCTGACAAGCAACTGCAGGGACAGACAAGAGGGATATAATGGTCTGGGTGGAAGAGAACAGGAGGACAGGGAGAACTAAACAAAAAACCAAATCCCCCCAAAAAAAAATGGTGCCATAGAAACCTTCCTCCTGGCTAGCAGACTAAAAGATATAACCCTCAATTGGAACATAGAGGGATTGTCTGATAAGAAGGGCCCTGGAGAGGGTGGGATGAAGCCTAGCCCTAAAACATTGAGCTGTTGGTCAGAGAGACTACAAAGTTCCCAAAATAAGACAGACTTCTGTCAAAGCTCTTGATTACCCACCTGATGTAAAAAGTAAGACCCTATTGCTGAAGACACCATATGCTGCTGAGTAGAATTCCATTGTATAAATGTACAGCAACTTCATTATCCATTCATCCAATGATGAGCATCTGGGTTGTTTCCAGTTCTTAGCTATAATGAATGGAGCATCTATAAACATGGTTGAGAAAATGTCTCTGCATTGATGAATGGAGCATGTAGGATAAATGCCCAGTAAAGGAATAACTGGGTCTGTTGGTAGCTCTATGTTCATCCTTTTCAGGGATCTCCAAATTGATTTCCATAGTGGTTGTACAAGTTTAAATTCCCACCAACAGTGGGTGAGGGTTCCTCTTTCCCCACATCCTCGCCAACATTTGCCATTGTTAGATTTTTTTAATGCTTGTCATCCTTAGTGGAGTAATATGGAATCTCAAGGTTGTTCTAATTTGCATTTCCCTAATAGTAAGGGATGTTGAACATTTTCACAAGTGTGTGTTAGCCATTTGTAATTCTTTCTTTGAGAGCTCTCTGTTCAGTTCTCTATCCCATTTTTGGAGTGGGTTGATTGATTTTTTATTGTTTAGTTTTTTGAGTACTTTGTAGATTCTAGGTATTAGGCTTCTGTCAGTGGTACAGCTGATGAAGATTTTCTCCCACTCAGTGGGTAATCTACCGGCTCCACTTATGGTATGTTTATCTGTGCAAAAGTTTTTTTTTTTTTTTCTGAGAATATATTTGGATATCTGAGGCCTGCTGCCATTACATATGAATTTTGAGATCATTTTGAGATCTCTGTGAAGAATAATGCTGGTATTTTTACTGGTATTGCATTAAATCTGTATATTGCTTTTTGTGGAATTTCCATTTTCACAATATTAATTCTACCTATCCAGGAGCATAGGAGGTATTTCCATCTTCTCAAGTCCTCAATTCTTTCTTGAGTTTTTTAAAAAATGTTTTTATTATATAGGATTTTTATGTTCTCAGTTAGTGTTATTCCAAGGTATTTAAATTTTTTTGTTGCTATTGAGAATGGGACAGCCTCACTGATTTATTTGTCCTTTGCATATAGAAAGGATACTGATTTTTGTGTGTTGATTTTGTATCCTGCCACTTTACTGAAAGAATTAATCACCTTTACACATTTTGAGATGGAGACTTTCCAGTCACTTAGGTATAGGATCATGTCATCTGCAAATCGGGCTAACTTGACTTCTTCCTTTCCAATTTGTATCCCTTTTATTTCTTTCTCCTGCCTTATTGCTTGGGATAGTACTTCTAGTACTATGTTGAAGAGCAGTGGTGAGAGTGGACACCCCTGTCTTTTCCCAATCTCAATGGGAACTCCTTGAGTCTTTCCCCATTAAGTATTATTTGGGCTTTAGGTACTTTATATATAGCCTTTATTATGTTGAGATATAAACCTTCCATGCCTATTCTTTCCAGCATTTTGATCATGAAGTGGTGTTGTATTTTGTTAAAGGCCTTCTCTGCATCAATTGAGATGATCATGTGGTTCTTATGGTTAAGTTTGTTTATGTGGTGTATTATTTTGACTGATTTCCATATATTGAACCATCCCTGGGATGAAGCCTACTTGATCAAGGTGGATAATGCTTTTGATGTGTTGTTGAATTCAGTTTGTGAGGATTTTGTTCAGGATCTTTGCATCTAAATTCATCAGGGACATAGGCCTCGAGTTTTCTTTTCTTGTTGCATCAGTGTTTGGTTTTGGTATAGGATGATGCTAGCTTCATAAAAGGAGTAGGGTAGGGTTCTCTGGTCTCCAATTATGTGAAACAGTTTGAGAAAAATTGGTTTCAGTTCTTCAGTGAAGGTTTGATACAATTCAGCTGAGAAGCCATCCAGCCCTGGTCTTTTCTTTTTAGGGAGGTTTTGATTGCCTTTTCAATCTCCATGGATGTGATAGGTTTACTTAGGGGATTAACCTGCTATCAGTTTAGTTTTGGTAGGTGGTATGTGGCTTGGAATTCATCCATTTCTTTCAGATTTTTCCAAGTTTGTGGAGTAGATGTTTTTGAAGTATGCCCTGATGATTCTTCCAATTTCATTGATGTCCATTGTAACCTCTCCTTTTTCATTTCTGATTTTGTTAATTTTAGACTTCTCTTTTTTTGCTTGATCATATTGGCCAGGGGTTTATCAATATTGTTTTTTTTTTTTCAAAGAATCATCTCTTTGTTTCATCAATTTTTTAAATTGTGTTCTTAGTTTCCAATTCATTGATTTCTACTCTAATCTTCATTACTTCTTTCCATCTGGAGCTCTTAAGGTTGGAGTCTTCTTGTTTTTCCAATGCCTCTAAATGGGAAATCAGTTTATTGATTTGGGATCTTTCTGTCTTTGTTATGAAGGCATTTAGCACTGTGGATTTTCCCCTTAGGACTGCCTTCATTTTATACCATAAGTTTTGGTGAGTTGTGTTTTCATTATCATTCAATTCTAGGAATATTACAATTTCTTTTTTTATTTCTTCCACAACCCAGTCATTGTTTAATAGTGTACTGTTCAGTCTCCAGGAGGTGGTGGAGTTCTTGATGTGTCTCTTGTTAATTTCTAGCTCTAAATCATTGTGATCTGATATGATGCCAGAAGTTACTTCAATTTTCCTGAATTTATGGTGGTATGCTTTGTGGCCTAAAATACAATCTGTTCTGGGGAAGGTTCTATGGGCTGCTGAGAGGAATGTGTCTTCTGTAGAGTTGGGGTGGAAAGTTCTATAGATGTCCATTTGGTTTAGTTCATCTGTGCTGTTGTTGAGCTCTATTATTATTTTCTTCTTGGATGATCTGTCTATTGATGATAGTGGAGTAATGAAGTCTCTGACTATGATGGTGTTGGTGTTTATTTATGTTTTGTGTTCAAGTAGGTTTTGTTTTATAAACTGTGGTGCATCTGTGTTTGGTGCATATAGACTTGTGATAGTAATGTTCTCAGGTTGGATCATTCCCTTGATGAGTAAGAAGTGGCCTTCTTTGTCCTTTTTGATTACTTTTGGTTTGAAGTCTATTTTATCAAATATTAATATAGCAATACCCACTTGTTTCTTATTTCCATTTGCTTGGAATATCAACCCTGAGGAGTTATCTATCTTTATTGGTGAGGTGGGTTTCTTGAAGATGGCAGATAGAAGTGTGCATTGTTTTTTCCACCCTGTTAACTTGTGTGTTTTGATGTGTGAATTAACACCACTAATATTTAAGGTTATAACTGTGAGGTTTGATTTAATTCCTGTCATGATGAGGTGTTTCATTGGGTTTGGTACTTTCTTGTGTTTTGTACTTTTTTTAGCCTGGTCTAATGTTGGTTATTGTGATCTTCTTTTTGTTGGCTCTTGCGATTGGTTGGTTGACTCTTCTGTGGGGGTATACCCTGAAGGAGTTTCTGTAGGTTTGGCTTTGTATTCATGTAATCATAGAGTTGAGTTTCTTTCATGGAATGTTTTCCTTTCAACATCTATTGTGAGGGATACTTTTGCTGGGTAAAGTAGCTTGTGTTGGAAGCCATAGTTTTTTAGACTTTGTAGTGTTCCATTCCAGGCACTTCTGGCTTTCAGGGTTTCCTTTGACAAATCTGAGGTAATTCTGATGGGATTGCTTTTGTATGTTATGAATTGTTTTTCTCTAGCTGCTTTTAGCACTCTCTCTTTGTTTTCAGGGCTAAGAGTTTTAACTATGATGTGCCTTAGAGAGTTTCTTCTTTGGTCCTGTCTGGTGTTCTGTGGGCTTCTTGTATCTAAATGGGCCTCTCTTTTGAAAGACTGGGAAAATTGTCTTCAGTCATTTTGCTGAATATGTTCTCTATGCCTCTGGCCTGGATTTCCTCTCTTTCTGATATACCCATGATCTGGATGCTTGGTCATTTTAGGGTATCCCACAGTTCCCTCATATTTTGTTCACTTGATTTTTTGAACTTAGCAAAGTTTTTGGCCTCCTGATCAATTTCTTCTGTCTTGTCTTCCAGGTCAGAGGTTCTGTCTTCCACATGAATGACTCTGTTAGTGAAGGGTTCTAAAGCTTGAATGGATTTTGTTTGCTAATTTGTTATTTTGAATCGTGCTCATCTCTTTTTTGTGGTACAATTTTAGTTAGAATTCTGATTTTCTTGATGCTTCCTGGAATTCATTCTTGCATTTGAACAAGTCTTCATTAAGCTTAATCAATTGGTTGTTGAGATCTTTGGTTTGTTGGCTCACCTTCAGTTCATTTATATCTCTTTTTAGGGTTCCAACATGTTTTTCAATCAAGTTAAGCCTGCTGTCAAAAGCTGAACTCTCCAAGAGATGACTCTGCTCAGTTTCATTCATGCAATTGTTGTTCTTTTGATGGTTGGCTTCCAGTTCAGCAATTCTTTTGATCAGGGTCTCATTGGTTGTTGTGTTTTCATTTTGAGTTGAATTGTTGTTAATTTCTCTATGATTTCATTGGAGGCTTCCATTGTGGGACTAGTCATTATTGGTGGAGCTCTCTCAGTTTTCTGACTTTCATTGGCATTTTTCCCTTGTTGTCTACTCATTCTGTGTGTGCACCTCTGGTGTAGGGTGTCCAGGAATTGGAGGCCTAGGGGCACTTCAATCAAGAAGGCAGGGCAAGGGGCATGCTTCCACAGCAAGCTCACAGGGTCCAGTCATCCCTGAGCAGGCCACAGGGGGACCTTGTCATTTGTAAAAATGACAAGGCAGTTTCCCCAAAAGAACACAGCTGGGACTCAGGACAGTGGGACTGAGCTCTGGAGACTCTTCCAGACCATAGAGCTGTGCAAAATGCTAACCAGGTGGAGTTCCACTGACAGGTTACCACATCCTTATATTGCAGGAATGGTGCAGAGACGGGGCCATCTTCTGCGTGGAGTCTCAGATTCAGTCACAAGGGCTCTGGTTCAGCAGAGGAAGATGGCTGAGTGGAGTGCCAGGAGGCCCTTGCCTCACAGCTACCCATGGAGGTGAGGCCAGAAGTATCTCCCTCTAGAGCTGGTGGGCTGCTGAGCATCTTGGGTTCAGCATGGCTGTGCCTGAACCCAGAAAACCATTGAGCTTCAATATCCGGCAGAGACCCAAAGACACGGGAGCCACCCATACCTGGTGTCATCTGGTCCCCTTCCTACTAGTCCTGGGTGTCCTCAGCCACAGAGGAGCATGGTCACCATAGCCACTAGAAGGACTGCTTGGTTGGTGCCTGATACACAGAGTAATCACTGTGTGTCTCCTGTGTTTTGTGAGACTCTGTCACCTGAGTTACCATAACTCTTTCCTGAATATGTGACTCACTGCCACCAGGCAGCATCTCCTAGGCCTCTGGTGTCCATGGCCACCGATGCTGCAGCTGGTTCCACTCTAGAGCCAGAGGCCAAAGCACCATGGAGCCCAGAGCCCAAGGCCAGGTCTGAGCAGCGTGGTGGAAAAGGAGAGTGAAGTCCAAGTAGCTGATACGTCCATCTCATGCAGGAGAGGAAGGAAAGTGGAAAGGACTGGGGGTCTGAAAATTGATGGCCTGGCCCTTGGAGAGGCTGTGTGGTCAGCAGTTCTGGAAAACAGGGAGGCAACAGAGAACACACACAGCACTGCAGACGCCTCCCACGCCCACGGCCCAGCACAGCCTTCTGCACTGAGTGACCCGTGGCCAGGAGCAGCCCGTGACTAGCCATGCCAGCCTGCTCAGCCATCCTGCCTATGCCCTCCGTCACTCTGTGGATATGCACTGCTGGAATCCGAATGTCCAGGGCCTGTTGGTTGTAACTCACAGGTGGAAGTCTCCAGAGCAGGACATCAGAGCATCTGGATGTGAATGTACAAGTGTGCAAGCCGGCATGGGCTCTGGGTGTGACATGAACCTGCAGCCACCAAGGTCTTTGGGTGTCAGGCAGGCCTGCAGCCACAGAGCTGCGTGACACCCAGGTCCCGTGGATGTTGCCTGCAGTGTCTATTGCACGAATCCCATGGGGCTGCAGAGATGTGCCACAAAGTTCTACCTGGATGGATTTGGGGGATGGGCTGGGGTACCTGAGGCAAACCTGTGGCTTTCTGGACAGCTCTCTCTGATGGGGCTAGACCTGCTCCTCAGTGGTGCTGAGGAGTCAGCCTCAGCTGACATTTAGCCCTGACTGGGCCGGCCGTGTGGGAGGTGGAGATAGAGCTCAGGTCTCCGCAGGGTCTGCAGAGGGCACTACTGCACAGATCTCTCCTCTCCCTCTTTCTGGACAGAGGTCCCAGGCTCCCAGCCTCCGGCCTGTGCAGGTGGACTTTGCTGTCCTTGAGAGCTCTGGGGCCTGGGCCACAGGAGATCCTGAGACTGCTGTTCCTCACAGTGTCCCGTGCTGATTCCTTCAATAGAGTTGGAATCTTCACAGGCTTAGTAAACAGAGGATCCAGGGCTGGCGTGGCCCCATTCCCATCTAATCCCTCACACCATTTTCATTTGCGGATCAGAGGTTTTGACTACAGAAAAGATTCCACGTGGATCGGGGGTGAAGAGTCTCGAAGATGCTGCCTACTCTAGAAGGTTCCCTGCTGCAAGATAGAATATCTCTCTACAAAGGACAGCGCATCTGTCTGCAGGAAGGATGCTCTCTGTGGTGGGAGATTTATGAGACATGTTTGATCTGAGCAAGGAAAAGTTATCCTGTTTAGAAAGCTAACTCCATCATGCCCAGTATGTAAAACTAATTTCCATCGACTACATAACTAATAATGTCCAGATCAAGTGCTTGCGGAATTCATTTCCATATCTGCATGAGATGCATGGAGCGCTGTTATCTCTGCAGATCCAGGAGCTAAATGCCATTAGTCACCCATTCTCCATGGCTCTGCTGCTAGAAGTCTTCCTTCCCTTATCACCATGGCCAAGGCGATATATAGATCCCTGGGATTGAATCCAGGGTCTCACACCCACTGCTGAGCTACATCTCCAGTCCTTTCTTTAAAAAAAAAGAAAAAAATTTTTGAAAAATTTGAAACAAGGTTTCAGGTGAGTCTTAAATTTGGCTTCCTCCTGCTTCAGTTCATGCTAATGGTTTCTTATTGAACACTTCCCATGGACTTCTCCTTGGAATCAGACATGCTGACGTGCTGGAGAGCTGAGGACTAGCCCCTTCCCTCCCTCTTGTTCTGATCTAAAATCCCTCTTAACAGCAGCATCTTACTATGGTGAAATTCCCTGTGCACAAGCCCCTCGCACCAACCTACTGGGCCAGGGAAGAGAGGCCCCAGGCCAGACTGGGAAGGGTGCTGCAAAGGGGAATGATGAGGGATGCGTGGGGCTGTTTGTCAGGACGACAGTTGGGCCAGCAGGAAGGGTTCACTGCAGTAGCCTGAGCAGCATATTGGAGATCAGAGGACTGCTAAAAGGATGGTGGGGCCTGAAAGATGACGTAGCAATTAAAGTGCTTACCTGAAAAACCAAGGGACCTAAGTTCAATTCCCCAAGACCCATCTAAGCCAGATGCACAAGATGGCACATGTGCCTGGAGTTCATTTGCAGTGGCTGAAGGCCCTTGTGCACCCATCATCTCTCTTTCTCTCTCTCTCTCTGCCTCATTCTCTCTCTCAAATAAATAAAATATAAATTTTTAAAAAGTTTTTTTTAAGAGAATGGTAAGTGGAATTAAATCATAACATTCTGTATTCCCAGGCCAGATTAAGCTGTTCTCCACACCAGCTAGAAGTGAAAACTCCACTCCCCAGAGTGTGGCTATTTTTAATCTTAGAGTTGGAGATCTCCTCCCTGTGGAGGCAGGAACATGAGGATACAGTTGCTCACAGGCACCCTTTGTCTGTCTGGTGGCTGTGGGGCTATGTAACCACGGTGAGTGGATAATTATAATTTTATATGGAAGGGGGCAGTATATTTGTACCAAATAGAAGGTCCCAGAGCCTGAGTGTAAGGCACAGGCCCCTGCATCAGAGCTGCCTGACGTTAGACAAGCCTGTGACTCATATTAAAAAGATAGTGAAGCATTGCCCAGGACCTGCAGCCCAGCTCCAGATCTGCAGCTCCCAGGGAGTTGAGACACTTCCTCCCAAGTTCTGACAATATGTTTTCTCCCCAAGGAATGGCTAGTAATCTGTAACTCTGAACTTGATTCACTAAGGCACACTCAGATATCCCCAAACTCTGATTTGCAACCAATCAGCAGAGACTGGGAGGGCAAAGGAGCCTGTCAAGACCTCCTCCTGGGCAGCTGGGCATGACAAGGGATCCCCACTTTGTTGTGCAAATACAAACGCTGGATGAGTGGCATCTGCTGACCCGTAATAGTAATGGAATCCAGCTGGAGCTTCCAGTATAGATGTGTTTAGGAAGTAGGGCACCTTGCAGGAGAGTGTGCAAACCCCATGAGCGTCACCAATGTAGGCTGAGTGTGCTCACAGGCCATGGGGAAATAGTGCATGCCTCAGAAACAAGAGAGGATTGATTTCACGGAGCACCTTCTGTGTGCTGGACACTGAGGATGAAGCCCTGTCAGTGGATGCCCGACCTAAATCCGTGCACAGCAAACCAGAAGATGCTGCCACGCAGGCCAGCAGTGGTAAGCCTTGATGATCAGACTGAAACACACTTGGTCTATGGACAGACAAGGAAACCTCAAGCATGTCACATGCCCAGTCTCCTTTAATGACCGATGCTCTACCATGTCAGAGGGTCACATCAGGAAAAGGCGAGTGAGGGATGGAGAGATGGCTTAGCAATTAAGGCATATGCCTGTGAAGCCTAAGGACCCAGGTTGATTCTCCAGGTCCCACGAAAGCCACATGCACATGTGGCTCATGCATGTGGAGTTCACTTGCAGTGGCTAGAGGCCCTGGCACACCCATTCTCACTCTCTCTCTCTCTCTCTCTTTGTCTCTAATAAATAAATAAATAAAAATAAAAATCTAAAAAAAGAAAGGAAAAGGTGAGTGATTAATCTGTGTCCCCAACTTGGATTTATTGTTCTCTTCCATTTTTACCTGTTTGTTCTAACAGTTTATGGTGTCACAGATGTCCTTTGAATTCTTTGACTTTGGAGATAGAACTAAAATTACAGATGGATGACAACCATGCAGACAAACTATGACCCAAAAGTAACTGTTATTGTATGCTTCTAAATGTTCCAGTAGAAGCCTACATTTGAGGAAGATTCACAGTGATGAAAGAACTTCGTTTTCTAAGAGAACACGAGTGGACCACACAAAGATGCAGAGGGAGCTGAAGGGTGACAGAGACAGGGAACCTCCAGGACTCTGCCAGGTGCAGCCATGGTCCACTGCAGTTGGGCAACAGGTAATTAGAGAGTTGGGGTGCAGTGAGGAAGCAGGGCAAGGGCAGCGTGTGGTGTGCCATGGTCCCTCCAGGTGCCCCTGTGCTGGTAGAGTCCAGCTTGTAGATTCCCAGGGGCCAGGAGTGGTGGGTGAGATCCTTAGCAGGTGGCACCCAGCTGCTGTGGGTACTCAGGAAACATGGCCAGAGCCAGGTTTTGCCCCTGGAGTGTCTTGTGCTAATCTTAACAGGTGGTCATGCTTCAAAGTCCAAGTGAGGAAGGAGCATCCAGGTCCCTAGAAGTGGGTGGAAGGTGGTTGGGGGGATCCCCTGCTCCACTCAGAAGCCCAAAGCTTCCTCCAGAGGGAGTGGGTGGCAGCCGCTGTTCCAGACATAGCCTGTGTGAGCCCTCACCCCATCCTGTAATAACCTTCCCTCTAGCTTCCAGCTCTGGGCTCCCAAAAGACCAGAAACCCTTACCCACAGCAGCCCAGCCTCCACATCACCCACACTGAAGCTGGCCATGGGTCTGTGAGGGTCTCTTCTGCAATCTGTCATGCCAGGAGGACAAGAACTCAGGCCAGGTCATGTGAAATAATAGCAAATTCTATTCCCTACAATACAGGGGAGGGTGAGAGTGCTTTTGGCAAAAGTAGAGACACGTTTTCCTAAATGGAAAATGCTTTTATCAACGTCACTTACGATGAAATGTATGTGTCTGTGATTGAAAATGCACCATGGAGGTAATACAATTTGAATGGTCTAAGTAGACTTGGGAGAAAATGTTTTAATAAAGATTCTGGCTGGGTGTGGTGGTGCATGCCTTAATCCCAGCACTCAGGAGGAAGAGGGAGGAGGATCACTGTGAGTTCAAGGCCACCCTGAGACTACATAGTGAATTCCACATCAGGATGGGCTAAAGCAAGACCCTACCTTAAAAAAAAAAAAAGAAAACTGTCAAGAAATAAAGTAAAATAAAATATAAAATAAAATAAAATAAAATAAATATTTGGGGCTGGAGAGATGGTTTGGTGGTTAAGATCTTGCTGGCAAAGCAAAGGGCCCAGGTTTGGTTCCCCAGTACTCACATAAACCCAGATGTACAAGGTGGCACAAATGTCTGGAGTTGGTTTGCAGTGGCTGGGGGCCCTAATGTGCCCATTGAATATCTTTTTTTTTTCTCTCTCTCTCTAATAAATAAATAAAATATTTTTTTTTTAAAAAAGATGCTGGTCCCAGAATGACAGACTCAGTAAAGGACAGCTTGTGGGGTTTGCCAGCTTAAGTATAGGAGAAAATAAATTTCATCATATTTTGGGTCATATCTGGTCTGAAATTCTGCCCTGTGACATTGATAAACAAGGCTTTTATTTTAATAATTATTTAATAATAATAATTTTAATAATAATTTGGTTTTCAGGCTATGTAGTAACATACTTTGCCTAAATTGCTTAAATTGCAAGAGTTTTTTGAGAATGAAACATGGGACTGTTTTGCATGTGTGTGTGTATGTAATATGGATTTTGTGGGGGGTGCATGGGTATGTGCCTTTGTGGCACCTCCATGCACCCACCTACAGCAAGGTGCCCTCACTTATGGTGGCCAGAGTAGAAAGCCAGTGTCCTACTCCACCGCCCTTCCCTGTTCCGAGTCTCGTACGGGCACTAGAGCTCGCCTTTTTCTTAAGCTCCAGTGATTCCTCACAGCACTTGGGTTGCAGGTGTGCATGGTTACACCGAGCTGTTCACGTGGCTCTGGAGGTTTGGACTTGGGAAGTCTCAGGTCCCCTCAGGCCTTCATGCTTGCACAGAAAGTGCCCTTAGCCCCTGAGCTATCTCTCTGGTCCCAACATGAGATTTTTAAAATTCCAAGCACAGTAAATAAAAATGTTTGAGTATTCGGTATATAGTATTAGTTATTTTATTATAAAATGATTTAAAATGTCCTTGCTGGAAGATTTTTATCATTGAAGCAGCCTTGTTTAATAAAGTATAAGATATCACATAAAGATAACATAGTTTTAGCTTTGGCTATCTTGCCATTTAATAAAGCCATGAGGTGGTCTGTTCTATAATTTATATTTTTCTTATTGCTAAAGATTGAATCCAGGGCCTCATGCATGCTAGGCAAGAGCCATATTGCTGATTGGCATCCCCAACTCTCTCCACATCTCTGATTTTGAGATGGAGTCTCACTGGGTTGCCTAGGGTAGCTTTGTGTATCTGAGGCAGGACTTGAACTTGAAATATTCCTGCCTCAGCCTCCTGAGTACCTGGGATCCTAGGCCAGCACCACCAGGCCTGGCTCTAATTTATGATTTCTAAGGGAAAACTACCACCCGGTGTCACGTGCAAGGCTGATGCATGAGGAGGACACTGGCTGAAGTTGTAAGTGCTGTCTTTGTGCTTCAGAATGCACTCAGTGACCTGTGACAAGGATCACTGCCACCACTGGAAAACAGCTTGATTCCTTAGACCAGGCTTTCTCAAAGCCAGCCCCAATATACCACATAGTGGGCATACCTCAGTGGTTCTAATTTTTAAGATCTATTACAGTGCTACTCCACTAGACTTGGGAAGATGGTTCAGTCAGTGAAGTACCTCCTGTGCAAGCATGGAAGCCTGAGATCCCTAGAACCCACTGAAAACAGCAGGCATGGCGGTGCTCACACTCACAACTCCAGCACTGGGTATGGAGACGGGGGCGGGGGTCACTGGAACTCATCACCAGATGACTGGGCAAGCTTCTGGCCAGTGAGAGACGCTGTCTCAAAAAAAAAAGAAAAATGGACAGGTCCTGATAACAATAAATAAGGTCGTCCTCTGGCCTCCACATGCAAACACACACACACGAACACACACACACACGAACACACACGAACACATGCACCCACACAAAAATTAAAATAAAAGTAAAAATCAGTATATAGTTTCAACATAAGTAAAACTACCTTCTCATCACTTTTTGACAGCATAGTCTCATGGGAGCGAATGTGTCTGCAATGCTCTGAGAGCTCAAGAGCAGCTGTTCCTCCATAGGAAAGCCCCGAAGGCAGCTGGGAGGAGGCAGACGGGTTCCTACAAAACTCCTATTTACCTGAGACTCGAGGCAATCCACGTCTTTGAGATGAAGGCAATGTGGGCATGTGCTTTGAAAAATATCTGAAAACACCACACACTGTCCTCCCCAGTGAGGGAGGGAACTTCTCACCTGCCTCAGCAATGCAGGCCTTAGTCCACATGGACCTCCACAGCCAAGGCTCCTCCACAGCCAAGGCTCCTCCCTGAGCCCTCTGACTGCATCTTGCCAGCCAGGCTCTGAAGCTCCTGGACACCGTGAGTGCCACAGGCATGCTGTGGAGCCTGCGGTCTGAACCGACGTGCTCCCTTCCATCCTGCCACCACTGCCTGCCACAGGAGCCAGGGGGAGCAGCCCTGCTGTGGCTGCCTGTGCCATGGTGGGATCAATAAACCACTTCTGCCACATTGATCCACTCCAGAGACCTGGACACTTCATTCCTCCAGTGTGTAGCCATGGAAAATAGAAACATTTCGAAGACAACTGATTCCACAGTGCACCATTGCCAGCTCCTTGCCGCTGTGGGCTGTCACATGTCTAGCCCTTTGAACACAAGTGAGCCGAGAACACACTGAATATTCTGTTAAGCACATAGGTGTGTTTATGAACATGGATTTCACATCTGTGAAGTGAGCATGAAAGGTCTTTCCCATCAGTTGTTCTCTTGGAATGCTAGACCACTGCAGATCCACGTGGATGTGATCTGCTCACCACTGCGTGTGCCTCACTGGAAATCTCCCTCCAGGTCAGACTGAACAGCCAGCCTGACCCCACCACCTCTTTCTTTCCCCATGACACTAACCATTGCAGAGGGCCACATGACCCATCTACCAAAAACAGAACTTGAACTACGGAAACAAAATCCATGATGCAGTCAAATACTACATCTAAATCAAGTATACTTTTAAGTATACAAATGAGATCTCGCTTAACAAGAGAGATGTTTGTTCATTTGTGGGAACTACAAATTCAATGTCATAGAAGAGGAGAGTGCAATATTGGCCACCAGAGGCCAGGAAGGGTGGGGAGGAAGGAGAGTGTGATGAGAACCAAGGCCCAGCCGGGGGTAGGGCAGCTCTGATGTCCACCAGAGGCCAGGAAGAGTGGGGAGGAGAAAGGAAATGGTGGGAACCAAAGGTCAGCAGGGTGGGGGAGTGGTGGCACCTAGGTCCCAGGCACAGAAGGGTGACTATAATCTGTTACTGAAATTACACATTTCAAAATAGCTAAAAAAGAGGATTTTGAACAGAGGGAAATGATGGTGTTGTTGAGAGAAATGGAATTGTCAGTAACTCTGACATCATCATTTCACATAGTGCACATGTACCAAATGACAATCCTCTATCCCAGGAATAAACTCAGATATTGTTTCTCAAGTAATATAAAAATAAAGGGCTGAGATGGCCCAGTGGTTAAAGGCACTTGTTAGCAAAGCCTGCCAACCATAGTCACGCCTCATAACACACACACACACACACACACACACACCAAATATTAATTAATTTTTTAAAAAAGATAAAAATGGGCTGGAGAGAATGGCTTAGCAGTTAAGGCACCTGCCTGCTAAGCCTAAGAACGCTGATTCCAATCTCCAGTGGTTCCAATCTCCAGGTTCCATGTTTAGCCAGATGCAAAATGACACAAGGGCGCAATGTCGCACTTGACCACAAGGGGGTGCACGCATCTGGATTTCGTTCACAGCAGCTGAGAGACTGCTGGCGTGCCCATCTCTATCTGTCTTCCTCTCCCTCTCTGTCTGTCTCTCTCTGTGTCTCTCTCCAAAAAGAAATAAAATAATTTTTTAAAAAGATAAAAATGAAAACGTAGCTAGTCCTCATGGTACAGTCCTGTCGCCCTAGCTACTTGGGAGGCTGAGGCAGGAGGAAGTCAAGCTGAAGTGCTAGCTGGGGCACCCAAGATCAAGGGCTAGCTGGGCCCCCCAAGAACTTGGATTCTGTCTCAAAGTAAAATTAAAAGCAGGACTGGAGTTGTAGCTCAATGGCATAGCACTTGCCTGGTGTGTATGAAGCCCTGGTTTCCACCTCAGTACAGAAAAAAATCATAGTAAATAAAAGGAAACGACTATTGATCAAGATGATTGTGAGATATTGTAGGAAGCTGAGCCACAGCTGGATGGAGAGGGTCGATGTCCACGCTGTTCCCATGGTGCGTGCTGACGCCTCTGAAGAGTGAGCCCTCACCTTGCCCGGAGGGTGTTGATGGAGGGAATTGGGTCACGCAACCCCAAAACGTGACACCTTGGGATTTGAGAAAACAGCAGAAGCAGGATTTCCACTTTCACTTCTCCTCCAAGGCCACCATAGACCCTCCTGCAAAAGGTGTCATCCATGTACTGAGAAGAGGGCAACAGTCTTGCATCTGAAGCCCCAGGAACACAGCAGACAGGCCCTGTTAAGTCCCCCCACTCTCTTATCTTTAGTCACACCCACATGTCCAGTTGTCCTTCTGCATTCAGATCCCCTTGTCCTAAGTGAAGCATTAAAGCACTCAGCTTTCCCGGTTGATTAGGACTTCATTTCCTTATAAAGTTTCTCCTTTAAAAAAATGCATATGCTGAGCTGGGATGTGGCTCATTGGGAAAGTCCTGCCTAGCACTGCCCAAAAAATATGAAAAAATCATATGCTAAAAAAATTGTCCACTTATTCTTTATCACAACTGGAGTTGCCTTGGGTAACATTTGAGAAGAGCTTTGGATTAGCCCACTCCCATGTTTTTTGTTGACCTTCAGTTTGATTGACTAGTATTGACACTAAGACGTCAAAATATGACCCCTTATATATTAGCACAAAAAGTAGGAGCAAGTCTATAACCTTAATGCTGCTTGCCATTAAGGAACAAAGGTTTCAAATAAGACAGAATAAAGCTCAGAATTCTATGGAACTAACAGATCACTTCCGCAAACTTCTCTGGGAAGCAGAGGCAGTAGACTCAAAGCTGGCTGCAAGGAGAACTCCTTATACTGTCTTTTCTTGGAGTGCTTAGATCCCATGTTTTTTCTTCCAAAGCTGTGCCAATGAAAAAAAAAATCTGAAACTTCTGCTCACCCCATCCTGGATCAAATACTGCAACGACCAAAAAGTATGTGGCAACCTGGCTAACGAGCTCAAGCAAAGCGGAAGCTGCAGTGTCCCACACCAGCTCAACTGCACTCAAGACAAAGGCACCGTTACAGATTCAGTGGGAAATGTCCCCCAAGCTCATGGGGCACTGGGAGCGGGCCTTACGGTTCTAGAGCCCAGCCTCACTTCCCGGTCACTGTCTTTGACACGTGTGAAGAGCCACCTCCTGCTCCTGCTGTCGGCCTTCTCCACCATGACGGAGTGCAGTGCATCCCCTGCAGAGGAGGCCGCAATAAACCTTTCCTTCCTTGATCTGCTTCCCACCAGGTATTTGGTCTCAGCAATCAGGAAAGTGACTAATCCAGTCGCACTTCAGACTGGACTCTCCGTTCGTGGATGATGTTATGAGTCAAATGAAAATCGAATCCCAAGCCATGCAAGGAAGCAATAAAATAAGCTTCCACATTATGTGAAACACAGGGAATAGAGCCAATTCTCACGTAACTGTCCAGAACGAGCAGAGAGGGCTTCAAACAGTCTGGAGGTGTATGCTGAGGAGTTTTCAGAGGAATGTGAATATGATAGGTGGAGAATAACTCTAAAATACTAACTGTACTTAGAACTGAAAATTTACAAAAGCTAAGCTTTACGAGGTGGACTTAACAGAAGATAGTGCACTAGAAAAGCAATTGTCAAGGAACACTGTTCACGGTGCAAGATGGCTTCCCGCTCATCAACTCACCTTGGCATGTGTCAGTTCTCTTGTCCACAAATAAGTTTCATTTACACCCACCATGTCTAAGTGAATGTTTGGAAAAAAATTCTCTATGGTTGTAATTGAGCTAAGAATCCTCAGATGAGATAATTCTGGATCAGCTGAGGACCCTACATTTAAGGTCACTGCCTTATAGGAGTCAGATAAGGAGACACGGCCACAGAGAGAAGACAAGTGAAGATGGAGTCCAAAGCAGAGAGCTGCAGCCCCCAAAAGCCAGAGGAGGTCCCCTTAGTGCCTTATGAAGAGGCCGGTCCTACTCACCCCCATTCCAGACACCTGCTCTCCAGAACTAGGATGGAATGAGTTTCTGTTGACCTAAGCCAGTCAGTGCACAGTGCTTTTTGAAAGAAGCATTGGGCCATGAGTCATCTAGGGCATGCAGCAATGAACTCACAGGCTGCTAGACTTGAAGCAGTGAACCCAGGCCTCCACCCTCCCTCATCTGAGTTCATATCTCCCCAGCTCACCAACATTTAGAGCCCCATTAGTCATCTGTCTTTAAGCCACTTTTGAGATTTCAGAGGCCGTTTCACTCCTGAAATTGCCAGCATCTTTCCTCAGCCAAGGACAGAGGCTCTGGGCTCATGGAAGATCACATGGGACCAGCCTGGACAAGGCTCCTGGCCAGGCCAGGACTTAGGATGGGGCAGCAGGTGGAGGGTCGCATCACTGTATCACCATGATTGAGAATCCAGCAGACCATGTGTGATCCGTTCCCAAGATTCATGTCACAGTCCACAACGTCTGGTCTCCCCAGGCCCATTGCCTCTGCTTTTCTTGGGCAGAGGGAGCATGGAGGTCAGAAGTCACTTCCCAGAGTCAGAGCAAGACTAAGTGATCCCGACAGCTCAGCACACTCTAATGCTCATGTCCTGAGAACAACGCTCACTAAGTTAAGTCTCAATACAGCCTTTGCTGTGCCTCCAACTACACTTGTCCTTTTACAGCCTTATAACAATCTGCTGGTGGTTAATCTGCTGGGACCTGTGAGTACAGAGCTTGCCAGAGTGCCCATGGGTGGTGGTTTCCTCTGCGCAGATGCAGCCTTCATTGAGGCAGTCGCAACAGCCAGTGTCTTTCCATAATCTGATCAGTGCAAATCCACTGGGAGAGAGACAGTGCTTTAAAAAGTAATTGTTTAAATGAACTTGATGTTTTTATTGCAAAAATATATCACCACACGCTTTAAGGTTGAATCTCAGCTCAGAAGCCATATACATTATTCAAATGATTCATGGTGAGGCTAATGACAAACACTGTTGTCTTTTAAGTAATCTAATAAAGAGCTTACTAATGCAGGCACAATCGTGATTGGTACATGCGCACAAACTGATGTGTTCATTTGGTATAATGAGTTGAATTCTGTTAGATGTTGTATTTCTCAATCTGGCACCTATAGGCAGCACGTTTCACATCAGTTCTTAGCTCCTGAGCTGTTCTTTTGACAACTTGGCACATGGGTCATGGTACAGTCTGAAACACAGATGCAGGCCCTGCCTCTGGTGATCACTGTGTTGCTGGCCTCACCTGGGCAGATAGGCAGCCCTCTCTCTTCCTACTGTCTATGGAGTACATTCAAACACACGCAGAGATGGACAGGGACAGGGACAACTCCTCCCCCCACACACAAATAGGAGGGACTATGATCAAGAGTGACCCCATCTAGATGGAAAGGAAATGGCCAGGGGAGCCCCACCCCCATCCAGATAGAGGGGGCCAGGGCCAGGCCAGAGATGATACCATCCAGGCAAGAAGGGCCAAGCAAGGGATATTCCCTAATCCCAGGGTTTATCTCACACCCATGGCCTGGAACTGTGACGATTAGAGGTGTGGAGCTGCAGGAAAATGTCTACATGTTGGGTCTTAATTGCCTGGGACTTGACTACCCAGTGATATGACCTTCTGGAAGGTACCATAATTTCTTGGACAGACAGTCCCCTCACCTCCATCACAGGGCAGGGAGAAATTCTACAGAATTATAAAGAAGCACACATGAAGAAAGGTATGGCCCCTAGAGTGAGGTGGCAGGTTCACTCAGAGAATGCTTGTCAGGCACAGTCCCTGATGGGGTATGGTAAGTGGGATCCCTGAGGACATGAGATGAGATGTGATAGATGTGGTCGATCATCCCTGAGGAAGAACAGTACGTCAGGTCCCTGAGCAGATATGATAGCTGTGGTCTATAGCTCCTAAGGAAGAACAGTAAGTCTGGTCCCTGAGGAGATGTGATAGCTGTGGTCTATTGTCCCTGCGGAAGTATAAGCCTGGTCCCTGAGGAGATGTGATAGATGTGGTCTACAGTCCCTGAAGAAGTACAGTAAGTCTGGTCCCTGAGGAGATGTGATAGATGTGGTCTATAGTCCCTGAGGAAGTAAAGTAAGTCTGGTCCCTCAGGAAATGTAATAGATATGGTCTATCATCCTGAGGAAGTAAATTAAGTCTGGTCCCTTAGGAAATGTGATGGATGTGATCTATAGTCCCTGAGGAAGTACAGTAAGTCTAGTCCCTGAGGAGATTTGATAGCTGTGGTCTATCGTCCCTGAGGAAGTAAGTCTGGTCCCTGAGAAGATGTGATAGCTGTGGTCTATAGTCCCTACGGAAGTATAAGCCTGGTCCCTTAGGAGATGTGATAGATGTGGTCTACAGTCCCTGAAGAAGTACAGTAAGTCTGGACTCTCAGGAGATGTGATAGATGTGGTCTATACTCCTTGAAGAAGTACAGTAAGTCTGGTCCCTCAGGAGATGTGATAGATGTGGTCTATTGTCCCTGAGGAAGTAAGTCTGGTCCCTCAGGAGATGTGATAGATGTGGTCTATATTCCCTGCGGAAGTACAGAAAGTCTGGTCCCTGAGGAGATGTGATAGCTGTGGTCTACAGTCCCTTAGGATGTACAGAAAGTCTGGTCCCTCAGGAGATGTGATAGATGTGTTCTATAGGCCCAGAGGAAGTACAATAGGTATGGACCCTGGGGAGATGTGATAGATGTGGTCTATCATCCTGAGGAAGAACAGTAAGTCTGGTCCCTGAGGAGATGTGATAGCTGTGGTATATCGTCCCTGAGGAAGTAAGTCTGGTCCCTCAGGAAATGTGATAGATGTGGTCTATCATCCCTGAGGAAGTACATTAAGTCTGGTCCCTCAGGAGATGTGATAGATGTGGTCTATACTCCTTGAAGAAGTACATTAAGTCTGGTCCCTGAGGAGATGTGATAGATGTGGTCTATCGTCCCTGTGGAAGTACAGTAAGTCTGGACTCTCAGGAGATGTGATAGATGTGGTCTATCGTCCCTGAGGAAGTAAGTCTGGTCCCTCAGGAGATGTGATAGATGTGGTCTATATTCCCTGCGGAAGTACAGAAAGTCTGGTCCCTAAGGAGATGTGATAGCTGTGGTCTACAGTCCCTGATGATGTACAGAAACTCTGGTCTCTCAGGAGATGTGATAGATGCGCTCTATAGGCCCAGAGGAAGTACAGTAGATATGGCCCCTGAGGAGATGTGATAGATGTGGTCTATAGTCCCTGTGGAAGTATAAGTCTGATCCCTCAGGAGATATGATAGCTGTGGTCTATCATCCCTGAGGAAGTACATTAAGTCTGGTCCCTCAGGAAATGTGATAGATGTGGTCTATCATCCTGAGGAAGTACAGTAAGTCTGTTCCCTGAGAAGATGTGATAACTGTGGTCTATCATCCCTGTGGAAGTACAGTAAGTCTGGTCCCTGAGGAGATTTGATAGCTGTGGTATATCGTCCCTGAGGAAGTAAGTCTGGTCCCTGAGGAGATGTGATAGCTGTGGTCTATAGTCCCTGAGGAAGTACATTAAGTCTGGTCCCTGAGGAGATGTGATAGATGTGGTCTATAGTCCCTGAGGAAGTACAGTAAGTCTTGTCACTCAGGAGATGTGATAACTGTGGTCTATTGTCCCTGAGGAAGTACAGTAAGTCTGGTCCCTGAGGAGATGTGATAGCTGTGGTCTACAGTCCCTGATGATGTACAGAAACTCTGGTCCCTGAGGAGATGTGATAGATGTGGTCTATAGTCCCTGAGGAAGTACAGTAAGTCTGGTCACTCAGAAGATGTGATAGCTGTGGTCTATTGTCCCTGAGGAAGTACAGTAAGTCTGGTCCCTGAGAAGATGTGATAACTGTGGTCTATCGTCCCTGTGGAAGTACAGTAAGTCTGGTCCCTGAGGAGATTTGATAGCTGTGGTCTATTGTCCCTGAGGAAGTACAGTAAGTCTGGTCTCTGAGGAGATGTGATAGCTGTGGTCTATTGTCCCTGAGGAAGTACAGTAAGTCTGGTCCCTGAGGAGATTTGATAGCTGTGGTCTATTGTCCCTGAGGAAGTAAGTCTGGTCTCTGAGGAGATGTGATAGCTGTGGTCTATTGTCCCTGAGGAAGTACAGTAAGTCTGGTCCCTGAGGAGATGTGATAGATGTGGTCTATTATCCCTGTGGAAGTAAGTCTGGTCCCTGAGGAGATGTGATAGATGTGGTCTACAGTCCCTGAGGAAGTAAGCATGGTCCCTGAGGAGATGTGGTCTGTAGTTCCTGAGGACGTGAGTATGGTAGGCATGGTCTTTACCAAGTACACAGGGTATGGTCGCTGCAGAGGTGTGATGGTGTGGTCCCAAGGGTGCTCCTTTCATCCTCTCTGCCCCTCTCTCCACACCATCTACATCTCCCCATAGTTATCCCCATGTGGGTTCCATCATCCCACTTAGCAACATGCAGATGCACTTCTGGACATACAAACTGTTCCCAGTCGATATTATGGTAGAAATAGGTCAGTTCATGAGTCCTGCACAAGAGAAGGAACGTCAGATAGCCTCAGGTATTAGAAGAGTTAGCGTGGGAAACCACAGAGCTTCTGGCTCCTGCTGAGCCATCAAGGACATGTACAGGGCCTCTCCTCACCTCCTACTCTCCATGGGCAAGAGGAAAGAAGCCACGGGAGGAGGAGGAAGGCCAGGGAGGGAGGAGAGGCTAGGGAGGCAGGCTGCTTTCTGTAAGCCCCAACATACCCAAGGACAAAAGCACTAATGAGGGAATTGTTGAGCATCAAAGCACAGTGCTACAGGCAGGCTGCCTGACTTCAACCTTGAATGTAGCTCACGACTGTCTAACTTGAGCCAGTTAATTCCCCCTGCCTCAGTTTCCCCTTTGGGAAGTAGAGGTGATAATAGTGCCACTTGGTTACCAGACACCATCAACTGCCAATAACTCTTCTAGGAAAAATGAGGCCATGTCCTCCTCCATCATTTAGGAAATAATGTTGATTCTGTTTCGTGTGGGTCTTATGCAGCTTATGACAGTCACTGTGAGGTCATGGGCACAATGGCATGGATGAATGTTTTCAAGTCCACCTTTTGGGGCTGAGTTGTTCAGTAGTTGAAGGCACTCGATTGCAAAGCCTGCCAGCCTGGGATATGCCCATATCCATGTAAAGCCAAATGCCAGATGCACAAAGTGGCACATGCATTTGGACTTCATTTGTTTGTTTTCAGGGCAAAAGGCCCTGGTGCCCTCACGTTCTTCTCACAAGTGAACAATAAAAATATCTTAACGTTCACAATTAACTAAACTTAGCTTCTTAAATCATTCTAGACATGGGGAGTCATTAAAATCTAGGACCAAACACGGAGGCACAGTGTCACTGACAGAAAAAAAAAATTCTGAAAATTCCATCTATTACACCGAAACAGACTACATTCAAGGAGAACATAATTAGAATGGATGAGGAAAAAAATTCAGTTATTTAAAAATCAATGCTTGTCTACTTATAAATTTCACCAAATCATACCAAAAGTCTATCAAAATAGCTTTTTTAGATACTATCAGCAAACAAAAACTAGAAAGAAAAATGTATTAGCAATGCATGTCTTTACATATATGTACATATTTGTATAGTTACATTATTTTTAATTGTGAAAAAAGAGAAATTCTAAATGCCAGTGTGACTCATTAAATATATTCTGTTGTGTTGGTTAACTATTAACCTAGAAAATAAAGACATATAATTACTGATGTGTCAACTAAAGCTACACCCGTGACTGAACTTCATCACTGTGGAAAGTCAACATGTTGTGGACCAGAACCAAATTATCTTTACTATTTTTAGTCCATTTGAGAGCAATTCATTGTCCAACTCTGTGTCTGATATGAATCATTGTGACTCTCAGCAGATCACTAGCTTCCACCAATCCAAAGCCTGAGAATGTCTTCAGGTGGCCTCTGAGACCTATAGCAGAGAGTTTTCACTTAGCTATAACCTGCCTAGCTATAATTTCAACCAAAATATTTGGCAAATGATTTGATGTGTGACTTTCTTTGTTTTGGAACCAATCAAATCTTTATATAACCACTTCCACACTAGAGCATGTGTCCTGGAGCAACCTGAGTTCATCATCTCAGGATACGCTTCCTCATATTTGGCTCAAGAATGAATTAACTCTGATTCCCTTTAAAATGAGTTGTGTTTTTTGTATCAACAGATGTGAGAAAGATGGTCAAGCTACACTAAGTGAAAACCATCTATCACCAGTGGTGACGTGGCAGATCCCTCTCCTCTTTGCTGACCTACACGTTTCAGTGTTGAGCATGCATATGTCCGTCTGTCGTTAAGTCAATTTAGGTGGAGTGCAGCAGGATACTCTGGCTGTCAAGTTTCTCTGGGAAGTAGGAGTACAGGAATAAAGAATGGTATGCTCCGCCTAAATCATTATCTAGTTTTCACGTTATTGATAGCAGCACCTTTGTACGTGATGTTTGCTTCTATGTAGCATGGCTTCATTTGGATTCTTTAACAAAAGACACACAGAGAAGCAAAGAAACACACATCTCAGTGTGTGTGCTGGAGGCAGACCACAGCTGTTTCTATTGCAGGAGAACACAAAGGGCTCCTGGGGCAGGACAGCAGAAGGCCATGGCCTGTGGACTCTACACATAACCAGGCCTGGTGTGCTCTTAAATAGCCATCTCATGGTCAGCCTTCCCTCCCAATACCTCCTCATCCTTGGGTGGACACAGTTCTGAACTGCCCTAGTCTAGACAGGAAAGAAGCAGGCTGTCCCAGCTGCCATGATGGAAGGCCCTTTCTTCAGTTTTCCAAGTCAGTCCTCCCATAATGACCTTGGCATTGGTTGTTGAAGTGACTGTTTAGCACATCACACATACTCATAAGCAGGAGTTGTAGAAAATCATTAAACCAAGTGGATATTTATTGCTAATAATTTCAATTAATGTCATCTCCCCCCTTTTTTTTAAGTATTTATGAACAACAACCCCCCCCAAGTCCCCTGGAGACCAAGAAGAATATATGCCCATGGCCTAGTCTCTGTAGATCACATTTATAGTTCCATAGCAGAGACAACAGCCAGCAGCCAGCAACCAGCACCCACAAGCACAAACAGCCAGAGCTCAAACTGGCTCTCTACGTACCTAGTAGGGCTGAACTAAAGATTTGCCGTCAGGGACACATCCCTGTAGTAGAGATCCCACTGGGAACTTACATAGGAATTTTCATCTTAATAAAAATGCTTATGTCTATGGGGCCATGCATTCAAAACACCACACATGGTTTCTGTCCCCTAGACAAAGATTGACCATCGTCACGCAAACATGTATAGTCCAAGTACCCATTGAATGCTGCTGGCATGTGTGCCTTCTTGAACTCTGGTGACTCACTATACTAACCCACAAGAAAGACTCCAACACCATGCGTCTCCAGTGCCCCTCCAATCCCACCATTGTTGGGGTCCCTCCTAGGGCCAGCACAGGAAGGGATGCAGGGTCTCCGCAGGGTAGGGGGTGAGAGCGTGGAGTCACGACACAGACACGGGAAGTTGGTTGGAAGCAGGCAGCCGGTGAGCTGCTGCAAACTCCTTTATTCAGGGAAGTGCAGGGGTTTTTAAGGGTTTGGCTGGCCAATCGTTGTATGAGGTGGTTCCCTTCTTGTGACCAATGACAACCTGTCTCTGGGCAGGTGGTTCCCTTCTTGTGACCAATGACAGCCTGTCTCCAGGCAGATCAGGTTGCTCGCAGGCATGGGGCTGTATCTGTTGTCAGCCAGGCCTATGCAGAATGCCAAGTCCACAGAAACCACTTCCTGGTTCCTCCTACCTAGCAGGCGGCCTGGCTAGGGCCTGACCTGCATTGTGCCATGTACACCATGGCGTTCTTCTCACCCATTGTCTGAGCAGCCATGGTTGCTGTATACCTTCTGCTCAGTGATTAGCACTTTCCTTGTAAGAAGAATGAGCTGAAAGCCAGTACAGACTCTCTGATTGCTGTTCCAGAAACCAGCACCATTCAGATGCATCCAGCTCGGAGCTTTGCCCTGGGGTATTACAGAAGCCACAGTGAGGAATTTATAACTTTGCAACCTCCAGAGAAAGAAAATCTTAAGGGGATGGATTTTAGTTTCCATGACGTCTTGCAGGAAATGTTCAGAAAGGAGAAGGCAAGGAGGTGAAGGCCCATGTACCACAATGGAAGAAATCTGAGCTTCCTCCACTCTACGCGCAGGCAGTGCACACTTCTCTGTGGACAACTCACCCGAGATGATACTTCTTCCACCATGATGCAGCTTCCCCTGGATTCCTCAAGCCTGCAGTAAACCCTTTCCCCCATAAGATGCTTCTGGGTGGATGTTTGTCCCAGTGACAAAAAAGCAACTACTACAGAAAATTGTTACCTAGAAATGGAGTTGTTTCTGCAATGAATCTGACTTTTAATCTTTTGGAATGTATTTGTGGGAGGAATGCGGAAGGACATACTTGATACTTTGCACTGGAGAAACTGCAGTGCTATAAGCAGAGCTTGATGAGATATTCTGGAGAGTTTGAAAATTCTAAAGACCAAGAGAATTGTGGACAGTGAAGGCTTGGCTTATGGACTTTTTAAAAGGTTAAGAGAGAACTGTGTTGGAACTGGGCTGCTAACGTAAAGGCTGGCTGTGTTCTTCTGACCATTATGCATGTTGGACTTGGAACTGCAGGTGTTTGATGTTTACCTGATGGTTGTTGATTTTACCCTTTTATGCCTTTTTGAAATGGAAATGTTTACTTTGTGCCATTATGCATTGGAAGCATGGAACTTGTGATTTGATTGACGCAAGGCTCACACTTAAGACACGGTCCTAAATCTCATGTGAGACTGGATTTTTGAACAATGTTAAAGTTGGTAAAGACTGTGGGGACCTTTGAAGTTGGACTTTGCACAATTTGCATTGTGAGATGGTTGTGAATCTATGGGGTCAGGAACAGAATGTGGTTTGAATACATAGTCTCATTGAATCAGGAATTTTTGATTAAGAGTACACTTCCTACTTAAGTCTCCAGTGGGCAGATCCCTGCTACAAAGGGCATGTCACTGGCTCTTTAATCCAGCCCCATCAGGTGTAAAGAGAGCCAATTTAAGCCCTTGCTAATTGTTCTTAAAGGTCCTGGCTGTTGTCTCCCCACTATGGATCTATGGACGTGAGCCAGTTTCTTCACCATGATGGAACTTCTAAATTCTTTAAGCCTAAAATAAATCTTTTTTCCCCAAAAGCTGCTTATGATTGGATGTTTATCCCAGCGACAAAAAAGTAACTGAAACACCATGTTCAATGCAATGGAGTATTCTCCAAAACCCACATTTATTGTAAAATATGGGCCATAGTAGAATATGTTCCACATAAATGGAAGTCTCCAAGGGAGGGGGCATACACAGCAGTCCAGATATGACATCTGTCACCACTGTCATTGTCATCGAGCTGGCTGTCATGACGTTACTGGAGTCCCCATCAAGAGAGAGTCATGGGAAGACCTGGGCTCAGCAGAGGGGTCTCCTACCACTCCCCAGATCCATTCTTACAGAAAGAAAAAAACTAATGTCCAACTAGGAAGCCAGGCTTACAGACCTCCTCTACAGACAAGCAGACCCTGCACACCATACCTTCCATGGAAATGACCCATGGTTCTGGAGCCTGTCAATACCTGGGAGACCATAGGTCAGAAGATGCTTAATCTCTTGCATAGCACTTCCTTCCTAAAGATTAGTAATGCACCAATCTGTAAAATGTTCATCTATAGCTTTCAGTTTTTCTTTTTTTATTGACAATTTTAATATAAGAACATACTGTAATTTGATCTTAATCTCTGTTATTACCCTCTTTTTTACCATCTTCAATCCCCATGACATGGAACCCCTTCCTCTTTCCAAGTAGTACTTCTATTTTTATGTCTCTTTTTCTCAAAATGTCAAACTGTTGATTGAGTTACTATTGTGCAGGTCTTGTGGAGGTAATGCTATCCACTGTGAAGTCATAAACGCACCAGTGTGTTCATGTCCAGAGGACAGCTTTCCGAAGTACTCCCCTCTACCTGCTGGCTCTTACGTTCTTTCCACCCCTCTTCCTCAGTGTTCCCTCAGCTTTGGAAGGTGGGATCTAGATGTCTCATTGAGTGCTGAGCTCTCAAACAGCCTCTTGCTTTCAACACTTAGATGACTTTGAATCTCTTCTGCACCCACCACACCTCCAGAAAGAAGCTTCTCTGGTGAGCAAGTGATGAGAGCAACACTAAACCTTCTCCCACCACCTCCTCCACAATGTCCCCACAACCTGCCAGGTGCAGTGGAGATGCCACACCATCGGCAGCTTGTTTTTACTGCATCATTTCATGGCAGCATCTGATGAACTGAAAAGTCAGAAACAAGCAGGTGTGGGGACATGGTTCCAAGAGAAGAGTACTCAGAAAGCCCTGGTCCTGGAGCTTTTCCAGGCTGGTGAGGGAGGGGCATGAAGGTCTTACAGTTATTCTTCCTCTAAGAATCCATACATGGTCAAGGGCAAAGTCATTCAAGTGAGCATGAAGTAATCCCCATGGCAGTTTATAAATCGCCATGTCCCTGGCAAAGTCCCTAGTGCCAATGCAAAAGACACAGCTCTCACCTCAAAGGAGATAAGAGATAGTTTATTCTGGAGCCAACTATGACTGACCATGGCCCAGGAAAACAGATTTAGGTGACCCCCAAATGCCATGTTCCCACATGTTAACAATTTCATGAAGGTTTTATAGTTACTGGACAAAAGAAAATCATATATCAAGGCACTTTTCAAATACAATGGTCGACCCTCAGGTAGGCAGGATGTAGCAAAGTGGGGAACTCTCCATCCATAGGCCTCAAATGCCACCCTTGGGTTGATAGAAGGTGGTGGTCTGTCAGCACATTCCAAAAAGGCTGAACCTGATCTACTGATAGTCATGTGGATGTTAGGCACACACAGAGGTGGGCAATAAATAGCTATTAAGGGCTATTAAGCTCAAGGTAATCTGGCTCTGACTTGCAACATTTCATCTCTCTGTAATCACAGGAGTTTTATCAGTCTGTTCAGCCTTGTCTGAGGTAGACGCAGCACTTTCTAGGAACTTCAGTTCACATAGAAACTATTCCTTCTGTCCCTCACCCACAGCAGCCCTGTCCTGGTCTTCCTGCAATACCTGCCAGTTTTGCATATGAAAAGCGAGATTGATTTCTAACTATAATTTCAGAGCATCTTTTTGCACAATAGAAAAAACTTGTGTCAGAACAGGAAGGGGCTGCAATGGGAAAGAACACAAAGCCAGCCTATTCAGAATCTGTCTGATGCTGCAAGGGTCTGCACTGTCCCCAGCGAATGGAAGAACATGGAGCAGGTGGATGCCTTCGCCTTGCTCATTGCTGACCTCCTCCTCCTCCACGCTGCCCTGGCTCCCTCGATTGTCCACACAGGAAAGTAGAGCAAAAGGGAATAGCAGGTGTGGTAGTTTGAATATATGTTCCCCAATATATTCAGTGTTTTATTAGTTTGTAGTTTGCATCTGGAGCCACCTTGCTGGAGGCAGTGTCACTGGGCGGATCTTAAGGTGTGGTGGTGGGTCTGAGATTCCATTGTAAAGATATGCAAAGTGTGCCCAGTAGGAGTTCCTGAAGTGTGCTGTGCTGTGTGGCTGGTGGTTTTTCTCTCTCTTGCCTGGTTCTGTGGAGAGCAGGCCACTTCTCCTGCCATTATGGAACTTCCCCTGGATCTGTAAGCTTCAATAAATAATATCCCTTCCTCCATAACTGTGCCTGCTCTGGAAGTTCATCTCAGCGAACCCGAAACTGTCTGCTATAGCAGGCCTCTCTGAATTATGCTAGGAACACGAGGTCCAGGCAATTACTTTCCAGAGTCACTGATGGGAATTCTTTCACTGCTCACTGGTGCCTAGGGAAATTTCCTCTAAGGTTGAGGGAAGCCACAGAGATGATTGCCAGGGGGTAGGATGTCAGGGGCTGGAGGAGGCCCATGTCCCCGAGCAGCAGTGGACAAATTTCCACAGCTCCAGCTTTGTGAGTCTCAAGATGTAACTCAAGTCTTACCTCCCTTTTTGCTCACTCTCCTCTTCTCACCCTCCAAGGAGAAGTACCCTCCACATGGGGATCTGCCCTATGCAGAACCACCATTAAGAGCCCCTTAGCCTCTATCAGAAGACCAGGGCACTTTTGTACTGCTATTTGCCATCTCAGGGGCCCATCAGTCTCAGTCACCACCCAGAATCCACCCAGGCTGGACATTTAGATGGATGTGAACCAGCCCCACCTTTGTGGTCCCTTTCATTACTAAGTCATTATGCATTCAGCAAATGCTTCAATTACTTTAAAAGTCGAGCTTTGAAGTTAAGGGAAAAAACAGAAAGAATTTCAAATGTCACAAAGGTCCCCACTTTGACATAATAAAAAGATGTGAGTGTGTTCACCTATATGCCACACTCATACAATAAGACATGATTCTCCGTCCATAAGCCTCACGTGCAAAGCCCACCACAGAGGGCAAGTGGAGTCTCTCAGTGCGATGAAACATCCTCTGTCTGTGCTTTGTCAGGCCAGCTTAGTTACAGAGGCTATGTCTGACCACTGGCCTTCCTTTTCAGGTTATGTCTTTCCTCTCAAATTTGCCCTGTGTGGAGATGGAACAAAATCCAACTCTGTTATCCATTTACCCAGCTCCCTTTTCTTTGGTTCTTCCTCTCATGGACCCTCAAGTGCCCCGAGGTTATTATGAAATGAAAATTTGGGGGTTTCTTCCTAATGTACCAGCATACCAACAAATTTAGAGTACCCTGGATTCTTGTCTTATGAACTTAAATTGAACTTAAATAATTAAAATCCATAGACCAGAGGGTAAGGTTTAGAAAGACTTTGTTAGATTAAGAGAAAGAGAGAGGGCTGGAGAGGTGGCTTAGCAGTTAAGGTGTCTGGCTGCTTAAGCCTAAGAATGCCCGTTCATTCTCCAGGTCCCACGTTTAACCAGACGCAATGACGCAAGGCTGCAATGCAGCACTTGCCCACAAGGGGGCACATGACTAAGAGGCCATTGGAGCATTGGAGCGCCCATTCTCTCTCTCTCTCTCTCTCTCTCTCTCTCTCTCTCTCTGGCTCTCTCCAAAAATAAAAAAGAGAAAGCTGGGTGTGGTGGCGCATGCCTTTAATCCCAGCACTCTGGAGGCAGAGGTAGGAGGATCGCCATGAGTTCGAGGCCAACCTGAGACTACATAGTTAATTCCAGGTCAGCCTGTACCAGAGTGAGACCCTACCTTGCAAAACCAATAATAATAATAATAATAATAATAAAATAAAAAAGAGAAAAGGAGAGAGAAGAAAGTCCAGAGAGCTCCTGCCATGTGGAGGGCAGAAGAGGGTAGAGAGGCCATGTGGGGGTAGAGTCAGAGGGTTTCTTCCCTCTTCTCAGCCCAGTCTGCCGAAATGAAGGGAAACTCACCAGAACCTGGAGGTTTATGACTGATGATCAGGCAGCCAATGGAGAGCCCTTGCCCTAGTCAGAGCCTATTGATAACCTTATTATGGTGGGCGTCACCCTCCTGGCTCAGGTGAACCAGAGAGAGGGCTGATTGGTCTGGGCTAGGGGCTGGCTCAGGAAGAGGCCAGCTATGATACCACGCTCTGGGGGCTGAATTTGACTAACCACAATGTCAGGATTAGATTTAAATTCTGGGAAGGGGGACCTCCCTCCCAGGAGGGGCTCAGGTTTTTTGTGGAAAAACAGATCTAGCGAACTCCTTTAGGCAAGAGATAAGAAGTCGTATCATCCTCTGATCTCTAGCAGAGTGGAGATTGTGAGGGCAGATATTGTGCCTTTACTTTTGGGGCCAAGTCACCCTAAACTACCTGACTCCCCCTCAATTCTGTGGCTCTTCTACGAATGCCAGCTCATTCCCTCCTACTGGTACAGCTGTGCACTCCTGCTTCTGTGGTTTGCCTATGCTAACGCTTTCTTCTGTTCCGGGGAGCCATGCTTAGGCATCCTTCTGAGACCTCCTCCGTGGATGACCCCCCCCCCCAAGAGGCTTTGCCCTCCCTGAGCTGCTTGGAGTCTGATTTTAGCCCTATCCCATCTCCCCCAATCCTCAGGGCTGCTCAGATGCCTCAGCCACCACAGGCTCTGACAGGACCTGCTGACTTCTGGGCTGCCAGGATGTGTGGGTGGGTCACGTGGAAGCCAGGCGAGCTTGGAAAATAGCAAGTCCAGCTCGACATGTGCCTGTGCTTTCTGCTTAGTGTTCCCTGAGAACATCATTGGCTAGAAACTCACGTGACCCTTGTTCCCAACAGAGTGCCAGCAGACTCTGGAACATGTAAAGGCCTCTTCCATGTCACAGTGCACCCTTGAGACACTTTAACATGAAGGATGGCATCCAGAACAACCCTGGTGCCTGTTCACCTGCGTGTCTCCCTCTATGACCTCCTGTGCTCAGTGCTTTCCCTACCCCCAGGGTAGACAAGGGCTGGCTGTCCCAGCAAAGGTTGCAGCTCTGTGCTGGCCCACACACTTGCCTCTTGAGGAGGCAGAAGGATTTTTCTTTGAAACTTGGGTTTCAAAGCTAGAGGTTCAAAACTCATCTCAGGTGCGCACTGCCCACATTAGAGGTAAAGAAGTATGCATGGACCAGAGGGCCAGGCATGGTGCGTTTCCTGCCAGATTCTCCCAATAACCACCTCTCTGCACCTGCCTGCTGGGATTTCATGTGCTGAGGAGCTCCAAGGCGAAGGGGTGGCTCTGAGGACCCCGAGGAGCATTTACTGGGTTCCCATTCACCTGCATGACTAGTTCCTTCACCTGGTTCACAGTCCTTTGACCACAAGACTAAAAATGAAGTCAAAATCTAGTAAAAGTAAAAGCTTTTTCATAACATCTGAGATCGCTATAAACAAGCATTGGAGATATCGGTAAGGGCTTCAAAAGCAGTGGGGAAGGGAAAAGCTGCTAAAGAGTAGGAGCAAATTTTACAGGAGTAGAAAATTAAAAATAATAAAAACCCCTTCCCTTCTATAAAATAAGAAATTCACAAAAACATCTGTGGTGGTTTGACTCAGGTGTCCCCCATAAACTTAGGTGTTCTTAATGCCATGTCCCCAGCTATTGGCAATTAAAGCCTCCTGGAGGCACTGTATTTATGAGTGCAGGCTTATGGGTACTATGGGCAGTTTCCCCTTGCCAATGTTTGTCACACTCTCCTGTTGCTGTTGTCCACCTGAGGTTGGTGAGGAGGTGATGTCCACCCTCTGCTCATGTCATCATTTCCCCCTGCCATCATGGAGTTTCTCTGAGTCTGTAGCCAAAATAACCCCCCCCCTTTTTTTCCCACAAGCTGCTCTTGGTCGGGTGATTTCTGAAAGCAATGCAAACCTGACTGCAACAGCATCCATGCTGCTGAAAGTTCAAGGGCTTCAAGTGGGTGAGGTGGGGAGGAGGAAGGAGGTGAAGGAGGCGCAGGGGAAGAAGGAGAAGAGAAAGAAGAGGGATTATACACTAGGCAATCTTTGAAGAGGTTGGAGTCCAGGAAGGAGCAGTGTATAACAAGACCCACTCTGGGGTCTTGTTGCTGACTTCTGGGCTTAGCAAAGCCCATGACACAAGGTAAAGAACGAGCGAAGCGATGCTCCACACTCAGGTCTGCTGGCACCCTCACCACTTCTTGAAACAACTGCAGACCAGCCTCTCAGCTGTGTAGCTGTATAGATGCAGAGTGTGTACATATGTCAGGACTGGCTGGGTTTGAATTAAGTTAGACCTTAAGGACTGCATCTAAGTCTCTTGTTACAGAGACAGTGATATATAGCTGTAACAGATAGCAAAATTATTTTTTTAATGTGTGCATTAATGATTATTAAATTTTGTATCTGTGAGTAGAAAAAATGTTAGGAAATGTGCCCAGGGGTGGTGCAGGAACACCACATAAAGCCACAGATACAGCCACTGTCATTCATCTTCTAAGGTGTGTGCTTCTAGGACCAGAAGATAATGCATTTCAGAAGCTTCTCATGTTTAACTTTTAAAACTATTATGTCATTCTCTATAGCAAGCAGAGGAAATCTCAGGGCTGTTGAAGGGAGGCCATGAAGTGATGCTGGATGCTGAAGACCACTGTAGATGAGATCGATGCTTTTGGAGTCTAGAGAAGGTGGAAGGAGAGATTTCATCCACACTCTAAGTGTGCAAACGCTCTGCTTCCATCCATTTGGCAGCTCTCTGTAGCCGCCCAGCTCGCCATCCTCTGTGGGCAGCACTTTGAGACAAAGCAAGGACAGCAGGGCCCTGCAGAGACAAGGGGCACTCTGAGCCACAGGATGCAGAGTCCAAATGTGGAGATTCTGAGAAAGAAAGTTCCTGTCTCTCCACCCAGCTGCACACATGAGGAGCAAGGTCAGTCGCCTGAGCCCCTCCTGGGGTGTGGGTGCTAGAAGGCATAGTCCTTTCTTTTCATCTGTTAGCCAGGAAATGCTCACATCCTTTCCAGGTGACAGGACCTATACTCAGGTGTCCAGGACTCAGGGATGGCTCTGCACACTGCTGGTCCAGGTGTGATGGGGGCCTAACCTTTACTATGCTGTGGCTGGGAGTTAGCTTTGACTTACTGAAGGAATAGAATCTCCTTCAAGCTCATCAAAAGTCATAGATGAAGAAGCCAGGCACGGTGGTGCACGCCTTTAATCCCAGCACTTGGGAGGCAGAGGTAGGAGGATTGCCGTGAGTTCGAGGCCACCCTGAGACTACATAGTGAATTCCAGGTCAGCCTGGGCCAGAGTGAGACCCTACCTCAAAAAAAAAAAAAAAAAAAAAAAAAAAGTCATAGATGGTGAGAGAGAGAGAGACCAAGCAGGGGTGAACCTTCACTGAAGCCAGGAACTTATCAAGACCCCACCCCCAGAAGTGAAATGGTTTACATCCACTGAATGCACACAGCTAAGAAGTAGCTGAGGATACATCAAGAAAGCTGCTTCCTGGCATTTTGATTTTTAGTGTCTGTCTTGTGAGGAATTCCCAGCTGGAGATAAAAGCAGAAAAGTTAAGAACTTGCAGATATCATATTCAAAACGCAGCCAGTGAATCAGGCACTTGGAACTAATAAGCCTGCAATAAACCTGGTCCTGGAGCTGACAGAAACGACACTGACTGCCACAAAGCATAAAATTCTCCTTCGGAAGCAGAGCTGACAGTTCCCATAAAATGCAGTACTTCTAAAAGTGACTATGTCAATCAAAGCAAGAGTCTGAGAAATCCTCAGGATACAATCTTTTCTGTGGAAAAGAAATCAAAGGAAATGAATTCACCAGGACCCCAATTACCCTAAAGAGACATATTAATAAAAACCTGTGAGTTCCAGCTTGGTATTTCTGTGACCAGATGCCCCTCTGCCTTTGGATCCCCTCCCCACCATGCCTGTAGGAATATCAAACCAGACCTTGTGGGACAGGATCCACCCAGTTCCCATTGTGGAGGATAGCCATGTGCAGCCCAGAGTGACTTCTTCTGAGGAAAATGTGAGGAAAGTTCTAGTTCTTATCTCCAAAGACATGTGCATAGGTGAAAGGTAGTAGGGATTCTGGAAAGCCTCTGAGTACTCAAATACAGTAAGAACTTCAGTACAGTAGGCATCTGAAGAATAGTGTTGAATCTACAATGAACTTGACGTTCAATGAAGAATAAATGATAAAAACAACGTTAACTATGGATCAGGTAGGAAACCATGAAACTCTAGTAAAACCTTCACATTCTTTTTCCTGTTGAAGAATGTGTAGTCCATATTAGCAAATAGAGTGCTAGGTCTCAGATTGGAGCCTAGCAAACAGACTAAATTGAGATAAGTTGGGCATTATTTTTAGTGAAACTTGTAAAGAAGGAAAAGTCCTTCACAACAATAAAAACTTCAGTATAGCTGATATGCAGAAGTGGATTGTCCTCCATCCTGACAGTCTTGCTCCCAAGAGTGACTCCTTCCTGGTTGGCTCCCTGACTCTTACAGATTCTGTGAGCAAAGCGTAATTATTCCCAGAAATGTTGCCTGTAAGAAGTCCCTGAGAACCAGAGGCGCTCAGAGCTGTGGCTTGCATGAAGGATGTGAAGCAGAAGGTTACGAGCAAAACACAGTGAACTAGTTGCCCAATCTCTGCATGAGTCCAGTCCTGTGCCTGTATTCAGAGTCTAGGGCATGTGGCTGTCATGTTGCTTTATTTATAGGCCATTAGGATGGACGAGAGGAAACCAGGCTTGTTTAAAGCTACAAATTCTCAGCTCATGATGTGGTCAAGAGCAGATTCTGTGCTTACCCTCAACAAGTCTCTGTGCTAAAGGCAGATGTGATTTGATTTCTTGAGTTGCTGAATTAAGATATGAGCTGAGGTTTTATTCACAACCTCTGAGGATCTCTTGAATGAAATGTGCAGTGCTGGTTGGGGAAGAGAAAGATAATGAATCATGCTGTGAGGATATTTGGCCAAAATTAACACAATTTCAAGAACTCCATAAGTACCAGTGACCTGGGCCCCCCTTACCAGAAGTGGCAACCTATGTCCCTCAGAATTGCTATATTACACAGGATGACAACTCTCTTGCCCTGTCACTAACACTCTCCGCTCCCCTGGAAAGAGACAGTCTTCTTAACCTGTTGTATCAGTTACTTTCTTATTGCTAGGACAAAACCCCTGACCAGAAGCAAGTCAGGTAAGGAACGTGTATTTCAGTTTACAGATCTAGAGGGTAGATTCAATCTTGGTAGGGAAAGTACGGAGGAGTGGGAAGCTGATGTCACATTGTCACATTAGCAGGGAGGAAATAGAAAGAGAACAGCAAGTGGGGCTGGGTTATATAACCTTAAGGTCTTCCCACGTTAGGGTCCCCCCAGGGCCAGCCCAGGAGGAACAGCAGGGTCTCTGCCAAGTTGGGGGTGAGAGGCATGGAGTCACGACACAGACTCTGGGAGCTGGGTGGAAGCAACAGAGGGGTGAGCTGTTGCAAACTCGTTTATTCAAAGAAGTGTAGGGGGTTTTAAGGGGCTTGGCTGACCAATCATTGTATGGGATAGTCCCCTTTTTGTGACCAAAGACAGCCTGTCTCCAGACAGATCATCTTGTAGCAGGTTTCTTGTGAGCTTGGGATTGTAGTTGTTGTCATGCCAGACCTGCGCAGGACACCATGTCCACAGAAGCTACTTCCTGGTTTCTTCTGGCATGTGGTCTGGCTAGGGCCCAACCTGCATTGTGCCATACATATCCTCCTTTTTGTTTTTATTATTGGCAACCCTGGGAGGCATGGTTCTTTGCCAAGCCATTGTTGAACCCAAGCCCCAAGGGATCATCACATGTGACAGTGCCTGTCTTAGGTTGTCCCATCTCATGGAGTCTTACCCATCATTGACTACCCGCCAATCTAGTGAGAAAACCTGAGGGGTGTGGCCTGGTTTCTTTTAGCATACAGTCAGGCTATGGCCAGACCTGCATTGTGCCATACACACCCACCATGGACACACTTTCTCCAGCAAGGCTCCACCTCCTAAAGATTCCAGAACCTCCTCAAACAGCACCACCAGCTGGGGACTAAGTATTATATACACGAGGCTATGGGGGAAATTTTATATTCAAATCACCACTCGCACCTAGGAAGCTAATTACAGCAGAGAAGTAAATGTGTTCACTGAAAGAATTGGTAACTTGGAAAGAAAACTTGAAGAAGGGGTCTAGGAGAGAAAAACACACATTCAGAAAATGAGACCTGAGAACTGTTCTAGCTTGATCCACTGGGCACAGGATTAGCTGATCCACTGGGGACAGGATTAGCTGATCCACTAAGTACGGGATTAGCTGATCCATTAGGGGCAGGATTAGCTGATCCACTGGGGGCAGGATTAGCTGATCCACTGGGGGCAGGATTAGCTGATCCACTGGGGACAGGATTAGCTGATCCACTAAGTACGGGATTAGCTGATCCATTAGGGGCAGGATTAGCTGATCCACTGGGGGCAGGATTAGTTGATCCACTGGTGACAGGATTAGCTGATCCACTAGGTACAGGATTAGCTGATCCACTGGGTACAGGATTAGTTGATCCACTGGGGGCAGGATTAGCTGATCTACTAGGTACAGGATTAGCTGATCCACTAGGTACAGGATTAGCTGATCCACTGGGTACAGGATTAGCTGATCCACTGGGTACAGGATTAGCTGATTCACAAGATTAGGATCCACAAGATTAGCTGATCCACAGGATTGCTGATCCATTAGGGGCAGATTAGCTGATTGGGCTGATGATCCACTGGGGGCAGGATTAGCTGATCCATTAGGGGCAGGATTAGCTGATCCACTGGGGACAGGATTAGCTGATCCACTGGGGGCAGGATTAGCTGATCCATTAGGGGCAGGATTAGCTGATCCACTGGGTACAGGATTATCTGATCCACTGGGGACAGGATTAGCTGATCCACTGGGGGCAGGATTAGCTGATCCACTGGGTACAGGATTATCTGATCCACTGGGGACAGGATTAGCTGATCCACTGGGGGCAGGATTAGCTGATCCACTGGGTACAGGATTAGCTGATCCACTGGGTACAGGATTAGCTGATCCACTGGGTACAGGATTAGCTGATCCATTAGGGGCAGGATTAGCTGATCCACTAGGTACAGGATTAGCTGATCCACTGGGTACAGGATTAGCTGATCCACTGGGTACAGGATTAGCTGATCCACTAGGGACAGGATTAGCTGATCCACAGGATTAGCTGATCCACTGGGTACAGGATTAGCTGATCCACTGGGTACAGGATTAGCTGATCCACTGGGTACAGGTTAGCTGATCCACTGGGATTAGCTGGCAGGATTAGCTGATCCACTACAGGATTACACAGGATTAGCTGATCCACTAGGTACAGGATTAGCTGATCCATTAGGGGCAGGATTAGCTGATCCACTAGGTACAGGATTAGCTGATCCACTAGGTACAGGATTAGCTGATCCACTGGGTACAGGATTAGCTGATCCACTAGGTACAGGATTAGCTGATCCACTGGGTACAGGATTAGCTGATCCACTAGGTACAGGATTAGCTGATCCATTAGGGGCAGGATTAGCTGATCCACTGGGTACAGGATTAGCTGATCCATCAGGTGCTTGCTCTACAGTAGACTTCATGACAGTTTACACTGAGTAAAGTTGAGAGACCAGAAGTCTCACAGAATACTGAGAAAAATGGGTTTGGAAACTCAGTGAGGCATAACTACTGGGACAGGCCAGGGGCACCTGTAGATAGCATAAATGTCACTCACAATGTTCCCAGGAGGGCATTGCCACAGCCCAGAAGCCATATATGCAAGGGCCATCTCCTGATGGTGTTGCCTTAATACCAGGGCTAGAGGGACCAGATGCCAGGGCCTGTCTCATAGCTGCTGAAGGGAGCAGCAGGAGCCAGACCCAAGTCCCAAGAGCCTCCAAACACCCTGTGACTTCAGGTCCCTCCCTGGTCCCATGTGGATCTGACTTCCTGTGGTTTGGGGCATCGGCAGTCTCTCTGGGGACTCACTGTCTACTAAAGGAGCTGATCTGTATATTCTCCTGAGGACGTTTTAAATGTCTTTCTCAGATCGGCAGCCTGTGAAACGCTGGCTCATCCATTCAAAGAGCTCTTAGGATCAAAGGCACTGGAGATCCAACAGAGTGGTGAAGGAGTGCCAGGATCTGTGGGACACAGTTCTACATGAAGATGCATTTGATGTAGCGGGAAGAAGGCCCAGGTGAAGTGAGGCCCTGAGAAGAGTCCTCTTTCCTGGATAAAGGTCGTCCAGGGCAGGGGACAGCCAGAACCTGTGTTGCAAAGCTCCTGGAGGAATGCCTCTAGCAAGAAGGTGCCCTAGGTCTGTGTGCTGGACAAGGGATAAGGCAGAGGCCGCTCTCTGACATGAGACAACCCATCTGTTCTGCTTCTGATGTGCTTCTCCTGGCCTGCTTTCTCAAGCAAGTGAAAAGCAGCCAAACCCCACTGTGGTTACGCAGATGAGAGATGACTACTGCCGCTCAGAGTGGAGGAACTGGTGAGATGTCTGTCTGTCCTGCTGAGGAAACGCATTGCTCTCCTGAGAGAATATGGGACTTTCCCAAACTTTGTTAACCTCAATTCATCTCAGGCCCTGGGCTGAGCCTAGGAGCAAGCTCCAGGCTCCATGGTGACACCTGATAGTCTTTCAAAGGACATGTCCTCCAGGAATAAAGAGCAGCAAGTTCACACGCAGCTCTCGCTTCCCAAGACAATTAACACCTCCAATGCATAAAGAAGGCCCTAGAAGAATTTAGAGAAGCGTATGCATTGCAAAATAGGAAATTTCAACAGAAGAGATGTTAGGAATATACCCCAAACCATACCGCTAGTTATTTGCCTAACTAGGATCAAGCCTTCATTTCCTATCCTCCAGTCAGTGAGTTCACAGCCACACAGCTTCATAGCCAGGAAATGGGTGTCTTCCCAAGGCTCCAAGAAGTCCTGTAGCAGAGAAGAATGCTAAAATGCAGATGTCTGTTCTTCCCTGTCTTGGCCTTGGGGACATGGAGCTGCTCCTCCAGGCTGGCAGCACCTACTCACTGCTTCTCACAAAGTACTTAGCCCAAGAAGCTGGTCCAATGTGTGCCAAGCATTTCTCCAGTGAGTGTCCATGGTACAAAGACTGGCCTTTCTGTGAAATCACTTTAGTGTGTATAGTATGACACCCCTGGACTCCTCTGGGAATTTCCTGTGCATTAAGTCTGTGTCTTGAGCCATCACCTGTGGGATGCGACACAGGTGATGAATCTGTTCTGAGAACCCACGGCTCCAGTGAAGGCCTTGGTAGGAAAAGAAACCTCTGCTAGCACATGCAGGCTCACAGTGAAATCTAGAGGTGAGGCGGGGACACCACAGTTGGTAACCAGGTCAGACAGGACCATCTGCAATGGAACGATTGTCTTGTAACTTGAAACTCAAATCTGAAAGACAAACCCTGGGCCTAAGCAGCTGAGGTCCTCTGACTTTCTGCTCATGGTGAATGGGCACCACAGAGCAGGTCCTGCTGGTACAGGCCTGTCATTCTTGCTGCTCAGGAAGCTGAGGTGGGGTGGACCATAAAGTTCAGTACCTGCCTGGGCTACATAGTAAATCCAAGGCAAGCTTAGATAACTTAATGAGGTCCTATCTCAAAAAACTCTTTTTAGGAGTACTTATCTTTGGGGCTAGGTAGATGGCTCAATATTTGGGTACTTCCTCTTCAAGTTTGAGAGTCTGAGACAGCCTGAGTTCAGATCTCCAGAACCCATGTAAACAGTTGGGCATGGCCACACATGTATGTGGCCCTAGTCCCGTGGCAAGTGGAGAATCACTGAGGCTCACAAACAGCAGGCTCCAGAATCATCAAGAGATACCATCAAATTGAAAAATTGACTTGTGGTAGTTTGAATGTGTGCACCCCCACCATAGATTCAAGTGTTTTATTAAGTTGAACTTTGGCATCCAGCTACCTGGCTGGAGGAGGTGTCACTGAGGGCAGATTCTGGGGTCCAGCCCAAAGGTGTGTCTGGGGGCAGATGTGAATTCTAGTCCAAAGGTGTGCAGAGAGGTCTGAGGTCTGGGGGTGCTTTCTACAGTTCTTATCTGCTGCTTATTCCTTTTTGGTGTTGCTAGCTGGCAGTGGCTTCTCTCTTTGCTTGGATTTATAAATGGGAGCCAGCTTTTTCTGTGATTGATGGAAAATCCCCTTGGATCAGTAAACTGAAATAAATCCCTTCCTCCCCCAAACTCTGCCTAGTTTGGATGTTCATCCCAGAAACATGTAACTTTCAAAAGGGAAAGAAAGACAGCAGAGAGCTTTGATGGAATTGGCCTACTAGCATTCTGCTGCCCATGGCCAGAGAGTTTGACCAAGGTTGACTTGAAAGTAATGGACTGATGTTCTTGGAAGAAGCTATAAAAGAGCTATATAAGATGTAAAGTTAGAAAAATTCAAGGAAGTTTGAATTTAGTGGCACATAGACAGGTTTTAGGTTTCTGGAGTTGCTACTGTCAAGATTACTATCCTTAAGGATGGCTCAGTGCTTTACTGTGAAACAATGGAAAGGTACCTGAGTTTATTCCACCCGGGAAAGATCAAATGTTAGAAATACAAACTCTGTTGAAAGAAAAAATTCTGAAGGAAAAAACCTGCCCTTCAAGGTCACAACTTATTTCTCCTTGGATTAACAATGGCTATGTCCATGCACACACGGTATATATTCTGGAAGCATGAAAAATGCATGGAAGTGGGTCATGAAGTGCACATGGTTCCAGGAGCCTCTCCTGAGATGCAGCAAGTGAAGCAGGGTGATGTCCCTTATTGGAGGCCAGAGAGGCCATTGTCAGATGGCCTGTGGTTTGCAGTGGAGACCTGAAGACATTTTGGGTAAACCAGGACTGTACAGAAGCTATGATGGAGGCTGCTGGCACAGGATGGAAGATTTCCTTGTCTACTCAGCCCAGTTTGAGGGGCAGAACTGGAAATCCAGAGACTGTCGTAACTGGTTATGGATGTTGGACTTGAACTGCAGGTGTTTGATGTTTCCCTGACAGTTTTTGATTTTGCATTGGTCCAATCTCTCCTTCTTATGCCTATTTGCAATGGAAATGTTTATTCTATGCCATTATGTGTTGAAAGTTTGAAACCTGTTTTGATTTTAGAAGACTTACAATTAAGAGACTGTCTTGAATTTCATCTCAGAAGAGATTTGGGACTTTGGAATAATCTTAAAGTTGGTAAAAACTATAGGGACCTTTGAAGTTGGACTGAATATAATTTTCAATGTGAGATAGTCATGAGTCTGTTGGGGACCTGGGGAGGAATGTGATAGTTTGAATTCATGTTCCCATAGATTCAGGTGTTTTATTAAGTTTGTGACCTGGGCCTCCAGCCGCCTGGCTGGATGAGGTATTATCCGGGGTGGGGGGCAGATCTTGGAATTCATCCCAAAACTGTCTGAGGAAGAATCTGAATTCTAGGCCAAATGTATTCAGAGACATCTGAGCTCTGAGGGGCCCTGCTTATTGCAGTTCATGTCTGCTACTTGTTGCTTGTTGTTGTTGACAGGTGGAGGTTTCTTTCTCTGCTTGTATTTATGATTCAAGGCCAGCTTCTTCTGACATTGGTTGAACTTCCCCTTTGATTGATAAACTGCAATAAATCACTTACTTCCCTAAACTGTGCCTAGTTTGGGTATTCATTCCAGCATCATGGCACTGTCTACTACCAGAACAGGTGTGATGGAAGGGATATATAATGTTTTCCTCTGGCCACTGCAGATGAGTATACAGGGCACTGCAACTGAGTGCATGAGACACAGTGGGTAAGCCCTCAGGGCACTGCAGGCAAGTCCAGGTAACACTGAAAGAAGCCCAGGGAACACTAAAGGTGAACACAAGGATTCAGAAGACAAGCCCATGGGACAATGCAGGTAAGTATGTGGGACACTACAGGTGAACCCACGGGACACTGCATGTGAGGCCATGGGACAGTGCAGGCAGGTGCACAGGCAGCCACATTAGCACATATACATGCAAATACTACACTCAACACACACACACTCACAGCATACTATGCACACAAAAAAAGAAAAGAGCACTTGCCTATCATATGCAAAGCCTTGGATTCAATCCCAGGTAATGTAATAAATGTAAAAAAATTATATACTTTCCTCAAGGAATAATTTAGCAGCATGTCAACAAAATACTTACAAGGCTCACTCAGGAAACCCAACCCTTGCCATCTACATGATGAAAATTATAAGATTTAAGCAAAGTTGACTTCAACATGGTGATGACACAGTGCCAGTAGAATTGAAGGTCAGTGAAATGCAACTATCAGTGAGGCTACTGGGGCAGTGGTTTGCATGCCAGCATCACCCCAGGGGTGCATTTTTACTCAAAGACCCTTCTATCATTCAATAAGAGGGCCTAAAGATGGCATAAGTCCCTCATTTAGGACAATCCTGAACAGGAAACTTTGTCCTTCTGAAATACCATAGCACCTGCATCAGTGTATATCTACAAAAAAGATATGAAAATGTGACTATGCTTTCCACAGATAACACCTGCTAGAACAAGCATATATAGTGTGATTCAATTAATAATAATAATAAAGTCTGTGTTAGAGAGCTTCAAAAGTGATTTTCTTAATATGCAACGAGCAGAGAGCTGAGATACGGACACTGTAAATAACCTTAATTTGTGTTCATTATGAACTTCTGCGCTTCATAGGCTTGCAGTAACGAGAATTTTCACAGCTTCATTGTAGAAAGCTTGACGTACAATAAATTAACATGCATTTTAAATAGAATGATAAAGTTGTAAGGAGTGTGATTATGGCCTTGTGATGTGCAAAATATTTTTTATCAGGTATTGTCCATCTGTGTGTTTATAGGTATGTGTATGTGTGACATACACATGTGTTATGTTTCTGTGTTCACATGTAGGCTGTGTTTCTGAGTACACATATGTGTACCTCTTTATGTGTATGTACATGTATGCATATGCACCCTGGTGTATACATGCATGTGTGTGTACATGGTCAGGCATATATGTGCATGAGGTCAAGCATCTGACTGTCTGGCCCCATGGGTCTCTGCTACATCTATACACGTGTTCCTCTGGGACAGAGAAGAGTTGCCAGCACCCAGCCTCTGGCACTTCTGGGGGACTCTGGGCACGAGAGAAAAGAGGCTTCAGCCTCACCAAAGCATCCCAGCTTCCTGCAGGGCCACTCCCCAGGCAGATGCCCTGCCTTCCTTCTGGGGAAGTAGCAGGGGAGGGCTTCTTTGACCTGTCCTTTCCACGGGTGTGTGAAGCAGCCCTGCCACCCTGCTGGCCAGGAGCAGCTCGTTATGCAGAGACAGAGTGATTATCTGAGACCAAAGTCTGCAAGCAGTCACTCCGCACTCCACTCAAACTCTATGGAGCAGCTCCTGGCCCAGGTTGTCTTTCCACCCTCAGTAACTCCCAGAAAGCTTCCTGTCCTCAAACTGTCCTCATATATACTCCAACCCATCAGCATAGTCAGTGGTGATAAGTGATTCAACATTTACTCTTCTATAAGCCAATAAACCATTAATCACTCTGTCCATGGGCAAAACTCTACAGCTTAATATTGTATTTTGTCTCTTTCCTACTGCCATCCCTGGTGGAGGTAGCCAGGGTGTCCCCCAGCCAGCCACCCACTAGCACTCATTATGGCCCACTCTCCCCAGGCTGAGACACAAGGGAAGTGCTGGGAACTAGAGAAACAAGTGGGATGAGGTGGTGGACAGATCCCTGCAAGGGAGGTCCTGGAAACGAACCTGGACACTGAGGTGGGGGAGGAACATCAAGATCCCAGCCCTGTCTGAGGCCCAGATGCTCTCTGCCCGCTGCCCCAAGCCCCTCTGTTCAGCATCTCCACAGCAGCCATCCAGAAAGATGGGTTCCAAGTCAGGCACTCTGACCCCATCATCTCTGTGTCCTGAACCATCCATTACAGGCACAAGCTGGATCTCCTCTGTCCTTCCCCATCCTCATTCTTACTGGAATGCCCAGGGAAGACTGTGGTAGGGAGATCTTGGCCCAGAGGGTGAAGGACTCTCTGGGGCTATGGTTGGAGTAGCTCACGCTACACACAATAGGAAGGAAACTGTTGCTGTCCTAAGTGAAACCCTGTGTGCCTTCCTGCCAGATACTATTGAATGCTCGGATTGCACCTCTCTCAGCTTCACCTGGTGACACTGGCCTGTCTCAGGCTCCACTGGAGGGTGTGGGGAGGGGACACAGAATCTCTTCCACCAAGTTCTGGATAGGACTGCCACACTCACTCAAAAGAGAGGACCACACCCCACCACTTTCCTTGCTCTGCAATATGGCCTCCACTAGTTCCAAACTGGTCCTATCTCCCAGGCTGGGATTCACACTAGCCTTGACTACTCACAATGAGAATGAGGGTGGGGTGCTAACCCTAGGAGGACCCCCATTCTTTGCAGAACCTCAAGCATCCTGTCACATCAAGAAATGTTCACTGAAAGCCAAGATGTCAGACCAGTGTCCTCACATACCCACAGGAGGAGGAAGCGAAGCAGTTCACGGCTACCCTGTGAACCCGGCCTGCGCTAGGCACTGCTGCAGCGGGAGCCACGGCCTCTTGAGGCAGGACCTGCTCTGAAAAGCCCATGACCATGACCCAGGATCAGTGGATTGCAGGCATTCTAGTTAGATGGCATAAGCATTAGAAGCATACCATCAAAGATTTCAAAAGAAAAGTCTGCCCCAAGCAGTGATGCACACAGGCAGCCTACTACACCTGAGGGCACAGAGTCCACCTTGCTCATGAACACCAATGACCCCGTAGAGGTGGAATGCCCAGGATTACTGTGCTGCCTCCTCAAATGCAAGCCATGTCCTGAGCACATGATGGCCTGAGGACAACCAGTGACCCTAGGGTAGTAGTGCCCTCAGTCAGTGGATGTTGCCAAGGAAAACTGCTAATGTGGGTCACATACTCAGGGTCACAAGCTGCACCTGGGTGTGTTGTGTGAGGAAACTAAAATATCCCATCTTCAGCTCAATGTCATGGGCTACTGAGTGGGCCGAGGTGACCAGGGGCCACCATGGTCCCACTGCCCCCAAGGTCCTGCACCCTACTGGCTCGCACCTGCCTGAGCTCTGCTCAGAGCCCTGAGGAAGGAGCTGTGAGGTGGCCAGCAGGTGCACAGAGGAGAGCGAGCATGCAGAGGTGCTCAGGAAGCCAGCATGTGAAACCCCTTCAAGGTGCATGCAGGAGTCAGGCGCTGCTGGAGAGAGCTGGAAGGGTGCCGGTTCCTCTGGCAGGTAGGGCTGAAGAAGGAGCCAGTCCAGCTGGTCCCTTTTGGGGGCCGAGCGGAATGGTGAATGTCGGCGACCCAGAACCCCCTCCTCCAAAGCACCGGAGAGAAAAACACACTGGGTCAGGAGTCTTGTCAAAGCAGGAACGCGTTTTATTGTAGTAGGAAGATGTTTATATAGCATCGAGAAAGAGGGTGAGGTCTCAGGATGGGATAAAGGTGTAGGGGCCAATAGTATTTCACCACGTCAGCAGTAGCTGGGCGGAGGCAGTTTTGGCTTAGGCCTTGCTGAGTCACTCCTAAGCGGGAGTAATAGGCCAAAGACAGGTCGCCAAACTCTAGTCAAGCTCAGGAAGTTCCACTGGGCCTCACGCCCAGGCCCAACATCTTCCCCTTTTGTTTTTGTAAGAACAGCGGAAATCGTGGCCCCTGTCTTAGGTTGTCCCCCTCTGGAGATCTTACCCGTCACTGGGTACCATGCCTCCAGCCTGTCAAAAATCCACTCCATGACCTGTCTTAGGTTGTCTCAGCCTGTCTGAGATCTTTCCCATCATGGGTTCGATGGAGGGCGGGGGAGGGACGTTAGGAGGACAGCCAGTCAGAAGAAGAGCCTGGCTCCTGAGTTGCGAGCCTGCGGTAATGTATTTCGACCTGATGAAGTTTAATTGCCTCTAGCCATTGGTGAATGAATTGTGTAATCTTATTAATTACACAGGGCCCGAAAGTGAGGATAAAAAGAAGGAGAAGGAGGGGTCCAAGGAGAGGGAGAAGGTAGGGTAAGAAGCCATGTAAGCCCGTCCACAGCGGGTTGTCTTGGAAGTCCCGTCTCTTTCTATCCAAATCTTCCTGGAGCTTTTCTGGCATCATTTGGGTCTAGCAGCATCCACATCTCCAATCGTCCCTGGGGAAGAAACAGAGGCACAGTTCTCAGGGGTGGAACACTCCCTGGAGAGGTGATTGTCATTGTCCCCTTGTTGGGGTAAATATTTTAGGTCTCTTGCTGGTACCCAAATGGGTCTTTTTTCCTCTTGAGGAAAGACACATCTAAATCCTCTCCCTGCTGTGAGGAGGGGGTCTGGTCCTCTCCAGGCCCCAGTCAATGGGTCCCTCCATTTGACCCAGATGGAGCTGTAAGTAACGGCTGAGGTCTAATGTTTTTGAAAAGGGGACAGTGTCTATCTTTTTTAGAAAAATTTAAAATATTTAGTGTTAATAATGCCTTTTTTAGTTGGTTGAGTTGGGGTAGGGATTCCCCCTTTTGTTTTTGTAATTCAGACTTGAGAGTTTGATTATATCTTTCCATGATGGCTTGGCCCTGTGGGTTATATGGGATTCCTGTGGAATATGAGATTTTCCAGGTTAGGAGGAAGGGATATTATTTATTGAAGCTTACAGATCCAGGGGAAGTTCCATAATGGCAGAAGAAGCTGGCCTGCCTTCACAGATCCAAGCAAGAGAGCAAAGCCAACCAGGCACACAGCACACAGAGCAAAACTATAGCCAAAAACTCCAGCGCAGTTCAGGAACTCCTACTGGGCACACTTTGCATATCTTTACAATGGAATCTCAAACCCACTATCAACACCTTAAGACCAGCCCCCAGTGACATTAAGTAGGAAGCAGGCTTGAATCATCAAGGGGGTGATAGGGTTGGAGTCTAGTAGTGTCCAAAGCCAAAACGACAGCGAATAGTTCTTTGAATTGTGCTGACCCTTTGACCTGGGCTGCCTTGCGTATGAGAGGGGGTGGGGTATCAGGGCCCGGCTGTTGCCTCCAGCCCTATGTTAATGGGAAGGCGGCGATGGGTGGGGCAATGGTGTGTGTTAGCGAACTGGCAGCTGCCTGGGTGTGTCTAGGATGGATCAGGCCGAGGTCCTTCCAAGGGTAAAGAGGGGGAGGGGTGGTTGTGAGCATGATTGTCACAGGCGGCAGCTACGGGCTGAAAAGGCAGCCGGCTGGTGGCTGTTTGGGTGGCGGCCTTGGGAGGGACGAGATTTTAAGAGCCAGTTTTAGTTTTTTCTTACAGCTTTTGTTATGGGCAGAAATGACTTCCTCCACGGAGAAGCCTTTAAGGCTGGCAATTATGGCAAGGAGGATTGGACTAATCCATGGGGCTAAAACAAGAGTTTTGTCCCCAAAGCAATGGAGGTCCTTTTGTTTTACTTTTAAGCCACGTTGCAGGAGGAGGGCCTTAAGAGCCTGCAATTGCGGCGTCCTCTGGTGGGGAGGGAGGTTGCCCATTACGGTGTGGTGGTGTTTGGGGGCGGGCTAGGCTGGGACACTCCTGAATCAAAGAGACTGAGAAAATAATAACCCAGATCAAAAATTATAGCCCAAAGGATGATCATGCAAACTACAACTACTAATGCCGGGGCCAGCTGAGACAAATGGATAGAATGTTTAGGACCCACATATCTTGTGCTTAGTGGGAGACTTCCATGGGTCGTTACTCCACGGCTGTATGCCCATACGGTGTCTCCACCAGGGACGTATGACCCGTTCAGAAATGCAGGCGCCACAGATGTGGCTTGCTGGCAACCCGAAAGTGAAAGGAAAGAGAAAGGGAACGAAAAGATGTTGATAAGCAAGCACCGGTTACAGAAGCAAAGGTCAGAACATTAGATATGAAGACTACCTCATAACTTATGAGGGTACACTCACCCACAGACCGATTGGCCCATCAGCGTTCTTCCGCGTTCTTCCATCGGCAGGAAAGAGAGGTCCTCACACGGGGCACCAGTCTGCCAGTTCCTCCGGCAGGTAGGGCTGAAGAAGGAGCTGGTCCAGCCGGTCCCTTTTTGGGGCTGAGCGGGATGGTGAATGTCGGCGACCCAGAAACCCTCCTGCAAAGCAGGAACTTGTTTTATTGTAGTAGGAAGATGTTTATATAGCATCGAGAAAGAGGGTGGGTCCCAGGATGGGATAAAGGTGTAGGGGCCAATAGTATTTCACCACGTTAGCAGTAGCTGGGCGGAGGCAGTTTTGGCTTAGGCCTTGCTGAGTCACTCCTAAGCAGGAGTAATAGGCCAAAGACAGGTCGCCAAACTCTAGTCAGGCTCAGGAAGTTCCACTGGGCCTCGTGCCCGGGCCTCTTAGGGCCCAACAGGAGGGGTGGGCCACACCCTCTCTTCTCAAACTCCTGTTTTAGTGGTGAGAGGTTGAAAAGGAGCATTCACGGGACAGGGCCACAAGGAACCACAAGCATCGTTCAAGCCAGAGCACTGATAGGGCAGCACCGAGAAGAGGTGGACGTGGTTCTGTGGTGAGCACAAACCCACCGAGACCTGAAGGACAGGAGGAGGCCTCCCAGAGAGCTTCAGTGAACAGAAGACTCGGGCTGAGCGAGTGGGAAGGCCACTCACACAGAGAGAGCCAACTCACCCAGTGAGCAGGACCAGGGAAGCCAGGAAGTGGAGGCCATGTCTAGTGGGAAATGACGACCATCAAGTGCCACGTCTGGTCACCCACAGAGGTCACAGAGCTGTGCTGAACAAGGGTCTGACCAAGTGTCCTGGCACCAGGACAAAAGCTGCTTTCCTCTGAGAAGAGAGAAGAGACCCAGGTGCTGCTGAGTCAGCCAGCAGGGTACACCAGCCAGAGCCTCCCAGAATATGACTTCCCAGGGGAAGGGAAGGGAAGGGAAGGGAAGGGAAGGGAAGGGAAGGGAAGGGAAGGGAAGAGAAGAGAAGAGAAGAGAAGAGAAGAGAAGAGAAGAGAAGAGAAGAGAAGAGAAGAGAAGAGAAGGGAAGAAAAAAACAAGGCACACCCACAGCACCCAGGAGGGAAGTCCTTGCCTCAGATTCACAAGGCCTTCCTTGCGCCTTGTCGTAGTCACCTTCTCACTGCTGAGACAAAGCACCCAAACAAAAGCAGCTGATGGAAGGAAAGTTCTTATTTTGGCTTAAAGTCTCATGGAGAAGGTTCGTGATGGCAGGGGAAGCATGGCATGAGCAGAAGGTGGCCATTACTTCTGCCACAGCAGGTGGAAAATAGCAGCAAGAGAGTGAGCCAAATTCTAGCACAGGGGAGCTGGGTATCACACCCCTAGGACTACCGCCAGCAACACACCTCCCCCAGCAAGGCTCCACCTTCCAAACTGCTATCAGCTAAGGGCCAAGCATTCCAAACACATGCGTTTGTGGGGGACACACCTGCCAAGGCCTGCCTAGCCACAGCCCTCAGGAACACTCTCTGTGAGCAGGTGGGTTCATCTCCTGCAGTAGCCACAGAAGAGAGGCCCATCCCAGGACAAGGTGCCTGGGAGAAGCTGGGAGTTGAGTCTGCACTTGTGGGGTGGCCCATGAGGGCTGAGGAGCCAGGCCTTGCTCAGGAAGCATGAGTAGCTCTGAGCTAGAGCATCCTGAGCCATCTTTCCAAAGGCAGGAAGAGGGGAGGGAAGGTGACCACCTCAAGGCTAACAGCCACAGGAGGTGGGTGCACTCTGGCCATGTGGGCTGGGACGATGTGTGTATCTGTCTTGTTCACATGGGGTCATGGCGGACCTTGTTGGCCTCAGTCTTCCTGATCAGTAAGTTGTTCTGCGAGTTCTCTGTGGTCCCTGGGGAACACTGACCAGCAGGATATGCTCAGCCAGCTTCCCAGATCAGCAACGGACTCTCTTTTCCGGTTCTTACCTGCACCTGCCAGGTGAGGAGCTTGGGTGGCTTGTTTGGCCAGGTGTGGCGGCAGCTCCACCGGATCAGGCTGAGGCTCCATTTAGTTCTTCTGCCAGCACAGAGCACCATGCTGCAAAGACACCCTTCCTCTGCTGTTGAGAGCATGAGGCTGTTAAACCACAAGATCCTTTGGCTGGGGCAGGCTGTTTCAAAAACAGACCTGTTATGCAATCTGAAAGAAGAAATGTTACCACTTACCATGAAAATTATGCACAATTCCTTAACTGAATCCAGAATTCAGGGTGGGGGCGAGAGATCACACTTTTAAAGGCATTGTCTTAGTGTACACGGCAGCCAAGGGGCCTGGTGACGTAATACCTTATGACTCAATAAGAAGGGGCTCATTTGAATTAGAAATGAGGCTACTTAAATTGCAAATGTACAAAATTGAGACTCTACAGATATCTTTACTCTGCTAATGTATAGAATAAATGATCTCCTGATGTAATAAAGTCACTCCTCCTCTTTGTTTGCAGTCTGTATTAAAACTTCACTTGGATATGACTTTCAGGCAGGATTCCTAAAATGTTCCCTCACTTCAGTGAAAATCAACATCACTGGATTAAGTACAAGAAACAATAAAGAAGGTGGATGACATGTGTCATTAGGACTGTCTTAAACCTTTGTGTAAGAGAATGAATTATTCATTAAATTTTGTGGGAAGTCCTGGTGTTGCCAAAAACAAGGCGTTAGGGAAAGAAAAAGGCCAGTTTCTGAGGGGCTAGTTAATTTGTTCTGAGGTTAGGGCCCACTCTAGTCCAGGCTAACCTGGAACTCACACTGTAGCTCTAGGCTGGCCTTGGACTCACAGTGATCCTCCTACCTCTGCCTCTTGAGTCCTGGCATTAAATGTGCATCACCATGCCCAGCTAAGAGCCATATTTCCATAGACTGAAACTCTTGTGTCTTAGGGTCTGCTTTGCAGACTTGGGGTGCAATCAAGGTAGGGAGTGCCCCCATGAGAGAGTGCTCCTCAAGGCCTTTGCCCAGGAGGTGAAGCCACCTGCCTCCAGCCTCAGAGGAAGGGCCTCAAACTGCGGAATGTTCAAGTGGAGGTGGCAGGGACCCCCTTATGGTGGTAAGAACCAAAAGCCAAGGAAATTCTAAGGTAGCAGATGGAGTGCTCCCAGGGGATTAGATTCCCAGGCTGCTGTGGGCAGGGAATCTAACCCATACAGGGAGCACATCTCACAGGAAATTGTGTGACAATCTTTTCTGCTACTCATGGGGAGAATGACACCATTCACGGGTGCCCAACTGCAGCCCATGCATCACACATCCCAAGACACCTATGTATTGACTCATTATGTTTGTAGAGGACATCATGTCACAATGTCAAGAGATTGGACACCCTGATGTGATCCAATGTCATCCCTGAGGGAGGGAACCTCAAGCCAGGGAAAAGCACCTGGCCAGCAGTCTGTCCCTACCTCCTTGAGGGCCTCCTGGGGCCCAGAACCCCACTGCCAGGGTGAGGTTGGACTGGCTTCTGATTCCAGCCCGGGAAGCTCCAGATGCTCTTGTCGCTGGTCCTTGAGCCACGTGCAGTCCCCCAGGTGAGGATCTCAGGATGCTGTCACTCTCTCACATCTGGACAGAGGCCAGGATGGAAGAGCATCCAGCACCACAGCCCTCCAGCCTCCCCATTCCAGGCTGGGACGCCCCAGGCTGCCTGTTGCTAAGTCATTACAGCCCATTATTTTTCCTTCCCAGTTGATTGCTGTTGTGATTGTTTCTTTCTTTCTTGATGGTTCCAGTGTTTTCTTTTCCAAGTATGAGATGCCGAGGGAGGAAACCTGAGATACAATTTCTGTCTCTGCTCCCAGCACAGAACCCCCTTCAGGAACATGACCAGAAATATGTTGCCAGGAGGGGAGACAGGGGCAGTGGGTGGCACATGTATGTGGCAGTTTACAGCTGGGCCCAGATCTCTCGGGGAACTGTGAGACCATCCACTCTCACCTAGAGTTCTGCAGATTGCTAACATGCTGGCATGCCCACACACCTAATTTGGCACATCTGATAAATGTTATTTTACTTCTCTTTTCCACACGTACAGATTGTCGTGTCATATCCTTTCCCCTATTTTTTGTATACTTGCTGTTTTCTTATGAGTTGCTAAGAGATATTTATACTCATAATATATTTATTTAAGAACCCTTTACAAGACAAGATTGATGAGTTCTTTGAAGCAAATTGGAGTTCCAAGAAGGTGGGGGCTCTTTATTTTGACAACATGGGATCTGTCCTTTCTCACAAGTCTTTCTCAACTAGGCAAGGCTAGAGCTAAGGTCTGGCACTAGGAAGATGGCTCAGTGGATAAAGCACTTGCCACTCAAGCCTGAATTCCTGAGTTTGGATCCGAGATCTCACACAGAAGCCTGAAGTCATGGCAGGTTTCTGCAATCCCGGCACATTGGTAGCAAGATGGAAGGAAGAGATGGGAGAGTTTCCTGGAAGCATGAGGACCAGCTGGTCTTGAGGGGAGAGTTTCCTGGAAGCATGAGGACCAGCTGGTCTTGAGGGGAGAGTTTCCTGGAAGCATGAGGACCAGCTGGTCTTGAGGGGAGAGTTTCCTGGAAGCATGAGGACCAGCTGGTCTTGAGGGGAGAGTTTCCTGGAAGCATGAGGACCAGCTGGTCTTGAGGGGAGAGTTTCCTGGAAGCATGAGGACCAGCTGGTCTTGAGGGGAGAGTTTCCTGGAAGCATGGGACCAGCTGGTCTTGAGGGGAGAGTTTCCTGGAAGCATGAGGACCAGCTGGTCTTGAGGGGAGAGTTTCCTGGAAGCATGAGGACCAGCTGGTCTTGGAACCGCAATAGTGAAACGTTGAGAATGAGAGACCCGGCTCAAAGTAGAGGGCAAGGGCCAAACAAGGAAGCAGTCCTCTAACCTGCACGTGCGTGCCGTGACACGCACGGCCTGTACTTACACACATGTTCATGCACACACATGCACACTCACACATTAAACACACACACAAAGTGCTAAAGTCTGAATGACCCAGCTCCCCTTCCTCTTTGCCTCACTTCATGTCGGTGCAGATTTCTAGGTATTTGTTCACATGGAGTTAGTTTTACGAGATTTTAATTGTTATAAAAACAGACCCTCAGGCTGGAGAGATGGCTTAGTGGTCAAGGCACTTGCCTGCAAAGCCAAAGGACCCAGGTTCAACTCCCAGGACCCACATAAGCCAGATGAACAAGGGGGCACACTCATCTGGAGTTTGTTTGCAGTGGCTGGAGGCCCTGGCGTGCCCATTCCCTCCTTCCTTCTCTCTCTACCTGCCTGTTTCTGTATCTCTCTCTCCCAACTAAATAAATAAATAAAATTTTTTTTCATGTCTTTATCACAGTCCCACATAGTAAAATTCACTCCCATTTCAGACATGAGGAAGATGAAAAAGAGAGTTCAGTCCTGTACCCGAGATCCCTGTCAGGTAATGATGGGGGCTGGAAGTCCTTCGTTGCTGCATCTGCCAACCAGGTGTGCCCGGAGCTCTCGCAGCCAGAAGGGTCTCATTCATTCCAGCACCAAGGGACGTCTCACAGCCTGCAGTGCACTGGCTACCCTAGCCTATTTTTTATTGATTTATAATTTGACATGAGCATATAATGAATTTTGATCATAGGCCCTCCCGTTGCCTTCTCTTGGACCCCACCCTCTTCACTGAACTCCTCCTTCTCTACTGGTCCCTCTTCTACTTTGATGTCTCTTTTCTTCCTGTGTGCGGATGCCCACAGAGATTAACTTCTAATTGACTGGGGACCTCCAGGAGAATGGGTCACCTGCCACAACTTGTATATTATTCTAATCCAATGGCTTTTGTTGTCTGTCGGGCCTAAGTCACTCTCCATTGAACCTCATCTCTAGAGAACGTTGTCATGTCTACTTGAGCTATTTACCCCAAACAGTGTGGACATGTTCCAATGCCTGCTTGTCATTCTGCCATCCTGATGGCCCTCAGGCTCCTCTGGGAATGCTGACTGGGATTGTGCTTGGAGAGAAATGGCATTGTTTTAATATTGAGTTAATAATCCTTCCATTCATGTCTTATTTTATTCCTTTCAGTCAAACTTTATGAGTTGCCTCATATGGGATTGCAGGCTGTGAAGTTCCTTCCAGGGTGCTGTGTTTGGTTGATATCGTGAAGCCATTTGAATTATTATGCATCCCCGTGGCTTCAAATGCTTAGCATTTATGAAAACAGTGCTTCTGGCTTCTTTACTGGCCATTCTTCCTCATCTGCACTCACTCTTGTAGTTTTTAGTCTTCAGGTGATTCAGATGGACACACATGGGGAGTGTTTGTGTACACTGAAGCCACGTGTAAATTTTTCTGATAATAGAGTCATAGCTTTAATCAAATCTTTGACATTAAAGTGATCTTATAAACATTTTCTCTTAGCAATGATAAATTATATTAATATATTCCCTAACATTAAATCATTGTTTAATTCCTAAAATAAATCATGCTGGTACACAGGGTTAATTTTATAAAAATGCTAGTTTGGGCTGGAGAGATGGCTTAGCGGTTAAGGCACCTGCCTCCTAAGCCTAAGAATGCTGGTTCCAATCTCCAGGTCCCACATTTAGCCAGATGCAAAGTGACACAAGGGTGCAATGCTACACTTTACCACAAGGGGGCGCATACATCTGGATTTCATTCACAGCAGCTGAGAGGCTGCTGGTGTGCCCATCTCTATCTTCCTCTCCCTCTCTCTGTCTCTCTCTGTGTCTCTCTAAAAAAAAAAAAAAAAAAAAAAACGCTAGTCTGACTGTATGTCTGTTTGTGAGAGCTGCTGCCACAAACCAGATGGCTTTGACATCAAATCTCTTTGTCTCAGTTCTGGAGGCCAGAGCCCAAGCCTGCTCTGAAATGGGATGAGTTTCTCTGGGCGGGGTTGTGGCAAAGAGGCTCTAGGGAGCACTCACCTATCTTTCAGCCAGCTTCTGAGGCCCCCACAGCCCTTGACTTATAGCTACATCAATCCATTCCCCACCTCTGTCTTCACATGGCCATCCCCCCTCCCTGTCTGCGACTTCATACATCTCCCCTCCTCGTCCTCCTTCTTCAACTCCAATTAGGATTCATCACACTGGACCATCCATTATGATCCCATCTGTACTGAGCATGACTGCACTGGCCTCATTTCCAAAGAAAGTCAAAATCTGGGACTTACAGCCATGATTTCAAAAAATAAACACAATTAAAGCAATAATTACTCTTTACTTGCAAGTTTTGCTTTAAATATTCATAAGTATAGTTAGACTATCATGGGTTTGGAGGGTTGCAGGAAGTAATGAGTTTATGGGCTTGAGTTTAGTGTTATGTTAATTTCATAAGTTACTTTTAAAATAAATTTTCTTTATGTTCTTAAATAATGGGGCTAGGAAGATGGCTGAGTGGTTAAAGGCTCATGATTTAATAATGTACATAGATAATGTATAAAGTAATGGTGTTATTTTCCTTTAAGTTGGTAAAGCTCTTACACTTTAAAAATATTTTATTTGTTTTATTTATTTTTTACTTTTATTTATTTTATTTTTTATTGACAACTTCTTTTATTGTAGACAATATCCCATGGTACTTCCCTCCTTCTATTTTTATTTATTTATTTAAGAGAGAGAGGAGAGGGCATGCCAGGGCCTCTAACCACTGCAAATGAACTCCAGATGCATGTGTCACCTTGTGCATCTGGCTTATGTGGGTCCTAGGGAATTGAACTTGGGTCCTTTGGCTTTGTAGGCAAGCTCCTTAACTACTAAGCAATCTCTCCAGCCTGCTCTTATATGTAAAACCTCCTAGGATCTTAAATTTCCAGGTTGCAAAAATACTTTGGTGATGGTGAGAAGTGTAATGAGCTGCCCTGAGCCTCACAGACACCTAACCCACCTCTTTCCTTTACTCGCCACTCATCACAAAGGACACACGCTGACTTTACTCACACGAGGCTCCAAGATGAATGGAACTCCAGTCAGAGAGCAGAACAGCACTGTAAAGTGCAAAGTTGCAGTGATGGTGGTGGTGGTGACTAAAAGGGCCACAGGTTCTCATCGCTCCTGTACCAACCACAGAAATAAATATACAGAAGGTAAACTTTACATTACATGCCTTGTGGGATAAGTAAACACGTTTTTTTAAATTTATTTATTTATTTGACAGAGAAAGAGAGAGAGAATGGGTGAACTAGGGCCTCCAGCCACTGAAAACAAACTCAAGATGCATGCACCCCCTTGTGCATCTAGCTAACATGGGTCGTGGGGAATCAAACTTGGATCCTTTGGCTTTGCAGGCAAACAACTCAACTGCTAAGCCATCCCTTCAGCCCAGCAAACACATTTTTTTTTTTGTAAAATATATCATGACAACTGTCTGCTGGGAGTGAGGACTGTAGAGGAGACAGGTAATTGCAGAACAATGTCCATCTGTCCCTCAGGGCACCAGCGAGGTAGGTTCAGATGACAGACTTCAGTGCACTATCCAGTGAGGGCCAGACATGACCGAGGTAGGTTCAGATGACAGACTGCAGTGCACTATCCAGTGAGGGCCAGACATGACCGAGGTAGGTTCAGATGACAGACTTCAGTGCACTATCCCGTGAGGACCAGACATGACAGAAAGCATGAAAGGGAAGCAAAACTACACCAGCCAAACACAGGAACCAGATGCTAGAACTAAGAAAAACTCAGAAATTTTTTTTTAAATCACTGAAGCCGGGTGTGGTGGTGCACACCTTTAATCCCAGTACTTGGGAGGCAGAGGTAAGAGGATCGCCATGAGTTCAAGGCCACCCTGAGTCTACATAGTGAATTCAGGTCAGCTTGGACTAGAGTGAGACCTTACCTTTTAAAACCAAAAACCAAAAAAAAAAAAAAAAGAAAGAAAAGAAAGAAAAGCAAAATCATTGGGTAAATGAAAATGAGCTACAAGAAGCATGGATGGAGCACTTGACACATTTAGGGGAAAAAGTTTAAAACAAATTTATAATAAAATGATCAATATACAATATTCTATAAATAAATAAATATGAATGTAGGAGGCAATTCCATGGTGGGGGGGGAGTGGCAAATACTAAAGACAGAAAAAGAAGAGTGTCCATACAGACAGACAGCCCAGTGAGGGCATCTCAGCAGGCACCAAAACCTGCGTGGCATTATTTATAAATTGATTTAGGGGTTGGGGATTTAGCTCAGTGCATGAGCACTTGCCTAGCACAAGGCCCTGGGTTCCGTCTTCAGCACTGAAAAAAAAAGACAAAAATCTCAAAAAGACCAAAAAGAAAAAAAAAAAAAAAAAAAAAAGGGAACTAGAACTCGATTGAAAGCTGTTGTACTTTAACTATACTCTGTACCGTTGATAAGACAGAGCAGACCTAACACCAAGACCCAGATTCCTAAAATTACTAAATTTTTACAGAAAAAAATCTTTTAAGCATCTAGATAAATATAGCAAGATATTATAAAGAAATAAAAATAGAAATTTTTATACTTTTTATTATTTGCAAACAGAAAGAGATAAAAGAGAGACAGAGAGAATGGGCTCTTTAGGGCCTCCAGCCACTGCAAATGAACTCCAGGTACATGCACCATTTTGTACATCTGGCTTTATGTGGGTCCTGGAGAATCGAATGTGTGTCACTAGGCTTTGCGGGCAAGAGCCTTAACCACTTAGCCATCTTTCCAGCCTGATTCTTTCTGTTTTGACAGCAAAGCTTTATGCCAGGAATAACTTAGATACTCTATTTACTATGTTAACAGAAAAGTATGAAGCAAATATCACATATACATGATACACAGAAAAACTCGCTTTCCTGTGTAAAAGATACGGCTTGTCCATGCTGAGGACTTGAGGAATGCGGTTCTCCTGCCCACGCTGAGGAGCACAGCTGGGCCAGCCTCACACAAACCACCACGGAGACTAAGGCCATCTACAGGGTGGTGGCACAGCCACCTGTGGGACTAAGAAAGGAGGGAAACTCAAAATAGAAGAAAAAGAGAGACTAATGGAGAGAGGGAGGGGATATGATGGAGACTGGAGTTCTAAAAAGGAATGGGGGGAGGGGAGGGAAATATCAGGTGGGTTTTTTGTATGTAAGTATAAAAGTTGTCAATAAAAATAATAATAAAAAAAAGAAAAAGAAAAGAAAAGAGGGAAAGGTCAGACATGCTAGCTCTGTGAGCTGACAATACATACTACCCTCATTTTAATATGTGGGTAGGAACACAAATAGGGAAAAAAGATTTGGGTCTTTTAAATAATCGTACCTGCAGTGGTATATTGAGATTGGCGGGCACTCGGCACACATAGATGTGCTAGTTGTGTTCAGAACACCACCACGCACAGCGGAAGGTCAAACCAATGAGTGAAGTCCCGGGCTTTGGTCCCGGAATCTTGGATGTCTCACACTGTTGCTGAGGTGCTCCGTGCTGGAGGAAGTCTCAGGTGTTGCTGAGGTGCTCTGTGCTGGAGAAAGTCTCAGGTGTTGCTGAGGTGCTCCGTGCTGGAGGAAGTCTCAGGTGTTGCTGAGGTGCTCCATGCTGGAGGAAGTCTCAGGTGTTGCTGAGGTGCTCTGTGCTGGAGGAAGTCTCAGGTGTTGCTGAGGTGCTCCGTGCTGGAGGAAGTCTCAGGTGTTGCTGAGGTGCTCCGTGCTGGAGGAAGTCTCAGGTGTTGCTGAGGTGCTCCATGCTGGAGGAAGTCTCAGGTGTTGCTGAGGTGCTCCATGCTGGAGGAAGTCTCAGGTGTTGCTGAGGTGCTCCGTGCTGGAGGAAGTCTCAGGTGTTGCTGAGGTGCTCCATGCTGGAGAAAGTCTCTGTGCTGGAGGAAGTCTCAGGTGTTGCTGAGGTGAGGTGTCTCAGGTGTTGCTGCTGGAGGAAGTCTCAGGTGTTGCTGAGGTGCTCCGTGCTGGAGGAAGTCTCAGGTGTTGCTGAGGTGCTCTGTGCTGGAGGAAGTCTCAGGTGTTGCTGAGGTGCTCCATGCTGGAGAAAGTCTCAGGTGTTGCTGAGGTGCTGCCGTGTGCTGGAGGAAGTCTCAGGTGTTGCTGAGGGTGCTCTGTGCTGGAGGAAGTCTCAGGTGTTGCTGTCTCAGGGTGCTCTGTGCTGGAGGAAGTCTCAGGTGTTGCTGGGTGCTCTGTGCTGGAGGGTGCTCTGTGCTGGAGGAAGTCTCAGGTGTTGCTGAGGTGCTCCATGCTGGAGGAAGTCTCAGGGGTTGCTGAGGGTGCTGAGGTCCATGCTGGAGAAAGTCTCAGGTGTTGCTGAGGTCAGGTGTTGCTGAGGTGCTCCGTGCTGGAGGAAGTCTCAGGGGTTGCTGAGGTGCTCCATGCTGGAGGAAGTCTCAGGTGTTGCTGAGGTGCTCCATGCTGGAGAAAGTCTCAGGTGTTGCTGGGGTTGCTGGAGGTGCTCAGGTGTGCTGGAGCTGGAGGAAGTCTCAGGTGTTGCTGAGGTGCTGGAGGAAGTCTCAGGTGTTGCTGGAGGAAGTCTCAGGTGTTGCTGAGGTGCTCCATGCTGGAGAAAGTCTCAGGGGTTGCTGAGGTGCTCTGTGCTGGAGGAAGTCTCAGGTGTTGCTGAGGTGCTCTGTGCTGGAGGAAGTCTCAGGTGTTGCTGAGGTGCTCCATGCTGGAGAAAGTCTCAGGGGTTGCTGAGGTGCTCTGTGCTGGAGGAAGTCTCAGGTGTTGCTGAGGTGCTCTGTGCTGGAGGAAGTCTCAGGTGTTGCTGAGGTGCTCCATGCTGGAGAAAGTCTCAGGGGTTGCTGAGGTGCTCTGTGCTGGAGGAAGTCTCAGGTGTTGCTGAGGTGCTCCGTGCTGGAGGAAGTCTCAGGTGTTGCTGAGGTGCTCCATGCTGGAGAAAGTCTCAGGTGTTGCTGAGGTGCTCCGTGCTGGAGGAAGTCTCAGGTGTTGCTGAGGTGCTCCATGCTGGAGGAAGTCTCAGGTGTTGCTGAGGTGCTCTGTGCTGGAGGAAGTCTCAGGTGTTGCTGAGGTGCTCCATGCTGGAGAAAGTCTCAGGGGTTGCTGAGGTGCTCTGTGCTGGAGGAAGTCTCAGGTGTTGCTGAGGTGCTCCGTGCTGGAGGAAGTCTCAGGTGTTGCTGAGGTGCTCCATGCTGGAGAAAGTCTCAGGGGTTGCTGAGGTGCTCTGTGCTGGAGGAAGTCTCAGGTGTTGCTGAGGTGCTCTGTGCTGGAGGAAGTCTCAGGTGTTGCTGAGGTGCTCCATGCTGGAGAAAGTCTCAGGTGTTGCTGAGGTGCTCTGTGCTGGAGAAAGTCTCAGGTGTTGCTGAGGTGCTCTGTGCTGGAGGAAGTCTCAGGTGTTGCTGAGGTGCTCTGTGCTGGAGGAAGTCTCAGGTGTTGCTGAGGTGCTCCATGCTGGAGGAAGTCTCAGGGGTTGCTGAGGTGCTCCGTGCTGGAGGAAGTCTCAGGTGTTGCTGAGGTGCTCCATGCTGGAGGAAGTCTCAGGTGTTGCTGAGGTGCTCCATGCTGGAGGAAGTCTCAGGTGTTGCTGAGGTGCTCCATGCTGGAGAAAGTCTCAGGTGTTGCTGAGGTGCTCCGTGCTGGAGGAAGTCTCAGGTGTTGCTGAGGTGCTCCGTGCTGGAGGAAGTCTCAGGTGTTGCTGAGGTGATGCTGGAGGAAGTCTCAGGTGTTGCTGAGGTGCTCTGTGCTGGAGGAAGTCTCAGGTGTTGCTGAGGTGCTCCGTGCTGGAGGAAGTCTCAGGTGTTGCTGAGGTGCTCTCAGGTGTTGCTGAGGTGCTCATGTGCTGGAGGAAGTCTCCTGGAGGAAGTCTCAGGTGTTGCTGAGGTGCTCCGTGCTGGAGAAGAAGTCTCAGGTGTTGCTGAGGTGCTCCGTGCTGGAGGAAGTCTCAGGTGTTGCTGAGGTGCTGAGGTGTCTCGTGCTGGAGGAAGTCTCAGGTGTTGCTGAGGTGCTCCATGCTGGAGGAAGTCTCAGGTGTTGCTGAGGTGCTCCGTGCTGGAGGAAGTCTCAGGTGTTGCTGAGGTGCTCTGTGCTGGAGGAAGTCTCAGGTGTTGCTGAGGTGCTCCGTGCTGGAGGAAGTCTCAGGTGTTGCTGAGGTGCTCCGTGCTGGAGGAAGTCTCAGGTGTTGCTGAGGTGCTCCATGCTGGAGGAAGTCTCAGGTGTTGCTGAGGTGCTCCGTGCTGGAGGAAGTCTCAGGGGTTGCTGAGGTGCTCCATGCTGGAGAAAGTCTCAGGTGTTGCTGAGGTGGAAGTCTCTGAGGTGCTCCGTGCTGGAGGAAGTCTCAGGTGTTGCTGAGGTGCTCCGTGCTGGAGGAAGTCTCAGGTGTTGCTGAGGTGCTCTGTGCTGGAGGAAGTCTCAGGTGTTGCTGAGGTGGTGCTCAGGTGTTGCGTGCTGGAGGAAGTCTCAGGTGTTGCTGAGGTGCTGTGCTGGAGGAAGTCCAGGTGTGCTGGAGGAAGTCTCAGGGTTGCTGGAGGAAGTCTCAGGGTGCTGAGGTGCTCTGTGCTGGAGGAAGTCTCAGGTGTTGCTGAGGTGCTGGAGGAAGTCTCAGGTGTTGCTGAGGTGCTGCCGTGCTGGCTGGAAGTCTCAGGTGTTGCTGAGGTGCTCCGTGCTGGAGGAAGTCTCAGGTGTTGCTGAGGTGCTCCGTGCTGGAGGAAGTCTCAGGTGTTGCTGAGGTGCTGAGGTCCGTGCTGGAGGAAGTCTCAGGTGTTGCTGAGGTGCTCCGTGCTGGAGGAAAGTTGCTCAGGTGTGTTGCTGAGGCTGCTGGAGGAAGTCTCAGGTGTTGCTGCTGGGTGTCTCAGGTGTTGCTGAGGTGCTCTGTGCTGGAGGAAGTCTCAGGTGTTGCTGAGGTGCTCCGTGCTGGAGGAAGTCTCAGGTGTTGCTGAGGTGCTCCATGCTGAGAAAGTCTCAAGTCTCAGGTGTTGCTGAGTCTCAGGTGTTGTGTGCTGGAGGAAGTCTCAGGTGTTGCTGAGGTGTTGCTGAGGTGCTCCATGCTGGAGAAAGTCTCAGGTGTTGCTGAGTGCTGGAGGAAGTCTCAGGTGTTGCTGAGGTGCTCTGTGCTGGAGGAAGTCTCAGGTGTTGCTGAGGTGCTCTGTGCTGGAGGAAGTCTCAGGTGTTGCTGAGGTGCTGAGGTGCTGGAGAAAGTCTCAGGGGTTGCTGAGGTGCTCTGTGCTGGAGGAAGTCTCAGGTGTTGCTGAGGTGCTCCGTGCTGGAGGAAGTCTCAGGTGTTGCTGAGGGTGCTGGAGGAAGTCTGTGCTGGAGGAAGTCTCAGGTGTTGCTGAGGTGCTCCATGCTGGAGAAAGTCTCAGGTGTTGCTGAGGTGCTCTGTGCTGTGCTCTGTGCTGGAGAAGTCTCAGGGGTTGCTGAGGTGCTCCGTGCTGGAGGAAGTCTCAGGTGTTGCTGAGGTGCTGGAGGAAGTCCAGGTGTTGCTGGAGGAGGAAGTCTCAGGTGTTGCTGAGGTGCTCCATGCTGGAGGAAGTCTCAGGTGTTGCTGAGGTGCTCCATGCTGGAGGAAGTCTCAGGTGTTGCTGAGGTGCTCTGTGCTGGAGGAAGTCTCAGGTGTTGCTGAGGTGCTCCATGCTGGAGAAAGTCTCAGGGATTGCTGAGGTGCTCCGTGCTGGAGGAAGTCTCAGGTGTTGCTGAGGTGCTCCGTGCTGGAGGAAGTCTCAGGTGTTGCTGAGGTGCTCTGTGCTGGAGGAAGTCTCAGGTGTTGCTGAGGTGCTCCATGCTGGAGAAAGTCTCAGGTGTTGCTGAGGTGCTCCGTGCTGGAGGAAGTCTCAGGTGTTGCTGGAGGAAGTCTCAGGTGTTGCTGAGGTGCTCCGTGCTGGAGGAAGTCTCAGGTGTTGCTGAGGTGTGCTGGAGGAAGCAGGTGTTGCTGAGGTGCTCTGTGCTGCTGAGGTGCTCTGTGCTGGAGTCTCAGGGTTTGCTGAGGTGCTCCGTGCTGGAGGAAGTCTCAGGTGTTGCTGAGGTGCTCCTTGCTGGAGGAAGTCTCAGGTGTTGCTGGGTGTTGCTGAGGTGCTGGAGAAAGTCCTGAGGTGCTCTGTGCTGGAGAAAGTCTCAGGTGTTGCTGAGGGTGCTCCGTGCTGGAGGAAGTCTCAGGTGTTGCAGTGTGTTGCTGAGGGTGCTCTGAGGTGTTGCTGAGGTGCTCTCAGGTGCTGGAGGAAGTCTCAGGTGTTGCTGAGGTGGTGCTCCATGCTGGAGAAAGTCTCAGGGTCTCAGGTGTTGCTGAGGTGCTCTGTGCTGGAGGAAGTCTCAGGTGTTGCTGAGGTGTTGCTGAGGTGCTCTGTGCTGGAGGAAGTCTCAGGTGTTGCTGAGGTGCTCCATGCTGGAGAAAGTCTCAGGTGTTGCTGAGGTGCTCTGTGCTGTGAGGAAGTCTCTGCTGAGGTGTTGCTGGAGGAAGTCTCAGGTGTTGCTGAGGTGCTCCATGCTGGAGAAAGTCTGGAGGAAGGGGTTGCTGAGGTGTTGCTGAGGTGCTCTGTGCTGGAGGAAGTCTCAGGTGTTGCTGAGGTGCTCCGTGCTGGAGGAAGTCTCAGGTGTTGCTGAGGTGCTCCATGCTGGAGAAAGTCTCAGGGGTTGCTGAGGTGCTGGAGGAAGTCTCAGGTGTTGCTGAGGTGCTCCGTGCTGGAGGAAGTCTCAGGTGTTGCTGTCTCAGGTGTTGCCATGCTGGAGAAAGTCTCAGGTGTTGCTGAGGTGCTCCATGCTGGAGAAAGTCTCAGGTGTTGCTGAGGTGCTCCGTGCTGGAGGAAGTCTCAGGGGTTGCTGAGGTGCTCCATGCTGGAGAAAGTCTCAGGTGTTGCTGAGGTGCTCCGTGCTGGAGGAAGTCTCAGGGGTTGCTGAGGTGCTCCGTGCTGGAGGAAGTCTCAGGTGTTGCTGAGGTGCTCCGTGCTGGAGGAAGTCTCAGGTGTTGCTGAGGTGCTCCATGCTGGAGGAAGTCTCAGGGGTTGCTGAGGTGCTCTGTGCTGGAGGAAGTCTCAGGGGTTGCTGAGGTGCTCCGTGCTGGAGGAAGTCTCAGGTGTTGCTGGGGTTGCTGAGGTGCTGCTGAGGTGCTGCTGGAGGAAGTCTCAGGGGTTGCTGAGGTGCTCCTGAGGTGCTGCTGGAGGAAGTCTCAGGTGTTGCTGAGGTGCTCAGGTGTTGCTGAGGTGTGCTGGAGGAAGTCTCAGGTGTTGCTGAGGTGCTCTGTGCTGGAGGAAGTCTCAGGTGTTGCTGAGGTGCTCCTGAGGTGCTGGAGGAAGTCTCAGGTGTTGCTGAGGTGTTGCTCGTGCTGGAGGAAGTCTCAGGTGTTGCTGAGGTGCTCCATGCTGGAGGAAGTCTCAGGTGTTGCTGAGGTGCTCCATGCTGGAGGAAGTCTCAGGGGTTGCTGGGGTTGCTGAGGTGCTCCATGCTGGAGAAAGTCAGGTGTTGCAGGTGTTGCTGAGGTGCTCCGTGCTGGAGGAAGTCTCAGGTGTTGCTGAGGTGCTCTGTGCTGGAGGAAGTCTCAGGTGTTGCTGAGGTGCTCCATGCTGGAGAAAGTCTCAGGGGTTGCTGAGGTGCTCTGTGCTGGAGGAAGTCTCAGGTGTTGCTGAGGTGTCTCAGGTGTTGCTGAGGTGCTCGTGCTGGAGGAAGTCTCAGGTGTTGCTGAGGTGCTCCTGTGCTGGAGGAAGTCTCAGGTGTTGCTGAGGGTGTCTCAGGTGTTGCGTGCTGGAGGAAGTCTCAGGTGTTGCTGAGGTGCTCCAGGTGTTGCTGGAGGAAGTCTCAGGTGTTGCTGAGGTGCTCCGTGCTGGAGGAAGTCTCAGGTGTTGCTGAGGTGCTCTGTGCTGGAGAAAGTCTCAGGGGTTGCTGAGGTGCTCCGTGCTGGAGGAAGTCTCAGGGGTTGCTGAGGTGCTCTGTGCTGGAGCAAGTCTCAGGTGTTGCTGAGGTGCTCTGTGCTGGAGAAAGACCCTTCAGATGTGAAATAGGAAGAAGCCACACAAGACCTGATGGGCCTGACTTTGAGTTGGGGAGGCAAACGGCCAAGTCAGGTCTGTGTAGCAGTAATGAGCAAACTCAGGCCCGAAAGAACATCAGGAAATGTCTTCCCTTCCTCAGACAGGGTCTCCAAGCATATACAGGAGCTTCACAGCAGGGTGTGCATGCTGGAGTGGAAGCTGAGGAGCCCCTGGGTTGTGCCCAGGGTCAGGAGCCAGGCATAAACAAGTTCTCGTTAGGCAAAGATGGGACAAGTTGTGTTTCAGGAATGAAGTACTTTTAATTGGCTAACACCTGTCAAATAAATCCTGTCCAGAAATTTACAAGAAAAATCATTGGATGTGTGTTTGAGGAATCACTTTGTCTCCGTTCATTATCTTGAAAACCAGCAAAGAGAATCAAGCTTACCAGCCCACTGCTCCACAAGCCATGCCGCTCAGTTCGTCAGTGGATGCTCGGACACCAGGAGGGCTAGCCGTCTTGTCACACACAGTGGACCCCTGACTCTCTTCATACTTACAGAGAGAAGCAGTCTGATGGTGTGCCTCCCAATAAGGAACAAATGTCATTTTTAACCTAGACATCCTTCAGCTTGGGTTCTAAGAGCCCCAACATGAGGGGCAGAGTGCAGAGAAAGGAGCAATGTCACCCCGCAGCCCTGCAAACAGCACACGCTGCGGGTTCTACTGCACACAGGCTATGTGGAGGGGGAAAGCGTGCAGACAGAAACAGGGGTCAAGTTAGAAGGACACAGGCGGGGCTGTGCCCACAGCGCAGGCAGTCACCCTGAGCAGAAAGCCACTGGCCAGGCCAGAAATGAATCCTGCTGCTGTGGGCATCTCCACCCCGCACAGGACAAGATATGCCAAAAGCACATGATGACTTCCTGACATCTGATCACAACACTAACTTGAGACTGGACATCAGCAACTTTGTCCAAACAGAAGGGTTGATGGGGAGCACCAATGAGCAGGCCACATCGTCTCGTTGCATGACTCTGGCCTTGGGGCGTGAGAGGGCCAGGCGTAGGTGATAACTAGGTATGGCTGAGCACTAACAAAATGTGTATTGGAAAACCAGATTTTTGCTGTTAATTTGTCTTAAAGGATAACAAAGGCCTTCTTGGTTCTCACCCATCCAGTCACTTACAGAGAACTACCGGTCGACAGCACTCTTGGCTAGACAACACAGGTTACACGGAGCCTACGTGTAAGCAGGGAAGATAATGATCCTTGTTTGTGTGTAGTTGTGAACGAACTGGGTTGGGAGCAGATCCATGTTCTGAGAGCACGGTCATGCAGATGGACATTGATACCATGTGACACTGATATTCACCCTGTGGGTCAAGTTCACATGAGCAATGCAGGGCCATAGGAATCCAGAGCTGTCTTCTTGATGCTCCTTCATGCATAAACAAACAAAGGTGCCTGTCAAACCTGAGGAGCGTTCTTAGCAATGGAGCAGCAGGCACCAGCGAAACTCTGACCATGTGACAATTGTGCAATCAGATGCCTTGTGGCGAAGCCTCAGCAGGAAGCCTGGCCCACCCGTGCTGGAGGAACTCTTGGGCCACCGCTGTGGGGCAGGAAAGCCAGAGCTAGCTGAGGGCTGCACATGGGACACGGCGACCTGGCATAGTGAGTGACGGCCACCCAGAGGAGGGGAAAGCTGCAGGTCAGGGCTAGGCTAGGCTTGCTCTGCAACAGTGCTTCCTAACTACAGACTGACACACGGACGCTGTGAGGTTGGATGTGTCAACTTGACAGGATTTAGCATCACCATGAAAACAATCGTCTGTGAGAGCTTTTCTGAACTAGGTGGAGTGAAGTAGAGGACCCGCACAACTGGCTAGGGTCTGAATAAAAAGGGGAGAGTTAGCCGCGCTCCATGTGAGCAGTCGCCATGCCTTCCCCGCCGTGATGGACTGCAACCTTGAACTACAGGCTGAAACAGCGCCTTTCCTTCCTTACGTTGCTTCTGGCCAGGTGTTTGGTCACGGCAACGAGGAAGTAAGTAATGCCGGTGGCAAGCTGGAGACAGGGCGGAAGACCCACACAGCACCACTCCGTGGGTGGAGCTCTGCTTACTTAGCCCAGGTAGAAAATCATGAGGCAGAATTCACATATGAGGCAGCCCCTGGGTAGCACAGAGAATAAGGAACTGACCCATGAGGTCCTGTGTACAAGACTCAGGCACCAGAGGAAATCTACTTTGATGTGGATTTCCTAATGTGGTTCCCCCGAGCGTTGAAAGCTGGAAATTATCTTATTTTTGAGCATTGAGCATATGCCTTCTACAGGTGGCTTGGGTTCCCGAGGGGCGACTCTGCACCAGCTCTGATGTATGTTTGGAAAGCTTCAGAAGGCACCAGCCCCTGGGAGCCCCCGTGGCTACCCGCCTGCTCCCATAGCACTGCTCCTACAGATGTAGACACAGCAGAGCAGCAGCCTCCCCTCATCTACACCCTATCTGCCACAATGGAGGTCCACACTGAAGACCATCAACCCAGCATACATGCAGACAGACGCTGACCTAACCCTGCTCAGAACAATGCCCCCCGGCCAGGTGTCTGATCTAGCAGTACCTGTAATTAACTTGAATAGAAGAAGGCAATCGGTACCTTCCCCGTAATGATGCCTAAAACGTCGTCTTTTGTCTTCCACACACCCACGTCCCACTGAAGCTCCAGCAAGCTGCCTCCAATAAAGCAAAAATTACATTTGCACAAGACTGGTTGGTTGTATTTCCTTATAGGAAAAACACATAGAAGCCGACATCGAGAAGGGACTTCTCAACATTATTACAGAGCAGCAAATGTTGTCACTGTGGGGCTCAGAGAGAAGCAAATCCCAGCCACAAGCCTTGCCTCATACTTGGAAAAGTGAATTATCAATCGCAGGGACTGTTCATCACAGACAAATAACAAAACCACATCCCCAGACCAACAAAGCCTAGTACTATTTTTTTTTTTTACCAAAATAAAGAGAAGTTTTCATTTCATACTATGTTCACACAAAAGGGGAATGAAAATATTGATTCCTTGGTTGTCTGGGACAAATATGACTTCCAGATTTGACATCCCTATCACGGTGCAGGTAAGCAGTTCATAAATAGTCCGTCAGATGGCATGTGGAGAGCGGAGATTTATATGTGGTGTTAATGGGGTTAGTTCTGGAAAAAATGCATGGTGAGTTTATTGTCATAAGCTCTGAGCTCTTTGGGAGGTGACAGCTTCCCCGTATAAGAAAAGCGACCAAAATATCCCAGCAGACTTGCTCGTGGGCTTGGTGCATGTTCTCCCAAGGTGTGGCCAGATTGTTTCAGATGGATGAGAAGAATAAATGGTCCTATGCAGAGAAGAGCTCAAACACGAGCCCAAGCAGGATTGTTGAGGCCCTACTACCATTTCAATATATCCCCCAAATTTCACATGTTGGAAACATAATCCCTACACAGAGTTAGTGCCATTTGGAGGTGATGCCATGGGAAGGTAGCTGGGGCCAGGAGGTCTCTTCCCACACAAATGGAATTAATGGGTTGGTGGGTTAAGGACCCATGGGCTATTGAGAGAGTGGCTTTGCTATGACAGCAGCCCTCCCTTACACACTTGTCCCCACCTCCAGGGGATGTGCTCAGCAGTGTCATGCAGCCTCCAAGACCTCACTGGACACTGAGCTGATGTGGTGCCTGGATCTCCCGGCCTCTAGAAAAATGAGCCATTTCATAAAAACTTGTTCTTGACAAATCACCTATCTGTGGTGATTGGTAACAAGAGACTATATATTATATGTGATGGCTGACAGAGAGGCTCTGTGACAAAGACAAAACCTGCTGAGGAGTGACTGTGGGAGACTCCTCCACCTGCAGTGCTCCCCGTCATTCAGAGGGCCTCTGTCCTGCCCTCGTAGATTCGGTGATTTGGGATCCACTCCCTTGTCAGTCCAGCTCAGCTTTACCAGGACTTCTTAGGGGAAAGGAGGCCTTGACCAGGTCCCAAATACCCTAAGGTAGTAGGCTCATCTGACATGGCACTGGGTAGGAACTGAAATGTCCTAGGTGTCCTCAAAGCACACGTTGTGGCTGATGCCACTGGTCCTATAGAACCTCTCAAACAATGCACCTCTCAAAAGTCCAGCACCTCTCAGACCCCTTGAGCTCTTTCACCCTCAAACCTTAGGACTTGGTGCTGGTTCCAAAGAAGAGGACTAGAAACAAGTGCCTTGGACAAACTCACAGGACCCAGCTCCAGACAAGCTGGGAACTCAAGTCAACATCATTTGTTCTCGCTATGTGGGTACTGCCCACAATTGGTCCATGCAGAAGCCAAAGCCAGAAGACTGCACTCAGTAGAGAGCTACTAATTCCCACCTAAATGCTCTAAAGCATCCGCAGTGTAGAGATAAGCCATGAATCAACCAATTCACCTCCAGAAGCACCGGTGGGAGGCACTCAGAGTCCTGTGCATCAGCTATGCACAGAAGAGAGAACAGGTCCTGAGGCTTGTGTGTCTGCTGTGGAGGGGGGTATTGTGCAGGGGCATGGTGTGCAGATCCCTGATGCTATGTTGGCAGATGGGACTCACAGGCCAATGTCCCCACAAATTCCTACAGACCACTCTGAAACGCACACCAGGTCCTTGGAAAGCAAATACTCCTCCAAAGGTAGATGAGTGGAAGAGCAATGAGAGACTATGAGGAGGAGAGAGGTCATGAAGTGGAAGAGAAATGAGAAGAGGTGAAGAGGAGAGGGGTTGTGCAGTGAAGGAGCAATGAGAGAAGATGAGGAGGAGAGGGTTCATGCAGTGGAAGAACAATGAGAGAAGATGAGGAGGAGAGAGGTCATGCAGTGGTGGAGCAATGAGAGAACATGAGAAGGAGAGGGGTCATACAGCAGAAGAACAATGAGAGAAGATGAGGAGGACAGGGGTCGTGCAGGGGAAGAGCAATGAGAGAGATGAGGAGAGGGGTCGAGCAGTGGGAGAACAATGAGAGAAGATGAGGAGGAAAGGGGTTGTGCAGTGGAGGAGCAATGAGAGAAGATGAGGAGGAGAGAGGTTGTGCAGTGGGAGACGAATGAGAGAAGATGAGGAGGAGAGGGGTCGAGCAGTGGAGGAGAAATGAGAGAAATGAGGAGGAGAGGGGTAGTGCAGTGGGAGAACAATGAGAGAAGATAGGGGGAGCGAGGTCATGCAGTGGGAGAACAATGAGAGAAGAAGAGGAGGAGAGGGGTCATGCATTGGAGGAGCAATGAGAGAAGATGAGCAGGAGAAGGGTCATGCAATGGAGGAGCAATGAGAGAGGATGAAGAGAGGTCATGCAGTGGAGGAGCAATGAGAGATGAGGAGGAGGAGAGGAGTCATGGAGTGGAGGAGCCATGAGAGAAGATGAGGAGGAGAGGGGTCGTGCAGTGGAAGAACAACGAGAGAAGATGAGGAGGAGAGGGGTCGTGCAGTGGCAGAGCAATGAGAGAAGATGAGGAGGAGAGGGTTTGTGCAGTGGGAGAATAAAGAAAGAAGATGAGAAGGAGAAGGGTCATGCAGTGGAGGAGCAATGAGAGAAGATGAGGGGTAGAGGGGTCGGGTAGTGGGAGAAGAATGGGAGAAGATGAGGAGGAGAGGGGTCATGCACTGGAAAAACAAACAGAGAAGATGAGGGGGAGAAGGTTCGTGCAGTGGAGGAGCAATGAGAGAAGTAGATGGGGAGAGTGGTCTGCAGTGGGAGAACAATGGGAGAAGATGAGGAGGAGAGGGGTTGTGCAGTGGAGGAGCCATGAGAGAAGATGAGGAGGAGAGGGGTCATGCAGTGGGAGAACAATGAAAGAAGATGAGGAGGAGAGGGTTCCTGCAGTGGAGGAGCAATGAGATAAGATGAGGAGGAGAGGGTTTGTGCAGTGGGAGAACAAGGAGAGAAGATGAGGAGGAGAGGGGTCATGCAGTGGAGGAGCAATGAGAGAAAATGAGGGGGAGAGGGGTCGGGTAGTTGGAGAAGAATGGGAGAAGATGAGGAGGAGAGGGGTCCTGCAGTGCAGGAGCAATGAGAGAAGATGAGGAGGAGAGGGGTTGTTCAGTGGGAGAACAAGGAGAGGAGATGAGGAGGGGAGGGGTCGTGCAGTGGAGGATCAATGAGAGAAGATAAGGGGGAGAGGGGTTGTGCAGTGGAAGAAGAATGAGAGAAGATGAGGAGGAGAGGGTTCGTGCAGTGGGAGAACAATGAGAGAAGACAAGGAGGAGAGGGGACGTGCAGTGGAGGAGAAATGAGATCAGATGAGGAGGAGAGTGGTCCTGCAGTGGAGGAGCAATGAGATAAGATGAGGAGGAGAGGGGTTGTGCAGTGGAGGATCAATGAGAGAAGACGAGGGGGAGAGGGGTTGTGCAGAGGAGGAGCAATGAGAGAAGATGAGGAGGACAGGGGACATGTAGTGGAAGAAGAATGAGAAAAATGAGGAGGAGAAGGGTCGTGCAGTGGAAGAGCAATGAGAGAAGATGAGGAGGAGAGGGGTCGTGCAGTGGGAGAACAATGAGAGAAGATAAGGAGGAGAGGGGACGTGCAGTGGAGGAGAAATGAGATCAGATGAGGAGGAGAGTGGTCCTGCAGTGGAGGAGCAATGAGAGAAGATGAGGGGGAGAGGGGTTGTGCAGTGGAGGAGCAATGAGAGAAGATGAGAAGGACAGGGGACGTGCAGTGGAAGAAGAATAAGAAAAATGAGGAGGAGAAGGGTCGTGCAGTGGAAGAGCAATGAGAGAAGATGAGGAGGAGAGGGGTCGTGCAGTGGAGGAGCAATGAGAGAAGATGAGGAGGACAGGGGACGTGCAGTGGAAGAAGAATGAGAAAAATGAGGAGGAGGGGGTCGTGCAATGGAAGAGCAATGAGAAAAGAGGAGGAGGAGAGGGGTCGTGCAGAGGAAGAACAATGAGAGAAAATGAGGAGGAGAGGGGTCATGTAGTGGAGGAGCAATGAGAGAAGATGAGGGGGAGAAGGGTCGTGCAGTGGGAGAAGAATGAGAGAAGATGAGGAGGAAAGGGGTAATGCAGTGGAAAAACAAACAGAGAAGATGAGGGGGAGAGGGTTCGTGCAATGGAGGAGCAATGAGAGAAGTAGAGGAGGAGAGTGGTCGTGCAGTGGAGGAGCCATGAGAGAAGATGAGGAGGAGAGGGGTCATGCAGTGGGAGAACAATGAGAGAAGATGAGGAGGAGAGGGTTCCTGCAGTGGAAGAGAAATGAGAGAAGATGAGGAGGAGAGGACGAGTACAGTGTGAGAACAATGAGAGAAGATGAGGAGGAGAGGGGACCTGCAGAGGTGGAGCAATGAGAGAAGAAGGTGAGGAGAATGGTGGTGTAGTGGAGGAGCTATGAAAGAAGATGAGGAGGAACAGGGTCGTGCAGTGGGAGAACAATGAGAGAAGATGCGCAGGAGACGGGTAGTGCAGTGGAAGAGCAATGAGAAAAGATGATGAGGAGAGGTGTCGTGCAGTGGAGGAGCAATGAGAGAAGATGATGCGGAGAGGAGTCGTGCAGTGGGAGAACAATGAGAGAAGATGAGGAGGAGAGGGTTCCTGCAGTGGAGGAGAAATTAGATAAGATGAGGAGGAGAGGGATCATGCAGTGGAAGAGCAATGAGAGAAGATGAGGAGGAGAGGGGTCATGTAGTGGGAAAAAGAGACAAGATGAGGAGGAGGGGTCATGCAGTGGAGGAGCAATGAGAGAAGATGGGGGGAGAGGGGCCATGCAGTAGAAAAACAAACAGAGAAGATGAGGGGGAGAGGGTTCGTGCAGGAGAGGAGCAATGAGAGAAGTAGAGGAGGAGAGGAGTTGTGCAATGGAGGAGCCATGAGAGAAGATGAGGAGGAGAGGGGTCGTGCAGTGGGAGAACAATGAATGAAGATGAGGAGGAGAGGGGTCGTGCAGTGGAGGAGAAATGAGATAAGATGAGGAAGAGAGGGGTCCTGCAGTGGGGGAGCAATGAATGAAGATGAGGAGTAGAGGGGTCATGCAGTGTGAGAACAATGAGAAGATGAGGAGGAGAGGGGTCATGCAGTGGAGGAGCAATGGAGAAGATGAGGACGGGGATGTGCAGTGGAAGAAGAATGAGAGAAGATGAGGAGGAGAGGGGTCGTGTAGTGGAGGAGCAATGAGAGAAGATGAGGAGTAGAGGGGTCATGCAGTGGAACAATAATGAGAAAAATGAGGAGGAGAGGGGCCGTGCAGTTGAGCAGCAATGAGAGAAGATGAGGAGGAGAGGGGTCGTGCAGTGGAGGAGCAATGAGAGAAGAAGAGGAGGAGAGGGGTCTTGCAGTGTAAGAACAATGAGAGAAGATGAGGGGGAGATGGGTCATGCAGTGGAAAAACAAACAGAGAAGATGAGGGCGAGAGGGTTAGTGCAGTGGAGGAGCAATGAGAGAAGTAGAGGAGGAGAGTGGTCGTGCAGTAGAACAATGAGAGAAGATGAGGAGGGTCGTGCAGTGGAAGAGCAATGAGAGACGATGAGGAGGAGAGGGGTTGTGCAGTGGAGGAGCCATGAGAAAAGTTGAGGAGGAGAGGGGTCTTGCAGTGGGAGAACAATGAGAGAAGATGAGGAGGAGATGGGTCATGCAGTGGAGAAGAATGAGATAAGATGAAGAGGAGAGGGGTCCTGCAGTGCAGGAGCAATGAGAGAAGATGAGGAGGAGGGGGTGGTGCAGTGGGAGAAAAATGAGAGAAGATGAGGAGTAGAGGTGTCCTGCAGTGGAGGAGCAATGAGAGAAGATAAGCAGGAGACGGGTCATGCAATGGGAGAACAGTGAGAGAAGATGAGGAGGAGAGTGATCGTGAAGTGGAGGAGAAATGAGATAAGATGAGGAGGAGAGGGATCATGCAGTGGAGGAGCAATGAGAGAAGAAGAGAAGAGGGCTCGTGCAGTGGAGAAGCAATGAGAGAAGATGAGCAGGAGAGGGATCATGCAATGGAGGAGCAATGACAGAGCATGAAGAGAGAGGTCATGCAGTGGAGGAGCAATGAGAGAAGATAAGGAGGAGAGGGGTCATGCAGTAGAGGACAATGAGAGAAGATGAGGAGGAGAGGGGTTATGCAGTGGGAGAACAATGAGAGAAGATGAGGAGGAGAGGGGTCGTGCAGTGGGAGAACAATGAGAGAAGATAAGGAGGAGAGGGGACGTGCAGTGGAGGAGCAATGAGAGAAGATGAGGGGGAGAGGGGTTGTGCAGTGGAAGAGCAATGGCAAAAGATGCGGAAGAGAGGGGTCGTGCCGTGGAAGAACAATGAGAGAAGATGAGGAGGAGAGGGGTCGTGTAGTGGAGGAGCAATGAGAGAAGATGAGGAGGAGAGGGGACGTGCAGTGGAAGAACAATGAGAAAAGTGAGGAGGAGAGGTTTTGTGCAGTGGAAGAGCAATGAGAGAAGATGAGGAGGAGAGGGGTTGTGCAGTGGAGGTGCCATGAGAGAAGATTAGGAGGAGAGGAGTCATGCAGTGGGAGAACTATGAGAATACCTGAGGAGGAGAGGGGTCATGCAGTGGAGGAGAAATGAGTTAAGATGAGCAAGAGAGGGGTCCTGCAGTGAAGGAGCAATGAGAGAAGAGGAGGAGAGGGGTCGTGCAGTGTGAGAAAAATGTAAGAATATGAGGAGGAGAGAGGTAGTGCAGTGAAGCAGCAATGAGAGATGAGGAGGTTGAGAGGGGTCGTGCATTGGAGGAGCAATGAGAGAAGATGAGGAGGAGAGTGGTTGTGCAGTGGGAGAACAATGAGAGAAGATGAGGAGGAGAGGGGTTGAGCAGTGGAGGAGCAATGAGAAAAGATGAGGAGGAGAGGGGTCATGCAGTGGAAGAGCAATGAGAGATGAGGAGGAGGAGAGGAGTCATGCAGTGGGTGAAGAATGAGAGACGATGAGGAGGAGAGGGGTCATGCAGTGGGAGAACAATGAGAGAAGATGAGGAGGAGAGGGGTCGTGCCGTGGGAGAACAATGAGAGATGAGGAGGAGAGGGGTCATGCCATGGAGGAGCAATGAGAGATGAGGAGGAGGAGAGGAGTCATGCAGTGGGAGAAGAATGAGAGATGATGAGGAGGAGAGGGTTCATGCAGTGGGAGAAGAATGAGAGAAGATGAGGAGGAGAGGGGTCATGCAGTGGAGGAGCAATGAGAGAAGATGAGGAGGAGAGGGGTCATGCAGTGGAGGAGCAATGAGAGAAGATGAGGAGGAGAGGGGTGGTGCAGTGGGAGAAAAATGAGAGAAGATGAGGAGTAGAGGTGTCCTGCAGTTGAGGAGCAATGAGAGAAGATAAACAGGAGACGGGTCGTGCAGTGGGAGAACAATGAGAGAAGATGAGGAGGAGAGTGGTCGTGAAGTGGAGGAGAAATGAGATAAGATGAGGAGGAGAGGGGTCGTGCAGTTGCAGAGCAATGAGAGAAGATCAGGGGGAGGGGGGTTTGCAGTGGAAGAGCAATGAGAAAAATGAGGAGGAGAGGGGTCGTGCAGTGGAAGAGCAATGAGAGAAGATGAGGAGGAGATGGTCATGCAGTGGGAGAATAAAGAGAAAAGATGATGAGGAGAGGGGTCAAGCAGTGGAGGAGCAATGAGAGAAGATGAGGGGGAGAGGGGTTGGGTAGTGGGAAAAGAATGAGAGAATATGAGGAGGAGAGGTGTCATGCAGTGGAGGAGCCATAAGAGAAGATGAGGAGGAGAGCGGTCGTGCAGTAGGAGAACAATGAGAGAAGATGAGGAGGAGAGGGGTCGTGCAGTGGAGGAGCTGTGAGAGAAGATGAGGAGGAGAGCGGTCGTGCAGTAGGAGAACAATGAGAGAAGATGAGGAGGAGAGGGGTCGTGCAGTGGAGGAGCTGTGAGAGAAGATGAGGAGGAGAGCGGTCGTGCAGTAGGAGAACAATGAGAGAAGATGAGGAGGAGAGGGGTCGTGCAGTGTGAGAACAATGAGAGATGAGGAGGAGGAGAGTGGTCGTGCCATGGGAGAACAATGAGAGAAGATGAGGAGGAGAGGGGTCGTGCAGTGGGAGAGCAATGAGAGAAGATGAGTAGGAGAGGGGTCATGCAGTGGAAGAGCAATGAAAGAAGATGAGGAGGGGAGGGGTCATGCAGTGGAGGAACAATCAATGAGAGAAGATGAGGAGGAGAGGTGTCATGCAGTGGAGGAGCAATGAGAGAAGATGAGGAGGAGAGGGGTCATGCAGTGGAAGAGCAATGAGAGAAGATGAGGAGGGGAGGGGTCATGCAGTGGAGGAACAATCAATGAGAGAAGATGAGGAGGAGAGGGGTCATGCAGTGGAGGAACAATCAATGAGAGAAGATGAGGAGGAGAGGGTTCGTGCAGTGGAGGAACAATGAGAGAAGATGAGGAGGAGAGGGGTCATGCAGTGGAAGAGCAATGAGAGAAGATGAGGAGGGGAGAGGTCGTGCAGTGGAAGAACAATGAGAGAAGATGAGGAGGGGACGGGTCGTGCAGTGGAAGAACAATGAGAGAAGATGAGGAGGAGAGGGTTTGTGCAGTGGAAGAACAATGAGAGAAGATGAGGAGGGGAGGGGTCGTGCAGTGGAGGAGCAATGAGAGAAGATGAGGAGGATAGGGTTCATGCAGTGGGAGAGCAATGAGAGAAGATGAGTAGGAGAGGGGTCATGCAGTGGAAGAGCAATGAGAGAAGATGAGTAGGAGAGGGGTCATGCAGTGGAAGAGCAATGAGAGAAGATGAGGAGGGGAGGGGTCATGCAGTGGAGGAACAATCAATGAGAGAAGATGAGGAGGAGAGGTGTCATGCAGTGGAGGAGCAATGAGAGAAGATGAGGAGGAGAGGGTTCATGCAGTGGGAGAGCAATGAGAGAAGATGAGGAGGAGAGGGGTCATGCAGTGGAAGAGCAATGAGAGAAGATGAGGAGGGGAGGGGTCATGCAGTGGAGGAACAATCAATGAGAGAAGATGAGGAGGAGAGGGTTCGTGCAGTGGAGGAGCAATGAGAGAAGATGAGGAGGAGAGGGGTCGTGTAGTAGAAGAACAATGAGAGAAGATGAGGAGGGGAGGGGTCGTGCAGTGGAAGAACAATGAGAGAAGATGAGGAGGGGAGGGGTCGTGCAGTGGAAGAACAATGAGAGAAGATGAGGAGGGGAGGGGTCGTGCAGTGGAAGAACAATGAGAGAAGATGAGGAGGGGAGGGGTCGTGCAGTGGAAGAGCAATGAGAGAAGATGAGGAGGGGAGGGGTCATGCAGTGGAGGAACAATCAATGAGAGAAGATGAGGAGGAGAGGGGTCGTGCAGTGGAAGAACAATGAGAGAAGATGAGGAGGAGAGGGGTCATGCAGTGGAAGAGCAATGAAAGAAGATGAGGAGGAGAGGGGTCGTGTAGTGGAGGAGCAATGAGAGAAGATGAGGAGAGGGGACGTGCAGTGGAAGAACAATGAGAGAAGATGAGGAGGAGAGGGGTCGTGTAGTGGAGGAGCAATGAGAGAAGATGAGGAGAGGGGACGTGCAGTGGAAGAACAATGAGAAAAGTGAGGAGGAGAGCTTTCGTGCAGTGGAAGAGCAATGAGAGAAGATGAGGAGAGGGGTCATTCAGTGGAGGAACAATGAGAGAAGATGAGGAGGGGAGGGGTCGTGCAGTGGAAGAACAATGAGAGAAGATGAGGAGGGGAGGTGTCATGCAGTGGAAGAACAATGAGAGAAGATGAGGAGGGGAGGGGTCGTGCAGTGGAAGAGCAATGAGAGAACATGAGGAGGGGAGGGGTCATTCAGTGGAGGAACAATGAGAGAAGATGAGGAGGGGAGGGGTCGTGCAGTGGAAGAACAATGAGAGAAGATGAGGAGGGGAGGGGTCGTGCAGTGGAAGAACAATGAGAGAAGATGAGGAGGAGAGGGGTCGTGCAGTGGAGGAGCAATGAGAGAAGATGAGGAGGAGAGGGGTCGTGCAGTGGAAGAGCAATAAGAGAAGATGAGGAGGGGAGAGGTCATGCAGTGGAGGAACAATGAGAGAAGATGAGGAGGGGAGGGGTCGTGCAGTGGAAGAACAATGAGAGAAGATGAGGAGGAGAGGGGTCGTGCAGTGGAAGAACAATGAGAGAAGATGAGGAGGAGAGGGGTCGTGTAGTGGAGGAGCAATGAGAGAAGATGAGGAGAGGGGACGTGCAGTGGAAGAACAATGAGAAAAGTGAGGAGGAGAGCTTTCGTGCAGTGAAAGAGCAATGAGAGAAGATGAGGAGAGGGGACGTGCAGTGGAAGAGCAATAAGAGAAGATGAGGAGGGGAGGGGTCATGCAGTGGAGAAACAATCAATGAGAGAAGATGAGGAGGAGAGGGGTCGTGCAGTGGAAGAGCAATGAGAGAAGATGTGGGGGAGAGGGGTCATGCAGTGGGAGAACAATGAGAGAAGATGAGGAGGAGAGGGGTCATGCAATGGAAGAACAATAAGAGAAGATGAGGAGGGGAGAGGTCATGCAGTGGAGGAACAATGAGAGAAGATGAGGAGGAGAGGGGTCATGCAGTGGAAGAACAATGAGAGAAGATGAGGAGGAGAGGGGTCATGTAGTAGATGAACAATGAGAGAAGATGAGGAGGGGAGGGTTCATGCAGTGGATGAACAATGAGAGAAGATGAGGAGGAGAGGGGTCATGCAGTGGAAGAACAATGAGAGAAGATGAGGAGGGGAGGGGTCGTGCAGTGGAAGAACAATGAGAGAAGATGAGGAGGAGAGGGGTCATGCTCCTGTCAGTTGCCCTCACTGGCACAAGTTTAGAAGTCATTGAGATAAAATGAGGTTAAGTTGAGAGTTAAGATAATGGGCTTTTTTCCCTTTTCAGTGTTGCTTTGTTAGGGTTTGCTGTGTTCAGCTCATGTGGCCTCGTTGGCTCTACCCCCATCCTCTAATATACTGGAAGTTCCAGTCCCTGGGTGGAGTGGTCTAGGAAGGCCTGATGTTGTGTAGTTCTCAGTAGCTTGAAATATTCCCTCTCGAGGGGAAGGGAGAGTCAGAAAACTCAATAGGAGGATAAGGTGCCTTGAGGCCCCTCCCTGATGTCTTATGAGCAGTGAGGAGTTGCAAAGTTGAGGAGCCTTTCCACTGGAGTAGCCACATGCAAGTTTCACAAGGAGCCCCGGATCTGCTGCTTCTTGAACTGTCCCCCATGCCGGTGGGATTTGCGTCATGAAGCTACTAGTGCGTCCCTCGTGCTCCTATGAGTATCCACAGGAAGTTCATCAGCTCACTAAGCTGGACTAAATAGAACCATTTCTGTCCACTGATGTCCTCCAGTCCAGCCTCTGAGCTACCGAAGGTCTCTCTAATGGAGTCACTTCTTTCTTTGGTCTGGCGTTGCCCTTTCCATCTGGGGTGCTTAGACAACAGATGCGGAGGAAAAGTCCCATAACACTGACTTCACAAACGCCTCAACCTTGCACAACATGGCAATAGCAGTCCTAATGCCAGCACCTGCCTGCTACTGACAGAGTGCACTTAGGTGTGAGGTGGCTCCAGGAAGAAGGGACGAGAACCCAGTCCAGTTAACAGGCAGCAGATCCAGGATTCTTCCTAACTCCAGCTCTCATTCTACTGGAGAGAAAAAACATCCTCTCTCCTGTCCACTACACAAAGCTGGGATTAGAGGAATTGGGAGGAGGATTTATTTTTAATTTTAGGACAGGATTGAAATGCCCGGTTGTGTCTGTCTTTCAATAAAGTGGTAATGCTCACATTTGAGTATCTCCATTTTCAAGTAAAAAATGGCACTGTATCAGCATACGATGGGTGAATCTGGATCTACTAAAGCTTAATCCAAAGCTTAGTTGGTAAAAGTTTAAAAACAAAAAATCAGGTTGTTAAGGAGGCACCAGCTCCCCAGCTCTGAAATTTAAATTCTTTGCGGTATAAGTGTTGCTCAATTACTTTTTTTTCTTTCTTTCTCCAATTTTTTTTAACCCAAAGTGGAAAATTATCTCTGCAAACCTTTTGGTAGATTACCAAACTGCTGACATTGTTCTCAAGTTAGTTTTTGTCCCCTCCCTTCTGTCTTCAAGTAACAGTTCAGTGAGAACTGGCATCACTCCTGGTAGCAACATGGAGGTTCTGCAGAGTCCACAGCTGAGGGGCCCACACCCCACTTTTAGAGTTCATGACAGTGAGAGCCCCAGCCTTGAGCTTGGTCCCCAGCAGTGAGAGGCTCTTGCAGACCACAGTGTGGGGGGCTTCCTCCTGGGAAGAAGGGCGGCCCCTCGGGTACAACAGGAATGACACATGACAGAAGCCAGGATCCTCGCACAGCCACCTGGACTCTGACGTACATGCTAGTGTCCGCTCACACATCTGAGGAAAGCAACGACCACAGTCACGCTGCTTCTTATTTAGCTGGTGAGGTTTCCTACATTGCTGTTAGCACGATGGACTGCAGACAAGAATATGCACTAATGGGGCATGAGGAGATGGCTCAGTTGGTGAAGTGTTTACCACAAGCATGAGGACCTGACTTTAAGCTTTCAGCACTCACATAAAAGCCAGGCATGGCTGCTGGCTTGGTGGCACATGCCTTTAATCCCAGCACATGGGAGGCAGAGGTAGGAGGATCACCATGAGTGTGAGGCCACCCTGAGACTACATAGTGAATTCCAGGTCAGCCTGGGCTAGAATGAAACCCTACCTTGAAAAACCAAAAAAATACAAAATAAAAGCCAGGCGTGATAGTGCGAGTCTATAAGCCCAGTGCTGTTGAGGTAGAGAGAGGAGGATCCTGGGCTTCCTGGCGAGCTTGTCTAGCTGAATCCATGGGCTACAGGTTCACTGAGAGTCCCTGGCTCAAAAAATAAGGTGAAATGTGGTTGAGGAAAACACCTGGCATTGACCTCTGACGTCCCCATGCATGCAGAAACACGTGAACACGCATACACACACACGTACCCACACACATAGGAACAAGCATACAAACATACTAAACTCAAAGGGCGTGCACTAGTGGACAGCAATAGAAGTAGGTCCTCAGGAAGTTCGGAATCCCACTAGCCCAGCCCCCAGCCCAGCAGGAGCCACTTGGCCTAGAAGACAATGAATTACACAGGGGTTGTTAGTAATAAGTTGAAAGGAACAGGGAAACCCCAGCAGAAACCCCAAATAAGTGCTCGCTTTTTATTGCTGTTTTAATCTAACATCTGTGGCCAACATTGGGGGAAGTCATCACCCAAATTAGCTGCTTACATTAGACTAAAGCCACTGAGCGTTGATGGAAGGTTGGGACCCCTACATCACAAGGCCCCCCCTGCTCCCACAGTGCCGCCAGCCTCTGGCCAGACCACATCAAAGACAAGAGTCAAGGCTTGTACACTGGCTTCACATGCAAAGGGGGACATGATCACTGGAGGGAGAGTAAGAATGACCTCTAGTCATGTGACTTCCCAGACATACTCTTGGTCTGGTGGCCTGTGAACCTGAGTGATGACTGACTGCAAGATAAGAGAGGGATTAGCGTCATGTAGGAAGGCCAGGATGGAGAATCAGTGGCCCAGGAGTGACACAAGTAGAAGCCAAGAACTGCTAGCCCAATGTGCATAGCTGAGAGGTGAGCACACAAGCCCCTTCGCCTGGTACTAGGTGGAGCAGGCATCCTCATGAAGGTCCAGACAACATTTTGAAGACACTCAATGAGCCAAGAGGCCTACTGTCTGCTGTGTCAATTCTGAGACATGCAGCAGAACCCCCAAAAGGAAACTGTTGGGCACCCAAGGCTTCAGAGCTGCCAACTCCAGCAGGGTCTCCTTCTGCTTTGCTCTGCAAGACAAGGCCTAGGGTGGCAGTGGAGGAGGACAGCTCTAGCTGGCACCTTCCCTAGAAGCCAGACTGCCCGGGGGGAGGACACCCACCATTGCAGAGAAGAGCCAGACTTGGAGCCTCTTTTTTCTCCCTGGAGTTGGGAACCAAACTCACTTGCTAGACAAGTGCTCTGCCACTGAGCTAAGTCCCCAACCCCAGGCTGGGAGACTCTTACATTACAGCCAACCGTGGGTTCTGGCCAAAGTGAGGCCCCAGGATCAGCTGGGCACAGAGAAATGGCAGGGGATGAAAGCTTTATTTTTCTCAACCTCAGCTCCTGCTGAGGGCCCCAAAGGGAAGAACTCACACTAATCTAAAAATGGATTTATCAACCAGAAAGTTCATCTTGTCTTCTGGCAAGCCTTGTCATTTATGAAAATAGCTGCTTGTTAGGTTTTCTGGGGCAAAGCCCCACCACTTCTCTGGGACTAAGGGAGCCCACAGTGAAGAGGAGCAGGTAGGGGTCACAGGAGCTGTGTCTGCAGCTGCCCTTGGCACCAGGACCCGGGTGAGCAGAGCACACAAGGGCTCCACTCTGGAAATAGAGACGTAGGTCCTGCAGGACGCCAAGAAGCTAAAGAAAGAGACAGACGCATGGATGGAGATGGTGCCCACACCTGTCTTCTAGGTGCCTTGGACTCTACCAGAGCTCATCCCGTGTACCTGCTTATCTGCCCTGGGCATCAGGGATATGGGAGAGCACCCACCTCTCTGTTCCTATGGAAACTATAAACCACCAACCTACCTTTCCACTTACTCATCAGTTCCGCTCACCTATGATGCATGCACCTGGGTCGGGCATTACTCCCATAAACACTGGAAGTAGCTCCGAGCCTCTTGAAGCTTAGAGTTCCATTGTGGACACATGAACATATGAGCTAGTCAGTGTCTGCGGTGCCTGAGGGAACTGTGGCTGGTAGGACTGCAGAATTCCCCAGGGTGGTTGGAAAGAGCCTCCCTGGCTCCTGAGAGGACAGATAGAAACCAGGACCTCCTTGAGGTCAGTGCCAGCAGCACCGGGAAGGGACATGCTGGGCATGGCCACATTTCATTCATTCATTTACTCATTCATTCATCTGGTAGAGAGTTGGTCCTGCTTCACCTAGGTCTGCCATCAAGAGATCAAAGGAGGTTTGTGCTGCCAAGACCAGGGAGAAAACTGGCCGGGCAGAACCTTCCAGAGTCCTTAGATGTCATCTAACTTCAGGAGTCACTGGAGCGCCCTCAGAGAAATGTTTTAGACACTCCTCTGCGCATAAACATTGGCCTCCACCATGAGGAGGGAATAAATACATCAAAGAAAAAAGTCCCAGCTCAGAAAAACACATGCTTCATAAGCTCACTTCTGTGTGAGTCTGCCATTGCCAAATTCCCATGGTGGAGACGGAACAAGGACTGAGTGTCAGAGAGAAGCTAGCCCACATGTACTGTTACTGAAGGGGTGAGCTGTGGTCACTGGTTGCACAGTATGGCCACTGAAGACTGAAGATGCAGAGAGTAGATTTTTGTTGTTCTCGCCAACAAACCTCTGACTACGCGAGGGATGCATGTGCTTATCGGTCATGTTCATCCTTTCCACAGTGTGGGCCCTTTCACAGTGCTGAATGTCTTTCCACAGTGTGGGCCCTTTCACAGTGCTGAATGTCTTTCCACAGTGTGGGCCCTTTCACAATACTGAATGTCTTTCCACAGTGTGGGTCTCTTTCACAATACTGAATGTCTTTCCACAGTGTGGGCCCTTTCACAGTGCTGAATGTCTTTCCACAGTGTGGCCCCTTTCACAATACGGAATGTCTTTCCACAGTGTGGGCCCTTTCACAGTGCTGAATGTCTTTCCACAGTGTGGCCCCTTTCACAGTGCTGAATGTCTTTCCACAGTGTGGCCCCTTTCACAATACTGAATGTCTTTCCACAGTGTGGGCCCTTTCACAGTGCTGAATGTCTTTCCACAGTGTGGGCCCCTTTCACAATACTGAATGTCTTTCCACAGTGTGGGTCTCTTTCACAATACTGAATGTCTTTCCACAGTGTGGGCCCTTTCACAGTGATGAATGTCTTTCCACAGTGTGGGCCCTTTCACAATACTGAATGTCTTTCCACAGTGTGGCCCCTTTCACAATGCTGAATGTCTTTCCACAGTGTGGCCCCTTTCACAATACAGAATGTCTTTCCACAGTGTGGCCCCTTTCACAGTGCTGAATGTCTTTCCACAGTGTGGCCCCTTTCACAATACTGAATGTCTTTCCACAGTGTGGGCCCTTTCACAGTGCTGAATGTCTTTCCACAGTGTGGGCCCTTTCACAGTGCTGAATGTCTTTCCACAGTGTGGGCCCCTTTCACAATACTCAATGTCTTTCCACAGTGTGGGCCCTTTCACAGTGCTGAATGTCTTTCCACAGTGTGGGCCCTTTCACAGTGCTGAATGTCTTTCCACAGTGTGGGCCCCTTTCACAGTGCTGAATGTCTTTCCACAGTGTGGGCCCCTTTCACAATACTGAATGTCTTTCCACAGTGTGGCCCCTTTCACAGTGCTGAATGTCTTTCCACAGTGTGGGCCCTTTCACAGTGCTGAATGTCTTTCCACAGTGTGGGTCCCTTTCACAATACTGAATGTCTTTCCACAGTGTGGGTCCCTTTCACAGTGCTGAATGACTTTCCACAGTGTGGGTCCTTTTCACAGTGCTGAATGTCTTTCCACAGTGTGGGCCCTTTCACAGTGCTGAATGTCTTTCCACAGTGTGGGACCCTTTCACAGTGCTGAATGTCTTTCCACAGTGTGGGTCCTTTTCACAGTGCTGAAAGTCTTTCCACAGTGTGGGTCCTTTTCACAGTGCTGAATGTCTTTCCACAGTGTGGGCCCTTTTCACAGTGCTGAATGTCTTTCCACAGTGTGGGTCCTTTTCACAGTGCTGAATGTCTTTCCACAGTGTGGCCCCATTCACAGTGCTGAATGTCTTTCCACAGTGTGGGCCCCTTTCACAATGCTCAATGTCTTTCCACAGTGTGGCCCCTTTCACAGTGCTGAATGTCTTTCCACAGTGTGGCCCCTTTCACAATACTGAATGTCTTTCCACAGTGTGGGCCCTTTCACAATACTGAATGTCTTTCCACAGTGTGGGTCCTTTTCACAGTGCTGAATGTCTTTCCACAGTGTGGGTCCTTTTCACAGTGCTGAATGTCTTTGCACAGTGTGGCCCCTTTCACAGTGCTGAATGTCTTTCCACAGTGTGGGCCCCTTTCACATGCTGAATGTCTTTCCACAGTGTGGCCCCTTTCACAGTGCTGAATGTCTTTCCACAGTGTGGCCCCTTTCACAATACTGAATGTCTTTCCACAGTGTGGGTCCTTTTCACAGTGCTGAATGTCTTTCCACAGTGTGGGTCCTTTTCACAGTGCTGAATGTCTTTCCACAGTGTGGGTCCTTTTCAAAGTGCTGAATGTCTTGCCACAGTTTGGGCCCTTTCACAATACTGAATGTCTTTCCACAGTGTGGGCCCTTTCACAGTGCTGAATGTCTTTCCACAGTGTGGGTCCTTTTCACAGTGCTGAATGTCTTTCCACAGTGTGGCCCCTTTCACAGTGCTGAATGTCTTTCCACAGTGTGGGCCCCTTTCACATGCTGAATGTCTTTCCACAGTGTGGGCCCCTTTCACAATACTGAATGTCTTTCCACAGTGTGGGTCCTTTTCACAGTGCTGAATGTCTTTCCACAGTGTGGCCCCTTTCACAGTGCTGAATGTCTTTCCACAGTGTGGGTCCCTTTCACAATGCTGAATGTCTTTCCACAGTGTGTGTCCCTTTCACAGTGCTGAATGACTTTCCACAGTGTGGGTCCTTTTCACAGTGCTGAATGTCTTTCCACAGTGTGGGCCCTTTCACAGTGCTGAATGTCTTTCCACAGTGTGGGTCCCTTTCACAATGCTGAATGTCTTTCCACAGTGTGTGTCCCTTTCACAGTGCTGAATGACTTTCCACAGTGTGGGTCCTTTTCACAGTGCTGAATGTCTTTCCACAGTGTGGGCCCTTTCACAGTGCTGAATGTCTTTCCACAGTGTGGGCCCCTTTCACAGTGCTGAATGTCTTTCCACAGTGTGGGTCCTTTTCACAGTGCTGAATGTCTTTCCACAGTGTGGCCCCATTCACAGTGCTGAATGTCTTTCCACAGTGTGGGCCCCTTTCACAATGCTCAATGTCTTTCCACAGTGTGGCCCCTTTCACAGTGCTGAATGTCTTTCCACAGTGTGGCCCCTTTCACAATACTGAATGTCTTTCCACAGTGTGGGCCCTTTCACAATACTGAATGTCTTTCCACAGTGTGGGTCCTTTTCACAGTGCTGAATGTCTTTCCATAGTGTGGGTCCTTTTCACAGTGCTGAATGTCTTTCCACAGTGTGGCCCCTTTCACAGTGCTGAATGTCTTTCCACAGTGTGGGCCCCTTTCACATGCTGAATGTCTTTCCACAGTGTGGCCCCTTTCACAGTGCTGAATGTCTTTCCACAGTGTGGCCCCTTTCACAATACTGAATGTCTTTCCACAGTGTGGGCCCTTTCACAATACTGAATGTCTTTCCACAGTGTGGGTCCTTTTCACAGTGCTGAATGTCTTTCCACAGTGTGGGTCCTTTTCACAGTGCTGAATGTCTTTCCACAGTGTGGCCCCTTTCACAGTGCTGAATGTCTTTCCACAGTGTGGGCCCCTTTCACATGCTGAATGTCTTTCCACAGTGTGGGCCCCTTTCACAATACTGAATGTCTTTCCACAGTGTGGGTCCTTTTCACAGTGCTGAATGTCTTTCCACAGTGTGGCCGCTTTCACAGTGCTGAATGTCTTTCCACAGTGTGGCCCCTTTCACAGTGCTGAATGTCTTTCCACAGTGTGGGCCCCTTTCACAATGCTCAATGTCTTTCCACAGTGTGGCCCCTTTCACAGTGCTGAATGTCTTTCCACAGTGTGGGCCCCTTTCACAATGCTCAATGTCTTTCCACAGTGTGGCCCTTTCACAGTGCTGAATGTCTTTCCACAGTGTGGCCCCTTTCACAGTGCTGAATGTCTTTCCACAGTGTGGGCCCCTTTCACAGTGCTGAATGTCTTTCCACAGTGTGGGCCCCTTTCACAATGCTGAATGTCTTTCCACAGTGTGGCCCCTTTCACAATACTGAATGTCTTTCCACAGTGTGGCCCCTTTCACAGTGCTGAATGTCTTTCCACAGTGTGGGTCCCTTTCACAGTGCTGAATGTCTTTCCACAGTGTGGGTCCCTTTCACAGTGCTGAATGTCTTTCCACAGTGTGGGCCCCTTTCACAATGCTGAATGTCTTTCCACAGTGTGGCCCCTTTCACAGTGATGAATGACTTTCCACAGTGTGGGTCCCTTTCACAGTGCTGAATGTCTTTCCACATGTGGCCCCTTTCACAATACTGAATGTCTTTCCACAGTGTGGCCCCTTTCACAGTGCTGAATGTCTTTCCACAGTGTGGGCCCCTTTTCACAGTGCTGAATGTCTTTCCACAGTGTGGCCCCTTTCACAGTGCTGAATGTCTTTCCACAGTGTGGGTCCCTTTCACAATGCTGAATGTCTTTCCACAGTGTGGGTCCCTTTCACAGTGCTGAATGTCTTTCCACAGTGTGGCCCCTTTCACAATACTGAATGTCTTTCCACAGTGTGGGCCCTTTCACAGTGCTGAATGTCTTTCCACAGTGTGGGCCCTTTCACAGTGCTGAATGTCTTTCCACAGTGTGGGCCCCTTTCACAATACTCAATGTCTTTCCACAGTGTGGGCCCTTTCACAGTGCTGAATGTCTTTCCACAGTGTGGGTCCCTTTCACAATGCTGAATGTCTTTCCACAGTGTGGGTCCCTTTCACAGTGCTGAATGTCTTTCCACAGTGTGGGTCTCTTTCACAATGCTGAATGTCTTTCCACAGTGTGGGTCCCTTTCACAATGCTGAATGTCTTTCCACAGTGTGGGTCCCTTTCACAGTGCTGAATGTCTTTCCACAGTGTGGGTCCCTTTCACAATGCTGAATGTCTTTCCACAGTGTGGGTCCCTTTCACAGTGCTGAATGTCTTTCCACAGTGTGGGCCCTTTCACCGTGCTGAATGTCTTTCCACAGTGTGGGCCCCTTTCACAGTGCTGAATGTCTTTCCACAGTGTGGCCCCTTTTCACAGTGCTGAATGTCTTTCCACAGTGTGGCCCCTTTCACAGTGCTGAATGTCTTTCCACAGTGTGGGTCCTTTCACAATACTGAATGTCTTTCCACAGTGTGGGTCCTTTTCACAGTGCTGAATGTCTTTCCACAGTGTGGGTCCTTTTCACAGTGCTGAATGTCTTTCCACAGTGTGGCCCCTTTCACAGTGCTGAATGTCTTTCCACAGTGTGGGTCTCTTTCACAATACTGAATGTCTTTCCACAGTGTGGGCCCTTTCACAATGCTGAATGTCTTTCCACAGTGTGGGCCCCTTTCACAATGCTGAATGTCTTTCCACAGTGTGGGCCCTTTCACAGTGCTGAATGTCTTTCCACAGTGTGGCCCCTTTCACAATGCTGGATGTCTTTCCACAGTGTGGGCCCTTTCACAATGCTGAATGTCTTTCCACAGTGTGGGCCCTTTCACAATGCTGAATGTCTTTCCACAGTGTGGCCCCTTTCACAATGCTGAATGTCTTTCCACAGTGTGGGCCCCTTTCACAGTGCTGAATGTCTTTCCACAGTGTGGGCCCTTTCACAATGCTGAATGTCTTTCCACAGTGTGGCCCCTTTCACAATGCTGGATGTCTTTCCACAGTGTGGCCCCTTTCACAGTGCTGAATGTCTTTCCACAGTGTGGGCCCCTTTCACAGTGCTGAATGTCTTTCCACAGTGTGGGCCCTTTCACAGTGTTGAATGTCTTTCCACAGTGTGGCCCCTTTCACAGTGCTGAATGTCTTTCCACAGTGTGGGTCCCTTTCACAATGCTGAATGTCTTTCCACAGTGTGGGCCCCTTTCACAATACTGAATGTCTTTCCACAGTGTGGGTCTCTTTCACAATACTGAATGTCTTTCCACAGTGTGGCCCCTTTCACAGTGCTGAATGTCTTTCCACAGTGTGGGCCCTTTCACAGTGCTGAATGTCTTTCCACAGTGTGGCCCCTTTCACAATGCTGGATGTCTTTCCACAGTGTGGGCCCCTTTCACAGTGCTGAATGTCTTTCCACAGTGTGGGCCCTTTCACAATACTGAATGTCTTTCCACAGTGTGGCCCCTTTCACAATGCTGGATGTCTTTCCACAGTGTGGCCCCTTTCACAGTGCTGAATGTCTTTCCACAGTGTGGGCCCCTTTCACAGTGCTGAATGTCTTTCCACAGTGTGGGCCCTTTCACAGTGTTGAATGTCTTTCCACAGTGTGGCCCCTTTCACAGTGCTGAATGTCTTTCCACAGTGTGGGTCCCTTTCACAATGCTGAATGTCTTTCCACAGTGTGGGCCCCTTTCACAATGCTGGATGTCTTTCCACAGTGTGGGCCCCTTTCACAGTGCTGAATGTCTTTCCACAGTGTGGCCCCTTTCACAGTGCTGAATGTCTTTCCACAGTGTGGGCCCCTTTCACAGTGCTGAATGTCTTTCCACAGTGTGGGCCCCTTTCACAATGCTGAATGTCTTTCCACAGTGTGGCCCCTTTCACAATACTGAATGTCTTTCCACAGTGTGGCCCCTTTCACAGTGCTGAATGTCTTTCCACAGTGTGGGTCCCTTTCACAGTGCTGAATGTCTTTCCACAGTGTGGGTCCCTTTCACAGTGCTGAATGTCTTTCCACAGTGTGGGCCCCTTTCACAATGCTGAATGTCTTTCCACAGTGTGGCCCCTTTCACAGTGATGAATGTCTTTCCACAGTGTGGGTCCCTTTCACAGTGCTGAATGTCTTTCCACATGTGGCCCCTTTCAGAATACTGAATGTCTTTCCACAGTGTGGCCCCTTTCACAGTGCTGAATGTCTTTCCACAGTGTGGGCCCCTTTTCACAGTGCTGAATGTCTTTCCACAGTGTGGCCCCTTTCACAGTGCTGAATGTCTTTCCACAGTGTGGGTCCCTTTCACAATGCTGAATGTCTTTCCACAGTGTGGGTCCCTTTCACAGTGCTGAATGTCTTTCCACAGTGTGGCCCCTTTCACAATACTGAATGTCTTTCCACAGTGTGGGCCCTTTCACAGTGCTGAATGTCTTTCCACAGTGTGGGCCCTTTCACAGTGCTGAATGTCTTTCCACAGTGTGGGCCCCTTTCACAATACTCAATGTCTTTCCACAGTGTGGGCCCTTTCACAGTGCTGAATGTCTTTCCACAGTGTGGGTCCCTTTCACAATGCTGAATGTCTTTCCACAGTGTGGGTCCCTTTCACAGTGCTGAATGTCTTTCCACAGTGTGGGTCTCTTTCACAATGCTGAATGTCTTTCCACAGTGTGGGTCCCTTTCACAATGCTGAATGTCTTTCCACAGTGTGGGTCCCTTTCACAGTGCTGAATGTCTTTCCACAGTGTGGGTCCCTTTCACAATGCTGAATGTCTTTCCACAGTGTGGGTCCCTTTCACAGTGCTGAATGTCTTTCCACAGTGTGGGCCCTTTCACCGTGCTGAATGTCTTTCCACAGTGTGGGCCCCTTTCACAGTGCTGAATGTCTTTCCACAGTGTGGCCCCTTTCACAGTGCTGAATGTCTTTCCACAGTGTGGGTCCTTTCACAATACTGAATGTCTTTCCACAGTGTGGGTCCTTTTCACAGTGCTGAATGTCTTTCCACAGTGTGGGTCCCTTTCACAATGCTGAATGTCTTTCCACAGTGTGGGTCCCTTTCACAGTGCTGAATGTCTTTCCACAGTGTGGGCCCTTTCACCGTGCTGAATGTCTTTCCACAGTGTGGGCCCCTTTCACAGTGCTGAATGTCTTTCCACAGTGTGGCCCCTTTCACAGTGCTGAATGTCTTTCCACAGTGTGGGTCCTTTCACAATACTGAATGTCTTTCCACAGTGTGGGTCCTTTTCACAGTGCTGAATGTCTTTCCACAGTGTGGGTCCTTTTCACAGTGCTGAATGTCTTTCCACAGTGTGGCCCCTTTCACAGTGCTGAATGTCTTTCCACAGTGTGGGTCTCTTTCACAATACTGAATGTCTTTCCACAGTGTGGGCCCTTTCACAATGCTGAATGTCTTTCCACAGTGTGGGCCCCTTTCACAATGCTGAATGTCTTTCCACAGTGTGGGCCCTTTCACAGTGCTGAATGTCTTTCCACAGTGTGGCCCCTTTCACAATGCTGGATGTCTTTCCACAGTGTGGGCCCTTTCACAATGCTGAATGTCTTTCCACAGTGTGGCCCCTTTCACAATGCTGAATGTCTTTCCACAGTGTGGGCCCCTTTCACAGTGCTGAATGTCTTTCCACAGTGTGGGCCCTTTCACAATGCTGAATGTCTTTCCACAGTGTGGCCCCTTTCACAATGCTGGATGTCTTTCCACAGTGTGGCCCCTTTCACAGTGCTGAATGTCTTTCCACAGTGTGGGCCCCTTTCACAGTGCTGAATGTCTTTCCACAGTGTGGGCCCTTTCACAGTGTTGAATGTCTTTCCACAGTGTGGCCCCTTTCACAGTGCTGAATGTCTTTCCACAGTGTGGGTCCCTTTCACAATGCTGAATGTCTTTCCACAGTGTGGGCCCCTTTCACAATACTGAATGTCTTTCCACAGTGTGGGTCTCTTTCACAATACTGAATGTCTTTCCACAGTGTGGCCCCTTTCACAGTGCTGAATGTCTTTCCACAGTGTGGGCCCTTTCACAGTGCTGAATGTCTTTCCACAGTGTGGCCCCTTTCACAATGCTGGATGTCTTTCCACAGTGTGGGCCCCTTTCACAGTGCTGAATGTCTTTCCACAGTGTGGGCCCTTTCACAATACTGAATGTCTTTCCACAGTGTGGCCCCTTTCACAATGCTGGATGTCTTTTCCACAGTGTGGCCCCTTTCACAGTGCTGAATGTCTTTCCACAGTGTGGGCCCCTTTCACAGTGCTGAATGTCTTTCCACAGTGTGGGCCCTTTCACAGTGTTGAATGTCTTTCCACAGTGTGGCCCCTTTCACAGTGCTGAATGTCTTTCCACAGTGTGGGTCCCTTTCACAATGCTGAATGTCTTTCCACAGTGTGGGCCCCTTTCACAATACTGAATGTCTTTCCACAGTGTGGGTCTCTTTCACAATACTGAATGTCTTTCCACAGTGTGGCCCCTTTCACAGTGCTGAATGTCTTTCCACAGTGTGGGCCCTTTCACAGTGCTGAATGTCTTTCCACAGTGTGGCCCCTTTCACAATGCTGGATGTCTTTCCACAGTGTGGGCCCCTTTCACAGTGCTGAATGTCTTTCCACAGTGTGGGCCCTTTCACAATACTGAATGTCTTTCCACAGTGTGGCCCCTTTCACAATGCTGGATGTCTTTCCACAGTGTGGGCCCTTTCACAATGCTGAATGCCATAAATGTGTGGAGGTTCACTTGTCAGTGTAAAGGTCTGTTCCTTCGGTCACTGCCCATCACAGTGTGGCTGCTGGAGGTGGAGTGGGCTGGGAATGGACACCCACCTCAGGACTGCTACTGTAAGCTGCTTGGGTGGAGAGCCTCATCATTGCTGGACAGAGTTCAGTGCTGGAAATACTGAGGCCTATGGCCCCACCTCTCTCTTTCCATTTGAGGCTCTACCAGGTCAGTGTCTGCAGGTGAAGACCTCATTCTCTGGGGAGGGGGGGACTTGAGAGAGAGGGCCTCTAGGACCCAGAGGGTGCAGGCAGAATGGGGAGGCTTTCTGTTAATCCTCCAAAGGGAAGGAGCAGCCAGCCCCTGCTCCCTACAGGGACCGAGAGCCAAGACACACTATAGGACCCATGGCTTCTATGGCTTGTCCTGCCCTCACCCTCGGTGCCCATGTTTCAGGAGCCACACCTGGGACAACCTGGGTCCACATTGGTGATCTCACTGGCCATGTTTAGGACCTGGACAATACCAGGTGATCTGACCACCTGCCCATTGGCCTACATGAATGGAAGATTCCCTGGAAGCTGAGCTACACCTGAGAACAACCATGACTCAGCTTAGAACACCTGAGGCTTATTCTCCACCACTGTGTGTTAACACACATATCCTGGTCTCCAGTGGACCGGCTGCTCAACACACCCATGACACAGTTCTGGCCTGTGGAGGAGGCCCTGGCAGGGAAGGGCTGCAGACAGCATGTGCAGCAGCTCAGTCTAAATGTTTACATGACCACTTACGCGCTAAGTTACTGTTTCCTCCAGAGCTGCTGGGAATGAATGCAGGCTCACAGTTAACATCCATCCCGGAGACATTTGGTGTGCTTCGTATCTGCCACTGCTAACTTCATCACCACTGTTGGAAAAAGTGTTTTGTCAATGTGATATGCAAATAAGACCCAAATGTAATTTCTTATGTAAATAAGGCACAATTCCCAAATAAGAACTCTGGAAACAGAAAGCTGCTTGCAATGTAAATCCATATGGCCATTTATGTCACATGAAAATCTAATCCACATGGATGTCACAGCCCTCTGATACACGGCGGCCACGACTGAACATTATTGCATCCAGAGGAAGACTCGAGTCTCAGAGCTTAAGCACATCAACCAGTGTTGCGTTAATTACCTTTGGGACTGAAGCTGGATGTATAAAAGCCCATTTTGCCTTCATGTAGCAAAGCTGGGTATAGTGTACTCTGAGCTACTGAAAATAGCCTTTGAATAGCTGATTCATGTTTCCTTAAATGAAATACAGTGCAATCTCATCATATTAGTCCTCTCCATTGTGGCCTGGACTCAGTCAAATGTTTGGTTCATTCAATCCTACACTGAATACGGTGAGTTCTTCCAACTTTGCCTCTTCAGTGCAGGACATAGCCCAGCCCTAGCTCCTGGAGATGAAGCCTGTCTATAGTGGTTTATATTGAATGTCAACTTGTCGGGGCCTAGAATCGCCTGTGAAGAATTATCTAGATTAGGGTACCTTCTGTACATGCCTGAAAGGCATTCTCGTGATGAGGTTAACTAACATGGGAAGATCTGCTTTGACCTTCCATGGGCTGGAATCCCGGCCTGTATGAAAAGAAGAGCTGGTGAGCACCAGCCATCATCACGCTCTGCTTCCTTCTTGTGGATGAAATGTGACCAGCTGCCTCAAGTTCCTACCGCCATGCCTTCTGTAGTGATTTGGGTGCAAATGTATGTTCCCACATAGCCTGAGGTCTTTTTGGTCACGATTAAGCTTCCTTCTTAAGTCTCCATGAGGCAGAAGCCTGGTGGAAGAGGTGTGTCGGGGGCGGGTTTTGAGTCCAGCCCTACTAGGAGCAGAGAGCCAGCTTGTGCTCTGGCTGTTCCTGCTTGCTGGTGCTGGTTCCTTAGTCTCTCTGCTGCAGATGTGTGAGGACGTGAACCAGCTTCCTCCACCATGGTGAAGCTTCCCTGGAATCTGGGAAATACCTGAAATAAACCCTTCTCTCACATAAGCTACTGCTGATCCAGTTTCAACAACACAACATCTTCCCCACCATGATGGGGTACAGCCTTCGACCTTAGCTGAAATAAACCATTCTGCCCTTAAACTGGTTTTTGTTAGGTTTTTGTCCCAGCAAGGAGAGGTAACTGAGCTTCCAGGATTAAGGAGCCTAGGTCAATGGCCAGAGTTCCCACCATCACTCTTGTCAGAGCTCTTTGGCCCAAACCCAGCCTCTGGCAGCCTCCTCTACACTCACAAAGACAGGGGTCTCAACTCAAGGAGCTGAAGGTTTTTTTTTATATTTTATATTTTATATTTTATTTTTTTTTTAGAGAGAAAGACAGACAGAGAGGGAGAGGGAGACAGATAGAGATGGGCACGCCAGCAGTCTCTCAGTTGCTGTGAACGAAATCCAGATGTGTGTGCCTCCTTGTGGGCAAGTGCAGCATTGCACCCTTGCATCACTTTGCAATCTGGAGATTGCTTAGGAGGCAGGCGCCTTAACCGCTAAGCCATCTCTCCAGCCCAGAACTGAAGTTTTTTGATGTTCGTGTCATTTAGTTGTGGAGGTCACTCATGGTGCCTGCGTGTGAGCCACATGATGACCACCCAGAGACCCAGGGCACAGCGCTGCTGCCAGTGGGGAACTTACCCCACCAAAGATGGACTTGTCTCATGGCCAGGTCACCTGCCAAAGCAGAGTAGGGCAAGCAGAGGCACAGTCATCATGTGCTGTGGGCACCCCATCTATAGACAGCAGGACCAGACCTGCTTCATCTGACAAGTGTCTGCACTGGGCTCTGCAGAAGGATGGCCAGCTTGGTCTTGAACATGTCATGTCTCTGGATTCTGACTGGAGACGAGATGCTCCCACCCTTGAATTCAGAGGGGCTCACTCATGGGAAAGTGGTTTGTGGCCTCTCCTGGGACTCATATCATAAGTGAGTCAGAGAAGATGGGACTGTTGGGCCTAGGCAGGACTTCAGGTGGAAAAACTTTGCCCAGAGCCTCTTCCTAAGGATGGCTGAGAGGAGCCATTTCACCTGCAGCATAAATTGAGGCAGAGCCACTGTCTTGGCCTAAGTGTGGACACGGGGTGTCCCGCCATCATCAGGGCTCAGACTCAAGGGACAGCAGCAGCCTTGGGAACCTGCTGGCCTTCCAAGCACACATGAAAAATGTGAAAAATACTTCAGAAAAGCTGGGATCAAAAGTCAGACTTTGTTTTGTGTTTATTTTTTAAGTGCTAATGGGTGATAAAAAAAACTTGTTCTCGCTTAGCAGTTTAGTAATGCCAGGGGGTGACTGGCCGTGGTGTGACAAGTCTGAGGGGTTCTGGATCCCTGTGCAGCAATGTGTGAAGGCTGCCAGAGGCACGGCCTCACCAAAGCCAAACACCTTTCCAGTACCGGTTTTTCTGCTAGGGAGTGTGCGTGGAATGTTTGTACATTCCCACCATGGATCTAGACAAAGCAGAGTCCACACTCATAGGAACTCTGCGATGTGTCCAAATGAGAACATGGGGATGACTCCCACCACTCCCCACATCCCTGCATGTGCGCAAGTCACTAGGGGAGGGCTTGCCCACAGTGAGTACACAGGTCTTGGGTACTTCTTTGCAAAGCATCACATGGCTAATGAGAGGTTTGCATGAAGGGTCCTACCTGGAGGTGCAAGATTTGCATTTCAGAGAGATCTCAGGGCTGACAAAGGCAGAACACAGCAACAGGCCTGCAGAACAGCCAGGCTATGTGGGGAGAGCCCAGCAAGCCCCAAGGAGACCTAGGGCAGCTCCGAGGTAAATCTGCCAACCCTGCCTCTCTGGAAACAGAATCTGATTACTTGGGGAAGGAGGTGGTCAGATTTCCCTTGTCATATATGAAAGGGTCTTGAGATTCTGAAGAAAGAAAAATACAAATGCATCTTCAAGAAAACCTTGTTAGTGTCAAGTTCCATGACCACAATGAAGGTGTATGAAGCAGGGAACAACTAAGCTGTAGGGTTTTTTTTTTTTTTTAATGATTTTAATTAAAAGAAAACACTATTAAGAGTACTAAGCAGGGCTGGAAAGATGGCTCTTCCTGAAGAATACCAGCCATGCAAGCATGAAGCCCGGAGTTCAGATCCTCAGAACCATGTAAAAGCCAGGCATGGAGGTGTGCACTTGTGATCCCAGCACCACAGAGGTGAAACAGGAGGACCCTTAGGACTCATACTGGTTAGTGAGTCCAGCCATATGGGTGAGCTCTAGGTTCAGTTACAAGATGGTCTCAAAAAATAATGTGGAGAATGGAAAACAGTCAGAATCAAATCCAGATAATGATTCTGCTTTCGACTGTCAAGACCCCACTAACCTTAGACTATAATAGGATCTACACCCTTTAAATTCTCTCTAAATTAATAATGGTTGTCCCATTTAACTGGTGCTGACTTCACTTTCCGTTGGAGAATCTGTTTCTCCTTCTCAGATGAGAGCTAGTCCTGCGGAGATAAATGACCCAGCGCACTCCACCCCGGCCCCAGCTGAAACCACAGAGGAATTGGGGAAATGAGCAAGAGAGCTGCTTTCTCAGTGAATCTGATATCAGCACAAGGATGAAGGAGAGAGACACTGAGGACACTCAACACCTACCAAACCAGAGATCCTGAGGCTCCTAAGAGCCCATCACTGAAGTAGACTTAAAATGTTCCCAGGGAATTTTGTGGAAAAGGGGGCAGAAAGATTGTTAGAGCCACAAGTTGGGACATTTGGCACAGAGACATTGCCTCTCCCCCATAACTGACCACTGCCCCCATAATGCATGTAGCAGACAGCTTCAGGTTCGCTGAGATGAACTTCCAGACCAGGCACAGTTATGGAGGAAGGGATATTATTTATTGAAGCTTGCAGATCCAGGGGAAGTTCATAATGGCAGAAGAAGCTGGCCTGCCTTCACAGGGCCAAGCAGAGAGAGAAAAAACCACCCAGCCACACAGCACTCAGAGCAAAGCTACAGCCAAAAGCCACAGCACACTTCAGGAACGCCTACTAGGCACACTTTGCATATCTTTACAATGGAATCTCAAACCCACCACCACACCTTAATGCCCAGTGACATTGCCTCTAGCAAGGTGGCTGAGAATGCTAACTATAAACTAATAAAACATTTAATGTATTGGGGGCCATATATTCAAACTGCCACAATGCATGACCCACAATACCTGTGGGGTTGACCTGCATCTCCAAGGAGGAAGGCCTCTTCAGAAAACGGACAGGGAAGAGGGAAAGGATGGTACCAACATGTGTTGTTTACATACTAAATATGTCTATATCTAATAAAAATAGATTATTTTGTACCAAAAAATTTTTTAACTTCATGACTTAAAAAAAAATAATGTGGAGAATTTGAGGAAGACACCAGCTTTGACCTCTATAACCCACACATATATGCATACTTGTGTATGTTCACAACACACATGTGCCCCCATGCATGTGAACACACACACACACATGTATGCATGCTACACACATGTATCCATGCAAACAAAAGAGCACTGAGGAGCAAGGCAGCCCTCCTCCATATTGAAATCATAAAATGACTCGCTAGCTTTATCAAAAGCAGCTGGGACAACTCACTAATGTCGGGGTGGAGAGGGTCATCAGACCCCCACCCAGGATCCAAGGCATCCCTTGTGCCAGCTGTATGCAGTAACTCATTAGCTCTCACAGCCTCATGGGAAGATAAGAGTAGAGAGAGTGAAATCAAGGAACGAGGAGCTCCATGGGGCACTTTCGATGGAGTCTCCTGGCTCTGTAAGTGAACCCTCACCCCAAGGCTGAAGGAGGAGCCTCTGGAGGGGCAATCTCATCATAGTGAGTCCCACTGAAGTGCAGCTTTGGGGTCTCATGCTCTGTGAGTCCTCACTCCGAGGCTGAGGGATGACCATCCACAAGGGAAATCCCAACAGAGTGAACCGCACTGAAGTGCTTCTCTGGGGTCTCACAGTCCTGGGCAGGAACAGGAGCTTCTGGAAGCAGCCATGGGGAAGTCGTCATTCAGGGTAGGATGAGACTAAAGTTTAGCGACCTGTCCTTGGAGTGACTCAGCAAGGCCTAAGCCGAAACTGCCTCCGCCCAGCTACTGCTGACGTGGTGAAATAATATTGGCCCTTACACCTTTCTCTCATCCTTTTTCCCACCCTCTTTCTCAAAATCTATAAACACCTTCCCATTACAATAAACCGAGTTTTCTGCCTTGACAGACTCCCGGCTCAGTGTGGTTTTTATTTCTCCGGTGTCTTGGGGAACGGTTTGAGCCGCCGACACCCGCCTTCCCGCTCAGCCTTGAGAGAGAAGCGGCTGGCCCGGCTCTCTCTCTTCCGCTCTACCTGCCGGCAGAGAAGAACTAGCATGCACTGTGCCCTCTCAGGTGCCCACCATGTCTCCCACCCACCTCTTCTATGGTATGCCTACACTCTGCCCTCTCAGGTGCCCACCACCTCCACCACCCACTCTCTTCTATAGTATGCCTGCACTGTGCCCTCTCAGGTGCCCACCACCTCCACCACCCACTCTCTTCTATGGTATGCCTGCACTGTGCCCTCTCAGGTGCCCACCACCTCCACCACCCACTCTCTTCTATGGTATGCCTGCACTGTGCCCTCTCAGGTGCCCACCACCTCCACCACCCACCTCTTCTATGGTATGCCTGCACTGTGCCCTCTCAGGTGCCCACCACGTCTCCCACCTGCTCTCTTCTATGGTATGCCTGCATTGTGCCTCTCAGGTGCCCACCACATCCACCATCTGTTCCTTTCTATGGTTTGCCTGCACTGTGCCCTCCCAGATGCCCACCACATCCACCACTCTGTTCTCTTGCCTGCATGGTTTGCCCACCACCTCCACCACCCACTCTTCTATGGTTTGCCTTCACTGTGCCCTCTCAGATGCCCACCATCTCCACCACTGCTCTCTTCTATGGTATGCCTGCACTGTGCCCTCTCAGGTGCCCACCACCTCCACCACCCACTCTCTTCTATGGTATGCCTGCACTGTGCCCTCTCAGGTGCCCACCACCTCCACCACCCACTCTCTTCTATGGTTTGCCTGCACTGTGCCCTCCCAGATGCCCACCACATCCACCATCTGTTCTCTTCTATGGTTTGCCTTCACTGTGCCCTCTCAGATGCCCACCATCTCCACCACTGCTCTCTTCTATGGTCCACCACCCACTCTTCTATGGTTTGCCTGCACTCTCAGGTGCCCACCACCTCCACCACCCACCCTTCTATGGTATGCCTGCCCTCTCAGGTATGGTCCACCACCCATCTCTCTTCTATGGTATCTCAGGTGCCCACCACCTCCACCACCTGTTCTCTTCTATGGTATGCCTGCACTGTGCCCTCTCAGGTGCCCACCACCTCCACCACCTGCTCTCTTCTATGGTATGCCTGCACTGTGCCCTCTCCACCTCCAGGAAACCTGGTGCCTATCAGCTCCTCTTACTGGCAGAACATGGGTTCACAGGTAATGTGCCAGCCCTGCCTGGCTCTGGGGGAGTCTAGCAGCCTTACATGCCTTCTCACTCTGCATCTTGTATGGGGGATGACAGACACTCTGCAACATACCCAAGCCTGTGGTCCTCTGGCCTACAAGGAAGTCTTTGCTCGGTCCATGCCATCTGAAACCCAGACACTAGTTGGGGAAGCCATCTAGAAGCCCAGGGCTACTGGGCCTTCAACTCTGCTGTCACATGAACCCCCAGCAGGATCCAGTCAATGCACACAACCACAAGAAACAGAATGCAGTAACAAAGGTTTTAATCCCCTCGTTTTGACAAGGGATCCATGGATGAGACATGGCTTCTTAGGAACAGGAAGCAGAAGAGTGCGTTGTCATCACCAGGAAGAGGAGAGGCCAGGTTCTCACTACTCCACAGATGGGGAGATCTGAGTGTCCAGCATGGCCAGGGCAGGAACAGGAAGAGGCCCAGGGAAGCAAGCTGGGCTCAAACCCAGAGAGGCCATCTGGAAGTAGATGACAGTCTGCCCTCCATCCCTTTCCCACCCTCATGGCACATAACAAAGTTCTGTCCCACCATCATAGCCTCCAACACATCTCTGCAGAGGCCCTCTTCCAGGGTCAGAAACATCTTCTGGAATGGATGCGCCAATGCAGGAGGCATGACTTCTGTTTTTCTTTGTGAAGCAAGGATGGGTATAGAATTGTACATAACAGGAGGAATGTGTAGACTATTGCTCATAATTACACCCACAGTGAGAGAGGGCACAGAAATCAAGTTGAATCCACAGCCACTAATGCACTGTGGCCCAGAGGCATGTCCTTTGCTCAAGTTACCTCCGTTTTTCTCCACCTGGGCTTATTTTAAATTAATATGCTTATGTTAGGGGCCTTTCCTGCATTCTTAGAACCAAGAAGCTTTGTTGTTCACATGCCCCCAACACCTTGACCACAGGCGGGTGCCCTTGTACATTCTCAGATGGAGCTGGAGGCTAGGCGACAGGCCCTAATCATGGAAGAACTGTGTCATTATAAAAGTGTTCTGCTAACCATCTGTGGTAGTTTGAATATATGTCCCCCAATATATTCAGTGTTTTATTAGTTATAGTTTGCATCCTCAGCCACCTTGCTAGAGGCAATGTCACTGGGGGCCAGTCTTAAGGTGTGGTGATGGTTTGAGATTCCATTGTAAAGATATGCAAAGTGTGCCTAATAGGAGTTCCTGAAGTGTGCTGGGCTTCTGGCTGTAGTTTTGCTCTGTGTGCTGTGTGGCTGGTTGGTTTTTCTCTCTTGCTTGGATCTGTGAAGGCAGGCCAGCTTCTGCCATTATGAAACTTCCCCTGGATCTGTAAGCTTCAATAAATAATATCCCTTCCTCCATAACTGTGCCTGGTCTGGAAGTTCATCTCAGTGAACCTGAAGCTGTCTGCTACAGTAAAGTGGTACCCAGAGTGGGGTGAGATGAACCAGATCATGTGGATGTTCATCTTTTGGAACCTTTGTTTTGGAGGAATGGGCATGGACTTGGTGCTTGCAACTGAAGATGCCTTCTGGAGTGGTAAGCCAAGTTTTATGGATTATTCTGATGAGAGTTTGAGAAGGCTAAGTGCAGACAGTATTGAACTTCAAGGCTTGGCTTATGAGCTTTCTAAGGGGAAGGAAAGAATGCAGAGGACTTTGTTGGAACTGGGCTACTGGCATAAGGGATGGCTGTGTTCCGCTATCCAGGCCCAGAAAGTTTGATCAAGGTTAAATTTGTAATGGACTGATGTGCTTGGCTAAAGATAATGGACTGAGATTTTAAGATTTTAAGCTGGAAAACCTCAAGCAAGTTAAAATTATAGAGGCACTGAGACTGATTTTAGGTTACTAGAGCTGCTATTGTCAAACACATTAGCCATCTTAAGGAAGGTGGAAGGAAGGTGGCCTGACGACTACTTTCATTAAAACAATGGAGAGGATGCCTGAGGAAAGACTGTTAGAAATGCAAACTCTTTGGAAAGAATTGACTGGAGAAGGAACCTGCTTTTCAAGGCTATGATTTATTTTGTCCCTGGATTAAGAATATGGCTGTGTCCTGCACACCTGGCATTAGTTTTTGAAGCATGAAAAATGCATGGAGTGGTCATGAATTGCACAAGGTTCCAGGAGCCGCTGCTGAGATGCAGCATGAGGCAGGGCATGAAGACCCTCAGGAATAGGCTGAAAGAGCCTTTGGAAGATGGACCGTGGTTTGCATGGAGACCTGAAGATGTTTTGGATATACCAGGATATGCAAGGACTACCATGGAGTGCAGTGTTGGCATGGGATGAAAGTTTTCCCTGGCTACTCTGCCCAGCTGGAGGGGCGGAATTGGAAAACCTGGAGACTGTCAGTCTCTGGTTATATTGAACTTGAACTGCAGAAGTTTGATGACTGCTGATGGTGGTTGAGTTTGCATTGTTCTAGTTTCTCCTTGCTATGCCTTATACCAGTTTAAAATGTTTACTCTGTTCCTTTACATGTTGAAAGTATTTAACTTGTTTTATTTTACAGGACTCACTATCTTAAATTGGTCAAGATTATGAGAACCTTTGAAATTGGACTGAATACAATTTACAATGTCTGATAGTTATAAATCTATTGGGGGCCAAGAACTAAATCTATTGGGGGCCAGGGGCAGAATGTGGTAGTTTGAATATATGTCCCCCATTATATTCAGTGTTTTATTAGTTTATAGTTTGCATCCTCAGCCACCTTGCTAGAGGCAATGTCACTGGGGGCCAGTCTTAAGGTGTGGTGATGGTTTGAGATTCCATTGTAAAATGCAAAGTGTGCCTAATAGGAGTTCCTGAAGTGTGCTGGGCTTTTGGCTGTAGTTTTGCTCTGTGTGCTGTGTGGCTGGTTGGTTTTTCTCTCTTGCTTGGATCTGTGATGGCAGGCCAGCTTCTTCTGTCATTATGGAACTTCCCCTGGATTTGTAAGCTTCAATAAATAATATCCCTTCCTCCATAACTGTGCCTGGTCTGGAAATTCATCTCAGCGAACCTGAAGCTGTCTGCTACACCATCTCAGCTCACCAAGACCAGGACAGGTCAATGAGAATCACAATAGTACCTATAATTGCTTCGCTTTAAACTTTTATAATATACTAAAACTGATTTGAAGAGATAGTATGAGCTGGCAATGGATCAGGGAGTAAAGGCACTTGCTTGCAAATAGTCTAATATCCTGGGGTCAGTTCTCCAGTACCCACATAAAGCCAGAAGCACAAAGTGGCACATGTGTCTGGGAGTTTGTTGGCAGTGGGTAGAGGCTCTGGTGTGCCCACACTTTTACTCTCTCTCCCTCTGATAAATAAATAAAGGACTGAAATGAGGAGGTGCTGTTGTTTGTTTCTTTGCTGGTTAGATTAATACCAGTTCACACAATTTTAGACTGTTCAGCCACACTATCCCAGTAGTGCACACTATTTTACAAGGAAAAGAATTTTGGAAACTATTTTTGTATTAGAGGGCAAGATCTTACTCTAATCTAGTTGACCTTGAATTCACTCTATAGCCCCAGGCTGTCTTGAACTCATGGAAATCATCCTACCTTTAGCCTCTCAAGTGCTGGGATTATAGGAGTAAGCAATCATGACCAGCTCTATTTAGGTGTGATTGACATACTATAAACTGCATGCATTCATATATGCAATTGGGTATTGTTAATGTGGGCATACACCAGGAACCTAGCACTACAGGATGATGAAGTGTCACCCAAGCTTCCGTGTGGTCCTCTGCAGTCTCCCCTGCTATCCCTCCTCACTCCCTGAGTGTGGGTAGAGAGGCTGGTGGGCAGGAAGCACATGGAACACACAAAATGCATCCTCTTGGGAGGAAAGGAACTGGCTTCTCCCGCTCTGAAGAATGCTTTGTGATTCAGTCATGCTGTCGCCACATTGCCTCTTGTTCTTGTGATAGATGGTGTTTCACATGAGGCATGTGTTGTGTGCACTTTCCCTGGGGAGACTTGAACAAAGGCCTGTTCCTCTCAGATGGGCACCTACAGCAGATCAAAGTAGGATTCCTTCAAAGTCCAACTTGGTGAAGCAATGGTTTACTGGGATTCCTTACAGATGAGCAACACAGGAAGACACTTGACCTGACCTCCTCCTGTGGCCTCTGCACACATCTGAATACATGCATATCCCCCACTCCACACACACATAGGTGCACTTCCTATAAGTCTGTGATATATCCTCTCATTTTCTTAATAGTGTCGCTCAAAGAACTAAGTTATTAAATTTGATATGGTTAGTCTATCCATCTCTTTTTAATGACTCTTTTTGTATGTCAAGCATTTAAAATACTTAAAACATATTAATATTAAAATATTTAAAATACATAAAATAACCAAAAGTTGAAAAGATTTTTCTTTTGCATTTTTTCTAGATTCATACTTTAGGTCTGTGTCTGTCTTGAGTAGACAATCTCCATGTGTGATGAGATACTGACTGATAACTCCATGTGTGATTGACAGTCTCCATGTGTGATGAGATACTGACTGATAACTCCATGTGTGATTGACAGTCTCCACGTGTGATGAGATACTGACTGATAACTCCATGTGTGATTGACAGTCTCCATGTGTGATGAGATACTGACTGATAACTCCGTGTGTGATTGACAATCTCCACGTGTGATGAGATACTGACTGATAACTCCGTGTGTGATTGACAATCTCCATGTGTGATGAGATACTGACTGATAACTCCATGTGTGATTGACAGTCTCCATGTGTGATGAGATACTGACTGATAACTCCATGTGTGATTGACAGTCTCCATGTGTGATGAGATACTGACTGATAACTCCGTGTGTGATTGACAATCTCCATGTGTGATGAGATACTGACTGATAACTCCGTGTGTGATTGACAGTCTCCATGTGTGATGAGATACTGACTGATAACTCCATGTATGATTGACAGTCTCCACGTGTGATGAGATACTGACTGATAACTCCGTGTGTGATTGACAGTCTCCACGTGTGATGAGATACTGACTGATAACTCCATGTGTGATTGACAGTCTCCATGTGTGATGAGATACTGACTGATAACTCCGTGTGTGATTGACAGTCTCCACGTGTGATGAGATACTGACTGATAACTCCGTGTGTGATTGACAGTCTCCACGTGTGATGAGATACTGACTGATAACTCCGTGTGTGATTGACAGTCTCCACGTGTGATGAGATACTGACTGATAACTCCGTGTGTGATTGACAGTCTCCACGTGTGATGAGATACTGACTGATAACTCCGTGTGTGATTGACAGTCTCCACGTGTGATGAGATACTGACTGATAACTCCGTGTGTGATTGACAGTCTCCACGTGTGATGAGATACTGACTGATAACTCCGTGTGTGATTGACAGTCTCCATGTGTGATGACATACTGATAACTCCATGTGTGATTTACACTCTCCATGTGTGATGAGATACTGACTGATAACTCCATGTGTGATTGACAATCTCCATGTGTGATGAGATACTGATAATTCCACGTGTGATTGACAATCTCCATGTGTGCTGAGATAGTGACTGATAATTCCATATGAGATTGACAATCTCCATGTGTGATGAGATACTGATTGACATTCAGTTTCTTTTTTAAATAAATGTCCAATTATTCCAGTACCATTTGTCAAAGGGGCTGTGTTTTTCTCTGAATTTCCTTTCAACACTTGTCCAAAATCAATTGGACATATATGCATGTCAGCTGTCAACACTCCAAATTTGTTTTCTTATTTTACCTTCTTAGGGTTTCCATGTGAATTTTAAAATTGAGTTGTCAATTCAAACACAAAAAACTTTGGATCTGGGTTCCAATTACATGAATCATCAGATCCATTTGGAGAGTACTGGTCCTTGAATCTATTATATCTCCTGATCCATAGCCTATCTATCAATTTATTTACTGCTTTCATTTTCTCAGACACATTTGTAATCTTCAATATATGGGTGTTTTGTCAAATTTATCCACAGGTTTCATATTTCAATACTAATAATAATACATGGAATTTATTAAATATAAATCATTATTTATTTATTTGAGTGAGTGACAGACAGAGAGAGAAAGAGGCGGGGGTGGGGGGTGCACCAGGGCCTCCAGCCACTGCAAACGAACTCCAGATGCATGTGCCACCTTGTGCATCTGGCTTACGTGGGTCCTGGGGAATCAAGCCTCAAACCAGGGTCCTTAGGCTTCACAGGCAAGTGCTTAACTGCTTAGCCATCTCTCCAGCCCTTAAATATAAATCATAATTGTTGCTAGCATATGGAAAGGAAATCAGTTTTTGCACATAGACCTGGTCTGCAATATTACCAAATTTGCTTATTACTTATAGAAACTCTTATTAGATTCCATGGAATTTTATACAAAAGAGGGTACGTCATCTGAGAATAAAGATACTTTTATTTCATTCTTTCCCAACTAAATGCCTTTTGTTTCCTTTTTCTTGTCTTATTACACTGGTTAAATCTAGTTCAAGATTTAATAGAAGTAGTAAAAGCTTACATTCTCATCATATTTTTAACCTCAGTGGAATACATCTAGTGTTTTGCATTATGTATGATATTAGCTACAGTGTGAGTAGATTTCATTATCAGGTCAGGGAATTTCACATTTATTTCTAATTCACCAAGACTTTTAAAGAGAAATGAATATTGGATTTTAGTGGGTTTTTAAAGTTCTTTCATCTGCTTTTCTGGCTTCTGGGATGCAATTCTTTGACAATTAAGTTAGAGTTTATATAGACATTGTTAACTTGTCATAGTCTGCCTTTAAGTGATCATCTAGTACACCACATGCGAGGTTAGCGTCCCACAACAGTGCTCTTCTGTTTCTCCTGTTTTGGGGACATTACTGTCACATGTGTGTGCATATAAGCCCCATTTCCCTGACCTAGATTTGGGGACATTACTGTCACATGTGTGTGCATATAAGCCCCATTTCCCCAACCTGGATTTGGGGACATTATTGTCACGTGTGTGTGCATATAAGCCCCATTTCCCCCACCTGGATTTGGGGACATTATTGTCATGTGTGTGTGCATATAAGCCCCATTTCCCCACCTGGATTTGGGGACATTATTGTCATGTGTGTGTGCATATAAGCCCCATTTCCCCCACCTGGATTTGGGGACATTATTGTCATGTGTGTGTGCATATAAGCCCCATTTCCCCCACCTGGATTTGGGGACATTATTGTCACATGTGTGTGTGCATATAAGCCCCATTTCCCCGACCTGACCTGGATTTGGGGACATTGTGTGTGCATTGCCCCATTTCACCTGGATTTGGGGACATTATTGTCACGTGTGTGTGCATATAAGCCCCATTTCCCCCACCTGGATTTGGGGACATTATTGTCATGTGTGTGTGCATATAAGCCCCATTTCCCCAACCTGTATTTGGGGACATTATTGTCATGTGTGTGTGCATATAAGCCCCATTTCCCCGACCTGGATTTGGGGACATTATTGTCATGTGTGTGTGCATATAAGCCCCATTTCCCTGACCTGGATTTGGGGACATTATTGTCATGTGTGTGTGCATATAAGCCCCATTTCCCCCACCTGGATTTGGGGACATTATTGTCATGTGTGTGTGCATATAAGCCCCATTTCCCCCACCTGGATTTGGGGACATTATTGTCACATGTGTGTGCATATAAGCCCCATTTCCCTGACCTGGATTTGGGGACATTATTGTCACGTGTGTGTGCATATAAGCCCCATTTCCCCACCTGGATTTGGGGACATTATTGTCACGTGTGTGTGCATATAAGCCCCATTTCCCCAACCTGTATTTGGGGACATTATTGTCATGTGTGTGTGCATATACGCCCCATTTCCCCGACCTGGATTTGGGGACATTATTGTCACGTGCGTATGCATATAAGCCCCATTTCCCCGACCTGGATTTGGGGACATTATTGTCACGTGTGTGTGCATATACACCCCATTTCCCTGACCTGGATTTGGGGACATTATTGTCACATGTGTGTGCATATAAGCCCCATTTCCCGACCTGGCTTTGGGGACATTATTGTCACATGTGTGTGCATATAAGCCCCATTTCCCTGACCTGGCTTTGGGGACGTTATTGTCACATGTGTGTGCATATAAGCCCCATTTCCCCAAACTTATTTTGCCTCAGATAATCAGTTCTTATTAAAATACCTTTATGTATAGTTCCATGGTCACCTTTTCCATTGCTGTTCCTTTTCTCCTGCCTCAGGCCTTTCTTTAACATTTCTTATGTGTAGATTTCCTGGTAATTAATGTTTTTCATCTTTTTGTGTGCCTGGAAATGCCTGTTTTGGCTTTTTTCAAGTATTTATTTATCTAAAAGAAAGAGAGATAACGGGCACTCCAAAACCTCTAGCTACTGCAAACGAACTCTAGACATATGTGCTCCCATGTATATATGGCTTATGTGGGTTCTGGGGAATCAAACCTGGGTTCTTAGGCTTCACAGGCAAGTGCCGTAATTACTAAGCCATCTTTCCAGCTCTTGATTTTATTTTTTAAAGGTACTTTCACTTGGTATTAAATTTGAGGTTGATTTTTTTTCTTTCAATTCCATAGTTTTCTCCACTATCTTGTGGCTAACATCATTTCCACAAGAAATCTATTCTTGTTCTCATGTTTGTTCTTCTATGCATAGCAGGAAGCATATAACTGGTGCTGTTTAATGTATTTTGGGATACTTTTTTGTTTTTTATCTCTGATCATTTCCATTACCACACATTCTGATCCCATAGTCACTTACCCCACAGCATCTGGTCCACTCTTGATCCATGGAGGGTATTTTTATCACTAGAAATTCAATTTGACTCTCTTTAATTTCTTTCCCATCTTTATTCAATTCAGTTCACTTTCTCACATATGCAATGCACTCATAATGGCCATTGTAAATATTGCTATAGCCTATCTATCTTATGCTATTCTGGGTTCATTTTGACTGACTGGTGTGCTCACTTCCTTGTATGCCTAATCCTTCTGACTGGATACCAGACACTGAATTTTATATCGCTAATCCCTTATAGGTCTATATTCCTTTAAATGTCACAAAACTTCTTTTCATGGTGTTCAAGCCTTACTGGGGAGAACAGAGCAACATACACGTGGGCCAGCCTTTCCCCATGGCCATGGCCCAGCCCTCCACCATCGCTGTGCATCACGCCAGCCTTTCCCCATGGCCACGGCCCAGCCCTCCACCGCCACTGTTCATCGCAAGCAGTGGAAGGGCAGATGGTCCCACCTTGCTGGAGCACTGGCACTGACCCTCTAATCCTTTTGTGTGTCTCTTCCTTTGTCTTCCCCAGTTTTCTTGCACATGTACTGATCAGCCTGGTTTCTGAGAAATGCCTAGATTTCTCAATCATTCCCTCTGTCTATCACTGTGAAACTGCCCTGCAAACTCCAGCTCCATTGCTTTCCCCGGAATCATGTCTGTCTCATCAAGTCACAGAGGGCATGGAGGCTCTGCCTGGATCCCCACACATACACAGACCCTTAGACACCAGGCAGTGAGTTGGTACCATTAGAGCCCCTACCCTGTTGTGTCCCATCTCTCGTTGGTCATTGTTGCAGTCAGGTTCTAATTGCTGGCAGAAATCAACCAACCAAGAGAGCTTGTGGGAAAAAGAGTTTATTTTTGGCTTATAGACTTGAGGGACAGCTTCATGATGGCAGGGGGAAATGATGGCATGAGCAGAGGGTAGACATCACCTCCTGGCCAATACCAGGTGGACAACAGGAACAGGAGAGTGTGCCAAACACTGGCAATGGGAAACTGGCTATAATACCCATAAGCCCGCCCCCCCCAAATACACTGCCTGCAGGAGGTGTTGACTCCCAAATACCCATCAGCTGGGAACCTAGCATTCAGAACACCTGTTTATGGGGTACACCTGAATCAAACCACCACATTCTGCCCCTGGCCCCCATAAACTGATATCCATACATGATATAAAATACAATGCATTCATCCAACTTTAAAAGTCCCCATAATTTTTATCAATCCCAATGATGTTCAAACATTCCTATAGTCCAAAATATTTTAACTGAGCCATAATACCAAAAATAAACCAAAAAATCCATTATGGCACAGAATAAACATTCACACTGAAAAAGATGGCATTGAGCATAGCAAAGAAACATTCAACCAATACAAAATTTAAACAGGGCAAACATCAAACTCTGTAGCTCCAAGTCCAACAACTCTAGTCAGTGACAAATCTCCAAGTCCAATAATTCTAACCACTGACAAGTCTCTGGAGTTCCAATTCCACCCCTCCAGCTAGTCTGCTCACAGTCCTAGAAAACTTCATCCTGGGCTGGCAGCTCTCCTTAGCAGCCATCTTGTGGTCCTGGCATCTCTACTGGGTCTCCACTGCAAGCCATGGTCCATCCTCATAGCACCATTTGGTCTCCATGCAGGCAAACCTGTTTCTCACTGTCCATGGAGGTTTCCAAAACACAAGACCATGTTGCAAACTCCACAACCCGCTTTTTCCTGCATTTCTTATACTCTGTAATACCAGGTGGAGTGACAGTTTGTAAATCCAGGGGAATAAAGCAGGCTTTGAAGATCAGGACACTCCTTCAGCATTCAGACCCCTTCAAAAGGCTGCATTCTTTCTGCTGTCCCAATGCAAGTCAGCTGGCCCAATCTCAATGGTTGTAATCTCTCATATAATTACAGCTGAATGAGCAGAAGTTTTGGCCCAAAGATTTCAGTCTGTGTCATATCCCTCTGTTCACCAGTCCATTTCTACACACTGCAACCCTGCACAAGTTCTCAGGATGTGGTTATAACAGCAAGCCTCTCACACAAACTGCTTCTAACCCAATCCAAGCAAAGCTCTTTCTCACCCTCATAAGCCAAACCTCACAGACCATAGTTATTACTGCATTCAGGTCTTTCAACTCTGACCATAATAGTCCATCAAGCTGCACTTACAGCACTGCAAGGCATCTCTTAGGCCAAGGTTTCAAATCCTTCCACATTCCTCTTGAAAATCAGCTCCAAAAGGTCAAAGTCACACAGTCAGGTGTCTAGCAGCAATCCCACTCTTCGGTACCACTTTACTGTTGCAGTCAGGTTTGCATTGCTGGAAAAATCACCCAACCAAGAGCAGCTTGTGGGGAAGAAAAAAGGTTTGTTTTGGCTTACCGACTTGAGGGGAAGTTCCATGATGTCAGGGGAAAATGATGGTATGAGCAGAGGGTGGACATCACCTCCTGGCCAACATCAGGTGGACAACAGCAACAGGAGAGTGTGCCAAACACTGGCAAGGGGACATTGGCTATAACACCCATAAGCCCACCCCCAAAAATACACTGCCTGCAGGAGGCATTAACTCCCAAATCTCCATTAGCTGGAAACCTAGCATTCAGAACACATGTTTATGGGGGACACCTGAATCAAACCCCCACAGTCACTATCCATCACTGACCCATATTCAGTATCCTCACAAACCTTGTTCTTATAGTTCCACTTTTTAAAGACTGTTTTTCCTAGAGGATAAAGCTAGTAGCTACTATTCCAAATGAGTCAGAAGCAAAAGCCTGGGAAATTTGTTTTAAGTCCAATCATATGAAACTCTTCCAAGGAAAATTCTTACAAAAGTGTACAGTTAAAATGGCACTGAGTTACAGATTTATTAATTGCCTGTATTAAGTAAAATAATGTCATGTGGTATCAAGACAATCTCAGACAATTTGCATTGCTGTGGCTAACAATGATCTCTTCCTCAGCAGAGAGTAAGGCGCCATGATAAGACAGTGTTCAGGTGAAGCCTGCAGAGCTGTGATGTGCCACTGATTACTCCACGTAGAAATCTGCTCACCCTGACACATGCAAATCCCCCATCAAGTCTGTCCTGTTAGATTTGGGGTGCTTGTCTCTGTTTTGTGTGAGCAAAGCTAGGTGGTGCTGACCTGGGTCCGCTGTCCCTCTGCCCTGACATCAGGAGTTCAGACCTTAGTTAATTCCAGACTGTTTCTGTGATATCGTAGTATAAACCATTCATGTGCCAATAATGTCTAGTTCTGTCTACCACTTCTATGCAGATCAAATTTGTCTGTCATCTCCCACCAGACTGTGAAAGCATTTTCTTTGTTTTGAGTGCATTCATGATTTAGTGTAGACACTGAAAGAGGAATTGCCTCCCTGAGTCAGTACAGCTGTAAAGGAGCTTTCTGTGTTCTCCACCACAGCCCATGAAGTCGCTGAAGCCCGATCCCCATCAGCCCTCCACACTCCAATGCACTCTACCTCTGTGTCACCATGCCCTGCCAGCCCACAATGCCTGCCATGCCCATCTTGTTCCTCCAATACCTGCCATGCCCACCATGCTTGCTATGCCCGACCATACCCACCACATTCCACCATGCTCAATCTCTGCACCCCATGCTCCCCCATGTCATCATGCCTTGCTATGCTCTAAGTTGCCCACTGTGCCTAGCTATGCCCTGACAGCCCACCACACCCACCTTGTTCCACCAGTATCAGTCATGCCCACCATGCCTACTGTGCTCCCCACACTCACAGTTATAAGATCACATTCCAGGCACAGGCCTTGGGCACTGATGTGGTATCTAGAATGCTCCAGCACTGCTTTGTTCAGCCAGGCAGAGGGAGGATCTAGGGAGCCCCAATGCTTCTGATCCCCAGCTGCCCACAGGTCATTAGTGCACTGTGGCATTGTGAACTTTGTGTATCAGCCTGGCTGGACCATGGGCACCCCCTCACAGTTGTGACACTATGTCAGCATGAGACCCATGCTGGAATCAGCAGCCCATGTCAAGCCCACCATCTTCCCCAGTACAGCAGCCTCATCTAGTCTGTGGAGCACCTAAGTAGCAGCAAAGATGGGGGAAGGACAGCACCAATGTCTCCACCCACATGCCTGAGCTAGGCAGCCATTGCCTCCTGCCTCAGATAGGAATTTACACCGACTGTCCTGGACTCTGGCTGCACATCCTGGGACCTTCCATCCCCACAGTCACATGAGCCAACTGCTTGCAGTAAGTAGATGAGAAGCCTGACTGGCATGTGCCCCATGTTGGTGTCTCACATCACCATCGCTTTCCCCACATTCCAGAATTCCTTTCAGCTCCATCTCTCAGAACAGCCACTCACAGCCAAGCTTCATCTCAGGGTTTGGATGGAGGGGGAAACTCTAGTAGAGTTTCTGCCATTTGCCACATGAAATGCACCTCTTCAGTTTGCTTACTGTGGGCTCTGAGTGTGGGTTTCTTGTGGAATACTAACGGTCTCCACCCTTTACTTTACAGAATGAGCATGTGCAGACAGTCTCCTGTGAAGCTATTTCCTCTCAATTCACTTTATTAAGAACTCATGGCACTGAGTTTAGCTTGGGAATGCCTCTGATGCCCAGGGTCCATGGTCCCCAGGACTTACCCTGGGAATGCACAGCCCTGCCTCTGATGCTGAAGGGACATGTTCCCCACGACTGCTGAAAGGTTGACTGCGGCATCATAAATGAGGCATCTTACTTGTGCTTTATTCTTCAGTGCCTTTTGTGCCACTTTATTGGTTTTCAGTTTTTACTTTGCCTTAGCAATAATCTCATTTAATGATTTTGTAAGTGTGAAGGGACAGGAAAGCTCAGATGATGCTTGTCTCACCCTAGCCTGTAACAAGAATGGCTAAAATCCTAACAATGAAGGCCATGAGTTATTGGTGCAATTACAGACAGCCCAGGGGAGCAGCAGGGCTCCACACACAGAAGGTGGGAGCTGGGTGCCAAACACAAACACCAATTGTCCTGTTGTGCAGTGCAACGGGAAATAGACCCTGAACAGAGTTACAGTAGCACTGCATTCTGGAGGGCAGGTGTAGAAAACAAGCAGCATGGGGTAAGCCCACTGGGCTCCAGTGTGGGGAGACCCCAGAAGAGATTGGTCAGAGCAAGTGGAAAGAGGCTGGATGTGAAGTGTTGCCTGGCTGGGATCTACTCAGGAGAGGGACACAAAGATGAGGTCACCTACATTGACATCCTAGAAGAGGATGAGCTCATGTCATAGACAAGTGAGTAAGAAGTGAAGACACTGAGGGGCCAAGGCCAGAGCTAAGTGATGGGACCAACAGGATGGTATTTTTATGGGGTCAAGAGAACATGAGGGTGAGGTAAGATGGTACAATGGATTATAGCCAGAAGGTCTAGGGTATCAGGTGAGATTAACCATCCATGTGATCCTGCCTGGCCAGGCTGCTCAGACTTGGTGCAGGCTATGCCTGCAAGGGTGTTTCTCGTGAGTCAGAGTCAAACTGATGGCTGCCCCAGCATGGTGGGCCTTATCCATTCAGTTTAAGATCTGAATAGAATAAAAAACTGACCCCCTGCACCTGCATGGCATTCTTGAGTTCAAATGCAAATTTATTTCTTGCCTTTGGACTCAAGCTGGAACCCTGGCTCTTTCTGGGTCTCCAGCCTGCTGGTCTGCACAGTGATATGCTGTGCTTTCAAACTGTGAGCCAGACTAAAACTTCCTCCCCAAAGTTGCTTTTGTTCCAGGACTTCATCATTACAACAAGGTAAGGAACTGATACACAGAAGAATGGGGCTCAACATTGGAAATAGAATGTACCAGAAATGGGAAGGACATCTGTATGGCACAATGCAGGCCTGGCCCTGGCTAGATCACATGGCAGAAGAAACCAGGAAGTGGCTTCTGTGAACATGGCATTCTGCACAGGCCTGTTGTGACAACAGCTACAGTCCCATGCTCATGACAAACCTGCTATGAAATCACTTGTCCAGAGACAGGCTGTCATTGGTCACAAAAAGGGGACCACCCCAAACAATGATTGGCCAGCCAAGTCCCTTAAAACACCCTACACTTCCTTGAATAAACGAGTTTTGCAGCAGCTCGCCCTCTGATCTCACCCAACTCCTGGAGTCTGTGTTGTGATTCCGCGCTGCTCACTCCCAACATGGCAGAGACCCTGCTGTCCCTCCTGGGCTGGCCCTAGGGGGGATCCCAACATCTGGTACCCAAACAGGGACCCTCTGCCCCATCGGAGTTGGCAAGATGCCCATCTGTGATCATCAGTGAGCAGCACCCCTCCAGCATTGGCAAGATCCCCCCCTTCTTGATCGTTGGTGAGAAAAGCCCCTTGCTGTTCTGTATGCTGATGGTTGCCTGGGGTGAGCGGGCAGCCTCCTCCTCTCCCCTTTTCCTTTGTTCATCCTTTTCCCTGGTAGGAAGGCACACATCGCCGCATGGCCCCAATACCAGTGTCAGCCCCTCCATTATTTGGTTCATCCCAGCAAAATCACATAAGGGTTTGACCAGCCCAATTTCGGAACCAAGGTGAGGCCTTTGGCTGAGCCTCCCCAGAGACACTGTGTGGGCATACAGCCATGGAGTAATGACCCACGGAAGTGCCCCACTAAGCACAAGACACATGGGTCCTAAACATTCTATCCATATGTCTCAGCTGGCCCCAGCATTGGGACTTGTGGTTTGCATGATTATCCTTTGGGCTATCATTTTTGATCTGGGTTATTATTTTCTCAGTCTCTTTAATTCAGGAGTGTCCCAGCCTAGCCCCCCCCAAAAAAACACCATGCTGTAATGGGCAACCTCCCTCCCCACCAGAGGATGCCACAATTACAGGCTCTTAAGGCCCTCCTCCTGCAATGTGGCTTAAAAGTAAAAAAAAAAAAAAAAAGGATCTCCATAGATTTTTGGGTGGAAACTCTCACTTTATCCCCATGGATTAGTCTGGAGAACATCTGGGACACTTCCATTTGGTCCCAGGTTCTCTTCCTCATGAAGAAACATGAGGTTTACGAAGGGCACACCCCCTGCCCCATTCTTTCCTATCCTCCTTGCCATAATTGCTGGCTTTAAAGGCTCCACTGTGGAGGAAGTCATTTCTGCCCATAATGAAAGCTATAAGAAGGAACCTAAACTGGCTCTTCAAAGCTTGTCCCTCCCAGCCCCCTCTTATGATAACTTGGATGAGGAGGAAGTCAAACCTTTAAATGATAATAGACCGCCACCCCAATCCCCACCTGCTACAGCCACACTCACAACCACCCCTCCCCCTCTTTACCCTTGCAAGGACCTCCCCCACACTCAGTCCTGGACATACCCAGGCGACTTCCAGTTCCCTGACATGCCCCTTCACCGCCTTCCCCATTAATGTAGGGCTGGATGTGACAGCCAGGCCATGGTACCCCACCCCCTCTCTTATCTGGCTCTCATCCACAAGGTGGCCCAGGAATCTGGTGTTGACTCCTCTTACTTTGAACAAGTCCTTTTATAATGGGCCATCCACCTTCAGACTTACTATGACTGGTACTCCAATGGAAAGCCACCTATAGTGACCTGGCTGAATCCCAGGCTCGCCAAAATCTTAGGAGTGGAATCCCAATTACCCTGTACATGCTCCTTGGCACAGGACCTTATACAGACCCTGTATCACGAGTCACAGTGGGCATACATGCCTACTTTGACCAAGTAAAATCTTTATCCCTTCAAGGGCTTAAGGCCTGCCTCCCACAGAAGCCAGATACCTATTTTTGTAACCTGGTTCAGGGCCCATCCGAGGGCTTCATGGATTTCCTCTTTCATGTGACAGAGTCCGTGGACCAACGCACTCCCCCTGGTCCCACCAGGGATGCTTTAGTTAAGCAACTGACATGGAAGGGAACAGCCACAGCAGTGCATAATGCTATTGCTTCCATGAGCAATGAGGATCTGTATAAATGGATTGTAGCTACCAAAGATATCAATCCCATGTCTGCCCCCCTCGAGGCTCTGGCTGCCTCAATACAAACCTGACCATGGGTCAAAAGCCTCAGCCTTTACAGATGCCAATAAACATACTTATGGACTAATTATTAATAGAACCAATCGACTAGATGAGGCCCTTAAGTTCCCTAACCCCCATTCAGTCCAGCTAGGGGAACTATATGTCATCAGAGTCTTATAGCTCTGTCAACAAGAGCCCGTCAACATCTTCTCTGACAGCAGTTACACTGTTCAAATGACAAAGGTACTGCCCTTAGCCAATCTCAGGCCCTCTCATCATCCCATAGACATTGCCATCTCCACTTTACAATTACAGATGGAAAACAGATCATACCCTTGGTTTATTGAGCATGTTTGCTCACACACTGGTCTGCCTGGCTTTACTGCTGATGGAAATTCGCAGATAGACAAGTTTATTGGTGTCTCCTCCTTGCCACCTTTAGAACAAGCTAGACGTTTACACCAAAGGTTCCATCATCTATTCCCCACTAACCTAAAAAACCTGTGGCAGACAGCTTCAGGCTCACTGAGATGAACTTCCTGACCAGGCACAGTTACGGAGGAAGGGATATTATTTATTGAAGCTTACACAGTCCAGCAATAGCAGGTTGCAGGTCCGAGAGTCAAGAAACCTGGTAGCTGCTCCATCCACGAGGCTGGAGGCCTCAGCAGTCCCAATCCAGCACTGAAGGCCTGAAGGCTTCCTGGAGAGACACTGTTCTTCAGTCCACCCTGGTCTTCAGTCCACACTGGAAAACAGCAACACCAAGCAGCAAGTACCAAGCAGAAAGCACCTAGCAGCAAGCACCCAGTGGCAAGCAGCACCAGAAGCCAGGTGGGAGAGAGAGCCTTTCTTCCCAGAGCTTCTTTTTATCAACCAGCCCCCTCCTCCAAGAGGGGCCGCCCACTCTGGGCCACCCACTCTGGGGGAGGGATTCTTCCTTTAGTTAATCCTTCCTAGAGGCAGCCTCAGAGACACACTTATGAGGAATGTCTGTGGATTCCTAAACAAATCAAGTTGACACAAACAACCATCACAAGTCCACCCCTTGTCAACTTGACACCAAACCATATATCCTTACGTTCTACTTAATTTCCAAATGAAGACAGTAACAAGGTCATAATTCCGCCTAACATGATATAACGATCCCTCGTACAACTGGAAATGCACAATCATCCCCTCCACACACACACAAAGCAAGTTCCTTGAGGAAGGCTTAGTCTCATATAATAAGTCAAATATAAATTCAACAGTGGTTAACTAGTAATATGATCTTAATCAGTATTAATTACCTAATAGAGAAATATGGGGAGAGTGAAAGCATCTTAATATTGGCGTACATATGTACAAACACTCTTAACAAGGTAAGACAGGAACACTCATGGCAATTACAGTCCACGTTTTCGTAACTGGTCCCGTGGCCTTAGTGGTTACCACTTTACTGTAGCAGACAGCTTCATGTTTGCTGAGATGAACTTCCAGACCAGGCACAGTTATGGAGGAAGGGATATTATTTATTGAAGCTTACAGATCCAGGGGAAGTTCCATAATGGCAGAAGAAGCTGGTCTGCCTTCACAGATCCAAGCAAGAGAGAAAAACCAACCAGCCACACAGCACACAGAGCAAAACTACAGCCCAGCCACAGCACACTTCAGGAACTCCTATTAGGCACACTTTGCATATCTTTACAATGGAATCTCAAACCCACCACACCTTAAGACTGGCCCCAGTGACATTGCCTCTAGCAAGGTGATTGCAGATGCAAACTATAACTAATAAAACACTGAATATATTGGGGGACATATATTCAAACTACCATATTCTGCCCCTGGCCCCCAATAGATTTATAACTATCAGACATTGTAAATTGTACTCAGTCCAATTTCAAAGGTTCTCACAGTCTTCATCAAATTAAGACAATGAGTCCTGTAAAATCAAATAAGTTAAATACTTTCAACATGTGAAGGCACAGAGTAAACATTTTTAACTGGTAAGGCATAGCAAGGAGAGACTAGAACAATGCAAACTCAACCACCATCAGCAGTCATCAAACTTCTGCAGTTCAAGTTCAATATAACCAGAGACTGACAGTCTTCAGGTTTTCCAATTCCAACCCTCCAGGTGGGCAGAGTCACCAGGGAAAACATCGATCCCAGGCCAACATGGTAGTCCTTGCATAGTCCTGGTATATCCAAAACATCTTCAGGTCTCCATGCAAACCACAGTCCATCTTCCAAAGGCTCTTTCAGCCTATTCCTGAGGGTCTTCATGCCCTGCCTAATGCCACATCTCAGCAGCAGCTCCTGGAACCGTGTGCAATTCATGACCACTCCATGCATTTTTCATGCTTCAAAAACTAATACCAGGTATGCAGAACACAGCCATATTCTTAATCGAGGGATAAAATAAATCATAGCCTTGAAAAGCAGGTTCCTTCTCCAGTCACTCTTTCTAAAAGAGTTTGCATTTCTAAACAGTCTTTCCTCAGGCATCCTCTCCATTGTTTTAATGTAAAGCAGTTGGTCCACCTTCCTTCCACCTTCCTTAAGATTGCTAATGTGTTGACAATAGCAGCTCCATTAACCTAAAACCAGTCTCAATGTCTCTAATTTTAACTTGCTTGAGGTTTTCCAACTTAAAATCTTAAAATCTCAGTCTGTTATCTTTAGCCAAGCACATCAGTCCATTACAAATTTAACCTTGATCAAACTTTCTGGGCCTGGACAGCGGAACATAGCCATCCGTTATGCCAGTAGCCCAGTTCCAACAAAGTCCTCTGCACTCTTTCCTTCCCCTTAGAAAGCTCATAAGCCAAGCCTCGAAGTTCAATACTATCTGCACTTAGCATTCTCAAACTCTCATCAGAATAGTCCATAAAACTTGGCTTACCACTCCAGAAGGCATCTTCAGTTGCAAGCACCAATTCCATGCCCATTCCTCCAAAACAAAGGTTCCAAAAGACAAATATCCACACAGTCTGGTTCATCTCACCCCACACGCTGCTCAGTCCATGAACCTGGAGGCCTCAGCAGTCCCAATCCAGCACTGAAGGCCTGGAGGCTTCCTGGAGAGATGCTGCTCTTCAGTCCACCCTGGTCTTCAGTCCACAATGGAAAGCAGCAACACCAAGCAGCAAGTACCAAGCAGAAAGCACCAAGCAGCAAGCACCCAGTGGCAAGCAGCACCAGAAGCCAGGTGGGAGAGAGAGCCTTTCTTCCCAGAGCTTCTTTTTATCAACCAGCCCCCTCCTCCAAGAGGGGCCGCCCACTCTGGGCCACCCACCCCTGGGGAGGGATTCTTCCTTTAGTTAATCCTTCCTAGAGGCAGCCTCAGAGACACACTTATGAGGAATGTCTGTGGATTCCTAAACAAATCAAGTTGACACAAACAACCATCACAAGTCCACCCCTTGTCAACTTGACACCAAACCATATATCCTTACGTTCTACTGAATTTCCAAATGAAGACAGTAACAAGGTCATAATTCCGCCTAACATGATATAACGATCCTCATACAACTGGAAATGCACAATCATCCTCCACACACACACAAAGCAAGTTCCTTGAGGAAGGCTTAGTCTCATATAATAAGTCAAATATAAATTCAACAGTGGTTAACTAGTAATATGATCTTAATCAGTATTAATTACCTAATAGAGAAATATGGGGAGAGTGAACGCATCTTAATATTGGTGTACATATGTACAAACACTCTTAACAAGGTAAGACAGGAACACTCATGGCAATTACAGTCCACGTTTTTGTAACTGGTCCTGTGGCCTTAGTGGTTACCACTTTACTGTAGCAGACAGCTTCAGGTTCGCTGAGATGAACTTCCAGACCAGGCACAGTTATGGAGGAAGGGATATTATGTATTGAAGCTTACAGATCCAGGGGAAGTTCCATAATGGCAGAAGAAGCTGGTCTGCCTTCACAGATCCAAGCAAGAGAGAAAAACCAACCAGCCACACAGCACACAGAGCAAAACTACAGCCCAGCCACAGCACACTTCAGGAACTCCTATTAGGCACACTTTGCATATCTTTACAATGGAATCTCAAACCCACCACACCTTAAGACTGGCCCCAGTGACATTGCCTCTAGCAAGGTGATTGCAGATGCAAACTATAACTAATAAAACACTGAATATATTGGGGGACATATATTCAAACTACCATATTCTGCCCCTGGCCCCCAATAGATTTATAATTATCAGACATTGTAAATTGTACTCAGTCCAATTTCAAAGGTTCTCACAGTCTTCATCAACTTAAGACAATGAGTCCTGTAAAATCAAATAAGTTAAATACTTTCAACATGTGAAGGCACAGAGTAAACATTTTTAACTGGTAAGGCATAGCAAGGAGAGACTAGAACAATGCAAACTCAACCAGCAGTCATCAAACTTCTGCAGTTCAAGTTCAATATAACCAGAGACTGACAGTCTTCAGGTTTTCCAATTCCAAACCTCCAGCTGGGCAGAGTCACCAGGGAAAACATCGATCCCAGGCCAACATGGTAGTCCTTGCATAGTCCTGGTATATCCAAAACATCTTCAGGTCTCCATGCAAACCACAGTCCATCTTCCAAAGGCTCTTTCAGCCTATTCCTGAGGGTCTTCATGCCCTGCCTCATGCCGCATCTCAGCAGCAGCTCCTGGAACCGTGTGCAATTCATGACCACTCCATGCATTTTTCATGCTTCAAAAACTAATACCAGGTATGCAGGACACAGCCATATTCTTAATCCAGGGATAAAATAAATCATAGCCTTGAAAAGCAGGTTCCTTCTCCAGTCACTCTTTCTAAAAGAGTTTGCATTTCTAAACAGTCTTTCCTCAGGCATCCTCTCCATTGTTTTAATGTAAAGCAGTTGGTCCACCTTCCTTCCACCTTCCTTAAGATTGCTAATGTGTTGACAATAGCAGCTCCATTAACCTAAAACCAGTCTCAATGCCTCTAATTTTAACTTGCTTGAGGTTTTCCAACTTAAAATCTTAAAATCTCAGTCTGTTATCTTTAGCCAAGCACATCAGTCCATTACAAATTTAACCTTGATCAAACTTTCTGGGCCTGGACAGCGGAACATAGCCATCCGTTATGCCAGTAGCCCAGTTCCAACAAAGTCCTCTGCACTCTTTCCTTCCCCTTAGAAAGCTCATAAGCCAAGCCTCGAAGTTCAATACTATCTGCACTTAGCATTCTCAAACTCTCATCAGAATAGTCCATAAAACTTGGCTTACCACTCCAGAAGGCATCTTCAATTGCAAGCACCAAGTCCATGTCCATTCCTCCAAAACAAAGGTTCCAAAAGACAAATATCCACACAGTCTGGTTCATCTCACCCCACACTCCTCGGTACCACTTTACTGTAGCAGACAGCTTCAGGTTTGCTGAGATGAACTTCCAGACCAGGCACAGTTATGGAGGAAGGGATATTATTTATTGAAGCTTACACAGTCCAGCAATAGCAGGTTGCAGGTCTGAAAGTCAAGAAACCCAGTAGCTGCTCAGTCCATGAACCTGGAGGCCTCAGCAGTCCCAATCCAGCACTGAAGGCCTGGAGGCTTCCTGGAGAGATGCTGCTCTTCAGTCCACCCTGGTCTTCAGTCCACAATGGAAAGCAGCAATACCAAGCAGCAAGTACCAAGCAGAAAGCACCAAGCAGCAAGCACCCAGTGGCAAGCAGCACCAGAAGCCAGGTGGGAGAGAGAGCCTTTCTTCCCAGAGCTTCTTTTTATCAACCAGTCCCCTCCTCCAAGAGGGGCCGCCCACTCTGGGGGAAGGACTTACCCCTGGGGGAAGGATTCTTCCTTTAGTTAATCCTTCCTAGAGGCAGCCTCAGAGACACACCTATGAGGAATGTCTGTGGATTCCTAAACAAATCAAGTTGACACAAACTTAACCATCACAAAACCCTATACCCTGAGCTCTTGCTTAGCCAATGCAAACATTTAACCCATACCTGCAAAACATGTGCCCCCTGGCCCCCTTGGGCTCCCTACAGCCTCAAGGAGTCAATCCTAGAGGCCTTACACCAAATTATATCTGGAAGATGGATGTTACCCACATACCCTCCTTTGGTAACCTCAAATATTTCCATGTCATTGTGGACACTTACTCTAAGCTTACTTTTGCTGTTGCTCTCTCAGGTGTCCCATGTCATTAAGGTGACAAAAACCATTATGTTGGTCATGGGTGTGCCCTGGTCAATTAAAACTGACAATGGCCCTGCCTACACATCTGCCCAATTCACATCCTTCATGGAATCTTGGGTAATGAAACACTCCCCCGGGATCCACTACAACCAATAGGACAAGCCATTGTGGAGAGAACTAACCAGACCCTAAAGGAACTAATTATAAAACAAAAGTCCATTATGTCACCCAAGGACCCCCACCTTGACCCTAGTGGAAGCTCTCTTCACCCTCAATTTTCTCACCTTTGATGAGGCAGGACTCTCCCCGGCCTACAAACACTGGAGATCCCAACCAACCACAATACCCTTACCTTTAGTCTGCTGGAAGGAACCTCTTACTAATATCTGGAAGGGACCCCACCCACTTTTAACGCAGGGCTGAGGGTATTCTTGTGTTTTTCCAGAAACTTCACAGATCCCAATCTGGATCCCTGCCAGAAACATCTGTCCAGCCACTGACACAGGGATCAACCTTGATGAAGAGGATGATGCCAAACCCCTCAGGCCAGATATGGGACTTTAATCTTATTCCCCATTTTTCTCCTTTTATCTCCTTTTCTACCTACTACCACTTCCCAAAAACCATTTTGGACAATTCTTCTTAGGCCATACTTGTTTGGTGCGGTGGGCCTATATTCCCATGCTTTTCTTAGGCTTTATTTTAGCCACTCTATTTCACTGTATTCCCCCCCCTTCAAGCACACACTTCTCCTTAGCCACACCTTTGCCTTTTTTGCTTATTAATGCCTCTTATGGTAATGCTATCCTCCAACCAGCCATACATTCCTTTGCAACTCCTTTGATTACATTGATCTGCTACCATTAAGGACACTCAATGCTACTAATTATGATGCTAGGGTGAGCTCACAACAGTCACCCAGCAACCTGTCCTACCCCAGTCTTTTTCAGGTTCTATAGTTAATTCTCACTCTCTGGGACTGTTCACACACCACAGAGCCACCACTTGGTCCTCCCATGCCTCCTAGGCAACAGCCCCATATGTATGGCACAATGTAGGTCTGCTCCTAGCCAGACCACATGCTAAAAGTGATACCAGGCCACGCCCCTCAGGTTTTTTAACTAGGATTGCGGATAGCCAATGATGGGTAAGATTCCATGAGATGGGACAACCTAAGACAGGCACCATCACATGTGATGATCCCTTGGGGCCTGGGTTCAACAATGGCTTGCAAAAAACCATACCTCCCAGGGTTGCCAATAATAAAAACAAAAAGTAGGATAAGTATGGCACAATGCAGGCCTGGCCCTAGCCAGACTGCATGGCAGAAGAAAACAGGAAGTAGCTTCTGTGAACATGGCATTCTGTGCAGGCCTGGCATGACAACAGCTATAGTCCTATGTTCACGAGTAACCTGCTACAAGATGACCTGTCCAGACACAGGCTGTCATTGGTCACAAAAAGGGGACCACCCCATGCAATGATTGGCCAGCCAATCCCCTTAAAACCCCCTGCACTTCCTCAAATAAATGAGTTTTGCAGCAGCTTGCCTTTCGCTTTCACCCAACTCCCAGAGTCTGTGTCGTGATTCTGCGCTGCTCATCCTCAATATAGCAGAGACTCTGCCGTCCCTCCTGGGCTGGCCCTAGGGGGGACCACAACAGACATCCATGTGGATCCTGAGGTAGCTGTGAATAGTGGCACATGGTGGTGCTGACAGAGGGATGGGCTACAGGACAGCCAGGGCTAGAGGGTCAATTTTGAGCATGAGGTTTAGAGAGTGAGCAGCCCAAGGGATTATATTCACTCAAATCCCACACCCTCCTGAACTAACCTCCTGGGCACCTTGACCAGGGGTGGCTGGATGTGCTACAGCAAGAATTCAGGGGTCTTCCTAGGAAGTAACCCCTGGAAACTCTTTAATTTCCTGGTCTTTTGACTATCTTATTGTCACAATTCAGGATGTTGTGTACTTTGAAACTTACCTACATACAAAGTGCTAACATAGACAGAGAAATGCAAGATACAAAAATGTAAGTGGGGGATAGAGGGATGGCTTAATGGTTAAGGTGCTCACGTGCAAAGCCAAAGGACCCAAGTTTGATTCCCCAGGACCTATGTAAGCCAGATGCCCAAAGGGTATATATGCATCTGGAGTTTTTTTTTTTTTTGCAGTGGCTGGAGGCCCTGGCATGCCCATTATCTGTCTCTGTCTCTGTCTCTCTCCCTCTCTCTCATATAAATAAATATATATTTTTAAACTTTAAGTGGATCAACTGGGGTTTCTTCTCTCACTGTCTTCCCTTCATGTGGTGCTGCACTCAGCAGCTCCAGGACAACAGCCACATGTATCAAGTCTGCTTATGTCCCTTCCAAGAGTGAATTTATGATTCATTCTTTAAACTTCCAATTCCACTAAGACTGAAGGTCTGCTGGATCAAGAGCCTGGCAAGTTGTCACTTTTTAATGGCTAGTAATTGCATGTTTGTACATATATTTATATAAGGAAAATTGCAGCAATGTGCCTGTCAAAGCCATAACTTTGAAAAAGAAAGTTCCTACCCTTGAAATTACTTTTACAGTTCCATCACCAAATTGTATCATCCCTTTATTTCCAACAGTACTTATTCCACTGAACTTAAGACATCACAGGTGTTTTAATAAAATTTATTTTGAACCTTCTGTATTTCATTATATGAAAATGGATTTCTAGATGCCTACCCTAATTATGGAAATGATACTATTAAGTGGTTGTCTTTTAAGCAATCCAACTATATTACCTGTGGCTAGTCTCTCATAGAAATAGCCAAAACACATCATTCTATACAAAAGTTGATGGTTCAGAGTCATTGTGATGGCAATTATGCACCTGTTTGTCTCATTCCTGGTAATTTCAAGTAGATTTGCTCTCCTCAGTTTACCTCCATTAAGCCTGATAAAATTGAAATATGGGTTCCCTGGGTCACCAATGAATACAAGGCACTCTCAGACAAATGTGATGCTCAGAATAGAAATATTTACTGCACGTTAGTGAGAAGTCTTCATAAATTTCTCAGACTGCACTTGCTATTCCTACTAATGGGGCATGCTAAAGCCTGCCTGAGAGAGTTGGGTTCTGAGGAGACGAGCATCCTTGACAACAGAAGACAAGCAGTTTGTACCCCCAGTGCCACAGAGACAACATCCAGGAGCCCCTTAGTGCCATGGCTGTTATCAGTGTACTCCAAAGGACAGGCAACACAGGACACTTCCAGCTGGCATGCTGGGGGTCATAGGTCAGAGCTCTGCTTCCCTAAGGCTCTTTGGGGCCACTCAGATCATTGACTTCCAGAAAAGTTGAAAGGCATGCTCTCCAGGGGAGACCTTATCTGAAAGTTGTGGGGGGGTACCAGAGTGAGGACTGGGTCCCTACTCAAGGGGATGGTGCAGATGCCCAAACAGAGCTTCCCCATCTCTCAAAACTTGACTCTGGCACTTGTGTACAAAAGAATCGTGAGCCAGTGGGCTGGGGAAGATGGCTCAACACTGCTCAAGCATAAGGACCTGAGTTGATCCAGCACCTATGTAGCATAGCTGGGCATAGTGACATGTGCCTATAACCCCAGCACTGAGGAGGTGGAGACAGGAGGAGCCCTGGGGCTTTCTGGCTGATTTGTCTAGCTGAATTGGTAGCTCTGAGTTCAGTGACAGAACTGGTCTGAAATAAGGGTGAGAGTGATAGGAGAAAGATCTACATGCACTTGCAGACCCATGTATGCCCACACACAGCACACACATCATCAGAAAAAAAAAAAAAAAACATGAACCGAGAAACCAGATGGCAGCGGGCCATGCGGTCTGCATTTGGTGCATAGGACCAAAGGAAAGCATGTGTCCACACCCTCCAAGGAGGCTGGGAACCAAGCCTTCTCACAGCTAACTGATCTCAGAGGAATGTATAACTGGGCTTACTAGACGTGTGCAGCATTCAGAGAAGGGCCTGTGGGCTGGGCTAGTTACAGTGGTACAGCTTTGCCTGGGGACCAAGGAGTGAGCAGAATAGGAAGATATGTGTGAGGAAGGGCTGCCCAAGATCTGATGCAGTGAAGGGGCACAGCTTGAGGCACCTTTTGGAATAAGGAGGAAGAATAAGAATGTAGTTTCATAGTACTCCCTTCCTTTGATCTGGGGTCACCATCTCACTCAAATCCTAAAAATCTCCTCCATTGAGCACATGGTGGTGGTTAGTCACTTACCTGATGCTCTGCTGACCCCTGTGGAAGCAGAAGTCAGGGAATCCCAAGGGTGGACCATGGGTGGCCTGAGCATACAGGCCAGATGGAAAAGGAAAGGCCAAATAAAGGTATACTTGAAACTGCATTCTTCCATCAGCAAATTCTCCAAGCACACCAGCAATACAGAAATCAGCTGAGCACACACTTGCATAACCCCATCCAGATTAATGCAGGGCAACATCGATCCCACTGATTTCAGATTTCTCATCACATTGTTATTCATCTTAATATTATCATGAAATACTACCTAGATTCTTGAAAATCCCTTTTACTCACTTTTACCCCTAGAGTAACAAATATGTTTAAGCCAGCCTCACCCTGACATGCTTGTTCAAGTCACAGGCACTACAGGTTCATAAACACTGGAGAGCAGAGTTTGGGGTATTTCTAAATCTTCAATTTTTTGTTGCACAGAGCAGAACATCTGAAGCTTTCTTTGTCTACTCAGTAGTTGTGGTAGTTTGAATGTAACATATCCCCACAGCTTCATGTGCTTGTGATTAAGCCTCATATGTAATCCCCAGCCCACAGAACCATTGGGAGGTGGAGCCTTGCTAGGAGAGGTGTGTCACTGGAAGGGGAGGGGCTTGTGATTATATAATCCTGCCCCTCACTCACCAGTGCTAGCAAGTCCACTCTCCCTACTTCCTCACTGCTGCTGTGGAGATGTGATGCCTGTCTGCTCCTGCCACATTTTCCCCACCATGATGTGACTTCCCCTTGAAACTGTAAGCCAAAATAAACTTTCCTTCCATAAAGGCTGCTTCTGTCCCATGTTTCATCCCAGTAATAAGAAGGTAAGTGCTACAAAAGTGACCTATAGAAGCTGCATCTTGGAACATGTCAGTTGGACTGCTTCATTTTCTGTACTGGGTAGACAAGTCCATCACAGGAACATAACAAGACACACACATCCACCCTTCTTTGTGGACACTCACACCACCAATGGCCTTTTCTGTGATCAGCCATAATCCGGGAAGGTCTGGTGAGCCTCACATACATGGTCTGCAGGCCACAGAGCTGACAGTCACAGCCAGGCATCTCCACCCACATGTTGCAGCCCCAGCAGTAACAGTCAGGCATCTCAGTTTCCTAAAAGATAAATGAAATGATATGTCAGTATGCTGTGATCTGCTCACTTTTATTTCTATTTTCTGTTGATTTTCTGTTGACATAACCTCAAACTTAAAGCTGCCATGTCAATGCCAAGATTTCACATTTGAAATCTTTCATTCAAATTCTTCAAAATGTTACATATTTCCATATTTGATTCATCATTCTCTCTCATACATTATATGCACATTTTCTCAACCAATTGAGAGTAAATTTTAAATGTTTTTCACCCATAAATACTTCAGTGTATATTATTTCCTGAAATCAAGGAGTATTCTCTTACATAACTGTCAGTGACCAGGATCAGGGGGTCTTCAGGGCTGCAGTAGAATCTCCTGATTTTCAGATCTCAGTCAGAGTTTGCTAATTCTCACACTAGCGTTACATACAGCAAAAACAACACCCTCCTGGGATCTGATGTTACATTATGTGGTGTCTTCCTCCAGTGTACAGTATCTCCTCTGCCTTGTTTATTATTCCTAACCTTGACATTTTGGGAGAGTGTAGTCATTTATTTTATGAGATGTTTTGGTCCAATTAGCCTTTGTCTACTGTTTCCTTATGCAATGTATTGTGCTGGAAGAAAGACCATGAAATGGCGTGTATCCTCAGTATGTCCTAAGGGGAGGCAATGACATTCATGGTGACCATTTATCCTTTGTTGCTGATGGTCTTCTTATCCCTCGGTCATGGTCATGTCCATCCATGTTTTCCACTGCAGAACCCTTTCCTTTGTTTTCCTCAGAAGTTGCAGGTATTTTGTGAGAGGAACATTGAGCTTGAAACACACCATCTTTTCACCAAGCTCTTGTCCAGTGGTCATGGCAGCTACTACTGACCATGTCCTGGCATACTTAGAAGTAGAGCAGCAATGAGTGACAGTTTGAAAATCACGTTGCCAGCTCCATCTACCTCCCTTAGGTGGAACCCACAGTCCCACCTAGGTGGGAGCGTGTTTATGGCCTTCAGTCTTTTGTCTGAGTCTACTCTTGCTTTCTGTCACCCACCTAGCTCTAACTAAAACTGCTCTGCAGAGCTAGAGAGATTATCAGTGGTTAAAGGCACTTGCATGCAATGCCTAATGGTCTGGGTTCAATTCTCCAGTACTCATGTAAAGCCAGATGCACAAAGTGGTGCATGTATCTGGAATTCGTTTGCAGTGATAAGAGGCCCTGGTGTGCCCATATTCATTCTTATTCTCTCATTAACTTTGAAAATTTTTAAAAAATTGAATAATATGGAATTGGGAACCAGCTGGAGACAAAGATTATACTCTCCAGTGTCCAGCTTTCACTAGTCTTTGGCTAAAAGAGGGTTACATATATCAAATTCTCCATAAGTTAATAATGGTTATCCCATTTAAACTATGCTGACTTCACTCTCCATTTGAGAATCCATTCTTCTTTTTCAGAAGGTAGCCAGACCGGAGGAGATAAACTTGCCCTCACACTTCAGCCAAGCCACAGATGAATCCACAGAGGAATTGAGGAGATGAGCAAGAGTGCTGCTTCCATGCTGAACCTGATAATCAGCACCAGGGTGAAGGAGACAGACCCTGAGGATTCTCAACACCTACCAAAGCAGAGATCCAGAGGCTCCTAACAGCTCATCACTGAAGTAGACTTAAAACTCACCCACCATAGCTCAGGATATTTTGTGGAAGAGAGGGCAGAAAGAATGTAAGAGGCACAGGCTGACATCATGCCCAGAGGCATTCCCTCCTCCTCAAAATGACTGACAGTTGCTCCCACAATGCATAAACCACAACCCCATAGGGAATACCTGCTACCCTACTGAGGAGGGTCCCCAATGGAATGGGCACAGGGACGAGAGAAAAGAGGGCACCACCACAGGATGTATCCATAGAACATACATTGATAATAATAATAAAAGATTTTTAAAATTATTTTTAAAACCTGTTCTCCAGAAGTCTATCTCAATAGTTCCTTCCAATAAAGAATCACGCACACATGCACGTGCGCGCATGCACACACACACACACACACACACACACACTCATCTGTATTTAGTCTTAGCTATCTAAAATCACAGATTCAGAGATACCTCCAGTATCAAAGACAGTCTCAAAAGCCCTATTTCCTTACCTGTCCATAGTAAGAAAGCTCCCTGCCATCATCCTCGTGCATGTATTTGTTTGCTCAGCTCTGTAACACATTCAATAGTTTCAGCCTTGCTAAGGAACACCACTGAGTGTTTATTTGCAGGCTTCTTCATCTCAGTCTGAGGACACACGGTGAGACTCCTGCACCAGCAGTCACCTGGGATGACCCATCCCTGTCAGCACTGTGGCACTCTTAATTGAAAGCACAGTGAGTTCCTTCTTGCCTGCTTGTTGATCCATTGAACTTGATGAGTGAATGGCATCAGTACTTCATGTTTGAGAATAAATTGCATTAATTTATGCTTGTCTAACACCGTGGACACTGAGGGTCTTATACATGCTTGATGGACATTCACATGAACTCTGTTAAATTCTTGGCCAATTTCACGCACTGGTTTCCACTCTTACAAAGTTGTAAGAGTTTATTATAGATTCTATATGGTGTATCTTTATCAGACATATATTCTATATAACTTTTTCCAATCTGTATCTTGTCTTACCACCATTCTTAACAGAGTATTTTGAATTGTGAGCATTTTATTGTGGATGAAGACCAATTTTCAATTTCTTTTGTACTTCTGGTTTATGCTTTCTGTGCTCAATAAGAACTTTTTGCCTAACCCAAATAAAACAATTATTTTCCAATAGTTTCTTCAAGAAATTTTAATTTAATCTACGATCCATTTTGAGTTAAATTTTATACATGGTACAAAGTAAGTGTTGAATTCAGTGTTTATATAGATATTACAATATTTCAAAGGCATTTGTTGAAAAGAGTATTCTTTTGCAGTTGAATTACCTTGGTACCTTTGTGGGAAAGCCACAAAGCCATACACATGTGATTCTATTTCAGGACCCTCCATCTTGTTCCATCTGCCTGTTTCCATTCTTATGCTAATTCCACCCACACCAAGTGATAAGTTTCATATTGCGTTTCATTGCAGCCACTATAACTCATCAAATTTGCTCTTTTTCAAAATTGTTTTGGCTCTTTTAGGTCCTTACATTTCCATATAAATTTTCAACTCAACTTGGGATTCTCCTCAGAAGTGACACAATACCCCAGGTACTTGAAAGTTCCTAACCTGGCTGAGACAGGTGCAGAGTTCCCAGACTGTCAGTGCCAGGAGCCTGTCAGCTGCTGCTCTTTAGACTCATGCTGAGCCCATGGAGTCCTGGGCTGCATCTGGGTAGGGTCATGACCCTCAACAAAGGGCAGTGGTGGACCATATTTGGCAGAGTTATGGCCCTTACCTGGGTAGAACATCAATCCTCACCTGGGAAAGAGAGTACTAGCTTCACCTGGAGGAAATGCTAGACCACACATGGGCAGACACTGGCTCTCACTGGAACAGAACCTGGCCTTCACACAGGTGGAGCACCAGCTGACATATGACTGAGTCCTGGACTACTAGAGCACACATAAGTGAACTTTTGGCCTCACTGGGTGGATCCTGACTCTCGTCTGGGTATAACCGTGACACTCACCTGGGTGGAGCCTGACCCTCATCTGGGTAGAACCGTGACACTCACCTGGGTGGACACTGACCCTCATCTGGGACCCTCATCTGGGAAGAACCATGACACTCACCTGGGTGGACACTGACCCTCATCTGGGTAGAACCACCTGGGTGACACTCACCTGGGTGGACACTGACCCTCACCCTCATCTGGGAAGAACCATGACACTCACCTGGGTGGAAACGGACCCTCATCTGGGTAGAACCATGACACTCACCTGGGTGGATCCTGACCCTACTCAGGGTATAATTGTGACACTCACCTGGGTGGAGCCTGACCCTCATCTGGGTAGAACCAGACACTCACCTGGGTGTGACACTCACCTGGGTGGAGCCTGACCCTCATCTGGGTGGAGCCTGACCCTCATCTGGGAAGAACCATGACACTCACCTGGGTGGAGCCTGACCCTCATCTGGGAAGAACCATGACACTCACCTGGGTGGAGCCTGACCCTCATCTGGGAAGAACCATGACACTCACCTGGGTGGACACTGACCCTCATCTGGGTGGAGACCCTCGTCTGGGTGACACTCACCTGGGTGGAGCCTGACCCTCATCTGGGAAGAACCATGACACTCACCTGGGTGGACACTGACCCTCATCTGGGTAGAACCATGACACTCACCTGGGTGGACACTGACCCTCATCTGGGTAGAACCGTGACACTCACCTGGGTGGACACTGACCATCATCTGGGTAGAACCATGACACTCACCTGGGTGGACACTGACCCTCATCTGGGTAGAACCATGACACTCACCTGGGTGGACACTGACCCTCATCTGGGTAGAACCGTGACACTCACCTGGGTGGAGCCTGACCCTCATCTGGGTAGAACCGTGACACTCACCTGGGTGGAGCCTGACCCTCATCTGGGTAGAACCATGACACTCACCGTCTGGGACACTGACACTCACCTGGGTGGAGCCATGACCCCTCATCTGGGTAGACCCTCATCTGGGTAGAACCGTGACACTCACCTGGGTGGAGCCTGACCCTCATCTGGGTAGAACCGTGACACTCACATGGGTGGGGCCTGACCCTCATCTGGGTAGAACCATGACACTCACCTGGGTGGACACTGACCCTCATCTGGGTAGAACCATGACACTCACCTGGGTGGAGCCTGACCCTCATCTGGGAAGAACCATGACACTCACCTGGGTGGACACTGACACTCACATGGGTGGGGACACTCACCCTGAGCCTGACCCTCATCTGGGAAGAACCATGACACTCACCTGGGTGGACACTGACCCTCATCTGGGTAGAACCATGACACTCACCTGGGTGGACACTGACCCTCATCTGGGTAGAACCATGACACTCACCTGGGTGGACACTGACCCTCATCTGGGTAGAACCATGACACTCACCTGGGTGGAGCCTGACCCTCATCTGGGAAGAACCATGACACTCACCTGGGTGGACACTGACCCTCATCTGGGTAGAACCATGACACTCACCTGGGTGGAGCCTGACCCTCATCTGGGTAGAACCGTGACACTCACCTGGGTGGAGCCTGACCCTCATCTGGGTAGAACCGTGACACTCACCTGGGTGGAGCCTGACCCTCATCTGGGTAGAACCACCTGGGTGGACACTCACCTGGGTGGAGCCTGACCCTCATCTGGGAAGGTGATACTCACCTGGGTGACACATCACATGGGTGGGGCCTGACCCTCATCTGGGTAGAACCATGACACTCACCTGGGTGGACACTGACCCTCATCTGGGAACCAGACACTCACCTGGGTGACACTCACCTGGGTGGAGCCTGACCCTCATCTGGGTGGAGGGCCATCTGGCCCTCATCTGGGTGACCTGAAGTCATGGTCCTCACCTGGGAGTGGAATGTTGGTTCTCACCTGAGTGGAATGTTAGCCCTTATCTAGCTAAAGCCCTGGGCTTCACTTGGGTTGGACCATCCTCACCTGTGTGGAACCCTGAGCCTCACCTAGGCTGATCCTGGCCCACACGTGGAAGGCAAGAATCCAGGCAGAGTTGCAGTACCCCTGCTAAGGTTTCTTGAGCTCCTGACCCTTTGCAGGTCCCACCTGGCCACAGCTTACAGCCATGCCCCTACTTACTGTCAACCCTTACTTCCCCATGCAAGAAGACTGCTGATTCTCATGGCTTTGTTTATTTACCACTTTATTTTAGAAAAGCCCATAATTGGCTTTAGCCTTGAGTCTATTTCAGTCATACATATGTGCAAAGAGACCCTCCCATTCCATTTTTATTTTTACATTTAGATATTTTCTTTCTCCACTTTTGTGCTTTAGCTTGGTTTGGTGAGCAGGTGGTGCTGGTGGTTTTGATGGTGAGGAATGTATTAAAACATTCACCTTTTCTTGAATGTTTATGTTTTCCCTCTAATACCATCAAAGTGTCTGCTAGATGCTCTTCTGAAACCTATAGTACCTCACTGCTCATATTCTGAACTTAATGCATTTTCTTCAACTCTATAGCAAGAAATAAGGGTCCACAATTTCTCTGCAGATCACCAACATGCCCTGATGCACTGGCTCTGTTACCCACTGGTTTATAAGGCCATGTTATCATGCAAGCATAGGATTGTTTCTGGTCAAGGTGTCTTGCTCTATGGCCTGTCAATATATTTGTCCTCCACATTTTGAACCAAGGGTGCTTCATACTTAACATTGATGTCTAGAATCAAAAGATAATTTGTGCAAGTCCTCAAAACATTTTTAGCCTTTTACTCTGAAAATATTCAGAGACACAGAAGCAAAAATTTGCCAAATTGAAAAAAAAAAAAAAAAGAAATATCAACCATGTCTGAGCAGGCTTCAGTTGAAATTTAAGTCACAGCAAACAAGCACTGAATAGAAAAAAATCATGAAAAAGTGAAGTTGTAAACCAGACACAGCTGAAAGGAGGCACTGTGAAGATGGAAGATAAAACTGGGGAAGTTCAAAAAGAGAGCATAGAGGATGGGAAACATGGAAGGATTTAGGAGAGTCATCAGGATGAAAGGGACTGACTTCCATTCCAAAGACATAGAAGTCCTTACAGCTGAAAGAAGCCAGCAAAAATGATAGCACTCATGTGGATTCCAATTAGGGAAGACAATATTTTTCATATGACATAAAGAGATCATTCAAAAAAGATCAATGGCCATTAACTGCTCCAGTTAGCCATAATTTTCTGACACAGGTACATCGTCCCACACAATGAGAAAAAAAAAAAAGACTAAACACAGACTACACAGCACTGGTGAGAACACTGAGGGTGCTCTCTCAGGACACACAGCACTGGTGAGAACACTGAGGGTGCTCTCTCAGGACACACAGCACTGGTGAGAACACTGAGGGTACTCTCTCAGAGCACACAGCACTGGTGAGAACACTGAGGGTGCTCTCTCAGGACACACAGCACTGGTGAGAACACTGAGGGTGCTCTCTCAGGACACACAGCACTGGTGAGAACACTGAGGGTGCTCTCTCAGGACACACAGCACTGGTGAGAACACTGAGGGTGCTCTCTCAGGACACACAGCACTGGTGAGAACACTGAGGGTGCTCTCTCAGGACACACAGCACAGCTCTCTCAGGACACACAGCACTGGTGAGAACACTGAGGGTGCTGAGGGTCTCTCAGGACACACAGCACTGGTGAGAACACTGAGGGTGCTCTCTCAGGACACACACACAGCACTGAGGGTCAGGACACACAGCACTGGTGAGAACACTGAGGGTGCTCTCTCAGGACACACAGCACTGGTGAGAACACTGAGGGTGCTCTCTCAGGACACACAGCACTGGTGAGAACACTGATGGTCAGGACACACAGCACTGAGAACACTGAGGGTGCTCTCTCTCAGGACACACAGCACTGAACACTGAGGGAGAACACTGAGGGCTCTCAGGACACACAGCACTGGTGAGAACACTGAGGGTACTTCTCAGGACACACAGCACTGGTGAGAACACTGAGGGTGCTCTCTCAGGACACACAGCACTGGTGAGAACACTGAGGGTGCTCTCTCAGGACACACAGCACTGGTGAGAACACTGAGGGTGCTCTCTCAGGACACACAGCACTGGTGAGAACACTGAGGGAGGAACACTGAACACTGGGTGCTCTCTCAGGACACACAGCACTGGTGAGAACACTGACTGGTGGGTGCTCTCTCAGGACACACAGCACTGGTGAGACTGGGTACTTCTCAGGACACACAGCACTGGTGAGAACACTGAGGGTACTCTCTCAGGACACACAGCACTGGTGAGAACACTGAGGGTACTCTCTCAGGACACACAGCACTGGTGAGAACACTGAGGGTACTCTCTCAGGACACACAGCACTGGTGAGAACACTGATAGTACATTCTCAGGACACACAGCAGAACACTGAACACTGAGGGTACTCTCTCAGGACACACAGCACTGCACTCATTCTCAGGACACACAGCACTGGTGAGAACACTGAGGGTGCTCTCAGGACACACAGCACTGGTGAGAACACTCAGGAGGGTGAGAACACTGAGGGTCTCTCAGGACACACAGCACAACACTGGTGAGTGAGAACACTGAGGGTGCTCTCTCACACACAGCAAAGAACACTGGTCAGGACACACAGCACTGGTGAGAACACTGAGGGAGAACACTGAGGGTACATTCTCAGGACACACAGCACTGGTGAGAACACATATTACTGGTGAGAACACTGGACACACAGTACTCTCTCAGGACACACAGCAGAGCACACAGCACACACAGTGTACATCTCATACCCCTGAGGGTCCCTGAATCCCTTCTCACCTCCACATCCTACCACGTCCCAGGGGCAGCCAGTCCTCCCCACATTTGTTATCAGCATGTCCTAATCCATGTGGACATATGGACATGGGTGTCCCCAGTTCCACAGCATGAGGGCTCCCAGAGCACACAGCACTGATGAGAACATATGGGCAGGACACACAGCACTTCTCCTCTCATCAGGACACACACCTATGAGAACACTGCCTCAGGACACACAGCATGTGAGAACACTGAGGGTACTCTCTCAGGACACACAGCACTGGTCCTCTTCCTCCTCTAAAAGAGAATAGTGAGGACATAAAAGGAGAAGCAAGAAGGGGATAGTCTAGAAGATGGCCCCAGGAGAATAGTGTACATGGTGACAAGCATGTGTCAGGCATGTGACAAGCATGTTTAAAAGACAAAAAGCAATAAACAATGAAAGCAGGATGCATCTTGGGTAAAGGAAGAGCCTTTCCTGGCTATGGCATTCTGTGTAAAGTCAGATCTGCAAGCTGTAAATAAACTTATTTCCAGCTTGCAGATCCTAAGCAAGGGAAAGGGAGAAAGATTAAAGTCTATGCTAGCATATGGGAGCTGCATTCTGCAGGAGACCAAGGACTCCAGTGGCCTGCCCATGGTGTTGATTCCAGACAGCCCCAGCCCAGCTCGTCGGTGTGTTGCTTGGATTCATCCCAAACCCTGACTAACAGGGCTCACAAGCTCGCAAACTCGCAGTGTTTCTGCTGGCTCAGAGGTGCTGACCAATGTCTTGGGGTAGTTAGAGCTCATGCCTTCATGGGGATCATCAGGATCATGCAATGTTTTGTGAGCACCAATGAACTTGAGATGTTCTAAAGCCCCAGGTCCTGGTGGCCACCTCCACTACTTCCCTAGCAGCAGGAGTGCTGGAGTTCAGAACCCACAAGGCCTCTTCTTTTAAACATGAGAGTAAGTGGAAGAAAGATGCTTCTCTCTGAGAGTCTTCCATTTTGGTGTGCATATGTTTTTCTGTCTGATATCTCATTTGTACTGACCTAGTGGCATTCTCTGAGTATTCTGGATGGAGGAAGGCTGTTCCTCCCCACCACTCCCCACCTGCCCCATGGGTTCATGTCTTCCCACTGACACCAGTTGGGCAGAAGATGCTGTGCTCTGAATGTGTCCCCCCAAAACTCATATACTGGGGCTGAGGAGGATGGGGGGATTTGGAAAATGATAGGGTCACCATGGCCTGATGATAGGGGACCCAGAGAACTTGTTATTACTTCACCCTTCAAGTATACTGTGAGAACTTTCCAGGGTCACTCCTAGAGCTTCTCCATTCAAGACTTGTGGTAGTTGGTGTGTGTGTGCTCTTGTGCATGTCCATATAAGTGCAAATGTGTTCCCACTGATGTGTTCTTGCATGTGGGTATGTGATATGCCTCTGTGGATGTATGCATTTGGGGGTATGTGGTATACCTGTATGTGTGCACATGCATGTATGAATGTATGTGCATGCACATGTGTGGAAATATGGGCTTTCCGTGCATGTACAGTGTGTGCATGTATGTGTGCAGATGCGTGCACAAGATGAACTTAGAGCTGAACCATCTTACATAGCTGGCATCCTTTGTGGGGAGTGGACACAGCTTTTCTTTTCAGTTCTTGCAGGGAAGGGTTGACTGATGTCAGACACAGCCCACATCCTTCATTCAGACCCAGGCTGTCTGACTTTTCTCATTTTCTCACCTCCTTTCTGTATGTGCTCTTCCTGGGTGCCTGCAGTGAACCCACAGCCATTAGGGGTCAGTGCAGAGGGGACTCTGTCAGCATTTCTCAGATTTGGTGAGGTCAGTCGCTGTGTGGAAAGACTTGGTGCTGGTGCCTGACCCCTGCTGGCCTGCTGTATGATTGGCATATCTACCCACTCCAGATGATGGCTTAGGACACACTCCAGTGCCTGGGCTAAAGGAACTCTTTGAATACTCAACAAATTCCATCACCAGGGAGGCACGGAGAGCAGACAGCATCACGTGGCTCATCCAGTGTGCTGCAGGGTGTGGGCTCTTCCACATGGGGCAGGAGAGACTGAGCAGATCCTGCCCTCCTGCCTGGATCTGTGAGGTCAAGAGCATCACTATCTGCCCCAGTTCAAGGGGAGGATGCCCTGCATCTGCCCAGTATGTGGCCAGAAATGAGAGCCAAGTTCAAACCCAAGTGTCTTGTGCTGCAGTCCATGGCTGGATACCCGACCTCACTGCGAGCAGATTAGATAAGGACGCATGGCTGAGTGGCATCAGAGTCCCCTAATCTCCCCACTCCAGCTTCCTTCTGGGTCTCAATTACCATTCTGCCTATGGAGGAGTTTTAGTCTCAGATCTGCCTGTGACCAAAGGTACCTCTTCAAAAGCACTCTTTCTCAAGACTTGTCCTCTACCAGCAACTAGTCCTTGCAAACAGGGGCGGCACCTTGCTGCCAGGATGCATGCGGGCTCTGGTGTTATTATGCACTCTGATTGGCAATCAGGCCACAGAGCTCTGTGATTAAAAACAAGCATTAGTTCAATGAAAAGGCGACAAGGGAGAGGGACAAAAGAAAGTAATGAGGGGATTATGATCAAAGTGCATTAGGTACATGTATGAAAAGTGTCAATAAAAACTTTTTAAATATAAAAATAAAATTTATAAACTACTCTTCCCCACTCCCTGACACTGGCCTGCCAAATCATCACCAGCAAGCTTGCCAGCTTGAACTTTGACTTGGCAACACTGACATACTGGAGACAGGCGGCAGTGGTGGAGGTGATACATCAGGATTGCTGCCTCCACCACTCAGCCCACAGAAAACCCTGCTGCTCTCAACGCCAAACATCAGGCGGCCAACCTCCCTGCAGAGCAGGGGATCCAGACCCACTGCCTCGCGGCACAGCTGGCCTAAGGAGGAAGCCCCGGCAGCTGGTGGCACATGCTAGTAGGAAATTGCTGAAGAGGCCAAGGCAGGAGGATCAGGAATTTGAGACCATCCTGGGCTTCACATTTGGTTGGTAGTGTACCATGCTATGGCAACAGCCCAGCCCCAAAGGCCACAGTCCCTTTGGCCAACCCCTGCTCATCACCAGCCAACATGGTCAGCAGCTCGGCCTGCCTGCAAGAGTGTCCATGATACTGCTGCTGCTGCCAAGCACCAAATGACCTTCCTGTCCAGACTGACCTCCCCATCCACATTGTTCCCAACTGACCTCCCTGTCCACATTGTTCCCAGCTGACCTTCCCATCCACATGTTCCCAGCTGACCTTCCCATCCACATGTTCCCAGCTGATGACAACTGTGCCCCTCATCTAACTGAGCATGGTTGTGCCCCTCACCCAACCAAGAACAGCTGTGTCCCTCACCCACCTGAAGGCAGACTCGCAGTGGGAAACGGTTCTCTTGGATTGGGTGATGTGAAGTAGTTGCATAATGTGTTTAGGCAAGGCACAGACTACTGAGAGCATCAGGTACCCTGGGCTAACAGCAGGCACCAGTGCTCCCTAAGCCTTACCAGGTAAGGGTCTAGCAGAGGACTGCCCCGCTGAGCAGGCTTCAGGGGAAGCTGCAGCCACACCCAATGGACTTAGAAGGTCCAAGGAAATTCATACCCAACATAGTTTTCCCTCTGCCTTCTCTCCTGGGCACCCTATTGGCCAAGTCCATGGATAACAAAGGGGTCATCTTTGCAGGCCATGGAGTTCTGACCCTGGATGTCAGGCAGGGACAAAGGCTAGACCCTCTGTGTGGACACTAGGTGCTCAGGTGCCCAGGACGGTGCAGGGAAGAAACAACTGAATAGTGAACGATTTGAGTATGTCCAGGACAGGTGCCTACCTCAGGCTGAGGGCCTCTTTAGTAGTCACAAGCTCCTATCTCCTTTCCAGCTAGAAATATGCGGAGGAGCCATGTTCTCTGCAGCCTGGCCCAGGTGCTCTCTATACTCGGAGCCACACCCACCCCAACCCCAGGGACAGAGCTGCCTTGGGCTTCAGAGAATGTCAATGAAGCCTGCCTTCCACTCCACTGGGACTTGGTCAGTCTCCATACAGCTGAGGTGGAGAAAGGCCGCTCTCAATCTAAGCAGAACATGGCTTTACAACAATCTGTGGAATTACTCAGACATACTTCAGTGAATGGCTCCAAGGACACAGTCACAGAGAGAAAATGATTGTTCCAGTTTGATCGCGACAAGAAATTATTGAACATATCTGAGCACTCTGGTCTTGGTCTTGGCCCTGGGATCCTGGGTGAGCCCTCAGGGCTGGATTTTCACTGACAGAGGTAAGGTATGGGTCAGTTAAAAGACTGTGTGTGAGCTGGAGCCATGGCTTAGCAATTAAGGAACGTGCCTGTGAAGCCTAAGGACCCAGGTTCGATTCTCCAGGTCCCACATAAGCCACATGCACATGATAGCACATGCATCTGGAGTTTGTTTGCAGTGGCTAGAGGCTCTGGTGTACTCATTCTCTCTCTCTCTCTCCCCCCTCTGTGTCTCTAATAAATAAATAAAAATAAAATCTTTTTTAAAAAGACTGTGTGCACCTCTTTTTCTAGGTCTGACATTCTCAAGCCAGTCATGGACAAGTAGGGTGCTGTGTTCTGTTCTCCCAACCTATGCTCAGAGGGCAAGCCATGCTGAGTGTTTGCCTCACGAGTTCTGGCAATGTCAGTGTGACAGATCCTGATGGGACAATCATAGAATGGCTCCAGAGGGGTGTTTTACATTCATAAAACCCATTCATTCACTGTTTCACTTTAGAACATGAGTGTGGGGCTGGCACGAGGCTCAGTTGGTCCCGTGCTTGTCTAGCACACAGGAAGCCCTGGGCTCAGTCTCCAGCAGCACATAAGTGAAGTGGCACATGCTCACCACCCTGGACTTCTGGAGGTTCGAGGCCAGCCCGAGATACACGATCACCATCTCAAGCAAAAATACAAAAAGAAACAACTTAGAAGGCTATGTGTGATTTTTTTTTCAACACAAAAGATCGACAGGAGGTCCAGCACTAGCCCCGCCCTGGGCTCTGAGCAGAGAGGCTGACTGTCAGCGGTCCAGATGATCTCAGGAAAAGGTCAGGGCTGGACTCCACTTTCAGAACTCATTTTCTCGACTGTCCTTTTTAGTTAAAGATTTGCTTATTTAAATATTTTATTTATTTATTTATTTGAGAAAGAGAGAGAGACAGATGCACCAGGGCCTCTAGCCAATGCAAACGAATGTGCCACCTTGTACATCTGGCTGACATGGGCATGAAAGAATCAAACTTGGGCCCTTAGGCTTTGCAGGCAAGAGCCCTAACTACTAAGCAATCTCTCCTTCCCTATATTTGATTTTCTATTAGGCTGAAATTCATTAACATAAGATTTCTCTGATAATAGCACCACTTAGTCCACTCACAGAGTTGTGGGACCACCACTGCTGATGGTTCCAACCATCAGCAAGACCCGAAAGAGGACCTCTTGCTGAGCAGGCACTCACACTGCATGGCCTCCTTCGAGACACCTCAAGTTACTATAATGTCCTCAGTGTTCAGCCATGTTCAGCAATCATTCTTTCATGTGGCTTTCTCCACTGAATGGCTTTAGTACCCTCCTGCAAACCTCCTGTGATTCATGTGTCTCCTGAGTACTTACCAACATGCTAGTCCTCCACCCTGTCATGTGTGTGTCTCCTGAGTACTTATCAGCATGCTAGTCCACTCCCCATGATGCGTATGTCTCCTGAGTATCAGCATGCTAGTCCCCCTCCCCATGATGTGTGGCTCCTGAGAACTTACCTGCATGCTAGTCCCCCTCCCTGTGATGCATGTGTCCTGAGCACTTGCTAGCATGCTAGTCCCCTCCGTGTGATGCATGTGTTCTGAGTACTTATCACCATGCTAGTCCTCCTTCCTGTTCTGCATGTGTTCCTGAGTAATTACCAAAATGCTAGTCCCCCTCCCCATGATGCATGTGTCCTGTGTACTTACCAGCATGCTAGTCCCCCTCCCCATGATGCATGTGTCCTGAGTACTTACCAGCATGCTAGTCCACCTCACTGTGATGCGTGTGTTCCAGAGTACTTACCAGCATGCTAGTCCCCCTCCCCGTGATGCGTGAGTCCTGAGTACTCACCAGCATGCTAGTCCCCCTCCCCATGATGCATGTGTCCTGAGTACTTACCAGCATGCTAGTCCCCCTCCCTGTGATGTGTGTGTTCCTGAGTACTTACCAGCATGCTAGACCGCCTCTGTGTGATGCGTGTGTTCTGAGTACTTACCAGCAAGCTAGACCGCCTCTGTGTGATGTGTGTGTCCTGAGTACTTGCCAGCATGCTAGTCCCCCTCCCTGTGATGCTTGTGTCCTGAGTACTTACCAGCATGCTAGACCGCCTCTGTGTGATGCGTGTGTTCTAAGTACTTACCAGCATGCTAGACCACCTCTGTGTGATGCGTGTGTCCTGAGGACTTGCCAGCATGCTAGTCCCCCTCCCTGTGATGCTTGTGTCCTGAGTACTTACCAGCATGCTAGACCACCTCTGTGTGATGCGTGTGTCCTGAGTACTTACCAGCATGCTAGTCCCCCTCCCTGTGATGCTTGTGTCCTGAGTACTTGCCAGCATGCTAGTCCACCTCACTGTGATGCGTGTGTCCTGAGTACTTACCAGCATGCTAGTCCCCCTCCCTGTGATGCATCTGTTCTGAGTACTTACCAGCATGCTAGAACCCCTCCCTGTGATGCGTGTGTTCTGAGTACTTACCAGCATGCTAGTCCCCCTCCCTGTGATGCATGTGTCCTGAGTACTTACCAGCATGCTAGTCCCCCTCCCTGTGATGCATGTGTCCTGAGTACTTACCAGCATTCTAGTCCCCCTCTGTGTGATGTGTCTGTTCTGAGTACTTACCAGCATGCTAGACCCCCTCCCCGTGATGCGTGTGTTCTGAGTACTTACCAGCATGCTAGTCCCCCTCCCCGTGATGCGTGTGTCCTGAGTACTTACCAGCATGCTAGTCCCCCTCCCTGTGATGCGTGTGTCCTGAGTACTTACCAGCATGCTAGTCCCCCTCCCTGTGATGCTTGTGTCCTGAGTACTTACCAGCATGCTAGTCCCCCTCCCTGTGATGCATGTGTTCTGAGCACTTACCAGCATGCTAGTCCCCCTCCCTGTGATGCGTGTGTCGTGAGTACTTACCAGCATGCTAGTCCCCCTCTGTGTGATGCGTCTGTTCTGAGTACTTACCAGCATGCTAGTCCCCCTCCCTGTGATGCGTGTGTCCTGAGTACTTACCAGCATGCTATTCCCCCTCCCTGTGATGCGTGTGTCCTGAGTACTTACCAGCATGCTAGTTCCCCTCCCTGTGATGCTTGTGTCCTGAGTACTTACCAGCATGCTAGTCCCCCTCCCTGTGATGCGTGTGTCCTGAGTTACTTACCAGCATGCTAGTCCCCCTGTGTGTGATGCGTGTGTCCTGAGTACTTACCAGCATGCTAGACCCTCTCCCTGTGATGCGTGTGTTCTGAGTACTTACCAGCATGCTAGTCCCCCTCCGTGTGATGTGTCGGTTCTGAGTACTTACCAGCATGCTAGTCCCCCTCCGTGTGATGTGTCGGTTCTGAGTACTTACCAGCATGCTAGTCCCCCTCCATGTGATGCGTGTGTCCTGAGTACTTACCAGCATGCTAGTCCCCCTCCCTGTGATGCGTGTGTGCTGAGTACTTACCAGCATGCTAGTCCCCCTCCCTGTGATGCATGTGTTCTGAGCACTTACCAGCATGCTACTCCCCCTCCCTGTGATGCGTGTGTCCTGAGTACTTACCAGCATGCTAGTTCCCCTCCCTGTGATGCTTGTGTCCTGAGTACTTACCAGCATGCTAGTTCCCCTCCCTGTGATGCTTGTGTCCTGAGTACTTACCAGCATGCTAGTCCCCCTCCCTGTGATGCTTGTGTCCTGAGTACTTACCAGCATGCTAGTCCCCCTCCCTGTGATGCGTGTGTCCTGAGTACTTACCAGCATGCTAGTTCCCCTCCCTGTGATGCTTGTGTCCTGAGTACTTACCAGCATGCTAGTCCCCCTCCCTGTGATGCGTGTGTCCTGAGTACTTACCAGCATGCTAGTCCCCCTCTGTGTGATGCGTGTGTCCTGAGTACTTACCAGCATGCTAGACCCTCTCCCTGTGATGCGTGTGTTCTGAGTACTTACCAGCATGCTAGTCCCCCTCCGTGTGATGCGTCTGTTCTGAGTACTTACCAGCATGCTAGTCCCCCTCCGTGTGATGCGTCTGTTCTGAGTACTTACCAGCATGCTAGTACCCCTCCCTGTGATGCGTGTGTCCTGAGTACTTACCAGCATGCTAGTCCCCCTCCCTGTGATGCGTGTGTCCTGAGTACTTACCAGCATGCTAGTCCCCCTCCCTGTGATGCGTGTGTCGTGAGTACTTACCAGCATGCTAGTCCCCCTCCCTGTGATGTGTGTGTCCTGAGTACTTACCAGCATGCTAGTCCCCCTCCCTGTGATGCGTGTGTTCTGAGTACTTACCAGCATGCTAGTCCCCCTCCCTGTGATGTGTGTGTTCAGAGTACTTACCAGCATGCTAGACCGCCTCTGTGTGATGCGTGTGTTCTGAGTACTTACCAGCATGCTAGGCCCCCTCCCTATGATGCATGTGTCCTGAGTACTTACCAGCATGCTAGTCCCCCTCCCTGTGATGCTTGTGTCCTGAGTACTTACCAGCATGCTAGTCCCCCTCCCTGTGATACATGTGTCCTGAGTACTTACCAGCATGCTAGTCTGCCTCCGTGTGATGAGTGTGTTCTGAGTACTTACCAGCATGCTAGTCCCCCTCCGTGTGATGCGTCTGTTCTGAGTACTTACCAGCATGCTAGACCCCCTCCCTGTGATGCGTGTGTTCTGAGTACTTACCAGCATGCTAGTCCCCCTCCGTGTGATGCGTGTGTCCTGAGTACTTACCAGCATGCTAGTCCCCCTCCCTGTGATGCATGTGTCCTGAGTACTTACCAGCATGCTAGTTCCCCTCCCTGTGATGCTTGTGTCCTGAGTACTTACCAGCATGCTAGTCCCCCTCTGTGTGATGCATGTGTTTTGAGTACTTACCAGCATGCTAGTCCCCCTCCCTGTGATGCGTGTGTCCTGATTACTTACCAGCATGCTAGGCCCCCTCCGTGTGTTGCGTGTGTCCTGAGTAGTTACCAGCATGCTAGTCCCCCTCCCTGTGATGCTTGTGTTCTGAGTACTTACCAGCATGCTAGTCCCCCTCCCTGTGATACATGTGTCCTGAGTACTTACCAGCATGCTAGTCTGCCTCCATGTGATGAGTGTGTTCTGAGTACTTACCAGCATGCTAGTCCCCCTCCCTGTGATGCATGTGTCCTGAGTACTTACCAGCATGCTAGTCCCCCTCCCTGTGATGCATGTGTCCTGAGTACTTACCAGCATTCTAGTCCCCCTCTGTGTGATGCGTCTGTTCTGAGTACTTACCAGCATGCTAGTCCCCCTCCCTGTGATGCGTGTGTCCTGAGTACTTACCAGCATGCTAGTCCCCCTCTGTGTGATGCGTGTGTCCTGAGTACTTACCAGCATGCTAGTCCCCCTCCCTGTGATGCGTGTGTCCTGAGTACTTACCAGCATGCTAGTCCCCCTCCCTGTGATGCGTGTGTTCTGAGTACTTACCAGCATGCTAGTCCCCCTCCCTGTGATGTGTGTGTTCTGAGTACTTACCAGCATGCTAGACCCCCTGTGTGATGCGTGTGTTCTGAGTACTTACCAGCATGCTAGGCCCCCTCCCTATGATGCATGTGTCCTGAGTACTTACCAGCATGCTAGTCCCCCTCCCTGTGATGCGTGTGTCCTGAGCACTTACCAGCATGGTAGTCCCCCTCTGTGTGATGCGTGTGTCCTGAGTACTTACCAGCATGCTAGACCCCCTCCCTGTGATGCGTGTGTTCTGAGTACTTACCAGCATGCTAGTCCCCCTCCGTGTGATGCGTCTGTCCTGAGTACTTACCAGCATGCTAGACCCCCTCCCTGTGATGCGTGTGTTCTGAGTACTTACCAGCATGCTAGTCCCCCTCCGTGTGATGCGTGTGTCCTGAGTACTTACCAGCATGCTAGTCCCCCTCCCTGTGATGCGTGTGTCCTGAATACTTACTAGCATGCTAGTTTCCCTCCCTGTGATGCTTGTGTCCTGAGTACTTACCAGCATGCTAGTCCCCCTCTGTGTGATGCATGTGTTCTGAGTACTTACCAGCATGCTAGTCCCCCTCCCTGTGATGCGTGTGTCCTGAGTACTTACCAGCATGCTAGGCCCCCTCCGTGTGTTGCGTGTGTCCTGAGTACTTACCAGCATGCTAGTCCCCCTCCCTGTGATGCTTGTGTCCTGAGTACTTACCAGCATGCTAGCATGTGTCCTGAGTACTTACCAGCATGCTAGTCCCCCTCCCTGTGATGAGTGTGTCCTGAGTACTTACCAGCATGCTAGTCCCCCCTGTGATGATGCATGTGTCCTGAGTACTTACTACCAGCATGCTAGTCCCCCTCCCTGTGATGCTTGTGTCCTGAGTACTTACCAGCATGCTAGTCCCCCTCCCTGTGATGCATGTGTTCTGAGTACTTACCAGCATGCTAGTCCCCCTGTGTGTGATGCGTGTGTTCTGAGTACTTACCAGCATGCTAGTCCCCTCCCCGTGATGATGCGTGTGTCCTGAGTACTTACCAGCATGCTAGTCCCCTCCTGTGATGCGTGTGTCCTGAGTACTTACCAGCATGCTAGTCCCCCTCCCTGTGATGCTTGTGTCCTGAGTACTTACCAGCATGCTAGTCCCCCTCCCTGTGATGCATGTGTTCTGAGTACTTACCAGCATGCTAGTCCCCCTCCCTGTGATGCATGTGTTCTGAGCACTTACCAGCATGCTAGTCCCCCTCCCTGTGATGCGTGTGTCCTGAGTACTTACCAGCATGCAGTCCCCCTCCCTGTGATGCTGTGTCCTGAGTACTTACCAGTCCTAGTCCCTCCTCCGTGTGTTGCGTGTGTCCTGAGTACTTACCAGCATGCTACTCCCCCTCCCTGTGATGCTTGTGTTCTGAGTACTTACCAGCATGCTAGTCCCCCTCCCTGTGATACATGTGTCCTGAGTACTTACCAGCATGCTAGTCTGCCTCCGTGTGATGAGTGTGTTCTGAGTACTTACCAGCATGCTAGTCACCCTCCAGTGATGCGTGTGTCCTGAGTACTTACCAGTATGCTAGTCTGCCTCCGTGTGATGTGTGTGTTCTGAGCACTTACCAGCATGCTAGTCCCCCTCCCTGTGATGAGTGTGTCCTGAGTACTTACCAGCATGCTAGTCACCCTCCAGTGATGCGTGTGTCCTGAGCACTTACCAGCATGCTACCCCCTCCCTGTGATGCGTGTGTCCTGAGTACTTACCAGCATGCTAGTCACCCTCCCTGTGATACATGTGTCCTGAGTACTTACCAGCATGCTAGTCCCCCTCCCTGTGATGAGTGTGTCCTGAGTACTTACCAGCATGCTAGTCCCCCTCCCTGTGATGAGTGTGTCCTGAGTACTTACCAGCATGCTAGTCCCCCTCCCTGTGATACATGTGTCCTGAGTACTTACCAGCATGCTAGTCTGCCTCCGTGTGATGAGTGTGTTCTGAGTACTTACCAGCATGCTAGTCACCCTCCAGTGATGCGTGTGTCCTGAGTACTTACCAGTATGCTAGTCTGCCTCCGTGTGATGTGTGTGTTCTGAGCACTTACCAGCATGCTAGTCCCCCTCCCTGTGATGAGTGTGTCCTGAGTACTTACCAGCATGCTAGTCACCCTCCAGTGATGCGTGTGTCCTGAGCACTTACCAGCATGCTAGACCCCCTCCCTGTGATGCGTGTGTCCTGAGTACTTACCAGCATGCTAGTCACCCTCCCTGTGATACATGTGTCCTGAGTACTTACCAGCATGCTAGTCCCCCTCCCTGTGATGAGTGTGTCCTGAGTACTTACCAGCATGCTAGTCCCCCTCCCTGTGATGAGTGTGTCCTGAGTACTTACCAGCATGCTAGTCACCCTCCAGTGATGCGTGTGTCCTGAGTACTTACCAGCATGCTAGACCCCCTCCCTGTGATGCGTGTGTCCTGAGTACTTACCAGCATGCTAGTCACCCTCCAGTGATGCGTGTGTCCTGAGTACTTACCAGTATGCTAGTCTGCCTCCGTGTGATGAGTGTTTTCTGAGCACTTACCAGCATGCTAGTCCCCCTCCCTGTGATGAGTGTGTCCTGAGTACTTACCAGCATGCCAGTCTCCAGGCCTTTCATGTGTGTATATCCTGTATACTTACCAGCATGCTATTCCCCCTTGGTCCTCATTATGTCTCCTCTGTTAAGGTCTGAAATGAGGGAGAGTGCATTCTCCAGCTTGTCCTTCCTAGCCCCTCTCTTGGAAAAAACCTTCTGAATTTCCATGTAATTTTACACACATTTTAGTCTTTGCTTTAAATTTCTAAAAAGACTGCCTTCAAGGCATTTGGTAACATCATGTCTCCTCATCCGTGGGCTCAGGTGTCTCTTCATCCACTCAGGAATTTCCTTAGTTTACTTCAGCAGTATTTTATAGTTTTCCATGTGTCCTTCTCTCTCCTCTTAGCTTAGTTTCCTATTATACCTGGATGATGCCCTATGGGGCTGATACCATCTTCTCTATCATCTTGTCTCAGGACCAGTGTCCCCGCTTGGTTTGGGGGTCTGGCCCTTAGCTGACTCAATGCCAGGCTCTGGGCTTCCTGAGGCCTATAGTCAGCTTCTTAACACCTGGGCACTGAGCCTGGCTGACCAAGGTCCTCACCTTAAGGAATACTGTAGTTGGAAGCAAGGTATCACAAGCGAGGGGATGTTTTGCTTCATAGAAGAGTAATGGAAGAACTTAATCACAGGGAGCTTCAGAGAACAAGCCTGAACACTGCCCAGAAGGGCTGGCTCCTCTTGTGTGCAACTGTTTCTGCTCACCTCAGCCCAGCTCTTCGTGCTGTGCCTGCCCCCAGGGGCTCCAGATTCTAGCTCACTGTCCCCATCAACTTCCTTGTCTTTTACTTTAAGATGTGTTATCCTAAAATAACACAAATGAAAGAAAAGAACCATGATTAGGTTAGATTCCCCAGGACCCACACAAAGCCAGATATACAAGGAGGCACGTGCCTGGAGTTTGTTTGCAGTGGTTAGAGGTCCTGGAGCCCCCATTCTCTCTCCTTACCAATAGATAAATAAAATATTTCTTAAAAATAAAAAACAAGAAAAATAAAAATGTTCACTTCCTAATTTGGTACTCAGCAACCCACTTAAGAAGGGTTGTGATGAAAGTAAAGGCCAGTTTTTGGCTGCATCTCAAGCTACTCCACGCAGCTTCCTCCCATGAAGACCCTCGAGTGGGTTGAGAGGCTGCAGGATGTCGGCTTAGCTCAGAAACGCTGAAGGACGTATTCCTCGAGCTGCTCGCCTCCTGGGCCACAAATCAAACAGAAAGACATCAATTGTCAAACACTTTAATCACTAAGCAGCTGGAAAAGTGTTTGTTTTGCAGATCACACTTATGAGAAGTGAGAGAAGATAAACACCCACTGTTTGATTCCTTAAGAGAAGAGTAATGTTTTCATAACTAAGTGCAGGAAAAAAGCTGTAAAGAGTCGACACATCAACTTTAAATTTTTTTCCTATTTCGAGGTACAGCACACCAAATGCCCAGATGTGAGGTTTTCAAAACCTGTCCAGGGTGATGTGATCAGAAGTGAAGAGCTCCTCTCTGCCTTGGCCGTTGGGCAGGCTGAGCTCTCATACCTCGAGAGGGAAGCACTAAGAGGGGGTGAGGAACAGTACCAGGGGCAAGCGAGAAACTCCTATAGGGTGCATGGGGTTTGGAGTCCATTGGTTGATATGACTGTAATTAATTAATTTAGGGGATTTTTGAGATAGGGTTTCATTATATTGCCATATTTGGCCTTGAATTCACTCTTAGCCCAGCTTGACTTTGAACTCCTGTCAATCCTGCAGCCTTAGCCTCGCCAGTGCAGGGTTTGTAGGTGTGAACTACCATACCTTGCTCTGACTATATTTATTTACGTGCTTGTTGTTATCTTTTGGTACTCTGAGATGGGTAAGTAGCCTAAGCTGCCCTTGAACTTTCCATCCTCCTGCCTCTCCCTTTGGGATCACAAGCATGCACCGCCAAGCCTGGCTCATTGACCTGACCTTGAAGTCTGTCTCTGATGCTCAGCAGTTCTGCAGCCTGGGGCTTTGAGCTTGTGGTCTGCAAAAGGGAGAAGTATACAGCTTCACCTTACCAGCCGCATGAGGACAGAAGGCACTGATGAGTGTGGGGGTTTGGTGGCACAAGGGTCAATTCCATGTAGTTCTTCTCAGAGTCACTGGTAAAGAGGATTTGAAGAGCATCTGGTAGCCGAATACAAGCAAGAGACGTGCTTCAGCAAGATAAGGTAAGGCTGTTCTTCCACAAAATACACCAATTAAAGATGTAAAAGGAGCTGGGTATGGTGGTGCACTTCTTTAATCCCAGCACTTAGGAGGCAGAGGTGGGAGGATCTCTGAATTTCAGGCCACCCTGAGACTACAGAGTGAACTCCAGGTCAGCCTTGGCTAGGGCGATACCCTACCTTGAGAAGTGGGGGGAAAAAAGTAAAAAAAAAAAAAAAAAAGTAAAAGTGGGGCTGGAGAGATTGCTCAGTGGTTGAGGCACTTGTCTACAATGCCTAATGACCAAGGTTTGATTTCCCAGTACCACATAAAGCCAGATGCACAAAGTGGTGCATTGCATGCACCTAGTTTGTTTGCAGCAGCTAAAGGCCCTGGCACACTCATATTCTCTCTCTATTTTTCGCTCTCTCTCTCTCCTTGCAAATAAATAAATAAAATATTTTTAAATGTGAGGAGAGATAGAAAAGTGAAAAACTGTTTGAATCAAGTTTTTTAGAGCACTAGAAAAATGATCAATTCAAAGAAACTCCCAAGTCAAGGAAAAGGTGACTTAACCCCAACAGCAGAGCTTCGTGACATTGGACTCGGCACTGCCTCACCTTTCCTTACGTGAAGTTGGTCTTGAAGATTGTGGCCCAGGTTCCCAGTGTGGGTCACTGGCTCTGTTTTGACCCATCTGAGGCTCCCTGAAGGATTTACACCTTTATTTTTGTGCACAGAAAACGTCTGCCAGTGCTCTCAAAACATCGGAAGTAGGCAGATTAGGAAGACCCTGGAGGATGGTTTGGGAAGTCACAGAACATGTGGCATCCTGCACATGTGTGATGCTTTGGGAAGTCACAGCACATGTGGCATCCTGCACATGTGTGATGCTTTGGCCATGCTTCCAAAACAACACAACAGGTATGAATTGAGAAGGCCAAGGTCCAGATCGTTCCCAAGGTTCCTTGCACTTCTGTTGAGAAGACCCCAATGGATAGGGTTACAGGGGAGTTCAAGGGCTCTATCTGTTACTTTTCTCAATACTGTGACAAAATACCTGGCAAGAAGCAGTTGAAGGAAGGAAGGAAAAAAAGGAAGGAAGGAGGAGGGAGGGAGGGAGGGAGGGAGGGAGGGAGGGAGGAAGGAAAGCAGGGAAGGAGGAAGGAAGGAAGGAAGGAAGGAAGGGAGGAAGGAAGGGGTTCACTTTCACTCATAGTTGCAAGAATACAATCCATCATGGAGGAAAAACATGGTGGCCAGAGCAGGAGGCAGCTGGTCATTGCAGCCACACCTCAGGAAGCAGAGAGAGATGAATTCCCATGTTCCACTTGTTTTTTCCTTTGTAACCAGTCCATAACCCCAACCCATGGAATTAATGGCACTGCCCATATTCTAGAGTAGTTCTCCCCCTCAACTAACCTAATCTAGAAACTCCCTCACAGCTTCACAGATATGCCCAGAGTTTTGTTTCCATGGTGATTCTAAATTCCATCAAATTGACAAGATTACTACAGAGACTGAGACCCCTGGCTCACACTGAGAGAAGCAGCATACAGAAGCTGGCAAAGCCCCAGGGAGTTTGGTCACTGGCTAGTGCTTCAGACTTTAGCCCTTGCAGCCATTCTGACCACTGTCACCTTGAGCTCAGTGGTGCTGTTATCATCCCAACCCCCACTCTTCCCTCTATCTCTGATCTCCGGGTCCAGAGAGCAGGTGTTCTGACAGCCAGCCTGTGTCTTGGGGTTCCTCCCACCATGTGTCAATGCTCACACTCCTGCACTCTATGACCCAAGTACATGGCATTCTCCACTTATCTTGGGCAAAGCTTTGAGGCCCAGAGATCTGCCCTCTGCCAAGGTTGTTGATGGCTAAGTGCATGACGAATAACGTCCTCCATCTGGACTGCACACCCCTGAGCTCATCTGCATAGAAGACAAATACACAAGCCTGCGACTGGCTTGTTGCTGGAGTCCCACAGCTGAGAACAGCTAGTGCAGAGATGGGACGTGGGGCCCACAATGAAGGACACGTGCTTGCCTCGGGTGGGTGAAGGTCTTCCACCCCATCGGAGTGTTGTCACGAAGTCATCAGATGACATGTTCTCACCTTGGTCTCCTCCCACGAAGCAGCCTCCCAAATGCATGGAATCTGATATCCAGCTGTGCTGCAATAAAGGATGAAATATTCCCCCAGCCTCCTTTCCCCATTATAAGGCCTTTATGTCCAAATCAGTTTGAAGTTACTTCTTAATTATGTACATGGCTTTCTTGTGTGAAGCTTCTGACTAGAAATATGTATCTCATTTTATTTTATGTTATTCAATTGACCCAAGCACAAAGGCATTTTTCTTAAATACTGAATGCTCGTGTACCTTTTTAATTAAAGCTTAAAAAGCTCTTAATTAAAACCATAAATCACAGGCTGCCATTTCTACCTAAATCGTCTTCCCATCTTTCCTTTCACTTCCAGGGTGACCTGCCAGGTGATGGACAAGCCAGGATCCCTTTCACATCTTAGGAATTACCAAGCAGGGAGGGTTGGTGGGTGAGCATGCAGTCTGACCAGGCTGATGGCTGTGTCACCACACTGTCACCAGCCGGGAACCCCCTGAAGCTTTCTCTAGACACTCTCCCCTCTCCTGCTGTCAGTGAGGGACAGAGTCACCCATTCTCTCACTTCTGGATGTGCAAATAGCTTTCATGGAAGATGCTGCATGTTAGAAGGAACTGCCTCACAGGTGCCTCATTTCCCATGCATAACTGTCATTTCATACTTTCACTTAAAAGTTCATATTGATAAACTTTGAACAGTGTATAGGCCCGACACCATTACCAAAATCAAGGCAAGAAGCAAGCCTGTCCCACCTCAAAGCAAATGACTCTTTACACTCCCTACCCACCCCAACACCTCCCATCCCAGGCAGTTCATATTGTATAGAATTTTCTGCTAATAAATGTAATCACTGTGCACTTTTGACTAGCTTCTGTTGCTCAAAATCATTTTGAGTTCCCTCCTTGCTGTTGTGTAATCCGTCATAGTTCTTTGAGGGGTGCAGGTTGGGGAACATTGCTACTTTCCCCTTCTCACTTATTGTTGAACTCCCAGTGGCTTCCAGTTTGGAGGTATTCCTAATAGAACTTCTAAAGTTTATGAGCAAGTTTTTAATGCAGATATATATTCTCTTTCCTCTTGGGTGAATACCTAGGGGTAGACTATCCACATCCCACAGCAGGTGTGGCCTTGGCTTTCAAGAAATTGCTGGCTGTTTTACAACGTTGAATCGCAGAGCACCTCACCTGCAGCGTGAGAGTGTCTGCTCATCCACAGCCTCCCCAGGATGCAGGCTGCTCGTCTTCTGATTTTCGACATTCTATCCAGTGTTCAGTGCTGTCTCAGTGAGATTTTCATTTGTATCTCCCAGGGGCTAATGGTCTGGCATCTTTTTGGTGCCAGTTGCGATATGAGTATCTTTTCTAATGAATTATCCATTCCTCACTCCCTTCTGAATGAAATATTCACTTTCTCATCATTGGGATTTCATAGTTCTCTCTGTATCCTGGATGCAAGTCCTTTATCAGAAAGGTAGATGGCAAACACTTTCCCAAACACGGGCTTGTCTTTTGTTACCCTGATGCTCTCTGGAGAAAAAAGACATTCTTGCTTTTGATAAAGCCAAATTTATCATTTTTCTTTTTGTGGACCATAATTTTTTGTCAGAATCAGGCTGAAAGAAGCTTGGCATGGGGGTGCACGTGTTCCTGAGGCTGAGGCAGGACAAATGCTAGACTGGGAGATTGGCATGGTTCACTTCTGCCCAGTGACCTCCCTTGACTGTTTCTCAGAGTGCAGTGATGAGCATTCAACTTCTGCATCTGGAAAACCCTTTGAAAGATATTTTCATTGGTGAAAATTTCTAGCTTAAAAGGTGTTTCTTGGGCTAGAGAGATGGCTTAATAAGGTGCCTGCCTGCTAAGCCTAAGAACCCAATTCCAATCTCCAGGTCCCACATTTAGCCAGATGTAAAGTGATGCAAGGGCGCAATGCCGCACTTGACCACAAGGGGGTGCACGCATCTGTATTTCGTTTGCAGCAGCTGAGAGACTGCTGGCGCGCCCATCTCTATCTGTCTCCCTCTCCCTCTCTGTCTGTCTCTCTCTGTGTCTCTCTCCAAAAATAAATAAAATAATTTTAAAAAATACTTTTTAAAAAAAGATGTTTCTTTCCTTCAGCATTTGAAAGTTTTATTCCACTAGTTCAGGTGTCACTGTGTCCTATGAGAAATCTGCTGTCATTCGTACAGTGTTCCTCTGTCTGCATCTTTTTTTCCTCTGGCTGTTTTTGGGATGTATTCATCACTGATTTTAAATATCTTTATTATTTATTAGTATAAGCTGTAGTTACCTTTTTGTTGCTGGGATAAAACACCTGACCAAAAGCAGGTGATAGGAGGAAATTTTTTATTTTGGTTTAATTGTGAGAGGAAGCTTCACGACAGCAGGGAAAGCATGGCATGAGCAGAGGCTGGACGTCACTGCTGCCACAGCAGGTGGACAACAGCAGAAAGAGAGTGAGCCACACCCCAGCAAGGGAGAGCTGGTTAGAACATCTCTAAGACCACCGCCAACAACACACCTCTTCCAGCTCCGTGATGGGAAGGGTAACTGTGTTAGGAGCAGAGGCTGGACATCACAGTCTGCAGCAGCAAGTGGAAAATATCAGCAAGAGAGTGAGTCATGAACACTGGCAAACTGGGGACCAACAAATTTCAAGGCCCCAGTGACATATCTGCTCCAGCAAGGCTCCACCTACCAAAATGCTACCAGCTAGAACTCAAGAATTCCGAACACGTGAGTTTATGGGGAACTTCTAATTCAAACCACCACAGAATAATTTTCTTCATATCTTTTGAGCTTCTGGTTTGTTGAATTTCTTGGATCTGTGAGTTTATAGTTTTCAATAAATGGGAAAGCATTACCCACAATCCCTTCAGATACTTTCCTGCACCTTTGGTTCTTCACAATTCTAAGAACAAGTTGCTCATGTTGCTGGAGTTCACACCGTGCTCTGCTCTCCCTTTGTTATTTTGAATGCTTTCATTTGCTACAAATGTAAGTTCAGAAGTGCAATGTCTGATGCAACTAGACAATGACTGTTACATAATTCAATATAACACAATCCAATGTACAACGTAACAGTATCTTACCTGTTGATTTTTTTACCTTAAAAGTTGGCATTAGATCTTGTTCATATCTTCCATATCTAACATAAATTTTCATAGCTTCTTAAACACATGAAATAAAGTTATAATAATTTTAATATAATACTTTACTGTCTGCCAACTATACCACATGTTATTTATGAGTCAATTTTGTTGACTTTTTCCATCGCATAGGTCCATTTTTCCTGCTTCTATGTATAGATATAATTTTTATTGAATACAGATACTGTATTTCTACTTGTGGGCTGTGTGAGCTTATATTCTTGCAGATAATCTTGCCTTCTGGGGAGTATAACACTTCAGTTTCTTTGAAAAGGTTATAAATTTCAATTCTTTGTCAGGTTAAAAAAAGAACTATTACCTAACTATTTTGAGTCCTGAGGATAGGTTTCCTCTTTCCAGGGTTTTTGGCCTTGGTGGTTGTTTGGTATGTGTGCATTGTTTGGTAGTCAGCTGAAAACCCAAGGGTCTCTTCTAGAACCTTTATCATCTTTCCGTGCCCAGTTCTCGCCACAGTCCTGACTGTAACCTCAGGCTGCCTTAGACTCTCCAAACTCTGGCTCTGTTTGTTCAATTTAGGAACCCTGGGCCTACTGGTCTACTTCCTTCCCCAAAGCTGGATGCTTCCTCAGGAGGAGATGCTGTGGGGAGATGTAGGAAGAAACCCCTGGTTCAGCTGAAGCCTGGATGGTGAAAGAAAGGTGGCAGCAGGCAGAGGTGTGGAGAATGAGCTGTGTGCTCATGAGCAGTACATGAAGGTGCACATGTTTGGGGGGCTGACACTGCACCATGAGGACCACTCCCCACAATTCCTGGGAGATGTCCATTAGTACCTCTCTTAAAGCATTCTCATCCCAGCCACCATCCTGGGAGGTGATGTCAGCCCTCCAGCCCCTTCTGGCTTCATGGGAGCCATGAGCTTCAGGCAGAGCCTTTTGGGTGGATGTGGAGGACAACAGTTGCTAGAGAGTCACATCTCCCTGGAGGTGTGTGAGTGTGTCCATGTGCGTGAGAGGAGCTCTGAAGCCTGCAGTGTGGGTGTCTGCTGTGCACACCCAGTCACATCTCCCTGGAGGTGTGTGAGTGTGTCCATGTGCATGAGAGGAGCTCTGAAGCCTGCAGTGTGGGTGTCTGCTGTGCACACCCAGTCACATCTCCCTGGAGCAGTGTGTCTCCCTGTGAGGGGTGCACACCCAGTCACATCTCCCTGGAGGTGTGAGTGTGTCCATGTGCATGAGAGGAGGTCTGAAGCCTGCAGTGTGGCTGTCTTCTGTGCACACCCAGTGGAGCTGCTCTCAATGACTTTCTAGGTGAAGAGCACAACACTAGGTCAGTGGAACTGCAGTTCATCTCCGTGGATGGACCTGAAACAGCTGATAAATGGCCACCAGCCCTCCAGGGATGCCTCACATGAAGTCTCTATAGTAGCTCCTGCTCTCAGAAGGAAAAATTGAATCTCAGGAACACTTGGGAATGCCAGATATGATGGAATGTTTGCTTCTGGAGTAATATATCTCATCCATTGAAACTTCATGCTTTGGGACAGATCCATCTCAACCCTGTCACTCCACCATGACACCCACACCTCATAATTATCAGGATGCCCAAGCCCAGTCCCATTGCCTGCCAGGCTGCTCATACTCCACCTTCATCACACACCAAAAACGCATGCCCCACCTCATCACATACCAGAATCTTCCACCTAGTCCCATCACCTCATCAGGATTACCCATGGCTCAGCCCATGACCCCACAATAATGCCCACATCCCATCCCCACCACACACCAGAACTAGCCTCATCACTCCATCAGTTAATCCATGTCCTAGCTCCATTGCCCCACCAAGAAGCCCAGATCCCAGGACTCTACTCTGTGACTCATTTAAGAGCCACACAGAGCAGGTGTCACTGGGGAAGCTAGCCACACTTTGCTCACTCTACTTGACATCTTCCATGGGGTTTTGTCACCAGCTAGGAAGCTACTGCTTCCTGTGAAAGGGATGCTGATCTACCCTGTTCCTTCTGGACACTGGTTTGGAGGGTTATTGTTCCCTTAACTCAGAACACGAGTTCTATGTGAATCCTGATCTCTGCCTTTCTCAGTGAGAGGCACCAGCAGGGCGGCGGGGAGCCTGAAACTTGAAAGTTCTTCACTTGAAAGTGTTTTCAGAGGTGGCTTTCTTGGACAACTTTTCTCCAGGACCAGGACTTTGAGGATAATTGACAAGACTATTCAGGGAACATGCACAAGTGCACCACAGGTGTCTCTACCTTCTCCAGTGAGCGGCAGCTACAAAAGGAAGGTTGAGAGTCAACCACCCATGTGCAGCAGTTACATTCTCATTGCTGGCACAAAACTCTTGACCAAAAGCAGATGATTGAAGGAAAATGTTTATTTTGGCTTACAGTTTCAAGAGGAAGCCTCATCATGGTGGGGAGTGCATGGCAAGAGCAGGCAGCTGGGCCATCACATCTACACACCAGTGGGAAGGAGGTAGTCTATGTTCTAGCCATGGACTTGGGCTATATCACTCCAAGCTCACCCCAGTCACACACCTCCCCAGCAAGGTGCCACCTCCCAAAGGCTCTACAACCTCCACAAATTGCCACTTCATGTGTCTCTGGACTAAATAGAGACTCATGTCCCCGGATCTACAACCTCCACAAATTGCCACTTCATATGTCTCTGGACTAAATAGAGACTCATGTCCCCTGATCTGAGCAGAGTGCAAGTTTCTCTTTGTTGTAGTTACCTTCTCATTGCTGTGACAAACATCCAGGGAGAAGCAGCTTATTGGAACAAAGGGTTTATTTCAGACTTACAGAGTCCAGGGGAAGCTTAATCACGACAGAGAAAGCTAGCCTACTTCATCATGCATCCATAGCAGAGAGACAACAGCCAGTCCCAGCAAGTATAAGCTTACACTAAACCCATGTCTTAGGGTTAGACTCAAGATCCTCCCCTCAGAGACATACGTCTTCCAACAGGGCTCTACCTGTTGTAGACCTAAGTAGGAAGTTAAATCTTAATCAAAAATACCTTAGGCTATGAGGGACATTTATATTCAAACCACCACATCTCATCCCTGGCCCCCATAACTCCATAGACTCATGACTATCTCACAATACAAAATTATTTCAGTCCAACTTTAATAGTGCCCATAATCTTTACCAACTTAGACACTGTTCAAAAGTCCAAAGTCATATCTAAGATTCAAGACTGTCTCTTAACTGTGACCCTGCAAAATCAAAATACAAATTACATACTTTCAAAACATAATGGCACAGGGTAAACAGTTTTGTTGCAAAAAGAAATATAACAAGGAGAGACTAGACCAATGCAAGATCAATAACCACAAGAAACATCAAACACCTGCAGTTCCAAGTACAACATCTATAGCCAGTGACAACATCCCTGGATTTCCAATTCCACTCCTGCAGCTGGGCTGCTCACAGCCTGGGGAAAACTCCATACTCAGCTTGAATCTCTCCTTAGCAGCCATCCCATAGTCCTGGTATCCAAATTCTGGGGTCTCCACAGTTCATTTTCATATCTCCATACAATAGCTTGATTAGGTCTTCATACAGGGATTTCAATCCTGCTCCACAATGATGCATCTTACCAGCTCCTGGAACTCTGTGCTTCTCATGGCATGCTTTTCTGCATTTTTCATGCTTCCAAAACTAGAATCAGGTGGGTGGCATAGCCAAATTTGTAAATCTAGAGCAGAATAAAGCTTCACTTTGAAGAGCAAAATATTTCCTCACTAGTCTTCCTTCAAGCACCTCTTTTCAAAAGAATTTTCATTCTTGCTTGCTTGAGCCTTCCATGGATTGGCTCTCACCCCCAGGGTATCTTTATAATTGTCCCAATGCAAAACAGTCAGCCCACTTGAAGTGTAGTAGTCTCCTTAACAATTGCAGCTAAAGTCTAAAGACAGTCTCTGCCCCATAACTTCAAACTTGCTTTAATTTTTCCAGAATTGTACAACTTTCATATCTTTATGTTCCATGCTTCCACCAAGCACGCCAGTCCATTACTTTTAAACTCAACTTTGATCAAAATCTCAGAATATTGGTGGAATGTAACCAGCCTTTCTGCTAGTAGCCTAGTTCCAACAAACTTCTCTCCTCCCCATTTGAAAGTTCATAAGTCAGGCCTTCACAGTCCAAAATACCAAATCCTTCCATATTCCTCCCACAAACAAGCCCCAAAAGACACAACCACATGATCAGACTTAAGTAGGAAACTTAATCAAAAATACCTGAGGCTATGGGGTACATTACATTCAAACAACTGCACTGTCCCAAGAGAGAACACAGTGACAGGGTGACCTGCATGTAATTTCCTGTGACCATCACAAGTGTATAATGACATAGATTGGCAAACACCCTTGCATTTGCCCAGCTCGGCCAGGCTGCATGTGCCAGCACTACCTTGATTTTTACACCTGACCACATACACTAGTGTTTGTATGCTAACCCTGTCCCCATGTCCCAGAATGCCAAGTGATTAAGACCGAATCAAATTCCTGGCATCACTGTCACTGGCCAGACAAACAGCCCAGGGCCAATTCTCACCTTCTCTTCTGTCAGCTGCCAAAATGCAAAGCTTGAGGGCCTTATGCTTGGTAAACACACAGCCCTGGAGTAGCCATGGAAAATGGAAAGTGCTAATGCTGGCACTCAAATCCACAGTGATAAAAGTTCCTCTGAGGTCAGCCCAAGGTGGAATGTGAGGAAGTGTAGGAGGACAGCCTGTTATGCAAGAGACACTGGCTCTCAGCTTGTGTTTCATGAGGAGAAATAAAAGTAAGTTGATGCTGTCAAGCTTGCCTTGCTGGCAGAAATCACCTGACCAAGAGCAGCTTTTGGGAAAAAGAGGTTTTATTTTGGCTTACAGACTTGAGGGGAAGCTCCATGATGGCAGGGGAAAATGATGGCATGAGTAGAGGGTGGACATCACCCCTGGCCACCATAAGGTGGACAATAGCAACAGGAGAATTTGCCAAACACTGGCAAGGGGAAACTGGCTATAATACCTATAAGCCCACCCCCAACAGTACATTGCCTCCAGAAGGTGTTAATTCCCAAATCTCAGAATATGGGTGGAATGTAGACAGCCTTTCTGGGAACCTAGTATTCAGAACACCTAAGTTTATGGAAGACACTTGAATCAAACTACCACATTCTGCCCCTGGCCCCCATAAACTGGTAACTATACATGATGTAAAATACAATGCATTCAGTCTAACTTTAAAAGTCCCCATAGTTTTTCCCACTCCCAATGATGTTCAAACAGAGTCTAAGATTTTTTAACTGAGCCATAATACCAAAACAACCTCAAAAAACCCATAACAGAATAAACACTCACACTGCAAAATATGGCACTGGCCATAGCAAAGAAATATTCAACCAATACAAGATTTAAAATAACCAAGGCAAACATCAAATTCTGTAGTTCCAAGTCCAACAACTCTAGTCAGTGACAAGTTTCCAACTCCAATAATTCTAACCAGCAACAAGTCTCTGGAGTTCCAATTCTGCCCCTCCAGCTAGGTTACTTACTTACAGTCCTGGTAAAGTTCATCCAGGACCAGCAGCTTTCCTTAGCATCCATCTCATGGTCGCAGCATCTCCCCTGGGTCTCCACTGCAACCCACGGTTCATCCTCATGACCCCATGGGGTCTCCATGCAGGCATACAGCAAACCTGCTTCACACTGCCCATGGCCTTTCCAAAACACAAGACCTTGTTGCAAACTAAATGACCCTCTCTTTCCTGCATTTCTTTTAATTTTTTAAAATTATTTTATTTATTTTTGGAGAGAGACACAGAGAGAAACAGAGATGGAGAGGAAGACAGATAGAGATGGGCGCGCCAGCAGTCTCTCAGCTGCTGTGAATGAAATCCAGATGTGTGTGCCCCCTTGTGGGCAAGTGCAGCATTGCGCCCTTGCATCACTTTGCATCTGGCTAAACGTGGGACCTGGAGATTGGAACCGCTGGAGATTGGAACCAGCGTTCTTAGGCTTAGCAGGCAGGCGCCTTAACCGCTAAGCCATCTCTCCAGTGCTCCTGCATTTCTTATACTCTACAATACCACGTAGGGTGCCAATTTGTTAATCCAGGGAGGGAATAAAGCAGACTTTGAAGAACAGGACACTCCTTGAGCACTCAACCCCTTCAAAAGAGTCTGCATTCTTCCTGTTGCCCCAATGCAGGTCAGCTGGCCCAATCTCAAAGGTTGTAATCTCATATAATTGCAACTGAACAGGCAGCAGTTTCAGCCCCAAAATTTCATTTCTGTGCCATATCCTTCTGCTCACACTAGCCCATTTCCATGCAGTGCAACCCTGCACAAATTCTCAGGACACAGGCATAACAACAAGCCTCTCACACAAACTGCTTCTAGCCCAGTACTGGCAAAGCTCCTTTTCACCCTCATAAGCCAAACCTCACAGTCCATATTTCTTACAGCATTCAGGTCTTTCAACTCTGACCAGAATAGTCCATCAAGCTGCACTTACAGCACTGCAAGGAGTCTCTTAGGCCAAAGTTTCAAATCCTTCCATATTCTTCTTGAAAATCAGCTCCAAAAGGTCAAAGCCACACAGTCAGGTGTTTAGCAGCAACACCACTCCTCATTACCAACTTTACTGTTGCAGTCAGGTTCACATTGCTGACAGAAATCACCTGACCAAGAGCAGCTTGTGGGAACAAAAGAGTTTATTTTGGCTTACAGACTCAAAGGGAAGCTCCATGATGGTAAAGGGGAAACGATGGTAGGAGCAGAGGGTGGACATCACCTCCTGGTCAACATAAGGTGGACAATAGCAACAGGAGAGTGTGCCAAACACTAGCAAGGAGAAACTGGCTATAATACCCACAAGCCCACCCCAAACAATGCACTGCCTCTAAGAGGTGTTTATTCCCAAATCTCCACCAGCTGGAAACCTAGCATTCAGAACACCTAAGTTAATAGGGGACACCTGAATCAAACACCACATCAGTGATCAGCTAGGCGAGACAAGGGGAAACTCACCAGAGCTTGGAGACTCACGAGTAGTCAGGCAGCTTCTACTTATAACCTTATTGAGGTGGGTTTCACCTTCAGGCTCAGGTGAGCCAGACAGACAGCTGGTTGGTCTGGGCTAGAGGCTGCCTCAGGAAGAGGTCATCATGATACCAAGTTCTGGGGTCTAAGCTTGACCAATCACAATGTCCGGATTAGCTTTGAATTCTAGAAAAAGACCTCCTTCCCAGGGAGGGTGTCAGGTAAGGAAAAACAGGTCTAGAAACTAGGCAAGAGATAAAAATTCAGATCATCCTTAGATCTCTAGAAAGTACAGACTATGAGGGAAGACCATCCTGCCTTTTTGCCTTCAGGGGCCCAGTCACCCTAACTGCCTCACAGGCTGCGTGCCTCCCTCTCGGTTCTTACGAGACTCTGACATAGAATGAGATAAGGGTCTAATTCCATGGTTCTGTGGAGTCAAACCACTGAAGCCTTGTGATAGCATTGCTGGGAGGGTGACATGCTGAGAAAGGCCTTGACCCTCAAACCCATGGTCAGGGGATCAGGAGCCAGGTCTGCCTGCAGAGCCCTGTGAGTGCCCTGCTACATTCAAGGACCTGTTTTCCTATTCCCCCTGCACACACCTCATGAAGCTGCACAGTAGATGCCAGAGGTACCGGAGACATAAGGCTGCCAATCAGGTGTGGCTACTGCTGAGCCCACTGCTCTCCCTCAGCATCAGGACCTCAGTGGCTCCATTGAATAAGAAGAAGAAAGGTTGTGAAGTAGATGTGAAACTGGAATCCAGAGACCCTCCCATCATCACTGGAACAGACCCTTGCACTGCCGCTGAGCAGGAGGGTGCACAACCCGCTGAGGTGGCCTGGCTCATGAGTGGCGACCCCTGCTGGTTGCAGGTGTACTGCGCTCTATTCATATTAGACATCCTTCTGGAACAGGTACTGGCTGCCCCAACCAAAGGGCAAGTTTCCACAACTTAGCAGCCTGAAACAGCATCCAGCGATTATCCAGCTTATTAACAAACTCAGTGCATCAGGAACCTGGGGTCGGCAAGACCAGCTCCTTCCTCAGGCCATGCCCGGCTGCAGTTGGCATAGGGCAGGGCAATCTCCAGTGTGCACGGAGGAAGGCTGCAGGGATTATCACTCCTGCTGTTGATAGATTGGACTTCTTCATCAGAGCTTCTGCCTCTAGAGCCCGTGGGCTGGAGCCGAGTCCCCTTCCTAGATCTACACTCAGGTCCCAGTGGATAGCTCCAGTTCTCTGCCACTTGTTCTCCCCCTTGCCCACTGTCACCAAGACCAGGAGAATCCCAGGCAGGACTTCCAGCAAGAAGGTGTCTCACACACTACAGCAAACATGGAAGCTGCTCCCAGCACCCTCAGCAAGCTCTGTAGGTTGGAAGCAGGTGATAGGCCCTGCTGGTCACTGGGGGGAGGTGACCATGACACAAGGAAAGAGCCACATGAGGCAGCCCAGGCCTCCCTTAGAGTCTGTTCACCACAGGCAGCTCTTTGAAGGCTAGGACCTCTCCCCCAGCTATCTAGTCAAGGTTCAGAGGCACAGAGACGTCCAAAAGCCAGGGCAGAGACGGGCTGCTCCTGGAAGAGAAAGGGATTCCTGTTACATGCACAGCCACTGCTCCTCAATGTGCTGTGTGTGCGGAACCTGAAGGAGGTGGACACTTACCAGACAAAGGGGGTCACTGGGGCAGGTCTTGAGGTGTTGGAACCTGAGCCCATGTGTCCTTCTCTGCTTCCTGATCATGATGTGATGACTGGCTCCTGCCCAGCCATGATGGGCGCTTCCCTCTGAAACTGTAAGCCAAAACAAGCTCTTTCCTTCCCTGTGTTGTACAGGAAAATAACTGACATACTTCATCATAACTAGCTATACTAAATTATTCCACTAAAGTGCCTCACTTTATTTTCAGTTACTAACATTTTCACAGGTATCAACATTTAAAATCTATACTGTGGGGCTGGATGGATGGCTTAGCACTTAAGGCATTTGCCTGCAAAGCCAAAGGACCCAGATTTGATTCCCCAGGACCCACTTTAGCCAGAATCACAAGGGGGCGCATGGTTCTGGAGTTCGTTTGCAGTGGCTGGAGGCCCTGGAGTCCCCTTCTCTCTCTCCCTCTTTCTCTGTAAAATAACTAAAAATAAAATTAATTAATTAATTAAATTAAATATATATTGTGTATTTGAAACTACCAAAATGCTTTGCTTTTCACCCTCCTATGGTTTCTCTCACACAAAAAGGACTGACTACCTGCACTCCCAGGATCTGTGTTCCTTGGAGCACAAGGTTCTTTTCACAGTTACAATAATATGGAGCGTCGTCACCCAGGCCTATGAAGGAACCATTGTTCTCCTATCCCCACCATGGTCACCCATGCACCTAGCGAGCTGGCATGAGAGACCCCAGTCCACTGCATGGGAAGGAACCCGACGCAGACTCAATCCACTGTGTTCTCTTTGCTGACTGTACCCTTGAATGGGCCAGCCTTGCCCCACACCCAAAGGAGGCGAGAGAGACTCGGCAAGCACCAAAGGGAAGTGCAAACTACTTTTACCATGTGTGAGCTGTGGCATATGTATTATTTAAATACCTGTCTGAACAGTGAGTTCAATGGTTAGTGACACCAGTTTCATGAATTCATGTAGTTGCTACCAGGGAGCGTTGTCTATACAGTTCTGAGAAGGGAGGGGTCGCCACAATCTCATTCAAACATGTTGTACCACCAAAAGGTGGGAGCTGAAAGAATGAACCATGTACCTCCCGCACCCCGGAATTCTCAGTGTTCCCTGGTGAGGAAGCTAACTGCCAGGCATCACCCCTCAGCCCACGGCGTCGCTGGTCCTAGCGCATCTCCACCCCCAAGTGTTTAGCTTTGACATGGACAGACTTCTACCAGAAATGCATAAACTAGAATTTTATCGGATTTTTATTGTTTGCAGAAACCTTTTTTATTGAAGAAAACTTCTGCCTTTTGAAACATGGATTGTTTGGATAATCACCTCTTCTTGTGAAGAACTCTGTGGAGCCCATATCTTATTTACAGAAAACAGTCATGGAAACGAGGTCTGAGGGCTGTGCCTCATCCAGCAGCTGAATAACTCGGTGCTTCTGTTTTCCCTGAGAAGCTAAGAAGTGCTTTGGAGCAAGGGCTGGAGTGATTCGCTGTGCCAGGAAGAGAAGGACTTAGCTACTCCGTCTGTGACATCTGCCTCGTCTCCCCCGCCACTCCGGAGAGAGGAAGAGGAGCAGAGGAGCGTCTGAGAGCAGCTGAGAGCACAGAGCCTCTGAGAGGACGAGGGTGGCCTCAGTGCTCTGCCCACAGAGCAGAAGCACACTAGGAAGACTCGGGCAGGTGAAGACGTGCAAAGTTCCCTTCAGTGGCGCTGACTTTCCTAACCGTAATTCCTTGTTCCCTGGGCCACACTGATCCAATGTGGCATATTTTGTTGTAGTCCATAGATCTACCCCAGAATGGTCCCTAATTCCTCTGCTCCAGCCCCTTGACCTGGGTGCAGTAGGCGGGATCACTCACCACCATGATCTTCATGCTGTCTCCATCATCCATGGCCACTGGTGGTCAGAGAGCCTGGCCCCCCTCACATGGCCATGAAAGTAACCTGCAGGCTGCATCTGGTCACCTTTGCAAAACCCATCTTATGTAAACTGGATGGCCCTGAAAGAACTTCCCACTTCCTCGTGGGTGCCCATGGAGCACTGCCTCTGTCTGATTCTCCTGGAACAGAGAGGAGATTGATGACTCCCTGATAACCAGGGCTCGTAGCATCTGCCTGCTGCCTTTGCACATGGACTCCAAGAGAAGTCAAACCCTTTCCTTGATCACCCTTTCTTTTTCTCAGTATAACCCTCATGTTCACATGGTCTTCAAATCAATTGGTGTACTTCATGGCAAGTCCAAGGCGGAAACTGGGATCAATGGACCATGACCAGACCTGAATTTAGAGGTCAGTGCAGAGAAACGATTTCTATGGAACCAAAATAATAAATTGAGCATGTATGTGCTTTATTTAATAAGCTCCATAAGGAGTTGATGTGTGGCTGGGCACCCTAAGGGGCCCTTGGCACTGCCTCATTTCTAGATTTCATATGCACAGCTGTCTGTCTACAGGTCAAGCAGGTGCAGACACACACCTGCTTTCTCATTTCTCCATCACTGAGCCAGCTTTATCCTACAGCTGCCAGAAACCTGAACCAGACAGCGAAAAGGGCTAAGCCATCACTGCAGTTCAAATGTGCAGCCCCTGCCTAGGGCACAGCAAAGTGAGACCAGAAACACTTGGCCCCTCCCAGGAGCTGCAGAGCCTCCTCCTGTGGGAGCTGTAAGTCTGAGCATCACCGGAGCTGCCTCTCACTCGGGATGGAGTGAGACACACTTTAATAGATCTCCTCAAAAGGTCTGCACTGCAGAGCGAGGAAGATTATTCAGTGGTTAAAGATGCTTGCTCTACAAGCATGTCAGCTGGACACAAATGGGCTTGCATCTATGGTCCCTGTGCATCCACAGCAAGGGGATATGGAGCAGGGAGAATCCCAGAGCTCACGGGCCAGCTAGTCTGGCATTCAAAAAAGAAACCAAGAGACTCTATCTCAAACAAAGTGGTATAAGAGTCCCAACACCCCAAGATTGCCCTCTGACCCCCAGACGCTCACCATGGCAGGCACACGTGTGCTTGCGAGCACACACACTAAATAAATAATGGGTAAACAAGGTCTATATACATATTGTGTGTGTTGTGTGTCTGCACATGTGTGCACATGCGTGTGGAGGCTTGAGAACAGTTGTTCCTTGAGTGCATCATTCACACCTTTCTGAGGCAGGATTTCTCACGGCCTCGGAGCTCACAAGCACGGCCAGGCTAGCTGCCCCACATGCTGGGATCTGCGTGTCATGTCTCCACCTCCCCATGCTGGGACTTTAGCATTTTGCCACCATGAACAGAACTTTATGTGGGTTCTGGGGATCCTGACAGGTCCTCATGTTTGTGAGGCAAACACTTTACCCCCTGAGCCATCTTTCCAGGCCTGTGTACAACTACTTATATCACAAAGGTCTCCATCCTTAGGGAGAGTGGAGCAGATATGGTCTCCACGGAAGAACAAGATGCTTTCAGAAATAGAATACCACCACTCTAAGGTTATATAAATACCTTTGCAAGGAGAGGGCAGGCTCTCTGACCACTTGGGAACTTCCAGCTGTGGGTGAATTTTCCCTGGGCTGGGCTGAGAGGAGAGCCGCTAGCCCTTACTTTCCACATGGACTCCTTTCCCCCTGCAGCTCCCCACATAGCAAGAGCTCCTTGAATTTTTTCTCTCTTTTCTTCCCATGGTTTTTCCAGGCCCTCCAAGTGGGATCTCTAGCCACATGGGTGTCTTTCCTTGGCTCTATACTTCCCTCAATAAATACAGTAATTTAATAATTATCCTTCTCAAAAAATAAAAAAATAAAACTATGGAATTCTCCCAGAAAAATGGAAATGTAGGGCTGGATAGATAGCTTAGTGGTTTAAGTCACTTGCCTGTAAAGCCAAAGGACCCAGGTTCAATTCCCCAGGATCCACATAAGCCAGATGCACAAGGTGACACAAAACATGATTCTGAAGTTCATTTGTAGCAGCTGGAGGCCCTAGTGAGCCCATTCTTTGTCTGTTTCTCTCTCTCAAATAAATAAATAAAAATAAATATATTTAAAAAATAAAAATGGAAATGTATATAATAACTTATTTTTCCTATAACCATTTGTTACTGCAAAAGTCATGTTCAGTGTGTTAAATGCAAGAGGATGTGATTGTGCCCTGAGCAAATGTGTTAAATGCAAGAGGATGTGATTGTCTGTGCCCCGAGCAGGTGGGTATGAGACCTTCTACAGAAGTTTCTAAGAAGGTTTTCACCTTGTCTTGGCTCTCAGCTCCTTCCAGCCCATGTCACAGTCTCACTAAGTCAGTGGGACAGCCCACTCTTGTTTCTAAACTGTGCCAGACTGATGATTTTGCTGCAAGACTCCTGTGAGAGACTTGGAACAATCTCCCACCTTCAGACCCAGTCAAAAGAGACCGTCAAGCAGACGGAACAGTCGCTGTCCCCCAGGAGAAGAAACACACGCATTAGCCAAAGCAAGGCATGTGGCCGAGCCCCACTTCCAAGGGTGGGAACGTGAGTTCACACTCCAGGACCTGCCTTACCAAACCCCCTCTGAAATTTGGTTTGATTCAATTGGTTTTGGTGCATGTGTGTGTGAGAGAGAGAGAGAGAGAGAGAGAGAGACAGAGCAAGAGAGAGAGAGAATGTGTGCGTGAGAGAAAGAGAAAGAGAGAGGGAGGGAGTTTGAGACAGGGTCATGTAGCCCAGGCTGGCCTGGAACTTGAGAACCTCCTACCTTGGCTTCTTGAGAGCTAGGTTTACAGGTATGCACCCCCACACCCTGTTTCCTCTACAGCATTGACAGTGTGTGGAGACCACCTTTCCCCACCCTTGGAAACATGCTCCTGCCATCTTTCTTCATAGCTGTGAAGTACCGGGTGGTGTTAAACACAGTCACCCGTGTTAGTCTTTATCAAATTGGGCACTTAGATAGCCTCCAAGGCTCTCAGAGCATGACCCACTTCTGCACATAGCATCTGTGCATGGGGCGGGGTCTGTAAGGAGCTTGCACAGCTGTGCTCTGGGTGACAAGGGGTGGGGTCTGTAAGGAGCTTGCACAGCTTTCTTTTTGAGGACATTCTGAGTGAACAAAACCACAGGTCTGGGAAATTTCCAGAACAAAGCAGGAGCCAGTCTACCAAGCCCGTAACATCCGCCCGTTGAGGGCCTTGTCACTCCCAGTGAGTTTCTGTCATTTGCCAGCTGAGCATCTTTTGCTGCTCAGGAGGGTGGGTCACCTCTAGTGACGCTCAAGCCAGGCTTGCTGTCAGACGAGAGGAAGAAAGGCCGAGAACTTCTGAAAGGCCAGCGCTGTTGAAGGATCCCCAGATGGTTACCTTGAGCTGCTCAGCTGGCCTCCTCCCGGCATCCCTTCTGTCTGATCTTGGGCGCCCTCGGCCTACTGGTAGTCAGAGCAAGGCTAACCAAGATGCAGAGGTGCACTGGCTTCCACTCCATATCCTTGTCACCTTTCTCTTTGTGACTTCCAAGAGAATGCTCCTCAGTGAGTACATGTGTTCTCATAAGGACAGCTGGGAAGGAGAACTCACTTGTCCTCTGTCACCTCCACACAGTGCCACTAGGGGAAGGAGGTCTGCGAGAAGACTGTCCTGTTTTCTTAGGAGAAAGGACTCTGCAGGTAGACTTGTTGGTTTTTACAAAATAAAAATAAACATAAAATATTTATAATATTTTTATTTATTTGCAAGCAAACAGAGAGAAAATGAAAAAATGGGCATGCCAAGCTTTTTTTGCCACTACAAACAAACTCCAGATGCCCATGCTACTTTATGCTTCTGGCTTTACCTGGGAATTGAACCCAGACCAGTAGGCTTTGCAGGCAAGCTCCTTTAACTGTTGAGCCATTTCCTCAGTCCCCTCCCTATAAAATATTTTAAATACTTAAGTTGAATGAACCCCAAAGCTAATTATCCCACAGGAGTGGGATCCTCGGGTGCTCAGATGTGGGTATAATGGCCCTGAAACAGACATCCAATAAACTGGCCCTGAAAGGGGATTTGAGAACACGGGCCAGATGCGCAGTTTTAGAACGGGCCCCGTGGCTCTGCTCTCATCGCTCTTCTAATGTCCAGAACCCTACTTCCCTCTTCAGACCAGCCTTGTCTCTGCTGCTTTACAAGCTGTGTACGCCATGCTATATTTAGCTCTAGTCACACGCCTCTACTTGTCAGGTTGTTTGCAAAGAGAAATCCGAGGACAGTCATTATTCACGGGCTCAGAAGGACCCTCTCCCCTCCAGCTGTACTGAAGGCAGCTGGGCCTTGGAGAACACCAGTGCCCAAGGGTTGGGGTGGGGGGGACAGAAGTCCTGGTCACACCAGGAATCCAGAGCTGACAGGGGCTCTCCTGGCCTGGCAGTCATGGCCATTTGTGATGAAAAATGATTGACCCCAGATGGTCTGAGACAGGTCACTGCTGAAGCTCATGGTGAGGAGGGTGAGCAAGCTGCTTTCCTGTAACACCCACCCCTCACTGGAAGCAAAGGGTTTGCTGCAATCTAGCTAATGCCCCATTCTGCCCTCATTACCCTGCCACACACCCACACCACAGGCCATTAATCTCAGATGGTTTGATGGGTCTTTGCATCAATCCCTTCGGTGTTTGCTATGGATAACAGAACATAATGAACAATGGTGTGTGTGTGTGTGTGGTGTATACGTGTGAGTGTGTGTGTGTGGTATATGCATGTGACTGTGTGTGTCCGTGTAGTTTCTCAGTCTTCAGAAGCATTTTCCACAACACTGATATGACAGGGTTAGCACCTAAGCACCTCTTTCATGTGAAGAAGCCCCTTCCACATTCTACTTGGAAGGTGGGCTGGCACCTCTGGAATGTTCCAACAGGTCAGATGGGACTGCTGTGCATGAAAGGGATCTTAGTCCCTTCCTTTCAACATGCTTTCAACAAGCTTAAAGGTTCCACATTTTAGAGCTGAGCATAATGGCTCATTCCTATAATCCCAGCACTTGGAAGGCTGAGGCAAGAAGATTGCCATGAGTTCAAGGGCAGCCTAGGCTACAGAGCAAACCCTTTCTCAAAATAAAACCAATTCTTTTTAATTTTTTAATAGGGGGGTAGAGAGATGGCTCAGAGGTTAAGGCTCTTGCCTGCAAAGCCTAACCACCCAGGTTTGATTCCCCAGAACCCACATAAAGCCAGATGCACAAAGTCGTGCATGCATTTGTAGTTCATTTGCAGTAGCTAGAGGCCCTGGCATGCCCATTCCCTTTTTCCCTGTCTCCCTTTCTTTCTCCCTCCCCCCCCCTCTCTCTCTCTGTGTGTGTGTATCTTTCTGCTTACAAACAAATAAAATATTATTTTTAAAAAGGTCTGACATGTTACATAAAGAAATTTTGAGGACAGAGTGTTTGTTTCCCTGGAGATGACCATATAGTTGAAATGAAATGAATGCATACGTACATGAGACTGAGGTCTCTGTGGCCTGTATAAATGCCCTCATTCGAACAAAAAAGCAAAGCACTGACAAGTCAAGTGTAACTTTAGAAAAAATAGTTTTCTGCATAAGTCTGGGGACCTGAGTTCAACCCTCAGCACCCCTGTAAAATGTCAGGTGAGGTGGTGTGTGTCTGTAATCCCAGTGTTGGGGAGGGACAAGGAACCCTAGGGCTCAGGGAACACCTAGTCTAGCCAAATCATTGAACTCCAGGTTCAGTGAGAGTCCATAGCTTAAAGAGTAAGTGCAGAGTGACTGGGGAGGACATCTGGCATCACCCTCTGGCCTCCACACACACATGCACACATGTGTGTGAACTCAAGTACATATATATGCAGACACACACACACACACAAAAAAACAAAATAATAAAATAACCAAAAAATAGTTTTCTATGGTATTTTGAATGTGTTTTCCCTGTAGACTCAAGTGTTTTATTAAGCTTGTAATATGGGGAACATGTTACTGGGGGTGGAATCTAGGGTTCAGCCCTAAGATGAATTTGGGGATGGATCTGATTTCCAGCCCAAAGGTGTGCAGAGCAGTCTGAGTTCTGGCGGGGTCCCTGCTGTTTGCTGCCAGATTTGTGCTTGTCGCTTTTGGTGATTGCTGGCTGGTCGTGGTTGCTCTCTGCTTGGATGAATGGAACCAGCTCTTCCACCACTGATAGAAATTCCCTCTGGATATGTAAGCTTGAAATAAACCCTTCCACCTCTAAACTGATGTTCCTCCCAGCCACGGGGAACTGACTACAACATTTCCTTACCCCACATGAGTGTCCTTGTCCTTGCATGGGTGTGTCAACGTGAAGACTGTCACCTGGAGAACTGTGAGCGCAAGATGGTGGACGTAAGAACTCCATCAGCTGGGAGGATCCTACTGTTCGGCCAGTGTGATCATCGACAAAGATGTGCCAGCATCTCCTCCAAGACCACCCTGTTCCTAATCAGAAGACCGCAGACTTCTGATGGGAGCGGGCACTGAGAACGTGTTTGGCAGTGACTGTGTTGTTCTTACCCAGGAGATGGATCTCCAGACTCCTTTCTTCTTCACTCAGAAAAAAAAAAAAAAAAAGGAACTGCATCTTTCTTGTGCAGGAAGTACATCACTAAAAGACATGTGATGATGGTTATTTTTGCTAGAAGTAAGGAGAAGGCAAAAAACAAAGCCACCTGCTTTCATTTGACTTTAAAAAAACAACCTGTGTCCTCCAGTGTTCTAAGCTATCAGAAAATACACACCACCATGGAACGAGGAATGGAACACTAAGAGTGAGCAACATGGGTGACTGCCAGTCCTCTGAGGGTGAGTGCTAAGGCAATAAAATAAATAAATAAACAAATAAATACATACACACACACACACACGTACATACATACATACATGCATGCATACATAAAATGTCTCTCTAGGGTTCAGTGATGTGGCATGTTTGAAGCATGACTGTGTGTTGGGGTCCCCCCCAAGGCCAGCTCAGGAGGGACGATAGGGTCTCTACCAAATTGGGGTGAGCAGCATGGAGTCACGACACAGACTCCGGGAGTTGGGTCTTGTTAGTTGATTGCCATAAATAAAAGATGTAGACATAGAACAAATATACTTGCTCATGCGTACATGGCTAAGTATGAAAGCCCATGATGTGTATGCATGTAGATGTGTGTTTGTGCATGCAGTGGTTGCAGAGGCTGCTGGCTTCCCGCCAAGCCTCACAGGCCTTCTCCAGTGTGGGCACTGAGCGACAATAAAGCTGCCGGTGTTGGTGTCTCCAGGGCACGCCTTCCAGCCCTGAAGGAATCAGAAGACACATTAGAGAAGGCTGTGCAGAGGCGAGTTCAGAGATTAGGCCGGGATCATCTTATCAGGAGCGTTCTACTTTCGTGAAGGGAAGGGATGTGTTGGAAAGACCCTGCTGCCCGTAACCTGGTCGCGTGACATCTGATGAGCAGCAACAGGTATGTTGGATCTTCTGAAATCCAAGGCAACACTCCTGCAGGGGCCAGTACAGAGTGGCATCTAACCATCAAATGCTGCCTGCTGCTAGATCAGCCCAAGAGCACTGGCCATTCCCAACTCTGGACAGCAGTTCCAGGCCTGGCTTCCTGCCTGTGCACTGGGTGAGTCTTTCGCGCATCAAGACAAGGTCTATACTGGGTTGTTACAGAGCCTCTTGAGCTGTGCACGTCCTTCTCATTACAATGCAGGAGGCATAATCATTTGTCAACATTCACATTGGATATGTGTAATGGGGTGCTAGGGGTTCACGAAAGTCCTTCAACCCAAAACCCTTGGTTCATCTCTACTTTTCAGCAAGGAATTGAATAAAATAAGACTGAGAAGGATAATTATGAAATTATTATATTTATTTAGGGAAGTACAGAACTGAGGAAAGACACCCACATGGCTTGAGAGCCCATGTGGTGGGCCTGGAAAAACAATGGAAAGGACAGAAAAGAGAGTTCCCAAGAGCTCCTGCCATGTAGAGAAAGGGCCCGTGTGGAAAGGACGGGCTAGGGAGCGCTCACCTTGGTTCAGCCAGCTGGGCCTGGGCTGAGCTGGGGGTCAGGGGGCTCACCAGCAGCTAGAGGTTCCCAAGTGGTCAGGCAGCTCAGAGACCTTGACCTGACCTCACAAACGTATGTATGACTTTATGGTGGTGGGCCCTACCTTCCGGCTCAGGTGAGCTGAGGGACAGCTGATTGGTCTGGGGTAGAGACTGTCTCAGGAAGAGGCCAGCCAAGTTCTGGAGTCTAAGCTTGACCAACCACAATGTTAGAATTAGATTTAAATCCTAGGAAGGGCCCAGGTTGTTTGTGGAAAAGGCAGATCTCCTTTAAGAAAGAAATAAGAATCCAGATCGTCCCTTGATCTCTAGCAAGTGCAGACTGCAAGGACAGGCCTGAAGACATTCCTGCTTCTTACTTTCAGGGTGCAGTCACCCTAACTGCTGAGGAGAGCTATCTGATCCCCCTCAATGTGAGCATAATATGAAATATTAGCAAACTATAAACCAACAGAATAGCACACAACTGTGAGTCAAGCGTGCCAGATCTAATTTCTACTTAAAATATTTTTTAAATTTCTAAGTGAACATTAATTATCAGCCATTTGTGTGAGAAGAGAAGCCAGAAGGGATTACAATTCCCCATGTGCAGATTGTTGGGGTTGCTGACAGTGCCTGAGCCTGTGGGGGTCCTGAGTTCACTGACCACCCACAATCACGTGCCCTGGCCAGTTTTCCTGTATGGAAACACTTGCCACCACACGGAGAGAGAGGCTCCTCAGGGTACTTGTGCTCCCCTCCCCTGCAGGACCAGTCAGGTTTCCAGTCTGTAATTGTCTCCCCTCATTGACACTGACATTAATTCACCTTCCCCGGGTGGAAGGCGCTTCTTGTGGGGAAGTCCCTGCTGACTTGCGCAGTCACCCTGAGCCTCATCCACCAGCAGTATTGATCTTTCATTACTTTCCCATCTTAGAAGTTACACATAATGTCCCTGTGGTTAATAAAGGACTTCCTGATTACCTCTGATTAGCTTTATTACTTGTCACTGGAAATTTAGGATTATTATTTAAATGTTGTCTTTGTAAGGATTAATTCAAGGAAAAGATCGATACATCACACCCCAGTGGCCCTACAAAGAATGAGATGCCAGAAACCTGCAAGGCCACATGGCTTCTACCTTTGCTCTGGCCTGGCCCTGGGTCTCTGGGATGGTGGCCACCTCTCCTAGGCACAGGTGGCCAGGTCAGGAGCTGATGGGTTCCGCAAGAAAGTGGTCAGTGAGGTACTCACACTGGCTCCTGCCCACCCACCCCCAGTTGAAGATTAAAGTAAAGCCGACAAGTGGGGAGGAGCTGTGCTTCCTTCTTCTCTGAGCTTCTCCCTCCCAGCACCTAAAGGTCCCAGCCGAGCCTGGAGCAGCTGGGCACGCTGGGCTCTGGGCTCCCAGAAGCAGTGGCAATAAGCCTTGAACAATCCCACTGCGACCAGCTGCTGGTGTATTTTAGCAGTTTCATGCTCACCTGTGAAGAAGGCGGGATGACTGTTCTGTTTCCAGTGGAGGAAACAATCACAGCTAGAAAGCCAGAGGAGGAGGAGGAGGAGGAGGAGGAGGGGGAGGAGGAGGAGGAGGAGGAGGAGGAGGAGGAGGAGGCCACCCCCAGCCCTCCCACCAGCCCTGCTTCCCGTGAGGCTCTGCTGCCTCCCAAGGGCCCAGAAGCTCCCCACCTGTTCTCTCAGAGTCACAACACCAGCTCCACTCCAGCCAGGGCCAGGCAGTAGCACCTCAGGGAATGCCTGTCTGCTAGGCCTCAGGGAAAGGTCAGGTTTCTAGGCAGGGTCAAGCACCCCTCCCAAAGGGAGCACTTCCTTCTGCACCTATGGGGCACAGGGGAGGGTAGAGAGATGTCAGGCATGATCCCTCAACTTGAGGCTAGTGTTCTGTCCTCATGTCCTCTGCATTTAAACAGAACACCACCGTCCCCCCTCCCCCAGCAGCTCAGGTCATGCGGTCTTTTTCTGCCCTGATCTGATGACCCCTGGACATTTCAGAGCCTTCCATAGAAGGAACTGCACCACCACCTTTATCATTCTTAGGAGAAGCTCAGCTGATATTCACATGAAAAACAAATGAAGGAAGGAAAGTGTGATTAGCTTATGTAGCCCATACCCATGAGCTGAGGTCATGGAGCCCGTGGGCCCTTCCAGCCATGGCCCAGCACAGCTCTGGCTCTCTCCAGCTGCACACATCAGAGTGCTGAGAGCCCACCTGCTCGGCCGGACTTGGCTCCTGAAGATGGGGGAAGTCCTGCGCTCACTCTCACCTCCTTGTACACAGCTATTTACATTTTGGTCACTGGAGACCTGAAGGAGACACAAAAGGAGAACCGCTCCAAGGTCCCTTCTCTCTGTCAGGCTCATTTGCATCAGCAAATCTGCATACAGATGGCAAAGCCACCTCTGGCCATCATCAGCACCTCCTTCCTGACCCCTGTAGCTGGCTGGCATCAATTTGCACTTGCCTGTTACCAAATTAGACCCAGTAATTAGGCTGCCAGCTGGCAGCATGAGGATGGGGCCGCAGACTCCTTGTCTAGTCAGGCGGCCAGGGCCCCTGCCGGTAAGGGAAAGAGAAGAGCAACCGGGACCTCTGACAAGGCCAGCAGCAAACCAAGTATGCTGGACAGTGACCAGGTGTCCCAGCCAGAGATGCCCATGCTCCTGACTGACAGGGCTGTCTCCCAGGCAACATACACACATGTGCGGGCTGCTTTCCAGGGGACGCTCTGAATTTGCAACTTAGCAGAAGGCGAGTTCTCTGTTGCTTTTATGGGCTGTAGTTATCACATTTTCACAGACAACGTAAACATAATTTTAAGTATCAAACATCTCTAATGTCTTTATTCCTCAGGAAGTGACAGTAAATGCTCCTCTATTAATGGGCTGTTTGCTGTAAAGAGGAGATAAAACCTCTATTCTTCACAGCTGGACCAATCAGCACGGCTTCCATGCAGCATGAGCGTCCATCTCCCTGCCGGCTTTTCCCATAGTGCTAATTTAGAGTTATGGCATCTCTCACGATGTCCTTCAAGTTGAGCCCAATTCAAATTCCAGCTTTACAAACAAGGTCCATTTCTTGCTCCTTTCTGACTGTTATATGGCCTCTAGTTTCTGCAACTATAATCCCAAATCATGAAGCTTTTGCAAAGCCTGTCTTGGAAGGCAGTCTACCGTGAGTCAAGATTGAGAAGGAAGCCCCGAAAGTGGCCTTGGTTGGAAACACCTAGAAATTGGCTCTCCAGCAGAGGGGAGGGGAAGCTAGCATTCACAGCTGGAATCCAGTGCCTGGAAGTAAAGGCAGTGCCAGCAGTGGTGGCCCCAGCGTCCCACAGTGTGTCAGGCCAACATCCCAAGGCTCAGGCTGTCTCCTGCACGTTGACATTGCTCTCCTTGTGGAGATTAAGCTGCCTGTTGATGAGAAACGCAACCACGTCCACTTTGGATGTTGCTTCTCTGTGTTCTAGTAACTCATGCACATGCCGCCTGCCTCCTTCCAGACAGGTGCACTCTGCACCTTGAAGTCCTTCCAAAGGTGACACAGGAGGAAATGGAAGCACGGGTGGCCCGATTCTTCGGAAGCAGTGACCACATCCAGAAACACAAAGTCACCCTGAGAATCTCCAGCAGCCTCCTGACAGTCATCACTCTGAGCAAGGCCCCTGATTGTTTCTTGGGCTCCTAAAGTCCATTTCTCCACAAGGTGACATCAGGACTAGACCTTGATCTGTACACAGGAACCCTGCAGCCACACATACACACACTGTAGACAAAGGAGATGAAGTCTCCAGAGGTGGATGGCTCCCTGCATGGGCTAGCCATGGAAACCTTATGAAAAGTTCAGCCACAGTGAAATGGAGCATTGGGGATCCAGGAAAGTCCTTGAACCCCAAACCCTAGGTTCATTTCTAATTTCAATTTAAAAAAATTGAATAAAAAAGACTGAGAAGGATAATTATTAAATGATTATATTTATTGAGGGAAGTACCGAGCCAAGGAGAGGCACCCATGTGGTGGGAGAGCCCACGTGTAGGGTCTGGAAAAACCTGGAAAGAAAAGAGACAATAAAGTTCAAGGAGCTCCTTGATAAAGAGCCCATGTGGAGAGTAAGGACGAGGGGGCTCTTCCAGCCAGATTCAACCCGACTGGGACTGGGCACCCAGGCCCAGCTCAGGGAAAAAACACACCCACAGCTGGACATTCCCTAGTGGTCAGAGAGTCTGTCCTCCCTTTGCAAAGATATTTATAACCTTATAGTGGTGTGCTGTCAGAGGGACAGCTGGTTGGTTAGGGCTAGGGGCTGTCTCAGGAAGAGGCTAGCCCTGACACCAAGTTCCAGGCCTGAACTTGAACAAGCACAGTGTTTAAATCCTATGAAAGCCCTCCCTCCCAGGAGAGGTCCTGGTTGTTTGTAGAAAAACAGGTCTAGGGAACCACGCAAGAGATAAGAAGTCAGATCATCTTTGATTTCTAGCAAGGGCACACTTTCCTGCCTTTTTTGCCTTCAGGGCTCCAGTCACCCTAACTGTACCCCCTCTCAGCAGGGACTTGATGCAGCCCCTTCTCTGGGCTGAGCCTCACACTAGAAACAGAACCTCAGGCAGAGGGCTGAAACACTTGTATCAGAACCCATGTCACTGGATGTCACAGAGCACAGCTGGGCTTTGGAATCAGAGCAGTGAACCAGCCCAGCCCTGCTGCTCCTGCACGCTGCCTTTGAGGAAGTTATCCTGATCTCCTTGTGAACATGACATGGAATTCACCTGCATATCTGCACTGAGGAGGGCACACACAGCACACCTGAACCATGGCAGGTGTTGGACAGGGTTCACATTTGTTTGAATTCACCATCCTTCCCAGGTTCTCTGAAGTCTGTGAGTGACTACATATGACCTGTGTTCTGGGAGACTCTGCGTTCCGGACTTGGGGAGAGATGAGTTGGTCGATCCACATGCACCATGAGTTTCGGGGTGTGAGGCCAACTGCAGCTCCTTCTGAAGTAGTCATGCAGGATTTTGGGTTCAGGCATAGTCCTGTAGAATTTTTGAACCCCAAGTTTGGGGTTCTGTCCTACATTTAAATAAGGTATTAGTAAATATGGACTTGAGAAGGTTAAATTATGAATTTTTAGGGTTTACTTATTGAGAAATTATAAATTGTGGGGTTTATTTTATGAATCTTGGGGTCTAGGGATGGAGGGTAAACACGTGGGGAATAGGAAACATGTTCCCCTGTGGACACACTGAATAGTTTACAAGAATCGTTAAGAGAAAATGATGTCTAGCAAAAGACTGGAGAGACACTCTCATAGAATCCACCCTAAGTTTCCCCATGGAAGAAAGTTAAAAGGGCAGATGGTGGTGACTTAAGGAAGAATAGCAGAGAGAAAATATACTAGAGAGTCACTCTGAGTCGCAGTTACCCTGAGTTTAGAGTAATTACACAAGTAACAGACCTAGAGTTAGAGGAAGCACCCATGTGGTAGATCTTAGAGTGTAAGGAAGATATGCACATGGTACTTTCAGAGACCAGAGGAAAATCATACATGTAATTCAAATGAGAAGTTACCCCAAACTGTAAAGCAGAGGCCAGCAGAAAAACCATCCAGACCAAGAACCAATATTTTGTTCCTGTCCCCACCACACCCAGCCAGGCTAGGTGAGAGGGGAAGTCACGCATGTGTATCCAAGCAGAGATGAGAGGACACACAGAGAGACACAAACACACACCAAGGGTCCATCCAGAGCGAGAAGAAAGACAGGGGCTGGAAGGCCACAGCCTTTATAGCATCAGATTTAGGTATGTAAGGTGAAGACCTAAGTGGATACAAAATTTGGTGAGTGGACCAGGGCCTCCCCACCTGAGCCATTTTACTTAGTGTGTTAGACCCTGGGCAGCAGAGGGTGCTGTAGACCAGTCCCAATAAGACACAAGTTCCATTCCTACCAAGAGATGGCTTGGCAGTTAAGGCGCTTGCCTGCAAAGCCTAAGGGCCCAGGTTTAATTCCCCAGGACCCATGTAAGCCAGATGCACAAGATGGCACATGCATCTCGAGTTCATTTGCAGTGGCTAGAGGCCCTGGCACACCTCTCAGCCTCTTTCTCTCTCTAATAAATAAGTAAATAAATAATTTTTTTAAAAAGTTCCATTCTTGTGTCAGGGCGATGTGGCACGTGGGGTGGCACCTCTTGGTTCTCTTTGATCCTCCATCCCTATCCGAAACTGCACCAAAAGTCAGCTTTCTCCTATCCTCCTTCAGAAGCAGCAGCCCAAGTCCCTCTGTCTACAACAGAAGAGCCTTCCTCAGGCTCCCTGCTGAAGACCAGGAATTCCAGCTCTGATGACCACATCTTGTCACCCAGAGAGACCTGCAGATAATGCTCACAGCCCTCACACAGAAGCACACAAACACACCCTTGCGTACACTCACAGCAAACACACGCACACAGCCCTCATCAGAGTCCATTGGTGGCTCTCATAAGACTGTTAGAAGGGTCAGATACCTATATTTTGGGACTATAGGAGAAAGGACAGGACTGGTCTCTAGGAGATGGGGACATTTGGGTGAGCTGGATGTCCTGGTATAGCCAAAACCCTACGCTGCTTCTCTCTGCCCCCTGCTTATCACACCTGAAATCAATCTGGGTGCTCTTGATTCTGACCTTGGATGCAAGTATTTACAGCAGCTCTCAGGAAGATGCTGCAGTGCCAGGTACACAAGCGAGACTCTAGGACCAGCTAGGAGGTGGCAAGATGCAGGGAGGACAAAACACCCATCACATTTGGCTCAGGTGGGCTTCGTGTTGGCTAAGTCCTCCTAGGCTGCTGGCAGGGATCAGACAGGCTCCGTCATCCCCAGAGCATCCTCCACTCCATAGTCCATCATGCACCCTGGTGATTTGGTGAGTACTGCTGGTCAGGAGAAAGCACACAGGGCCTCTCTGCACAGCTCAGAGCATAGAGAAGAAACCGAGCTGGGTCTAGGACCTGGCTTCAGTCTGGATCTCAGTTTGCAGGTCTGTGAAATGGACATGAAGATGGGCTTTGCATGCAACAAAGCCTGTACAGGGCCCTGGGCTGCAGCAGCCCTCAGCACCCTTTCCCAAACAGACCTCATCACAGTGTCCCTGTCTCCCAGAAACTCACTGCAGCTGGGAACAAAGCATTCCATTTGGTAGAGGGCCAGCGCTGTGCCTCTTTCTCCCCAAGCTGCCCTCTGAGAAGCTGGTCCTATTGATCCTCAGAGGATTCTGTATGAAGTGGCCACTCAAAGTTAGCTGGCTTGACCTGAGGTGAGCTGGGCTCCATGATGCACTTCCAGGAACTCCTGTGTCTGATGCCCTCTGCAGCCCCCACAGAACATGTCTGGGCTTTGCAACCTCTCTGCCCTTCCTCCCCAATAGCAGCCACTCAGCGTAAAGACTTCTTCCAGTGCCATTCCTTAAAGCAGAGTCATGGGGCCCAGGGACAGCAGCTGTCCTCCTGCCATGCTCCTGCAGTTTTCATGGCTCCTGGTTCTCCACCCCTGAGTCCCCTACAGGTGCTCCTGACCCTGCATCTCAGAGGAATCCATCACTATCTACATCCTGGTCATGGCTGAGCCATCCTGTGGGCTGTCATGAACAGAAATTTTCTCTGGACACCACAGTTCGGGGGCAATGGTGTCCTGTGCCTATGGCATTGTGGCTCCAGGTGGCACATGAACATGTGGCCTCTCCGCATGGCTGTATTTCTTCATGTGGCTCCAGTCGGGGCTCAGCAGCTTTTTAGTTTAGCTCCTCCATGTGTCTTTGTTTATTCTGCTCCTACTGTTGGGTTTGTCCAAGTTCCACAGGTGATGGAGGGAGAGGTCCCGAACAGCTCTGCTCTTGCCAATGGTTCCCGTTTCTGCTGATGAAACTACTTCCTCCTGGAGAAAGAACCCGTGAACCTCTCTCTGCCAGATAACCTTGACACTCAGAAATATAGGTCCTTTCCCTGGATCGTCCATGTCCTTGTCGTCACTTCCAGGGCTCAGCTAACTGAGCTTCTAACCTCCCTAGCCAAGCTGTTCACAGGTCTTGGGGTGACGGGTGAGTCAGCTGTCACATGTCAGTTGCCAGGCATCTCAGTGACATTCACATCCTCCGTGGAGAAGGACCCAGCTGTTGTCTGTCTCCGTGTGTCAGCAACTTCCTCCTTGCTGTGAACAAACACCTGACCAGAAGCGCTTAAGGAAGGGAGAGAGGTATTCTGGCACATAGTTTCTAGGGGATACTCTAGGCAAGGCAGGCCAGCTGTCAGTCAGAAGCAGAGCCAACCAGAAGTGTCACTGAGCAAGAAAACCTTAAGGCCCACCCCCAGTGACCCTCTTCTTCTAGCAAGGCTCCGCCTCCCAAAGGTTCCACAACCTTCTCAAAAAACGCCAGCAGCTGAACGGGAGCCTTGGACAGCCCAGGAAGGCAAGTCAGTTCTGAGCTTTGATCTTCCCTCCATGAACATGTTCCTCACGGACGGAGCATCCGCTGAGGCAGGTCCTGAGAGAGGGCTCTGAGAAACTCGAGATGGCCTCCAGCTTATCACAGGCAGGCACCGGGCACGAGGAGCAGGTAGCCTTCATCCAAAAATAGCAAGAGCCCTCGTAAACAGACACTTGTTTGCAAGTTGGCATTTAACCCAACACCAGAGGCTACTTTGTATGTTTCAGAAAGGGCCAGGCAAGGAGTCCCCATAAATCCCTGACATTTCTGGCACAGGCCAGATGACAGTTGTCTGGATTCTACCCTGTGATGGAAAAGGTGGCCCACTTTACAACAACAGATTTGTCCATGAATATTCACGTCTTGTGCAAACAGAAACCCACTGTGGATAAGAAATGCTACATCCTCATGTTGAACATTTCTCAAAGCAGGGAAGCCCGTGACTTCCAGGTCACCATCTATGTTTCCAGGGATCATTACGTGTCGGAAGCTTCTGTCGTTTTCTACCACAAAGGCCTCCCTTTCTGTCCTGGGGCTGCTCCTGTTCGGAACCCACTGCACAGAAATGCCATCTAGGAGGCTAATTGGTGCCTCAGTTCCTTCTCAGGCTCCAAAGAACTGCTTTCCTTGGTGGGTGTTTCTCTCAAAACTTCCGTTTCTTTAGTAATACGTACTTTTCTTTAGACATGCGTGAAGTGCGTGTTTTGCCCTCAGTTATGTCTATCAAAGCAGTACTGTAACCCCTGGAGCCAGGAGGACAGGTGAGTCCACCTGGCATTTCAACATGTGTGTGACATCACAGACAGCCCTGGCCCCTTCGCAGCCAGTCTGTCCTATATACCCAGATCCACAACACCTCAGACACGCACAGGGCAATGAGGCAAGCCACCGAGAGATGACAAAGGTTCCCAAGAGGACCACAGTGTGGAAGCCACCCAGAAGAGCAAGGCCACCTGGTAGTGTTTGTGCTGATGCTGAACCACGCCCTGGAGGTCAGAAGAGAGTTGGCCAGGTGTAAGAAACTGGAGCAGCATTCTGGGTCAAGGGAAGAGCAAGGAAGGGACAAGTAGTGCCGGTCAGGGCGAGGGCAAAGTGCTGGTGGGAAAGACCCAGAGCACCAAAGAGAAGAGGCTGGAAAAGCACCTGCCTGCATGCAGCTGGGACTCCGAGGCTGCCGGTGAGCTGCTCATCCTGCCCGCTGGAGACCAGGGAAAGGAAACAGGGCTTCAGACACGATTGCGCACCACTTAAGCACATAGTCCTAAGTGAGAGCACTGCTTCGGGTGTCCAGAGGCCTCGTTGGGGCCTGTGTTCAGGTGAGTGCTGGCCTGCGCACGCCACGGCAGTGTGTGTGCAGGTCAGAGGACAGATAGCTCTCAGGTGTTGGCCCTCGCCTTTCACTTCCTTTGAGGCAGGATCACTCATTGTTTGCTATTGCATTTGTCAGATCAACTGGCCTGTGAGCTTCCAGGGCCCTCGAGCCTCTGTTGCTCTAAACTCACAAGTTACGTCTCGGGGACATTCTGAGCCATCTTTTGGGGATGCTGAGGATAAACTCTGGATCTCACACACTGTAGCTAAGCACTCTCCCAAGAGTGAAGTGCCCACCCCGGAGTTCTCTTCCTGGATGTCTTTTCACGTTAACACACTTGCTGTTTGGTTGTATTCACCAGCTGCATGCTCACAGCTGAGCTGCAAAGTACATCATGCACTTCCAGAATGAAAATGGGTCCTGACGTGCCAGCGTGCATGGTGGGATGAGGGAGGGAGGGAGGGAGGGAGGGAAGACTCCTGCTGAAGACAGCTTGAGGTGAACTCTGAGCCATCCTCTCTCCTGTTCTGGGAGCCCAGCCTCAGGCCTCACACTCCCCTATCTTTAAGAAAGAAATAGTTCTTGCTTGGTTCTTAGTAGATATTGATGGTAAAAAAAAAAATGGGTTTCACTAGTGTGTGTGTGTGTGTGTGTGTGTGTGTGTGTGTGTGTGTGTGTGTGTTACTACTAGGGATTGACCATGGGCCTCACACATAAGGCAAGTGTTTTGCCTCTAAGTTCTATCTCCATTGTTTAGCTGTCTTTATTCATTTTGAGATAAGCCTCACTAAGCTGTCCATGCTGTCAATCAATTCGCAGTCCTCCTACCAGAGCTTTCCAAGTGCTGGGATGACAGGCCTGTGCCACCAGGCCTGGCTTCATTATGCCATTCTCATAGATGCACATATCATGTTTGAATCACATGCACCTCTTTGCCCTCACCATCTCAGCTCTTCCAGATTCCCTTCCTTTTCCTGAACAGTTGCCCTCCTTCTCCCCTCTTGCTTTTCATTGAGATTCTGCAAATTAAAGAAAATGTGGTATTTCTATCAGTCACTTATTTCACTTCTAATTCATCTTTATGGTTTACTATTAATCCGCAGTGTACATACTATATTTTCTCTATCCATCCATCCATCCATTGATGGAAACCCATGCTGACTGCATAACTGCTGCTGTGTCTAGAGCCACAACAAACATGGATGTCAACTAGGCTTCTCTGTGAAATTCTGACTCTGATGCCTCTGGTCATAGACAAGGGCAATAGCTGTATCATGTGCTCGTTCTATTTTAGTTTTCTGAAGCCCCTGCAGGATGGCTGTGCTGACTTACTTTCTCATTTGATATAGTTCATGGTCATGATGACAGGCATTCTGACTAGGTAACATGAAATTGCCAAGTACTTTTCGTCTACATTTCATACATCCACTGGTGTATTAGTCAGGGTTCTCTAGAGGAACATAGGTGACAGAATAAATGGTATTAAAAGGGAATTTATTGGATTATCTTACGGCAGTCCAACAATAGCAATTTGCAGGCCTGAGAGTCAAGGAACCTGGTAGCTGCTCAGTCCACAAGGCTGGATGCCTCAGCAGTCCCAGTCCAGCACTGAAGGCCTTGAGGTGTCCACGCTGGAAGGCAGCAAGCAGCACCAGCAGCCAGGTGGGAAGAGAGGATACTTTCCTTCCCAGAGCTTCTTTAGATAAAGCCCCACCTCTGAGAGGGGCTGCCCACTCTGGGGGAAGGACTTCCACCTTAAGTTAATCTTTCCTGGAAGCAACCTCAGAGACCACTCAAGAGGAATGTCTGTGGTTTCCTAAACAAATCAAGTTGATAACAAAACTTAACCATCACAAGTCCACCCTTTGTCAACTTGACACCAAATCATAGCTCTTTATATCATACTTAATTTTCAAATGAAGGCAGTAACAAGGTCATAATTCCACCTAACATTATATAACCATCCCATGTACAAGCAGAAATGCACAGTCTCCCCCCCAACACAAGGCAAGTCCCTTGAAGAATGCTCAGTCTCTAATGTAACAGGTTAAATGTAAATTCAACAACAGTTAACTAGTGATATAATATTAATCAATATTAATTACCAAATAAAGAAATAGAAAAAGAACAAAAGCATTTTAATAATGGTATACATATGTACAAATACTCAACAAAATAGGACAGGAACACTCATGGCAATTACAATCCTTGTTTTTGTAACTGGTCACGTGGCCTTAGCTGTATTCATAACTACCTTTTTTTACTACCCATTTTGTAATTTTTCCACTCTTATCAAGCACCTCAGCAGGTCTTGGTTCTTTACCTGGAGGGGTGACCCATTCATGTCTGAAGGGTCTAGACATTTTAACACACTGACTTCATTGGGTTTTCATAGTTGTCCGTTAAAAAAATAACAGGGCATGGTAACACCAAGAAGCGCCCTAAAGGATCTCCTGCACTCCAGACGTCCCCTTCCTTCCTCCATTGTGAGGAGCTGTCTGATTTCCCCAGTAGTCTAGATCAATCACCTACTAACACTGTAACTCTTTTTTTAGCCTGTTCACTCAAGGGCATCAGGAGCCCAAAGTGACCAGGGGAAGTCTTAGCTTCCAGTTCAATGTAATGTTCTTTGTGCCTCCAGGCAAAAGCACTCCCCCCTCTGTAACCAAGACCTCTAGGCCAGCAGAGCATAATGTTGCATGAATAGGAAGCAAAAATTTGGCTATTGGGTCACTTGGGGTGATGGTAAGTGGTACCATTCCCATTTCCACCCCTTGATTTCTAGACCTGTGAATCTGGGCTATAAGAGAAAGAATACCATATATAGGATGCTGGTTTAAAGCATATACAGTTGGCCACTTGTAATTCTATTTTTCTGAGGTGTCCATTTGATTCATAGGCACATTTCTTGATTGGATTGTTTGTTCTTTTACTATTTAATTGCTGTGTTCTTTATGTATTTTGGATATTAGTCTGTTATCAATTGATACAACAACTAAAAAAATATCAAAAAGAATACAGAACTTGGGGCTGGAGAGATGATTCAGTGGTTAAGGAGTTTTCCTGCAAAGCCTAACAACCTGGGCTCATTTCCCCAGTACCCACATAAAGCCAAATGCACAAAGTGGTGCATGTGTCTGGAGTTGCTTGCAGTGGTTGGAGGCTCTGATGAACAAATTCTGTCAGTCTCTCTTCTCTATATCTCTGTTTGCTTGAAAATTAATAAATAAAAATATTTTTTAAAAAAGAACATAGAACTCAATAGTACCACCCACCAACATAATGTGACCAACATCCACAGAACAGTCCACAACATAATGTGACCAACATCCTCAGAACAGTCCACAGCATAATGTGACCAACATCCTCAGAACAGTCCACAACATAATGTGACCAACATCCTCAGAACAGTCCACAGCATAATGTGACCAACATCCTCAGAACAGTCCACAACATAATGTGACCAACATCCTCAGAACAGTCCACAGCATAATGTGACCAACATCCTCAGAACAGTCCACAACATAATGTCACCAACGTCCACAGAACAGTCCACAGCATAATGTGACCAACATCCTCAGAACAGTCCACAGCATAATGTGACCAACATCCTCAGAACAGTCCACAGCATAATGTGACCAACATCCTCAGAACAGTCCACAACATAATGTGACCAACGTCCACAGAACAGTCCACAACATAATGTGACCAACATCCTCAGAACAGTCCACAACATAATGTGACCAACATCCTCAGAACAGTCCACAGCATAATGTGACCAACATCCTCAGAACAGTCCACAGCATAATGTGACCAACATGACCAACATAATGTCACCAACATCCTCAGAACAGTCCACAGCATAATGTGACCAACATCCTCAGAACAGTCCACAGCATAATGTGACCAACATCCTCAGAACAGTCCACAGCATAATGTGACCAACATCCTCAGAACAGTCCACAGCATAATGTGACCAACATCCTCAGAACAGTCCACAGCATAATGTGACCAACATCCACAGAACAGTCCACAGCATAATGTGACCAACATCCACAGAACAGTGTGACCAACCAGTCCACAGAACAGTCCACAACATAATGTGACCAACATCCACAGAACAGTCCACAACATAATGTGACCAACGTCCACAGAACAGTCCACAACATAATGTCACCAACGTCCACAGAACAGTCCACAGCATAATGTGACAAACATCCCAGAACAGTCCACAACATAATGTGACCAACGTCCACAGAACAGTCCACAACATAATGTGACCAACGTCCACAGAACAGTCCACAGCATAATGTGACCAATGTCCACAGAACAGTCCACAACATAATGTGACCAACGTCCACAGAACAGTCCACAGCATAATGTGACCAACATCCACAGAACAGTCCACCATAAGAACAGTCATAAGTGACAGTCCACAGCATAATGTGACCAACGTCCACAGAACAGTCCACAACATAATGTGACCAACATCCACAGAACAGTCCACAACATAATGTGACCAACATCCTCAGAACAGTCCACAGCATAATGTGACCAACATCCACAGAACAGTCCACAGCATAATGTGACCAACATCCTCAGAACAGTCCACAACATAATGTGACCAACGTCCACAGAACAGTCCACATGTGACCAACATCCTCAGAACATAATGTGACCAACGTCCTCAAAACAGTCCACAACATAATGTGACCAACGTCCACAGAACAGTCCACAGCATAATGTGACCAATGTCCACAGAACAGTCCACAACATAATGTCACCAACGTCCACAGAACAGTCCACAGCATAATGTGACCAACATCCACAGAACAGTCCACACAATAATGTGACCAACATCCAACAGTCCACAGAACAGTCCACAGAACATACAGCATAACCAACGTCCACAGAACAGTCCACAGCATAATGTGACCAACATCCACAGAACAGTCCACAGCATAATGTGACCAATCCACAGAACAGTCCACAGCATAATGTGACCAACATCCACAGAACAGACAGAACAGTCCACAGCATAAACCAACGTCCACAGAACAGTCCACAGCAACAGCCACCAAGAAGAACAGTCCACAGCATAATGTCCACAGACCACAACATCCACAGAACAGTCCACAACACAATACATAATGTGACCAACATCCTCAGAACAGTCCACAACATAATGTGACCAACATCCTCAGAACAGTCCACAGCATAATGTGACCAACATCCTCAGAACAGTCCACAACATAATGTGACCAACATCCACAGAACAGTCCACAGCATAATGTGACCAACATCCACAGAACAGTCCACAGCATAATGTGACCAACATCCACAGAACAGTCCACAACATAATGTGACCAACGTCCACAGAACAGTCCACAACATAATGTGACCAACATCCTCAGAACAGTCCACAGCATAATGTGACCAACGTCCACAGAACAGTCCACAGCATAATGTGACCAACATCCACAGAACAGTCCACAGCATAATGTGACCAACATCCACAGAACAGTCCACAGCATAATGTGACCAACGTCCACAGAACAGTCCACAACATAATGTGACCAACGTCCACAGAACAGTCCACAGCATAATGTGACCAACGTCCACAGAACAGTCCACAGCATAATAATGTGACCAATGTCCACAGAACAGTCCACAACATAACATACAGAACAGTCCACAACATAATGTGCATAACCAACGTCCTCAGAACAGTCCACAGCATAATGTGACCAACATAATGTCCGTCCAGAACAGTCCACAGCATAATGTGACCAACATCCACAGAACAACATAATGTCACCAACATCCACAGAACAGTCCACAGCAGAATAATGTCCACAGAACAGTCCACATATAATGTGACCAACGTCCACAGAACAGTCCACAGCATAATGTGACCAACGTCCACAGAACAGTCCACAACATAATGTCACCAACGTCCACAGAACAGTCCACAGCATAATGTGACAACGTCCACAGAACAGTCCACAGCATAATGTGACCAACATCCCAGAACAGTCCACAACATAATGTGACCAACGTCCTCAGAACAGTCCACAACATAATGTGACCAACATCCACAGAACAGTCCACAACATAATGTCACCAACGTCCACAGAACAGTCCACAACATAAATGTGACCAGCATAAACATCCAACATCCACAGAACAGTCCACAACATAATGTGACCAACGTCCACAGAACAGTCCACAACATAATGTGACCAACGTCCACAGAACAGTCCACAGCATAATGTGACCAACGTCCTCAGAACAGTCCACAACATAATGTGACCAACGTCCACAGAACAGTCCACAACATAATGTGACCAACGTCCACAGAACAGTCCACAGCATAATGTGACCAAGAACAGTCCAGAACAGTCCACATAATGTGAGTCCACAACATAATCCACAGAACAGTCCACAACATAATGTGACCAACGTCCACAGAACAGTCCACAAATAATGTCACCACAGAACAGTCCCACAGAACAGTCCACAGCATAATGTGACCAACATCCACAGAACAGTCCACAAGCATAATGTGACCAACGTCCACAGAACAGTCCACAGCATAATGTGACCAACGTCCACAGAACAGTCCACAATATAAAACAGAACAGTCCACAGAACAGTCCACAACATAATGTCATAACGTCCACAGAACAGTCCACAACATAATGTCACCAACATCCACAGAACAGTCCACAACATAATGTGATAATGTCCACAACAGTCCACAACAGTATAATGTGACCAACGTCCCACACCAACGTCCACAGAACAGTCCACAAATAATGTGACCAACGTCCAAAGAACAGTTCACAGCATAATGTGACCAACGTCCACAGAACAGTCCACAGCATAATGTCACCAACATCCACAGAACAGTCCACAACATAATGTGACCAACGTCCACAGAACAGTCCACAGCATAATGTGACAAACATCCCAGAACAGTCCACAGCATAATGTGACCAACGTCCACAGAACAGTCCACAGCATAATGTGACCAACGTCCACAGAACAGTCCACAGCATAAACAGAACAGTCCACAACATAATGTGACCAACGTCCACAGAACAGTCCACAACATAATGTGACCAACGTCCACAGAACAGTCCACAGCATAATGTGACCAACGTCCACAGAACAGTCCACAACATAATGTCACCAACGTCCACAGAACAGTCCACAACATAATGTGACCAACAGAACAGTCCACAGCATAATGTGACCAACGTCCACAGAACAGTCCACAACATAATGTGACCAACGTCCACAGAACAGTCCACAACATAATGTGACCAACGTCCACAGAACAGTCCACAACATAATGTGACCAACGTCCACAGAACAGTCCACAACATAATGTGACCAACGTCCCAGAAGAACAGTCCACACATAATCCACAACATAATGACCAACGTCCACAGAACAGTCCACAACATAATGTCACCAACGTCCAACGTCCACAGAACAGAACAGTCCACAACATAATGTCACCAACGTCCACAGAACAGTCCACAACATAATGTGACCAACAACATCCACAGAACAGTCCACAACATAATGTGACCAACGTCCACAGCATAATCCACAGTCCACAACAGTCCACAACAGTCCACAGCATAATGTGACCATAAGAACAGTCCACAACATAATGTCACCAACGTCCTCAGAACAGTCCACAACATAATGTGACCAACATCCACAGAACAGTCCACAACATAATGTGACCAACGTCCACAGAACAGTCCACAACATAATGTCACCAACATCCACAGGACAGTCTACAACGTAATGTGACCAACATCCTCAGAATAGTCCACAACATAATGTCACCAACGTCCACAGAACAGTCCACAAATAATGTGACCAACGTCCAAAGAACAGTTCACAGCATAATGTGACCAACGTCCTCAGAACAGTCCACAGCATAATGTCACCAACGTCCACAGAACAGTCCACAGCATAATGTCACAAACGTCCACAGAACAGTCCACAACATAATGTCACCAACATCCACAGAACAGTCCACAACATAATGTCACCAACATCCACAGAACAGTCCACAACATAATGTCACCAACATCCACAGAACAGTCCACAACATAATGTGACCAACATCCACAGAACAGTCCACAACATAATGTGACCAACGTCCACAGAACAGTCCACATAGCATAATGTGACCAACGTCCACAGAACAGTCCACAGCATAATGTCACCAACGTCCACAGAACAGTCCACAGCATAATGTCACCAACGTCCACAGAACAGTCCACAACATAATGTCACCAACATCCACAGAACAGTCCACAGCATAATGTGACCAACGTCCACAGAACAGTCCACAGCATAATGTGACCAACGTCCACAGAACAGTCCACAGCATAATGTGACCAACATCCTCAGAACAGTCCACAGCATAATGTGACCAACGTCCACAGAACAGTCCACAACATAATGTGACCAACGTCCACAGAGCAGTCCACAACATAATGTGACCAACGTCCACAGAACAGTCCACAACATAATGTGACCAACGTCCACAGAACAGTCCACAACATAATGTTACCAATATCCACAGGACAGTCCACAACATAATGTGACCAACGTCCACACAACAGTCCCCAACATAATGTGACCAACGTCCTCAGAACAGTCCACAACATAATGTGACCAATGTCCACAGAACAGTCCACAACATAATATGACCAACGTCCACAGAACAGTCCACAGCATAATGTGACCAATGTCCTCAGAACAGTACACAACATAATGTGACCAACATCCACAGAACAGTACACAACATTTTGTGACCAATGTCCATAGAATAGTCCACAATATAATGTGGCCAGCATCTGCAGAACAGTCCACCCTCACTAACAGTGCATCATTTTCAAGGATTCACAGAACATATACCAAGATACACCATGTAGTAAGCTCAAAAACGAACTGTAACATATTTAACATAGATGAAATCATATAGTATATGTTTGTTTTCTGATCCCATGAAATGAACTTGAAATCAATGAAAAAGTAACAAGAATGTCTCTAACACTTGGAAACGAAACAACACAGTTCTAAGTAATCTATGGACCCCATATTGTCTCAAGAGAAATCACAGCCTGCATTTAGCTGGATGAAAATGGAGTAGATTAAAATTTGAGACAACTAAAACTGTCACAAGAGGGAAATTTATCACACTAAAGCACAAATTTAAGAAGAATAATCTCCAATCACTTATCTAACTTTTCAGCTCATGGACCTAACAGAGAAAAATAAAACAAAAGCAAATAGGAGAAAGTAAACAGCAGAAATAAATAAAATTCAAAATAAAAAAGGTTGAGAAAATAAATGAAGCAAAGATTTGGTTCTTTGAAGACAACAGTAAAGTCATCCTACCTCTGGCAACTGTAGCAAAGAAAAAAAGTCACTGGTGAGCAATATCAGAAGAAGCTGAGGAGACCCTTGCAGCCTTCACAGAGAACAGAAGGAAGGACTACTAACAGCTTCACCAGGAAACTGAGAAGCTTAATGAGAGGGACCAATTCCTCAAACCCCACAGATGAACAGAACTCATCCGGTCTGAGCTACATGATGGCAACAGTCCTATGGGTATTAAGGAAATTGATTTCATAATGTTAAAACCTAAAGTCAACCAAATACAAACTAAATACACACAGATGGCTTCACAGGTTCATCTATCAATTATTTAAAGAAGAAGTTACACTAATCCTACATAATCCCTTCCAAATATAAGTTAGAGAAGGGAATATTTTCCAATTGATTCCATAATTACTAATACCTTGTCTTTTTTTAAAAAAGAATATTTCTCATCAACTTAAGTATAAAATCATCATCCAAACATTAGTAAAACATCAAGCAACTACATAAGTAGTTTTTCCAGGCAATAAAAGTTGACTCAAAAGTTGAAGTCAGGAAATGTCATCTACTTTATTAACAAATTAAACAAGGGGAATCAAATAATTGTATCATTGTGGTGCAGATAAAGTATTTGACATATCTAAAACTTCCTCTGGGATTTAAAAAAGTAGTTCTTAGCAAGTTAGTTATATATAAAGAATATTAGAGCCAGGCATGGTGATGCACACCTTTAATCCCAGCACTTCAGAGGCAAAGGTAGGAAGATCACCATGAGTTCAAGGCCACCCTGAGACTACATAGATAGTGAGTTCCAGGTCAGCCTGGGCTAGAGTGAGACTCTAACTCTAAAAATCAAAAGAAAAGAAGAAGAAGAAGAAGAAGAAGAAGAAGAAGAAGAAGAGGAGGAGGAAGAGGAGGAGGAGGAGGAGGAGGAGGAGGAGGAGGAGAAGGAGAAGAAGAAGAAGAAGAAGAAGAAGAAGAGGAGGAGGAGGAGGAGGAGGAGGAGGAGGAGGAGGAGGAGGAGGAGGAGGAGGAGGAAGAGGAACAAGAAGAACAAGAACAAGAGGATTAGTAGAAAAAACCCACAAATATGCACTCAAATGATTTTTCAGAAAGGTACAAAAGCAATTCAATGGAAGGTAACATTTCCAACAAAGGATAAATGGTGCTGGATCAACTAGACACCCACAGGGAAGAGAAAGACAGAGAATGATAAAAGGCTTCTTGTCATGATACCTTGACTTAATGTTCATGATATCCTAAATTGCTATACCCAGCAAAACTATCCCTCATAATAGAAGGTGAAAGAAAAACCTTTCACAATATAAACCAGCTGTATGATCATGTGAGGACCAAACCTTCCCTACAGAAAATACTGCATGGAATACTCGACGCCCAAGAGATGAATCAACATGCACAACAGGAGAGAAAAAGAAACAATCAGAACTATATTGGTCATAAAAGCATGGAAAGACCAAAACAACACGAAACTCCACAAAACCATCAACATGACAGGGATTAACTCACACCTCACAATTATAATTGAAGATAAATGCACTCAACTCCTCAATCAAAAGACACAGGTTAACTGGCTGGATCAGAAAGCTGGATCCATCCATTTGTTGTCTTTAAAAAATCAACCTTACAATTAAAGATAAACACCTCCTTAGGGTAAAAGGATGGAAAAAAAGATGTCCCGGCAAATGGAATCATGAAACAAGCAGAAGAAGCCATACTTATTTGGGAAAAAATTGACTTTAAACCAAAAGTAATCAAAAGAGATAAAGAAGGTCACCTCATATTCATGAAAGGAATGATTAAGCTGGGCATGGTGGTGCATGCCTTTAATCCCAGCACTCAGGAGGCAGAGGTAGAAGAATCTCCATGGTTTGAGGCCGCCCTGAGACTATGTAGTTAATTCCAGGTCATTCTGAGCTAGAGTGAGACTCTACTTCAGAAAACCAAAAAGCAAAAGAAACAATTAAACAAGGAGATATTGCAATCATAGACTTATATGCACCAAATATGGAGCAGTCATTTTTCTAAAACAAAATTTATTAGACAATAAAACAGATATAAATTCCAATACAATAATAATAGGAAACTTTAACACCCCACTATCATTAACAGACAGATCCTCTAAGCAGAAAAATAACAGAGAAACAATGGAGTTAAACAACTCCATAGATCAAATGGACTTAACAGACATCTATAGAATATTCCACCCTAATTCTTCTGAATACACATTCTTCTCAGCACCTCGTGGAACCTTTCCAAAATAGACCATATATTAGGGCATAAAGCATGTCTCCACAAAAATATTGACATAATTCTCTACATCATATCCAACCACAATGCAATAAAACTAGAAATTAACAACAACAGAAAACACACCAATTCCTGGAGACTGAATGGGTTGTTGAAAAAATCAGAAAGGAAGTTCATAGTACTACATGCCTATATTACAAAAACAGAGGGCTCTGAAATAAACAACTAAATATGCATTTGAAGGCACTGGAAAGGCAAGAACAGTTCAAACCCAAAAGTACCAGATGGAAAGAAATTATCAAGATCAAAGCAGAAATCAACAAAATGGAAATAAAGAAAACAACTTAAGATTTTATATATTTATTAGAGACAGATAGAGGGAAAGAGAGAGAGTGAGAGAGAATGGGTGTGCCAGGGCCTCCAGCCACTGCAAACAAACTCCAGATGCATGTGCCCACTTGTGCATCTGGCTTACGTGGGGCTTGGATAATTGGACCGGGGTCCTTAGGCTTCTCAGGCATGTGCCTTAACCACTAAGCCATTTCTCCAGCCCAAGAAAACAATTTAAAAGACCAGTGAAACCAAGATCTAGTTCTTAAAAAAAATTAAAATAAACAAGATTGATAAAGCACTGGTCAATTTGATCAAAAAAATAAAAAGAAGACTCAAATCAGCAAGATTAGAAATGAAACTGGAAACACTGCAACTGACACCAATGAAATTGTAAGAATTATCAGGACATATTTCAAAAACCTGTATTCAACAAAATTAGAAAACCTAGTAGAAATGGATAAATTCCTTGATCCTTATCACTGTCCAAACTAAATCCAGAACAGATATACTTTCTAAACAAACTTAATACTTCTAATGAAATTGAAAAGGTAATTAGGGCTTTCTGATTGACCAGCTCCTGGGTTCCCTTGTGACTGAGGGCACACATGCAGAGCGATTATATCAAAGCTAATAGTTCATTCCCCACCTGCAAGTTCCTCTGCCCCAGTACACCTGCTGATGGTGTGGGGAGGCCTGGATCCTGCATGCAAGTTGCAGGAGTAGGCCTTTTGCTCCCAAGTTCCTGATTGGCAGGCCCCTGGTTCTCCAACTCCCTATACCCCTGTGCTAGAGTGTGTAGGCTGGAGCTCCCACTTTGTTCCCCACTTCCAGGTTCCCTGGTCCCCATTACTCCTACTGCTGATGTGGAACAGCCTTGACCCTGCATGTGTGCATGCTATGGGAGCAGACCTTTTGCCCCCAGTTTCCTGATTGACCAGCTCCTAGGTTTCCAACTCCCTATTTTTCTGTGCTGAAAGGTGCTCATGCACAGTGACTAGGCCAGAGCTCTTAGTTTACTCCACATAACCCAGCTCCCCTATTCACCCTACCCTAGTCCCCCTGTTGCTGCTGTGGGCAGCCTGGACTCTGTATGCCTGCTTCCTGCTTCGAGTTTCCTGATTGATTGTCCCTGGTCCTCAACAACCTGTACCCCTGTACAGGTGCCTCTCTGGAAGTTGGCCTTTTGCTACTGGCTCCCCAACTTCCTGGTTCTTGGTTTCCAATCCTCCAGCTCCTCTGTGTTGAAAAGTGTACACAAGTGGAGTAAGTAAGCCTGAGCTCCCAATTCCCCACCTCCCAGTTTCCCAGGTACTCCTGTTGCATTTGCAAACTCCACAACCTGTGGATCTGTAATTATAATGCCATCCTACTCCAATATGGTTCAGATATAAAATAGAACACTCACTGAAGATCCTCTAAGGAAAAATACTTATTTCTTCCTTAACAAAAAAAGACTTTTCCTTGAGGTGGGTAGAACAAAATGCAAAAAAAATAAATAAATAAGGGCTGGAGAGGTGGCTGTGAAGCCTAAGGATCCAGGTTCAATTCTCCAGGTCCCACATAAGCCAGATACACAAGGTGGTGCATGCATGTGCAGTTCATTTGCAGTGGCTAGAGGCCCTAACACTCCCATTCTCTCTGACCCCCTCTCTATCTCTCTGTCTCTAATAAATAAACAAAATTTAAAAATAAATAAATAAATAAATAAATAAATAAATAAATAAATAAAACATGAAAGTCAGAAAGCTGAGATATCTGCACCAATGATGCCTAGTCCTACAATGGAATCCTCCAATGAAAACAAAGAGAAACAACAGAAATTGAATCCCAAAATGAAACACAACATACTAGGTGAACCTGACAAAGCTAATTGCTAAACTGGAAGAAAATCATCAGAAAACCAACAATCACATAAATAAAATTGAGCAGAAACATCTCTTACAGCACACAGTTTTTATCACTAGGCTTAACTTAATTGAAGAAAACCAGAGAAACCTCAAAAGAGAAATAAATGAATTTAAGTTGAGTTAACAAATAGAGGCTCTCAATAACCAGTTGATCAAGCTTAATGAAGACATGATTAAATGAAAGAATGAATTCCAGGAAGCATCAACAAAATCAGATGTCAACCTGAAATGGGACCTCAAAAAAGAGATGAACATGATGAAAAAAATGAAAACAGAAGTCAAACGGCTTTTTAAAAACCTCTGTAGAAGTCCTCACTAATGGGGTCAATCATGTGGAGTACAGAACCTCTGAGTTGGAAAACAAGACATAAGAAATTGACCACCTACCAAAACTGAGTCCAGGGCAGATAGATATCTTAAAAAAACCTATCACATCCATCAAAATTGAAAATGTAGGGCTGGAGAGATGGCTTAGCGGTTAAGGCACCTGCCTCCTAAGCCTAAGAATGCTGGTTCCAATCTCCAGCGGTCCCAATCTCCAGGTCCCACGTTTAGCCAGATGCAAAGTGATGCAAGGGCACAAGGCCGCACTTGCCCACAAGGGGATGCACACGTCTGGATTTCGTTCACAGCAGCTGAGACTGCTGGTGCGCCCATCTCTGTCTCACTCTCCCTCTCTGTCTATCTCTCTCTGTGTCTCTCTCCAAAAAAATTAATTAAATAATTAAAAAAATTTTTTTAAATTGAAAATGTAATCAAAAGAGCTCCCAAAAGAAAAATTCCAGGACCTGATGGATTCTCAGCTGAATTCTACCTTCATTGAAAAACTGAAACCTCGCCGGGTGTGGTGGCGCACGCCTTTAATCCCAGCACTTGGGAGGCAGAGGTAGGAGGATTGTCGAGAGTTCGAGGCCACCCTGAGACTACATAGTTAATTCCAGGTCAGCCTGGACCAGAGTGAGACCCTACCTCAAAAACAAAAAAAAAAAAAAAAAAAACTGAAACCTCTTTTTCTCAAGTTATTTCAAATAATTGGAGAACAGGGAACCCTCCCCCACTCCTTCTTTGAAGCTAGTATCACCCTAACACCAAACAAGACAGAGTACAAGAAAAGAAAACTTTACACCTATATCCCTGGTGAACTTGAAATCAACAACATATCAAAATAATTATCCACCTTGATCAATCAGACTTTATAACAGGGAGGCAGGGAAGGTTCAACATATGAAAATTGATTAACATGATACACCACATAAATAAACTTAAGCACAAGAACCACATCTCAATAGACACAGAGGCCTTCAACAAAATACAACATCACTTCATGATGAAAACACTGTAGAGAATAGACAAGGAATGTTTATATCTCAATATAATAAAGGCTGTATACAAAGTACCTAAAGCCCAAGTCATACTTAATGCTGATAGATTCAAGGTGTTCCCACAAAGATCAGAAACAAAGCAGGGGTGCCCACTCTCAACACTACTCTTCAACATAATACTAGAAGTCCTATCCCAAGCAATAAGACAGGTAAAAGATATAAAAGGGATACAAATTGGGAAGTAAGAAGTCAAACTTGCCCTATTTGCAAATAACATTATCCTATACATAAGTGACCTGAAAAAGGACTTAAGTGTGTGGTATTGCACATATGTAAGTAGAAGAACTGATTACAGGGAAGGGAATGGCCTAAGCGAGGCCATGAGAAGAGAATGCATAAAAGAAGGGCAGGGGGAGGGTCAATCTAAATTCAAGATGGTGTGAAGAAGACTTATGTAAACCTACTTTTTTGAAGAATGGCACATCTAGAAGCTGTAGACTGTTACTAGAAAATTTTCAGTACCTGGAATGGGATACCTTCCAGTGAGTTGTTGGCCAAGGAGGTCCCAGTAGCCTCCAAAACATTAAAGGCTTTTGCCAAAGCCCTTGGTTTCCCTTGAGAAACAGATAGTAAGACCCTATTGCTGAAGCCATCTCTTGCCTGAGAGGCAAGGTTACTGAGAAAGCAAGCTGGTGCTGAGCAGAAAACCTTCTCCCTGTAGACCAGCTAACTGAAAGCTGGAAAAAGCTGCACTGCATGAAGTGTATGGGAGACAGAATTCATCAGCAGTGGAAACAGTGGATGCTGAATATTCAAATTTGGCCAGACAGGCCCAAGGACTGAACGGGTGCAATAGTGGCATGTCTACTCTTGGGGTAACCACCTGCTCCATAATTGGACTGAAGGCCCTCTCTATGGGAGGGAATACATACCTGGTACTGAAAAACCTAAGCAAAAGTCTATGGTAGGTGAGGTCATGAGCCTTAGGGGTATAAAGCCTGCTCTTGTCCAACTAAATATATATACTATTCCCACCAAGCTGCCCTGAAAATACTACACTTAATGCTCACATTCACATATTAATGCTACTCTCACTTCTGGTTAGAGAAGCTTCTCTTTTCAGATGGTGATGACCACTGGGATGACCCAAAAGGCAACATAGTGCTGAGAAGAAGGGATGGAGGAGTGCCCAGCACTGAAACACCTCTGTCACACCCTCCAAGGCTCAGGGACCATTGCGGAAGGGGGGGCGGATAGAATGGAAGAGCCAAAGGAAGGGTACGACTCCTTACAATGCAACTGCCCAGACAGAAATTGGCCTTGATATCCATGACCTTCCAGTGCCTAGCAATACCATCACAAGACCCTCAAAATAGAAGAAAAAGATGATGACATCAAATTAAAAGAAATACTAATGGAGAGAGGGAGGGGATATGATGGAGACTGGTGTTCTAAAGTGGAATGGGGGAGGGCAGGGGATGGGAGGGAAAAATATGTTGTTTTATGTATGTAAATATAGCGGGTTTCAATAAAAAATCAATTTAAAAAAATGAGCTCGGTCTCCAAGAGCAAGATACCAGCAAATGTGGGCTAGAAGAGAGCCAACGCATATAAAATTCCCTCCAAAACATATATGGTCATCCCTTCTATCTAGTACTAACTTCTCTCTCCGTGGGAGAATTTGCTTATCTTTTTTTCAGGTGGACAACGAACCTGAAGGGAGGATCAACTAACCACACCTCACCAGGGCCCCAGCTGAAACCAGCTAACCACACCTCACCAGGGCCCCAGCTGAAACCATAGAACAATGCAGGGGAAGGGCAAGAGTTCAGCGTTCATGATGATCACGACACCAGAAAAAGGCTGAAGGAGATAAACACAGAGAACATCCAACTCCAACTAAGCCAGATATCCAGAGACACAGAGGCTCCCAAAACCTCATCACTGAAGCAGAGCTAAAATGACCCCAATGTGGCTCAGGGAAACTCGTGGAAGAGGGGGTGGAAAGATTGTTAGAGTCACAAGTTGGGGCATTATGCACAGAGACTGGGGCCTACCCCCCAGAACTCTTGACTAACCTCACAATGCATAACCCACATTCCCCATTGATGAGGATCCCTTTGGAAGAGGGAGGACAGGGAGGAGGACAATGGGTCCAATACTATGAATGTAAAATCAGAATAATATAAATAAAAAATATATATTTATAAAAAAACTAAAACTAATATTATACTTGAATTCTTATTATTAAAAATTTGTTTTTACAATTACAACCTAAAAAAAATAATAATTATTATAAAAAAATGAAACAGGAGCACTCAAAGCCTTCTTCCCCACATCTCTGCCACCCATCCAATTTAAACACCTGTGTGGTTTAATAAAAAGAAAAAACAAAATTGAAAAACAAATTCTAAAGATGATAAATTCCTTCAGCAAAGTGGCAGGATACAAAATCAACACACAAATATCAGTAGCCTTCCTATATGCAAAAGACAAATATATAGAGAAAGAAATCAGTGAGACTGCCCCATTTTCAGTAGCTACAAAAACATCAAATACCTTGGAATAACACTAACCAAGGAAGTGAAAGACCTATGTACTGAAAACATAAAAATACTCAAGAAAAAAATTGAGGAGACTTGAGAAGATGGCAAGACCTTCCATGTTCCTAGATAGGTAGAATTAATATTGTGAAAATGGCAATCCTACCAAAAGCAATATACAGATTCAACAGGATACCAGTAAAATCCCAGCATTATTCTTCACAGAGATGGAAAAAATAATCTCAAAATTTATATGGAATGGCAGAAGGTCTTGGATATATACAAATATCCTCATCAATAGAAACACCTCTAGAGGTATCACCATATCTAAGCTAAATCTATACTACAAAGCCATAGTAACAAAAACAGCATGATACTGACACAAAAACAGACATATATAGACCAATGTAACAGAATGGAATACCTGGCCCTTAATTTCAAGCAATCACAGCTACTTAATCTTTGATAAAAGTTCCAACAATGTTTACCAGAGAAAGGACAGCATCTTCAATACATGGTGCTGGTCAAATTGGATATTCACATAGAAAAATGAAACTAGACCCACTCCTTTCACAATGCGTAAAAATCAACTCCAAATGAATGAAAGACCTCACCATAAGACCTGCAACTCTTAATTGCCTGGAAGAAAAAATAAGGGGAACACTCTATGATATAGGAGTGGGGAGAAACTTCCTGAATAATACCCTGGCATCACAGGAAATTAAACAATCCTTCAACCAGTGGGATATCATGACACTTAAAAGCTTTTGTTCAGACAAACATACCATAAACAGAGTCAACAGGCTACCCACAGAATGGGACAAAATCTTCACCAACTATACCACTGACAGAGGCCTAACATCTAAAATCTACAAAGAAATCAAAAACTTAATAAAAAATTAAACAATCCACTCAAAATGCATATATAAGCCAGGAATGGTGGTGCATGCCTTTAATCCCAGCACTAGGGAGGCAGAGGTACAAGGATTGCCATGAGTTTGATGCCACCCCGAGACTACAGAGTGAATTCCAGGTTAGCCTGGGCTAGAGTGAGACTCTACCTCAAAAACCCATAAAAATTCATATATTATGCACACCAAAATGCCAAGTAAGCACCTCTCTTAATGTTCATACTCATATATTAATTCTACTCTCACCTTTGGTTAGAGAAGCTTCACTTTTCAGATGGTGGTGATCTCTGGGATGATTCAAAAGGCATCATAATGCTGAGAAAAAGTGACAGAGGAGTACTCATCTCTGAAACATCTCTATCACACCCGCAAAGCTCAGGGTCCATTGCAAAAGAGGATGCAAAAAGAACAGAAGAGCCAAAGGAAGTGTAGGACTGCTTACAATGCAGTCTTCCCGACAGAAAATGGCCTGGATATCCATGGCCTCACAATGCCTGGTTCTACCCACACAGGACCCTCATAATAGAAGGAAAAGATGGTGACATCAAAATAAAAGAGAGACTAATTGAGAAGGGAAGGAGATATGATGGAGAGTGGATTTGTGAAGGAGAAAGGGAGAGGGAATAACCTTGGTTTATTGTCTATAATTATGGAAGTTGTCAATAAAAATGTTTTTTAAATGGGGCATAAACTGAACAAGGAATTCTCAATGGAAGAAATACAAATGGCTAGTATTCATGTAAGAAAATGTTCAACATCCTTAACTGTCAGGGAAATGCAAATTACGACAACTATGAGAGTCCACCTTACCCCAGTCAGGAAGGCAATCATTAAAATTCAAATGACAATAAATGTCATCGAGGATGTGGGGAAAGAGGAACCTTCATTCACTGCTGGTTGGAATGCAAACTTGTGCAATCACTATGGAAATCAGCATGGAGACTCTTGAAAAAGATGATATTAGAGCTACCAACTGACCCAGCTATTCCTCTGTTGGGCATCTCCCTAAAGGCTCCACTCTTCATTACAGAAATATGTGACCAACCGTGTTTATAGCTGCTCAATTCACAATACCTAAAAACTGGAATCAACCCAGATGCCCATCATTTGAGGACTGGATAATGAAGATGTGGTACATATACACAATGAAATGCTACTCAGCAGTAAGAAAACATGATACGATATAATTTGTAAGAAAATGGAAGGACTTGAAACAGATACCACTAAGCAAACTCACACAAGCACAAAAAGACAAATGTCAAATGTTCTCCCTTATCTGTGTTTCCTAACCTGGAATACCTTCAGTTGTAGGCATGCCTGACAGCCAACACGTCAAATAATAGGGATAGAAGTGTTTGAGGAAAGGAGAATGAGAAGGAGGGGGAAATACACACAATACTAAATCCAAATAAATTTATTCCATAGAAAACTTTCTCCTCAATAGCAGACTAATTGATACAACCTTCAACAGGAGTACGCAGGGATGGTCAGGTAAGAGGGTCCTGGAGAGGATAGGATGAAGTCTAACCCTAAAACATTTGGCTTCAGCTTGTAACTCCCAGTATGAGAAACTGGATACAATCCACATCAAGTTGTTGATCAGAGAGACCTATGAGATCCCCAAAACAAGACAGACTTCTGTCTAAGCACTTGATTACCAGCCTGGGGTAAAAGGTAAGACCCTATTGCTGAAGATACTACATGTTGCTGGCACAGAACATGGAAAGATCCAGATGGAATCTGGAAGGAAGCCAGTCCTCAGATGGTCAGGCCATGTACTGCTGGAAGGCACTACATGAGCTGCTGTGGGAAAATGGCCAACAACCCTGTGTGTTAAAACTGTGCACTGCTTTACCAAAGCAAGCAGCCTGACAGGATGGACATGCTTGTGCAATAGCGGCACCCAGCTAAGGTAGCTAACTCGTGGCTTTCTGATTGGCTAAGAGATCTACTCAGTGGAAAGGAACCCTTAGTTTGAACTGGGAACTGAGGCAAAATCTGAAGGAGACTGAAATAATGGACTCCAACAAGCTCCCACCAGTCTTTAGCCAGAAGAGTGGCTACACCCACCTAAATGTCTCTTAATTAATAATCTATGCTGACATCAGTCTCCTTTTCAGAGGGCAACTAGAATGAGGAGATGGACCACCCTTTACACATCAGCCAGGGCCCAGGTGAAACCACAGAGGAATTGGCGAGATGAGCAAGAGTGCTGCTTCAATGGCGAGCCTATCAGCCAATGCCAGGGTCACGGAGACAGACACAGAGAATACTCAAAATGCACCAAAGCAGAAATCCAGAACCTGCTGAGGGCCAAACACTAAAGTAGATTTAAAACACACCCACCACATGTCAGGGAATTTTGTGGAAGAGGAAGCGGAAAGCATGTAAGAGCCAAAGAATGGAAGGGAATGTCCAGAGGCACTGTCCTCCCTACAACGACTGACTGATGCTTTTGAATTTATACTCTGTAAACCTACAGGGAATACCAACAATCCCACTGAGGAGGGCCCTCAGCATAATGGAGGCAGGGAGGATGGAAATGATGGTACTAACACATGATGTATCCATATAACTTTCCACTTAATAAAAAAATATACATGAACATTGATAGTAGTATTACCCATAACAACAAATTATTAGGTGAAAGTATTTATTGAATGATGAATGCCAAAATATGTAAAAATTTATAAGTAATTAAAAATATCCCAACAAAAAAGTCCAGGTACTGATGGATTCACCACTGAGTTCTACCAAACCTTCATTGAAGAACTAAAACCACTTCTTCTCAAAGTATTTTGCACAATATAAAAAGAGGGAATTCTCCCAAAGTCTTCTGTGAAGCCAGCATTACTCTAATATCTAAACTAAACAGGGACCCAACAAAAATAGAATATTATAGACCAATACTTCTAATGAACTCACTTGCAAAAATGCTCAATAAAAGCCTTGAAAACTGAATTCAAGAACACATCAAAAGCATCAAATAGGTTTCATCCCAGGGATGCAGGGATGGTTCAACATATAGAAATCGATTAATGTAATTCACAACATAAATAAATATAAACAAAAGAGTCACATAATTATTTCAATAGATGCAGGAAAAGCCTTCAACAAAATACAACACCTATTCATGATCAAAACACTGGAGAGACTTGATATGGAGGTATCACATCTCAACATAATAAAAACTATTTATAGGACTTCTGGGTAAGATGGCAGCAATGGAGTCACACCAAAGTAGCCAAGGGGGGAGGGGAATAAGTAGATAAATAGTAAAATACACTCTTCTACCAAAAAGTGAAGGTGTATAAGAAATTATCAACCAGAACCACATCAGAGGAGTAGGAGAGACCTGGAGCTACTAGAGATCACAGAAGCAGGCAGAAGCAGCTCCAGCAGTGGCAGCAGAGGCCTGTAAAGCTGCCAGGCTCTGCCTTAGCAGCAGAAAAAGCCAGGTGAAGGGATTTTCCACTCACACCAGCTTCCTTGCAAACTCAAGAAACCTGAAGGGGAAGACAGCAGGGACCAGATGAGTGGCTCATGAGGAAGATGATCACAGGGACCAGCCACACAGCTCCAGTACAATTTCAGGCACCCTCCACAGCCTCCCCTCCCCCAACCACCAATGCTGGAAATCATCTGAGTCCTGAAGAAAGAAACTCAGCTACACAGCACAGGTGATCAGAGCAGCCACTGATGCAGCCACTAATCCACTAATCCAGCCAGCCTACCTGAGCCCACAACACAGTAAAGAGGGACCCAAGTGGCTATGCTGCATAGCTAAGACCAAAGTCATCCCAAAAGGTCACAGGACCTACTTATACCAGGTTAGTACCCATCAAAAAACCTGGTATATAGGCCTTCATTGGAAGTGCTAATCACACATTCCATATCAGAGCATATGATGTGTTAAATCTGATGGATGGCCGAATTTGCCATTCTTAAATAATCTATATTCTGGGTTTGTCCTTTGTCACTCCCTGATTTCTAGTGCCTTTGTCTCTTCTTTTGTCATTCATGGGGGCAGGGTCTCACTCAGGCATAGATTGCCCTGGAACCTTTTACAGACCAGAAATCTCAGCCTCTCACTTGACAGGATTAAGGCTGAGGGGCAACACACACCCATAGGGAATCTGACTCTGTTAGATGATCTGTTTGTTTTAATACCCATTCTTACAAAAATACTCCATGCTGGTTTTGATTAAATGTATATATTGTTCAGTTGAATTTTGGAATCTGCCAGTATTTTGCTTCACCTAGCCTAATAAAATACTCTCATAGCAGGAAACCCCAAAACCTAGGGTCACTTTTGCTATTTCTCTGAGAGTCATTTAAGAGCCATACCTGGCACCTTAAGCTCTAACCCAGAAGATATATAATGTCAGATTTACACATCTAAGAATACTGAAGATAATTAGAAAACCAAGCATTAAATTAATCCAAGATGCAAAAATCTCTACATTATAAGAAACACAAAAAATTAAGACAATATAGTTCCACCAAAAATTATAAATCCATCAGTAATGGCCTACAGAGAGACTAATTTAGGTGAAATTCATGAGAAAGATTTCAAAAGAATGATTAGAACTATGTTCAAAGAAATCAATGGAACCAAAGAATACACAGAAAAACCAATTTAATGAAATAAGGAGGTTAATACAAGACATGAGTAAGGAAATAGAAATACTGAAGAAAAAAACAACCAAAAATACTAGAAATGAAAAACACAGTAAGTCAAAAAAAAAAAAAAAAAAAAAAAAAAAAAAAAAAAAAAAAAAACTCTGTAGAAAGTCTCAACAATGGAATGGATGAAGGAGAGAACATAATTTCTAAACTAGATAACCAGATGGCAGAATGAATTCAGTCCAACAAATAAAAAGACAAACTATTAGGAAGGTATGAATGGGAATTTCAAGGTATTTAGGACACTATGAAAAGATCAAACATAAGAATACACGAATTCCTGTATCTCCTGCTCCAGAGAGTGCATGCAAACAATGAGTAGAACAGATCTCCCTGTTCCCCCCATCTTTCCAGTTCCCTGGCCCAGTCCATTCCCCTGTTGCTGTCTTGGGGCTGCCTGGACCTTCAAGCTTGAGCTGAAGCAAGCCCATTGCTCCTCCTCCCTGAGTGAATGGACCCTGGGTCCCCAACTCCTGTATTCGCCACTCTGGAGGGTGTATGCACAAAGTGAGTAGGCCAGAGCTCTTGCATGGCTCCCAACCTCCCAGTTCCCAGGTCCTGGTACCCCTGCTTCTGCCTTGGGCTGGCCTAGTCCCTGTGTGTTTGGTGCAGAAGCAGGCCATTTGCTCTAATTTCTGGATTGGCCCCTGGGTTCCCAAATCCCTATTCTCCTGAGTCAGAGGTTTGCACAGGCCACTGTAGGAGCTGGCATCTTGTCCCTGACTCTCCAGATTCCTGGCACTTGGTTCCTCAAACCCTGATCCCCGTGTGATGATGCTGATGTGTAAGTGGAGTGAGTAGGCCAGAGCTCTCAGTTCCCTGCCTCCCAGTTCCCCAGGTACAATTGATGAACCTGCAATCTCCAAAATCTGCGCATTTGTGGTTATAACCCCAGTATACACCAATCCCGTTCACATTTAAAACAGAACACTCACTGAAGATCCTACATGGAAAAATACTTGCTTCCCCCACAATAGAATAAAATGCTTCCTCAAGATGAATAGTCCACAACACACACACACAACAACAACAACAACAACAACAACAACAATAAAAGTCAGAAAACTGAAAGATGTCCACCAAGGATGCCTAATCCCACAATGGAAGCCTCCAATGAAATCTTACAGAAATCAATAGAAATTCAATCCCAAAAATGAAAACACAATAATCAATGTGACCCTGATAAAAAGAATTGCTGAACAGGAAGCAAACCATCAAAAAACCAGCAATCACATCAATGAAATTGAACAGACTCCTCTCTTAGAGTACATGGATTTTGACAGTAGACTTAACTTAATTGAAGAAAACTTTAGAAGCCTCAAGAGAGATATAAATGAATTGAAGCTGTGTCAACAAATGGAAGAACTCAATAACCAATTGATCAAGCTTAATGAAGACTTAATCAAATGCAAGAATGAATTACAGGAAGCATCAAGAAAATCAGAACTCAAACTGAAATTGTACCTCAAAAAAGAGATTGACATGATGCAAAACAATACAACAGAAAAAAATCAAATAGAGCTTATAGAAACCTCTCTAAAACCCTTCACTAACAGAGCTATTCAAGTGGAAGACAAAACCTCTGACCTGAAAGACAAGACAGAAGAAATTGATTGGGAGGACACAAACTTTGATAAGTTCAAAAATCATCTGAACAGAATATGAAGGAACAGCGGGATAGCCTAAAATGACCAAACATTCAGACCATGGATATACCAGAAGGGGAGGAAATCCATGCCAGAGGCATAGAGAATATATTCAACAAAATTATTGAAGAAAATTTCCCAGTCTCTCAAAAGAGAGGCCCATGAAGATACAAGAAGCCCAAAGAACACAAAACAGACAGGACCAAAGAAGAAACTCTCCAAGGCACATCATAGTTAAAACTCTCAAAAAGGGCTGGAGAGATGGCTTAGTGTTTAAGGCACCTGCCTGCAAAGCTTAAGAACACCCATTCAAATCTTAGGTCCCACATTTAGCCAGATGCAAAAGTGACACAAGGGCACAATGCCACACTTGCCCACAAGGGAGACACACATGTCTGAAGTTTTTCACAGTTGCTGAGAGGCAGCTGGCACACCCATTCTCTGTCTCTGTCTCTCTCTCAAATTAAAAAAAAAACTCTCAACAATGAAAACAAAGAGAAAGTGTTAAAAGCAGAAAGAGAGAACCAACTCACTACATACAAAGGCAATCACATCAGAATTACCTCACATTTCTCAGTGGAAACCCTGAAAGCCAGAAGGGCCTGGAATGGAACACTTCAAAGTATAAAATACTATGGCTTCCTACCCAAGCTAATGTACCAAGCAAAAGCATCCATCATAATAGATGGTGAAAGGAAAACTTTCCATGAAAACAGAAGGGTGGGAGGAGGGTCAATCAAATTTCAAGATATTGTGCCAGAGATTTCAGTGCCAGAGATGGGATACCTTACAGTAAGTTCCTGGCCAGGGAGGGTTCTGTTGCCACCAAAACATTATAGGATATTGCCAAAATTCTTGGTTTCTCACCAGAAACAGATGGTAAGACCCTATTGCTGAAGAATCCACATGCCTGGATGGAAAAGTCACTAAGAAATCAAGCTAGGGCTGAGCTGAAAACCTCCTCTGTGTGTATCAGCTGACTGAAAGCTTGAAAAAGCTACACTGCAAGCAGCCCTATGGGAGACAGAAGTCATCAGTGGTAAAAACAGTGGACACTGCAAGCCTCAAGTTTGACCAGACAGGACAAATGATCAAATGGGTGCAATAGTGACATGTCTGTTCTGGGGAAAACCAACTGCTCTCTAATTAGCCCCAATAGCCACAACCTCACATTGCCTAGTAAAACCTTCACAAGACCCTCATAATAGGAGGAAAAGATGATGACATCAAAATAACAGAGAGACTGATGAAGAGAGGGAAAGGATAAAATGGAGTGTGGGTTTGTGTAGGGGAAAGTGGGGGAGGGGAGGGAATTATCATGGTTTATTGTTTGCAAGTATGGAGAGTGTCAACTTTTTAAAAAATGTATTTAAAAAGTCAACTCTATGATTATATAAACACAAAGCCAAACCTACTGAGAATACTTCAGGGAATACTCCACACAGAAGAGTCAAACAACCAATCTCAAGAACCTACAAGAAAAAGATCACAATAACCAAAAAAAGACCAGGTTCAAAAAGTACAAAACACAAGAAAGCACCAAACTCCAAAAGGCACCCCATCATGGCAGGGATTAAATCAAACCTCACAGTTATAACCTTAAATATTAATGATCTTAACTCACCCATCAAAAGACACAAGTTAACAGGGTGGATCAAAAAATGGACCCTTCTATCTGCTGTCTTCAAGAATCCCACCTCACCTACTCAGGGTGAAAGGATGGGAAATGGTATTCCAAGCAAATGGAAGTAAGAAACAAGCAGGTGTTTCTATATTAATATCTGATAAAATAAACTACAAACCAAAATTAATCAAAAAGTATGAAGAAGGCCATTTCTTACTCATAAAGGGAATGATGCAACATGAGAACATCACAATCATAAATCTATATGCGCCAAACACAGATGCACCACAGTTTATAAAACAAAACCTACTTGAACACAAAATATAAATAAACACCAAAACCATCATAGTCAGAGACTTCATTACTCCACTATCATCAATAGACAGATCATCCAAGCAGAAAATCAACAGGAAAAAATAGAGCTCAACAACAGTACAGATGAACTAAACCAAATGGACATCTATAGAACTTTTCACCCCAACTCTACAGAATACACATTCCTCTCAGCAGCCCATGGAACCTTCTCCAAAACAGACCACATATTAGGCCATAAAGCATGCCTCCATAAATTCAGGAAAACTGAAGTAATTTCCTGCGTCAGATGAGATCATAATGTTTTAAAGCTAGAAATTAGCAACAAGAGACACATAAGGAATTCCACATGCTCCTGGAGACTGAAAACACACTTTTAGACAATGAGTAGTGGGTTGTGGAAGAAATCAAAAAAGAAATTGTAAAATTCCTAGAATTGAACAATAATGAAAACACAACTTACCAAAACTTAGGGGACACAATGAAGGCATTCTTAAGGGGAAAATTCATAGCACTAAATACCTTCATTACAAAGAAGAGAGATCCCAAATTAATAACCTAACTGTCCACTTAAAGACACTGGAAAAACAAGGAAGAATCTAATCCTAAGATCTCCAGATGGAAAGAAATAAGATCAAAGCCGGAATTAATGAACTGGAAACTAAGAAAACAATTTTTTAAATTGATGAAACAAAGAGCTGGTGTTTTGAAAAAGTAAAAAGTATTGATAAACTTCTGGCCAATTTGATCAAGCAGAGAGAGAGAGAGAGAGAGAGAGAGAGAGAGAGAGGAGCCTAAAATTAACAAAATCAGAAATGAAAAAGGAGAGGTCACAACAGACATCAATGAAATTGGAAGAATCATCAGGGCAAACTTCCAAACCTCTACTCCACAAAATTGGAAAATCTGGAAGAAATGGATGAATTCCTATCCACATACCACCTACCAAAACTAAATTCAGAGAAGATTAATCTAAACAAACCTATTATGCCCATGAAGATTGAAAAGGTAATAAAAATAAAACCTTCCCAAAAAGAAAAGTACAGGACCAGATGGTTTTTCAGCTGAATTCTATCAAATCTTCACTGAAGAACTGAAACCAATTTTTCTCAAACTGTTTCACATAATCGGAAACCAGGGAATCCTGGCCAACTTCATTTATGAAGCTAACATCACCCTACCAAAACCAGACAGAGATACAAGAAAAGAAAACTATAGACCTATATCCCTGATGAATTTAGATGCAATGATCCTGAAACAAATCCTCATGAACCAAATTCAACACGTCAAAAGCATTATCCACCTTGATCAAGTAGGCTTCATCCCAGGGATGGTTCAACATACAGAAATCGGTCAATGTAATACACCACATAAACTTAACCATAAGAACCACATGATCATCTCAATTGATGCAGAGAAGGCCTTGGACAAAACACAACACCACTTCATGATCAAAATGCTGGAAAGAATAGGCATGGAGGGTTTATATCTCAACACAATAAAGGCTATATATAAAGCACCTAAAGCCCAAATAATACTTAATGGGGGATGACTCAAGGAGTTCCCATTGAGATCAGAAACAAGACAGGGGTGTCCACTGTCACCACTGCTCTTCAAAATAGCAGTAGAAGTACTAGCCCAAGTAATAAGATAGGAGAAAAAAATAAAAGGGATACAAATTGGAAAGGAAGAAGTCAAGTTAGCCCTATTTGCAGATGACATGATTCTATACATAAGTGACCTGAAGGTCTCCATCTCAAAACTTCTTGAGGTGATTAATGCCTTCAGTAAAATGGAAGGATGAAAAATCAATGCACAAAAATCAGTAGCCTTTCTATAGGCAAAGGACAAATATACAGAGAAATAAATCACCAAGGCTGTCCCATTTTCAATAGCAACAAAAAAGAATTAAATTCCTTGGAATAACACTAACCAAAAATGTGAAAGTCCTATATAATGAAAACATTAGGTAAAACTCTATTGCTGCTGACACAGAGCATGGAGAGACCTGGCTGGAATCTTGAAGAGAGCCAGTCCCCAGACAGTTAGCCTGTCTACTGCTGGAAAGTGCTACATGAGCTACTGGGGGGAAAGTGGCCAAAAATGGCCTAAGCAACCATATATCTAAGCTACTCAGAAACAAACACCCTGACGGGATGTACATGCCAGTGCAAAAGTGGCACACATCCACAGTGGGTAACCAATAGCTTTCTGATTGGCTAAGAAGAGATCCACTCAGTGTAAAGGAACCCATATCTGGGATTGGGAACCAGATCATAATCCTATGGAGACAAAGATTATACTCTCCAGTGTCAAGCCCTCAATAGTCTTTGTCTAAAAGAGAGGTTACATACCTCAAATTTCTCCATAAATTAATAATGCTTATCCCATTTAAACTATGCATCACTCTCCATTGAAGAAACTATTCTTCTTTTTCAGAAGGTAGCAAGACCTGAGGAGATAAACCACCCCTCACACTTCAGCCAAGTCATAGCTAAAACCACAGAGGAATTGGGGAGACGAGCAAGAGTGCTGCTTCCATGCTGAACCTGATAATCAGTGCCAGAGTGTAGGAGACAGACCCTGAGGATGCTCAACACTTACCAAGCCGAGATCCAGAGGCTCCTAAGAGCTCATCACTGAAGTAGACTTAAAACTAACCCACCACAGCTCAGGGAATTTTGTGGGAGGGGGGAAGAAATATTATAAGAGCCACAGGTTGAGACAACATGAGACAGACATTCTCTCTCCCCAAAAATAACTGACTGCTGCTCCCACAACGCATAAACCACAACCCCTTAGGGAATACCTGCAACCCCACTGAGGATTGTCCCCAGTGGAATTGGGGCAGGGATGAGGGAAAAGAGGGTACCAACACATGATGTAGCTATACAAAATAAGTTGTTAATAATAATAAAAAACATTAAAAAGAATCCAGGGTATATGCTCCATGGGAAGGAATACACACGTGATACTGAAAACCTGTGATGGGGAAAGTCATGAATGACATGGGTGTAATGCCTACTAGCATCTGGCTAAACGTATATATTATACTCACTAAACTGCCTGCCTGGTAAACACTTCTCATGTTCATGCTCATATATTAATGCTACTCTCACTTTTGGTTAGAGAAGCTTCTCCTTTAAGATGGCGGTGACCTCTAGGATGACTCATACTGCTCAGGAGAAGGGACGGAGGAGTGTTAAGCACTGAAATATCTCTATCACACTGTAGCAAACAGCTTTAGGTTCACTGAGATGAACTTCCAAACCAGGCACAGTTATGGAAGATGGGATACTTATTGAAGCTTACAGACCCAGGGAAAATTCTGTAATGGCAGAAGAAGCTGTCCCCCTCTTAAAGGTCCAAACAGAGAGAGAAAAAAAGCAAAAATCCAAAAGCCACAACCACACAGCACACTTCAGGAACTCTAGCTAGGCATGCTGTATATCTTTAGAATGGAATTTCAAACCCACCACCACACCTTAAGATACGCCCAGTGACATCTCCTCCAGCTAAGTGTCTGCAGATCCAAACTACAAACTAATAAAACAGTGAATATATTGGGGGGCATCTATTTAAACTACCACACACATCTTTCAAGGCTCAGGGTCCATTGCAGAAGAGGTGGCAGAAAGAATGTAAGAGCAGCTGGGCGTGGCGGTGCATGCTTTTAATTCCAGCACTTGGGAGGCAGAGGTAGGAGAATTGCTATGAGTTCAAGGCCACCCTAAGACTACATAGCAAATTCCAGGTCAGCCTGAGCTAGAGTGAGACCCTACCTCAAAACAAACAAACAACAATAACAAAAAAGAATGTAAGAGCCAAAAGAAGGGCCTCCTTACAATGCATTCTTCCAGACACAAAATGGCCTGGATGGGAAAGTGTTGGGGAGGGAATTACCATAGTTTATTGTCTATAATTATGGAACCTATCAATTAAAAAGTTTGTAAAAATATCCAGAGTATAGTAGGAGAAGAATTTCACTCCAAAGGCATAGTAGGTGTTTTCAATGAAATCATAGAGGAAAACTTCCCCCAAATTGGGAAAGAGATGCCAATGCAGATACAGCATGCTTTTAGAACACCAAACAGACTAAACCTGGACAGAACTTCCCCTTGCCGTGTTCTTCCCCTGGCCCACATAAACTGATAGGTAATAATACATGATGTAAAACACAATGCATTACATCCAACTTTAAAAGTCCCCATAGTTTTTATCAATACTAATGATGTTCAAACATCCCCATAATCCAAGATCTTTTAACTGAGCCATAATACCCAAAAAATCCCCCCAAAAAACCACAATGGCACAGAATAAACACTCACACTGCAAAAGATAGCATTGGGCATAGCAAAGAAATATTCAACCAATACAAGATTTAAAATAACCAAGGCAAACATCAAACTCTGTAGCTCCAAGTTCAACAACTCTAGTCAGTGACAAGTTTCCAAGTCCAATAATTCTAACCAGCAACAAGTCTCTGGAGTTCCAATTCTGCCCCTCCAACTAGGCTACTGTCAGTCCTGGAAAACTTCATCCAGGGCTGGCAGCTCTCCTTGGCAGCTGTCTTGTGGTCCCGGCATCTCCACTGGGTCTCCACTGCAAGCCACAGTTTATCCTCATGGCCCCATGGAGTCTCCATGCAGGCATCCAGCAAACTTGCTTCACACTGTCCATGGCCATCTCCAAAACACAAGACTGTGTTGCAAACTCAATGACCCTCTCTTTCCTGCATTTATTATACTTCATAATACCAGGTAGGGTGCCAATTTGTTAATCCGGGGGGGTGGGGAAGCAGACTTGAAGAACAGGACACTCCTTGAGCACTCAGGCCCCTTCAAAAGAGTTTACAGTCTTCCTGTTGCCCCAGTGCAGGTCAGCTGGCTCAATCTCAAAGGTTGTAATCTCTAAATTGCAGCTGAACTGGCAGCAGTTCACCCAAAGACTTTTTTTTTCTGTGTCATATCCCTCTGCTCACACCAGTTCATTTCTGCACAAAGCAACACTGCACAAATTCTCAGGACATGGGCATAACAGCAAACTTCTCACACAAACTGTTTCTAGCCCAGTCCAGGCAAAGCTCTTTCTCACCCTCCCGAGCCAAACCTCACAGTCCATAGTTCTTACTGCATTCAGATCTTTCAACTCTGACCAGAATAGTCCATCAAGCTGTACTTACAGCACTGCAAGGCGTCTCTTAGGCCAAGGTTTCAAATCCTTCCACATTCCTCTTGAAAATCAGCTCCAAAAGGCCAAAGCCATACAGTCAGGTGTCTAGCAGCAACCCCACTCTCGGTACCAAAGTTACTGTTGCAGTCAGATTGTCAGTGCTGGCAGAAATCACCCGAACAAGATCAGCTTGTGGGAAAAACAAGAAGTTTGTTTTGGCTTACAGCCTTGAGGGGAAGCTCCATCATGGCAAGGGGAAACAATTGCATGAGCAGAGGGTGGGCATCACTCTCTGGCCAACATAAGGTAGGCTATAGCAACAGGAGAGTGTGCCAAACACCGGCAAGGGGGAGCTGGATATAACACCCATAAGCCCACCCCCAACAATACACTGCATCCTGGAAGTGTTAATTCCCAAACTTCAATCAGCTGAGAAGCTAGCATTCAGAACACCTAAGTTTATGGGGGACACTTGAATCAAACCACCACACTATACTTTCAAATTGGTTTAGAAATAAGGACATTCCACAACAAATACAAGCTAAAGGAATATATGACCACTAAGTCAGCTCTACAGAAAATAACTGAAAGGACACTTTATGCTGAAGAGAAAGCAAAGCACACACATGAGGAAACAGGAAAAAATAAACCATACTCAAATAATAGTTAATAAGGGCTGGAGAGATGGCTTAGCAGTTAAGGCAATTGCCTGCAAAGCCAAAGGATACCAGTTCAATTCCCCAGGAACTACATAAGCCAGATGCACATGGTGGCACATGTGTCTGGAGATAGTTTGCAGTGGCTGGAGGCCCCGGCATGCCCATTATCTCTCTTTCCTTCTCCCCCCTCCCTCCCTCTCTCTCTCTTTTTCCCTCCCTCACTTTCTCTTTCAAATAAATAAATAAAATATGTTTAAAAATAATAGTTAATAAAAGAGAGTAAAGGGAAACAGGAAGCACTATAAAAAAGAAGAATGGCAAGAATAAAAACATGCCTTTCAATAATAACTCTTTATATCAGTGGCCTCAATGCCCCAACCAAAATACAGAGGCTTTCAGATTGGATTAAAAGGCAGGTTCCTTCTATTTGCTGCCTCCAAGAAACTCACCTCTCATAAAAGACAGACACCATCTTATGGTGAAAGGATGGAAAATGGTATTTCAAGCAAATAGGCCTAGGGAACAAGCAGGTATTGCTATCCTAATATCTGATGGAATAGACTTCAGCCCAACATTATTGAGGAAAGATAAATAAGGTTACTTTGTATTGTTTAAAGGGGGAAAAAGGCAGTTCTAAGAGGGAAATTTATAGTTTTAAAGATCTATATTAAGAAATTAGAAAGGTCACAGGGAAACAACTTAATGTTTTACCTTAAGGCCTTGGAAAAAGAAGAACAAGACAAACCAAAATCAGTACATGGGAAGATATAATAAAGATTAAGGCAGAAATTAGCCATGCATAGTGGCACATGCCTTTAATCCCAGCACTCAGAAGGCAGAGGTAGGAAGATCACCATGAGTTCAAGGCTACCCTGAGACTACATAGTGAATTCCAGATCAGCCTGGGCTAGAGAGCGAGACCCTACCTCAAAAAACAAAATAAGGGCTGGAGAGATGGTTTAGCGGTTAAGGCACCTGCCTGCTAAGCCTAAGGACGCTGGTTCCAATCTCCAGTGGTTCCAATCTCCAGGTCCCACGTTTAGCCAGATGCCAAGTGACACAAGGGCGCAATGCCGCACTTGACCACAAGGGGGCACACACATCTGGAGAGAGACTGCTGGCGCACTCATCTCTGTCTCCCTCTCCCTCTCTGTCTGTCTCTCTCTGTGTCTCTCTCCAAAAATAAATAAAATAATAAAAATAATGATAAAAACAAAACAAAAAGGCAGAAATTATAGAAACCAAAAAAAAAAAAAAATCCAAAGGATCTGGGTGTCATGGAAGTGGGACACTGGAAAGGATCTGGGTATCATGGAAGTGGGACAATGGAAAGGATCTGGGTACCATGGAAGTGAGACACTGGAAAGGATCTGGGTGTCATGGAAGTGGGACACTGGAAAGGATCTGGGTGTCATGGAAGTTGTACACTGGAAAGGATCTGGGTGTCATGGAAGTTGTACACTGGAAAGGATCTGGGTGTCATGGAAGTGGGACACTGGAAAGGATCTGGGTGTCATGGAAGTTGTACACTGGAAAGGATCTGGGTTTCATGGAAGTTGTACAGTGGAAAGGATCTGGGTGTCATGGAAGTGGGACACTGGAAAGGATCTGGGTTTCATGGAAGTGGGACACTGGAAAGGATCTGGGTTTCATGGAAGTTGTACAGTGGAAAGGATCTGGGTTTCATGGAAGTTGTACACTGGAAAGGATCTGGGTTTCATGGAAGTGGGACACTGGAAAGGATCTGGGTTTCATGGAAGTGGGACACTGGAAAGGATCTGGGTGTCATGGAAGTTGTACAGTGGAAAGGATCTGGGTATCATGGAAGTGGGACACTGGAAAGGATCTGGGTGTCATGGAAGTTGTACACTGGAAAGGATCTGGGTGTCATGGAAGTTGTACACTGGAAAGGATCTGGGTGTCATGGAAGTGGGACACTGGAAAGGATCTGGGTGTCATGGAAGTTGTACAGTGGAAAGGATCTGGGTATCATGGAAGTGGGACACTGGAAAGGATCTGGGTGTCATGGAAGTTGTACACTGGAAAGGATCTGGGTGTCATGGAAGTTGTACACTGGAAAGGATCTGGGTGTCATGGAAGTGGGACACTGGAAAGGATCTGGGTGTCATGGAAGTGGGACACTGGAAAGGATCTGGGTTTCATGGAAGTTGTACAGTGGAAAGGATCTGGGTGTCATGGAAGTGGGACACTGGAAAGGATCTGGGTGTCATGGAAGTTGTACACTGGAAAGGATCTGGGTGTCATGGAAGTGGGACACTGGAAAGGATCTGGGTGTCTTGGAAGTGGGACACTGGAAAGGATCTGGGTGTCATGGAAGTTGTACAGTGGAAAGGATATGGGTTTCATGGAAGTGGGACACTGGAAAGGATCTGGGTGTCATGGAAGTTGTACACTGGAAAGGATCTGGGTGTCATGGAAGTTGTACACTGGAAAAGATCTGGGTGTCTTGGAAGTGGGACACTGGAAAGGATCTGGGTGTCATGGAAGTTGGACACTGGAAAGGATCTGGGTGTCATGGAAGTTGTACAGTGGAAAGGATCTGGGTGTCATGGAAGTTGTACACTGGAAAGGATCTGGGTTTCATGGAAGTGGGACACTGAATGGGGTCTCCATGGTATTTTTAGAAAGGACTGCAGCAAATGGGCCTCATGCATGTAGCTACTGTCCCCAGAATATGTGGGGAGTAATATGGACCTACGCCCTTCATCCAGATGTTGCTCTATGCAGCCCTGAAAGTCTGAGTCCAAGCCTGAAGGTATCCCACACCTACAGAATTTCCATGCAGAGAAACCTGCCAAGGGCCCTTGGAAAGCATCTTCCTTGCTCAACACTTCCTCACAGTTGAAAGAAAGTGTTCAGCCACATGGCCTCTGTGACCTCTTGTTCAACATCTGAGGAGCAATTTGGAACCTAAAGCTCTTTGCTGCAGTGTCTCATGGCGTTGACATAGTGGGGCTGAAGGAGGAACATTGATTTCAGTTTCTGGAGGTCACTGAATCAAAAACCAGTGACACCACTCCCCAACTTTCTCCTCAGTTGGAAATGGTGCCTCTGTATTTAAAGATCAGGAAAATCAGCAAGGACCTGTCACAACAGACACAGTGGCCACAAACACAGGGACATTGGGGCAGCGTGCTATTCCATGAACAAATTGGGTCGTGCTTCTGTGTATACAAATGACTTGTTAAAAAGCTTGCTAACTAGATAAAAGCTAAAGGCTTATCTCTTTAATGTTCTGTGAAATCTAATTTCAAACCAAAATGTATTTTCATCTATCAACAAAGGCATTTGTCAGGCCACATCACTTATTTTTGCTCCAGGAAATGAAAACCCTTCATGCTTTGTCCTGTCCTGTTCTGGGTTGTGTGTTTGGGACATTGTAACAAACCATTGATAGTGCGTTCAAACAGCAGACATTTATGTCTCACAGTTCACAGCGTGGGAAGCCTGAGATCTAAATGCCAGCAAGATAGGCTTCATCCTAAGTCCTCTTATTCTTGCCTTGCCGGCACCAACTTCTCACTATGGACCTGGTAACCTCTTCTTCGCACGAACTTTAGAGAAAGAACAAGGTGGAGAGGGAGAGAGAGAAAGCCGTGTGTCAGAGACGCTAACAAACCCCACCACAGAGATGCATCCTCCTGACCTCCAGTCACCACAGGCCCCTCCTCCATCACAGTGGGGTTAGAGTAGCTCTGCTGTTGGTCTGGCTTTTTTCCTGTGAAAGGTGAAAAACCACAGGGGTTTGGGAGGGCATGAGATTGCCTTCTATTAGATGCATACTTGGTCCTAGACTCAATCCCTAATGCTGCAAAAAGAAAAAACCACGAAGGAAAATCAGTGGATGGATGTAAATCTATGTAGATGGCTGTTGGATGGATGAATGGGTAGATAGATGAATGGATAGATGGATGGATGGATAGATATACGGATAGGTGAGTGAGTAGGTGGATGAGTGGGTAGATGGGTGAGTGAACAAGTGGCGGGTGGGTAAGTAGATGGGAGGGTGAGTGAGCCAGTAGGTGGGTAGGCAGATGAGTAGGTGGATGGGTGGATGGATAAGTAGATGGATGGATTGATAGGTGGATAGGTGAGTGGGCAGGGGCGTGGGTGGCTGGAGAATAGGTGGATGGATGTGTAGGTGGATAAGTGAGTGGGTGGATGAGCAGGTAGGTGGGGTCGATGGATGTGTAAAATTCTCACTTTCCTTTCACAGCTGTCTCATGCCCAAAGCAGGCAAGTTTGACAGCGATTCTAAATTTTTACCTTTTTCACCAAAGAACCCAGAGCTTACCTATGACCTCAGCAGTTTTCCTAAAGACTGGGCCTTGAGCAAACTTCAGTCTTGTGAGACCCAGGCTCCCACTTGTCACCAGGAAGTGGCCCCCTGATTTTGACCAGCCCAGGCCATCATGAGCATACCAGAACGCTTAGGCGTGCCACCCCTGGGCTCCACGCCACCTCCGAAGACACTAGCCAGGGAGTGGAAGGCTTCTCAACGCGTGCCTGAGTTGGCACCTTTGTCTGCCTCACAAGTAGCCAGAGCCCCTGTCTGTGCCCGACCGTGAGACATGATGTGCATTGCTTTATTACCTATCTACAGCTAATCTCAGCATTTTGTATTTGACTTTGAGAAAAGTGAGAGACTGCTGGTTTCTGCTGGTTCATGCTGTCCACAGTGTGCTGGTGATTGGCATCCTCCTGCCTGGCCCACAGTCTGACATTTCCCTCACACCCATGACCCCAGTGAGCGCTTCTGGGGCCTCCATGGGCTTCTAAGCTTATCATACAAACACTTAGGGAGCCACGAAGGCCCTGCTCCACACTCCACTGCTCCTGCAGGAGGTGATTGCAGGTGGAGGTCGCACTTTAATCTTCCATTGCAATTCTCACAGCCTCAATTGCAGTGCAGAGCCTGGGGCTTCTCTATGTAGGTCGGGGCACTAGCCCGCTAAACTTAATTTAAAGCCTCCGTTACTGAGCAAGGCGATCTGCCAATAATGTTCTTCATGTTCCTCGGTTGACGCTAATCCCCTCCTCCAAGAGGCCTTGTTTGTTTGCTGAAGAAAAGGCAAAGGGGCAGAGGGCTCGCACAGGCATTCAGCCGCCTGGAGGGCTCCTGGGACCTCAGCCGAGATACTTGGGGAGGGAAGAGGCTTTGCATGGAAATAAGACAGTCTGTTCTGTGTGAGCCCCTGCCTCAGGCTAGGTTTACCTAAACAAGTACCGTATGGATATCATGAACTCCTGCACACTCCTTCATACACTAACACTCACATGCATGCACAAATACCCAGTGTATATCCATACACACTCCAACTTGAGCCACACACCCACTCAGCTGATGCAGCCCGGGACACTGCTTCTCATCAACAGAGAAGCAGGTGCAAGCAGCCTGCCAGCACGGTCAGTGTGGTTCACCCTAGAGTCCACCGCATTCGGGGAGAGCAGCTCGCTGCAAGCAGGCACCTTGACTCTTCGTTTTCTGCTCTTTAAGATGAGCAAGGCAAGCCCAAAAAGAAGGTTTTCTAAAGAATAAACTAAATAACAAAAACTCACTCGGTTTCTTCCGTATCCTTGAAGGATTAATTGCTGTGGGAATTGACCTCCTTGAGGAAGCAAGAAGAAAACCCAATTAAATCTATGAAATAGCTGTCTTCAAATGTAGGGCAATAGATAGTGGACAGAGTGGATTCTTGGGAGATGAAGTTGGGGGCTCTGCAGTTTCCCAGACCACAGCCAGGGGACAGTGGTAGAAATGTCTGGCTCTGAAAGAGGCAGAGCAGACAGCATAGGGTAGGATACCAGAGGAAGCTGGTAGACTAACTGGAAGAGGACTGGAGAAACACAGGGGTCCATGAGCTCTTTCTGGATGTTGAAGTCCAGGGGGTCCTCCTCTGACCTCTGCACCCATGAGCGTGGAGCACACCCATCTGTACTTACATGCGCATACACCATACACTCACCAAAAATAAAAATAAAGAAAACTATAAATTCACAAATATAAGAATGTCAACAAACTCCACGGGGCACAAGGAACACCATGCTGTCCTGGACTCATAATCGCAGTGTCCTCTGAGATCAATGACACTAAGTAGAACACAGTACCAGGCTGCCACCACCCCCTAGGCTGTCACACTCCCCCTGCCTTCCTTCAGTGGGGACACTGGTCCTCAGCTGGGTCTTCCCCAGCTTTCCTGAGACACGTCCTCTCCCATAGCCGCCCTTGACACTGACTGTCACGGGACTTGCCACTCCATGTCCAAGCCACCACTTTGCAAAATGTTCACCATCTTTCATCATGTTCCCCTGATCCTTCGTAGTCTGTACCCCTGTGCTCCCTGAGTTGAATTTACCTCCCCTGCTCTGAAGATGAGATGACTGGGCAACTGTGCCCCAAGCCTCCTACTGCCTAAAGTCATTATGGGGAGCTGAAGGACAGAGCCCTACCTGATGTACCAGCAGAATAGCTCCATAAGGCCTCCCAGCGCCCCCCCACACACCCTGGCTCCCTTCACAGTCCCCTTGGAGCCCCAGCTGCATCACAGTGACAGAAGAGTCAGGTGAACACAGGCAAGAGAGAGACGTGGAAGGCAGGACACGTGACATTGCCTGGGGAATCCAGATGGGGACGGGATTTGTAGAGGCAGTGTCAAGGGTGTCCCAGTGGGCATAAAGCCCACACCGGACAAACCAAGACCAAGAAGGCCACTGAGGGACGGACTAAAGCAGGAAGGCCTGGAAAGACAGGGCGTGGCAGGCAGGCGCGGGTGGGGTTGGCCAGTACATAGAGCAGTGACCGTGACCGTGGCTGTGCTGGAGCCTCCCCATCCTGGATCCTGGATGCCAGCCCCGCCCACACACACACACACACACACACACACACACACACACACACACCCCAGATGTGGAGTCCACCATCACAGATCCTGGGCACTTCTGATTTGTCAGCTGCTCAATAAAGGGGTGAATTCAGTACTCCCTCTTCCCCTCCATGGGTCTGATGTGGATTTCTAGTGAGTTCTCTGCTGGGGAGGGGATGCAGTATAGGTAGGAGACACTGGGTGAGGCTGAATGGACAAACAGACCCCAATCCCAGGGGCTGAAAGGGAAGGAAGGTTTGTCTCACTATCACCAACACTGGTCACTGCTAACTGGCCAGGCTGTGCTGTGTTCGTCCTTCTCAGGGTCCCCTCCTAAAGGAAGCACCATCTTCAGAACCCCGTTTTCCTCAGCCATGAGAAGAGGACGCAGTGTACCAGAAACCGGATGTGACTGGCACACCAACGCTCAGACGTGACTGGAGTACAAACACTCACCCCACATCTTCCACTGGTGGCTTGTCGCTTCTGGCCTGCTTCACCAGCCAAAGCAGGTCGTATAAACACACCTCACATTTGAGAGGAGAGGGTCAGTCTGCCACATATGGGGTAGGGGCACAGGGAGCAAAACACTAAGAATAGAAGAGGTAGTGACCCATGCTGAGCACTTCTCCCCTTCTGTGCCTGAGGAGACAGGCAAAGCACACCTGTCCTGGGACATACTTGGCCAGGGGTGTCTGCTTTGGGGTCCTTCCATCAAAAGCTCCCCCCAGGCATGGTCCTTAACCATCCTGGTGCAGCTGTTTTCATGCAGGACTGCAATGATGGCTCAGCAGGTAAGAGTGCTTCCTGCACAGGCATGGAAGCCTGACACCGCTGAGTTGGAATCCCATGTCAATAGCTGGGCATGGCTGCACACATCTGTAACCCCGGTCCTATGGGGAGCAAGGACCAGATCTGTCTCAAGCAAATGAGGAGATAAGCAATGGAGGGGACCCTGACATTCTCCTCTAGTCTCTGCACACCCATGGGTACCCCACCTGCACATACATGTGCATACATTACACACACACACGTGTGAAAAGTCTTCATTCAACACACCAATGTGACCTCTCCATTTGCGTGTTGCGTATGCTGAGAACTAATTTCCCCCGTCATCCTGCTTCCCAGGGATCTCACAGCCATGCTGGCCTGTCCCTGCTTTCTAACCAGATATTGCCTAAGGTGTTATGTATGTATTCCTCACAGGCTCCTTTGCTTACTAGGGTCCTCCAGGTCAGTCATTCACCCAGCTTATTCAGTAACACGTCCCTGCTCACTACTTTAAAGCATGTCAGCGGTAGACAGGAGGGAGGAAGAAGCCTCGGGGCCTGAAGGAATTTGCACATTCATCCTCTCAGAGACGCTTCAGCTCCGGCAAGCATTCAGCAAATGCCCAAGCCCAAGTGCTCCCTAGAAGCCACACACCGCCACTGCAGCCAGCTGCCAGCATGCACCCTGTGTTGTACCTCCTCCACTTCAAGAGATCTTGCAGATGGGTCCCAACAGTCATAAATATTGAAGGCTTTTCTCATTCCTTGACATTTTAAAATAGACCCCAAAACAATTATTTCACACAATAAATTCAGGCAACAGGACAATGTCAAGAGGGACTGGGCTATCTCCATCTGGGAAAGCCAGAGTGAGGGAGGAGAAAGCCACTTCTCCAAGGATCCTCGCCATGGAGCATCCAGAGAGCAGCTCCAAGCACCGTCCCCACATCATAAGGCATGCCAGTCTCCAGCCAGAACAGGGCTGCCCGTCCAGTCTTGGGAGGACAGCTAACTAGAAATCCTCTGTGCCACTGACCGCCCAGGCTTCTACATGCACAGCTGTATATAAGCTGACAAATTCCCCATCACTTTTATGGTTTCTGATAAAAATGACTGTCGTTACTGCACGAATTATTTTAAATCTTTTACCTGAAGGAGATGATTCATATTATTTGCTGGTTTTTTTTCTTAAAGGGAAAGAAGACAGTACCTGTAGTTGGCGATGAAGATGGAACATGGGAAGGAAGCGAGGGAGCCTGCTGCTTGGTCCCTGGTTGATTGGCTCCCATGGGGATCATTAACCCACTCCACACTTTGTGGGGTGTGCACAGACAGGAAGAGGGAGAGCCTTGTGCCAAGAGAGAAGGGGGCTAGGCAGCAGAAAGTTGAGAAGTGTTACAGTTAGCTTTGTATTGCTGTCAGAAAACACCCAACCAAGAGCAGCTTGTGAGAGGAAAAGGTTTATTTTGGCTTACAGACTCAAGGGGGAAGCTCCATGGTGGCAGGAAAAACGATGGCATGAGAAGAGGGTGGGCATCACCTCCTGACCAACATCAGATGGACAATAGCAGCAGGACAGTGAGCCAATCATTGACAAGGGGAAGCTGGCTATAACACCCATAAGCCCACCCTCAACAATACATCACCTGCAGGAGGTTCCAATTCCCAAATTGTCACCAGCTGGAGACCCAGCATTCAGCAAACATAAGTTTATAGAGGACATCTGAGTCAATGCTCCACAGGAAGTATCCTCAGAAATGCAAAATATTCAAAACATCTTTTATCCCTCCTTTGTACACAAAGCTTTCACTGCTGCTTAAACCCACCTGTGCTGTGGAGCCTTTCAGAAAAGTAGAGTTATGCCCTCTGAAGCATGTCTGCAGGGCTGGAGCTAAGCGAACATGTGAGAACCACAAGAAACCAACTCTATAAGCTTTAAAGATGAGAGAGGGCAGATCCTACATTGGATATTAACTGGAAAGTGTCATAAGAGCTCTGTCATTTCAGCGTGTCCCTTGTGTTCTAATGTGGCCTAAAATGCAGGAGCACAGTGAAACCCAAGCAAGCATCCCTCCACCCTGGATTCTGAGCAGCCATCCTGTCCTTGCCTAGAACCCTTTTCAGCCAGCCAAGGTGCACGTACGCCTCAGCCAGCCCTGCTCTCTAGAATGCTGCTGCTAAACAAAGATATTAAGTCATTACAATGCAACAAGCAACTCTTGAGAATCACTTAGCTAATTCTGTGATTCAAGGACTCACAGGCGGCCCCGAGCCAACCACAGGCGGAGCCACAGCCTTGGCTGGCCTGGCCAGTGCCTGAGCTCTGCTGCCCACCTGCACCCACATTCCCCTCTCCGCCTAAACACTGGAGGCAAGGATGCATGCAAAGGACAGGACGGTGTGAATTATGAGGCAGGCAGTAGGAAGATTTGGTAACGATGCCTCCAGGTCTGGAAGACAGAATAGCCCCAAAGCAGACATCGCTTGAAAAGAGCAAAGCAATTAGGTCCACATATTATTTAATTTCCTTGCGGTGGCTCCAGCACGAGGCAGCAAGCACCAGCGGCTGCGTCAGGCTGGCCCAGGCGTGCTCTGTGGAAGGTTGCACTTGGAAGGTATCTGCTAAAAATGTCCTCTTTCCAAAGTCACAATCTGATTCATTCATCTAAAATGCAAGTGCCACCTCTCACACTCCTGGGAACTGACCGGACGAGGGAGAGGTGGCTGGACAATTAAGCCCTGCCCCCACCCCAGGCCTCTGTCCAATAACTAGTCAAAGGTTCCAGCCTTCCCTGTACACTTTTGTTTGACAAGGTAGGCTCTGCTGACATTTTGGGATGGCAATGGTGTTTCCAAGTTACAGAATGGGACCACAGACCTAGTTTCTTAGTTCCCCTCACTGGGAAGTGAGCAGGGATCAGCATTCGGGGGCTGGAGCTCACAGCAACATATTCAGGTAGTGGCTGGATAGGTGCCCAGTTCCCAGCAGGTTTGCTTCCATGCTGAAGGACAAATGCCATCCCCCTAGGGACATTTTCACATTTTCATGGGGCTGAATCTGATGAAGACCAGAGTTCTCCAGAGCACACAGCATGAGAGGCAGCCTCTCACTGCAGCGAGGCTCAGAGCACACAGTCTGAGAGGCAGCCTCTCACTGCAGCGCGGCTGGGTCCCGTCTTTATGTGCATCATACCCATAGGGTTGAACGCAGTGTCAGCATTCACTGTTGTGGATCTTCTGACGTCCACACCTCACTGTCCACTGGTAAAAGGACGTGATCAGGCTAGACAGTCCCTGTCCACTGCTGAGGCTCTGCGTCCAGAGGAGTCATAGGCATGAGGCTTGGGAGTGAGTGATGCATAACCTGGGGCACTGGTAGCCTGGTCAGTGGACCCCACTCGTGTAGGGACTGAAAGCTCAGTGAGGAAGGGGAGGATGAGCTGAGGGTGAGTGGGCCAGGGGGTTGGGGGGTCCTTGCTGGCCCTGCACAGTAAGCTAAGGAGGTTGAAAATTCCAAGGAAGTGTTTCAGGTTAGCTTGTCACAGAAGAGATGAAGATTTGCAGAGCAGCATGTGACAAGAAGGAGGTCCTAGGAAGTTTCTGGGGAGGCTGTGTGACAGGAAAGGGAAGGGAAGGGAAGGGAAGGGAAGGGAAGGGAAGGGAAGGGAAGGGAGAAAGAGGGAAGGAAAGGGGTGGAGGGTGATAACACCGAGTGACGGTGTATGGGGACTGGAGAGACAGGGGACCACCCATCCCAGTCACCCACACTGTGTCTGAGGCTACTCCCTGGATGGTGGGCTTCCCAACCCATGGACTCAACCCTGTTATCAGCTGAGGCTCTCTGCTGGGTGGAGGTGGCTCTCCCACAGTCACAGATACAGTGGGAGATGGTATAGCCTGACCCAGGGGCGGGCATGGCAGAGCCTGTGACAGGCTTGGTCTAAGAGGCCACTGTAGGGCTTGGGGAGTTCTTAGTCCCCCAGGAGACAGTGGCAGCTACTTTGGAGGAGCCCTCAGAGGATGACTGTGGGGATGGTCCCACTTCATCTCCACATTCCCCCCTGGCTGCAAGTGCTTGCTGCTGATGGGGAGTCCTTTGAGGCTGCCACTGGAGGCAGCAGCTAAGATGTGCCCAGCCACCTCTGGGTGATGCACACAGCAGGCTCTGGTGCAAGGATGAGTGGCCAGAGGCTGCAGCGGCCCTTGGGCTGAGATGGCATCTGACTATAGAGCAAGAAGTGAGAACAAGGGGGCTACCTCTGGAAATATGGCTGCAGTATTGCATAGGGTGCCCTAAACATGTCACAGGTCCCAGGAGACTGTGGCCAAAGGGACCCTGTGCTCCAACTCCAGGCAGTCATGGGGGTGGGGGGATTGCTCCACAGCCAGGACATTTTCTCCCTGGCCACTGTCACTATTGGGAAGTGCGGCATATGAATCAGTCAAGCCAATGAGCAGAGCAGGGCTTCAGCAGCTGGAAGAGATCTTCACTCAGTGTTCTCAGGTCTTCCAATACAATACCTCAAGTGTGTTCATTGTCACCTGTCCACAGAACTGGCTTTTCTGTTCCGTCTTACCACACTGAGGCTGGATTTGTGAAGAGACTCTGGTGATTAATTGGGCAGACACAAGGACCCTCCAGTTTAGATGATCTCGGTATGAGACAGATGACGGCAAGAGGAAGAGAGAAGGGTCACTTTGAGCAGCACCAGAAGAAGCCTTGCCTTGCTAAAGACATGGCTCAGGTGATAAAATGCTTGCCTTGCATGCGTGAGGTCCTGGGTTCAGAAAATCAACTCAAATAATGACGTCCTGCCTGAACTTAGACAACCCAAACCCCAGCAGGCAGGAGCTCATTGGCACAGGCCAGGAACCAGCACCATATTTCAGTCACTGTTAAACTATTGTCAGTTTGCTCATGTGAAAAATGTAAGAAATGAGATTAATTAGGATTCCCAATTTACAATCAGCTCTCTAAGAATATAGACTCAAATTAAATTAACAGCTGTTTTAATTTTCTCCTATACCTCCATGGTCTGGCTCTTAATCACACTACAACCTAACTTTTATCATAATTGAATTATATGGAATTGCAGTTCCCACAGCACTCCCTGTGCACCAGCCCCCTCACCAGAGTCCTGCAAAATACACTGCCTTCTCCAGTGGCCAAATGTCTTGACAGAGCTTATGGCAACCTCAGCTCTGTGAACAGCACACCAGGACCCAAACGTCGGTTTGGCTTCTGAGTCACAGTTCAAAGCTGCTGTAGCGGTTGCATCAGCAGGTACTGCAGGTCAGGGTCTTGCTGCTCAAGGAGTGGCCGTGGGCCACCACGCATATTACTACAGTGAGTTCTCATCACTCTCTGAACCTGAAATTCCCCCACAAGCTTATGCACTGAAGGCTTGGTCTCAAGCTGGTGGCACTCTTTTGAAGGTGGTGGAAATAGGAAGTGGACACTAGCTGGAGGAAGTGGGTGCTGGGGATGTGGCCTTGAAGGTTATTCTGGCTTCCTCTCTTTCTCCTGGCTTCTGGTCTACCGTGACGTAGACAACTCCTCCTTCCACCATGAAGTGCTATGTCATTACTGATATACGGCAAGTGAGGCCAGGGAACCATGGACCAAAGCCTCAAAAGTGTGAGCTGAAAATGGATCTTTCCTTCTTTAAGTTGTCCTCACAGGTGCTTTGGTCACAGCCACACAAAAACAACTAAGAAATTAGCCCATGAACACCAACCTTGGGCTCCAGCCAGGGCCTATGAAGTCAGAGTTGTATTTTAACAAGACTCCAGGGGACGCTTGAGTGTTAAAGTGTGCAATGCCCTGATCCAGGCAGTTGTAGGACCCAGATGTGGACTGCCCTTCACAGGTAGCTGAGCGCCTCCCTTCTTTCACCTCATCTGGTCCCCAATTCCTAGATTCCAGAACAGGCCATTAGCAGGTCAGCATGGGCTCTGTCTCCTGTCACTGCATGTGTGGTAAACACTGTCTCTTATCTGCCCTCTTGGGAGAAGAGCTCTGATTCAGGCCTGGGAGTGAAACAGCCTTGGCCTGCTCCTAAGGCTATGAAGCTGAACACACACTTGGAGCTGAGAGAGTTGGCTGGGGTCAGCTAGTTCACAGTCAAGGAACCTGGACTCTGTGACACATTAAACTCAGAGAATTCACCTGCTAAGGATCCAGAATTAAAAAGCAAACAAACAACAAAAAAACAGTGTGCTCTGTCTCTCAATTCACAATCCCCTATGCTGGCCACACTGCAGCAGACACTGGTGTGCTCTGTCCCCCATGCCACCATTCCCTATGCTGGCCACACTGTAACAGACACTGGTATGCAGTCTCTGACCCCACCATTCCCTATGCAGACCCTGCCTCCACTAGCTGCCAGCATTGGGGACCCCCACTAATATCTTGAATTGGATCCAGCTTAGGCAAGATACGTGGCAGGCCTAAGCCACAGGTATATTAATTATGTCCTTAATTTTGTGATGTTGGGCATCTCAGAGACCTTACTGATTGAGGAGAGACTGACGCTTCCAAAGCTTGCTGACTTATAAGATAATAACTGCCCATGAGCACATCTTCCTATGCAAGCAAACCCCACCTAGTCCCCTTTCCTTCCAGCCAACTGCCCTACATAAGGTTCCTGGAGCTAAGAAGCAGCTCAAATCCACCAGCCAACGAGGCTGTGGCCCCTGCCCTCCATCACCCCTGCACTGCCCATGAATCTTGGCACCCTATGACCTGCTGTGGCATGCTATTCTCTCTCTCTCTCTCTCCTTACCATCACTAGGGGAACCCTGAGTGACAGGTTTTTCTTCCATGGTGTTGACCTCCCTGAGTTGTCCCTCTGACACCACCACAAATTAAAGCCCAAAGATGTAGTTGATTTGCCTCTAGAAACTGCCCGCACACAGGGAAGGCAGGCCTGTGGTGACGAACCTCGTTCTAGTCTGGGCGGGGTGCTTGCACTGTGGCCTTGCTGCCTTCCACGGACCTCAGCCCTGAGCCCAGATGCAATTCCAGGATCTCCTTCCAAATAAACCGCTAGGACTTCTTCCTCCTCTGTGGCCAGTTCATGGAGCCCATTCAGGCACTCAAATGGAACCCTGAACACAGGACAACCCCAGTGGCAACTACCCGTTCTGTGCAGCCACCGTGTTAGCAGAAAGCTGGTTTATGGCAAGGTTCAGGAGAACTTGCCCTCCTCCAGGACCTGGGGGACAAGACGGGTCAGCCCTAGAGTGTGTTGAAGCAGACATTGGCAGATGTAAACACAATTATGCTAATGCTGTATTGACTAATGCATGCACACTATTTCAGGGCATTATATTTTATTTTTCATGAAAGCCAAGAGCACGGATTAAAATATAAAAAGTGATTTAATAAGCCAACAAAAAAAGAAAAAATAGTGGCAAAGAGAAAAAGGAAATGCAGATGGTAAAATGCTGGGCCAGTGTGGGAGAAAGCCTTCCATGGGAACAGGCTGAATCGGAACGTTCTCACTACTGGGGCAAAATACCTGACCAAAAGCAGCTCAAGAAAGGAGAATTACAGAGGGAAGTCCATCATGGCATCCTGGTGGGGAAACAGGGTTTAGGGGGGTTCAATGATGGTGCATACTGGGGATGGTGGCCTGGGCCTGGGGACAGTAAGCCTATTTGATAGGAACTGAGGCAGCTGGGCTTGAACCTGAGCCAGCTTCCTCTTCCTCTTATCATCAATCCTGACCCCTGTGGGCACCTTCAGGTCCACCGTTGACCTTGGACTGTCCCTAGTCTGGAGAACACCTTTTACCCAAACTTCATGTTTGGACCATTCTCTCCCCTTACCCATTCCTTTCTCCGCCATTACTGTCTCCCCTCACCACAGTCCTGGTGTGACCCACATCCATCCATCCCTCGTCACCCTTTTGTTCTTATTTGCTACGTCCTGGTTGACTCTCTAGCCAACTGTGGAGAGCTTAAGATCTGAGGCCAGTTAGCTTGTCTTAAAACGCGTGCACTGGGTGTGGCCAGGAAACGTCCAAACTCCCCCAGGCCCTCTTCTTCGCCATTTGCTTGGGAAACCTCAGTGGACAGGGCTGAATCCTCACCCCATCCCCACAGCTCTCTTTTGTACTCAGTTCTGGATCCCATTTGTGGGCTGGAGACATCCTTTTCTCTCCTTCTTCAGAGACAATGCGCTCTCTCAGACCTGGAGTGAGAATGTGACTCAGCAGGTCACCTGGTCACAGCTGACTCTGCCCCGCGGAAGAGAGTCAATGAGATTTCACAAACAAATCTCATTCCCTAAAGATGGACATTTCAACAAGCAATATTTTCTCCTCAGAAGCATCAGCCATCACCTGTAGCTTTGGAAACATCAGAAGTAGGCGACCATCCCAGCTGGCCTGACTTCACCCTGGGCTATGGGTGTATGTGAATAATGGCAGGTGGGTCAGAATCCTGGTGCCTCCTGGCCCCCAAGCAGTTCTTCGTGTGCACACAGAAGCCCTATCCCCCTCAATGCTGCCAGGTCACCACACTGTCATTATAAGTCCCGGCAAATGGACCCCAGGGCCCCGCTCAGATGTCAGGTCATGAAGAGTCCTCTCCCATGATGAAACCACCTCACAGTCACAACACAAAGAGAGGGTCAGCAGGCTGGGCAAGAAGCACTGGCCCAGAGTTGAGCTGGCTCGTAGTGCCCCTCCCTCAGCTGTGCCATAGCTTCCTGCAATTGCCTACATGAAGGATCTGAGCTGAAGCTGTTTCCAAGGAGAAACAGAAGGAATGGACAGAAAGGTTGCACACCTAGGCCCATAAGCATGTGGTGATTTTGACCTAAACTCACAAGTGGCAGATGACTTGGGACTGAACTATGGCCACTGCCATGAAGGGCTGGGCATGTGCATTCGTGAATTTCCCATTGCTGTGATCAGGTGCCTGACCGGAAGCAGTAGAAAGAAGGAAAGAGCTCGTCTCCGCTCACACTTCTGGGGAATTCAGGCATCAGGGGAAGAAAACAAGACAACAGGGCGTGAGGCGGGCGGCTCCGGTCCCACTGCATCTGCGGTCAGGAAGCGCAGTAATGGATGCCGGTGCTTGAACGCTCCCTCCTGTTTACACATCCCAGGACCTCAGCCCATGGAATGATTCCACCCACAGTTAAGGCAAGTCTTCCCACCCCAATTCATTCCCTCCCAGGTATACCCAGAGGCTCGTGTCCTGGGTGATTCTGGGTCCTGTCAAGCTGACAATCAATATAAACCAACCATCACACACAGAAATCCCCAAGCCAGTCCCCGCGGAGGACGGACGTGTTTCTGGACGATCTGCTCTTACCCGTCCTGGGATTATTGGTCCACTCATAACTAAAGCCCATGATAACTTGAACTGACCAGAGGCCGGGGTAGTAAGGTTCCCAGTGTCTCTGTGAAGGCACTGGGACCTCCAGCTCCCCTCCTTTGCCATCCCCCAACCTCTGCAGACCTCCCTGAACAGATTTGGCCCAGATGCAAGGCTACCCTTGAGCACTGGGTCCCCATGCGGGACTCCCCTGACCATCAGCTACCCTGTGCCTGGAAGTAGGACAAACTTCAAGAAGCAACTGGTGTTCCACAGGATACTGCAGACCAGACTTCCAACAGTCTCCCAAGCTGCCTTCTCCTCCGCCTGACCCCTGGAGCATATCCTTAAGAAGGTGCCAGCACCCAGAGCCTTGGTTCAGGAAGAACAGACCCTCAGTGAGCCTTACCCAAGGTCTATACTTCGCTCATCTCTGGGGCCTGCAGAGAGACAGTGCAGATGGGGTTATGTGCCGGATGCATCCCAGGGGAATATCTGAGAAGAGGAGGAGGAGGTAGGGACAGGAAGCAACTGACCACAGCCCACACCTCCCAGGATCCCTGAATACTCAGTCAGCATTAATCCAAGCTGAATGGTCAAGCCACACGTCTGTCCAGTAAAAAGGCACACTGCCCTGCCCAGGAGAAAGGCTCTGATATCCCAAACCACATTCCCAACGAAGACATGGCTTTTGATCTTGCACCTGGTCCAGCGGCAAGACACGCCCATGGCCATTCTGTGTGAGCACACCACCCTGCCTCCTCCCAGGGGAAAAGAGCAGCGTGACCGTAGCACCTCTGGGCTTTAGAAATCGTGGTGACGTCACGCTGCTGGATGGGCCAAGCTCTGCTTTCCCAGAGCCCTTGTTAGCTCTTCCCCAGTGGGATGGGGGCCTTAGGACATGAGATCACTGTTGGAGTCACATGTTCTTCTCAGGAATATAGATTAAATAGTAACAAACCCTAAGAAAATAATAGACACAATTGCCTTTTAAAACAAACTCAGGTGTTTAAGACTCACTGCACGCTTTGGGGATTTGCGTAATTTTCCCGTCTCTTTTTCACCTCTACCAGTGTTTGGCTTTCTCATTATAGTCTTATTTGAACAAAACAACAGAGAATTTTGATTTATACATCAGCACTGAGACACTAGTAGACAGTTATCCTAAATCAGTCCTAAGTCTTCCCTTGTGCTGCTTCTGAGAGACAGAGGTTTCTCTTCTAGATTTGTGCTTTACATGGCGGGGAGGGGCTGGGTTTGCCCAAACATCACATTCCGTGGTGTCCTTGTGACCTTTGACTTAGGACCTCATTAATTTATAAGCAGTGCTCCCACCTTTCCTTCTCCACCTCTCTCTTCTTTCACTGCCTCCCTATCTCTCTCTCCCTTTCACCATCTCTTTTCCCTCTGTCTTTCTTCCCTCCTTCTCTCACTCTCCCCTTCCCCTGTCTTCTCCCCACTCCTTCTCTCTGATCCCTGTTCCCATCATACACTGTCCTTTCCAAGAAACTTGTGGTGACATGGTCCTCCTGGGGTGACAAGAGATGAAGTCTCATCCCCAGATTTTCACTCGTCACGTTGGCATGATGCCCTGAGCCATGTGAGGAGAGTCACAGTCGAAGGACCAGGGTGTGGCCATCTCTAGTCTGGAGAACATTCCTGCCATGTCTCCTTTCCATGGAACCCTCGGCTGCTTGGCTCTGAGTCATCCCTACAAGATCTTGCTTTTCAAAAAATACTGTGGTTTCATTCTCATGGTAACGCATGTCGGACATCATGGAAAGACCAGGAACCAGTGTGGTGCTTTAATGTTGTCTTGTTCACTTAGCTTTTAAAGCACATGCATCGCCAACAGCCCTCTCGACCTCGTTCACTGTGGATAACGCCAGCAGGGCGCAGACATCGCTGTGGGCTCCTGACCTCAACTCATGCTGAGACGTGGGCATCTGAGTCCCGTGGGATGCTCTTTGCAATCTTTGGAGCGGCCTGTGCTTTTCTCCATCCTGGCTGAACACTTTACACCCCAGAGACCCAATATCCACCAGTATGTGGACCTGACAATACTGTACTGCACATTGAAAGATGATCTCAAGGTGTGTTTGTGGTATGTGTGATGTGGTTGTGGGAGCTTGCAGACCTATGATGTGTGTTACGTTTAATGCATGCATGTATGTGAGCAGATGCATGTGCCCGTGCACATATGTACAGAAGAGAACATCAGGCGACCTTCCCCACCACTTCCACCTCTGCTTCCTTGAGATGGCGTCTCTCTGACCCTAGAGCTGCTATTTTTAGTCAGACTTGCTGACCATTAAGCCCTGGAGATTCTCCTATCTCTGCTTCCCTCAGGACTGGGATTACAGGCATGTATGGTCACATGTGGCTTTTTACATGGATGCTACGAGTCAAAGTTCGGAACTCATACTTATGCTGCCAGCACTCCTACCCACTGGTCATCTCCACAGGCCCCAAGTGGTGTGTTTTCTTCATTTCCCTATCAGTCATTTTTTCTGATGGACTTCTTCACGAACTGAGGAGTTCCAGGGTCTCTAAGTGTGGAACACTGAATCTCCTAACAAAATCGTCCTTGGCTATTAGGTTATAGAACCTTCAGAAGCAGTACCCTGGACTGGGTTCCCTGGGTGGACAGTGTGTAGGCAGGCACAGTGGTGTGGAGTAAGTAGGCCAGACCCATGTTTCCTGATTCCACCCAGCGCCCTGGTCTGGGTTCCCTGCACAGACTGTGTGGACAGGCACAGTGGTGGCAGTGAGTAGGCCAGACCCCTGTCTCCCGGCTCCTCCCAGCTCCTCCCAGTCCCCTGGTCCTGGTAGGTCCCATTGTTTGCTTGGGGAGGCCTGCTCCCCAAGTGAGCTATAGAATCAGGCCTTTTGCTCTGGTATCCTGACTGGTCATTGGGTACCAACATTCCTGTTCACCTGAGTCAGAGGGTGCATGAACCACAGGACAAAAACTTGCTTCCTCCTCAATAAATAAAATAGTCTCCCTAAAATGGGTACACAACTATTGGGGTCCCCCAAGGCCAGCCCAGGAGGGACGGTAGGGTCTCTGCCGAGTTGGGGTGAGCAGTGCGGAATCACAACACAGACTCCGGGAGTTGGGTGAAAGCGGAAAGCAAGCTGCCACAAACTCGTTAATTGAGGAAGTGCAGAAGGTTTTTAAGGGGCTTGGCTGGCCAATCATTGTATGGGGTGGTCCCCTTTTTGTGACCAATGACAGCCTGTCTCTGGACAGGTCATATCGTAGCAGGTTTCTTGCGAGCATGGGACTGTAGCTGTTGTCACACCAGGCCTGCACAGAATGCCATGTTCACAGAAGCCACTTCCTGGTTTCTTCGGCCATGTGGTCTGTGCCATACATATCCTCCTTTTTGTTTTTATTATTGGCAACCCTGAGAGGTATGGTTTTTTGCCAAGTCATTGTTGAACCCAGGCCCCAAGGGATCATCACATGTGATGGTGCCTGTCTTAGGTTGTCCCATCTCATGGAGTCTTACCCATCATTGGCTACTCGCCACCTTGGTGAGAAAACCCAAGGGATATGGCCTGGGATGGTTTTTTGAAAGCCATTGTTGAACCCAGACCCCAAGGGATCATCACATGTGACAATGCCTGTCTTAGGTGGCCCCATCTCATGGAATCTTGCCCATCATTGGCTGTCTGCCATCCTGGTGAGAAAACCCGAGGGGTATGGCCTGGTATGGCTTTTAGCATGAGGTCTGGCTAGGGCAAGACCTACATTGTGCCATACATATGAGGCTGTTGCCTAGGAGGCATAGGAGGGCCAAGTGGTGGTGGCTCTGTGGCATGCGAACAGTCCCAGAGAGTGAGAATTAACTATAGAACCTGAAAAAGACTGGGGTAGGACAGGTTGCTGGGTGACTGTTGTGAGTTCACCCTAGCATCATAGTTGGTAGCATTGAGTGTCCTTAATGGTAGCAGATCAATTTAATCAAAGGAGTTGCAAAGGAATTTATGGCTGGTTGGAGGATAGCATTACCATAAGAGACATTAATAAGCAAAAAGGCAAAGGTGTGGCTAAGGAGAAGTACGTGCTTGAAGGGGGAGGAATACAGAGAAATAGAGTGGCTAAAATAAAGCCTAGGAAAAGCGTGGGAATATGGGCCCACCGCACCAAACAAGTATGGTCTAAGAAGTGTCCAAAATGGTTTCTGGCAAGTGGTAATAGGTAGAAAAGGAGATAAAAGGAGAAAAAAGGGGGAATAAGGTTAAAGTCCCATATCCATCCTGAGGGGTTTGGCATCATCCTCTTCATCAAGGTCGGTCCCTGAGTCAGTGACTGGCCAGATGTTTCTGGCAGGAATCCAGATCAGGATCTGTGAAGTTTTTGTAAAGACACAAGCATACCCTCGGCCCTGCATTAAAACTTTTGTTTTATAAAACTTTAGGGTCCAGTTAGTTTTCTCTTTTATGGCTTGTCCTTGTGGGTTGTAGGGGATCCCAAGGGAGTGTTTTATTCCCCAAGATTCCATGAAGGATGTGATTTGGGCAGATGTGCATGCAGGGCCATTGTCAGTTTTAATTGACCAGGGTATGCCCATGACCAACATAGTGGTTTTTGTCGCCTTAATGACATGGGACACCTTTTCCCCTGAGAGAGCAATAGCAAAAAAAGTAAGCTTAGAGTAAGTGTCCACAATGACACGGACATATTTGAGGTTGCTAAAGGAAGGTATGTGGGTAACATCCATCTGCCAGATAGAATTTGGGGTAAGGCCTCTGGGATTGACTCCTTGAGGCTGTAGGGGGCCCAGGGGGGCTAGGGGGGTACATGCCTTACAGGTACAGGTTAAATGTTTGCATTGGCTAAGCGAGAGCTCGGGGTATAGGGTCCATAGGTTAGTGGGGGTAGATGGAACCTTTGGTGTAAATGTCTAGCTTGTTCTAAAGGCAGCAAGGAGGAGACAGCAATAAATTTGTCTACCTGTGAATTTCCATCAGCAATAAAGCCAGGCAGACCAGTGTGTGAGCAAACATGCTCAATAAACCAAGGGTATGATCTGTTTTCCATCTGTAATTGTAAAGTGGAGATGGCAATGTCTAGGGATGATGAGAGGGCCTGGGATTGGCTAAGGGCAGTACCTTTGTCATTTGAACAGCGTAACTGCTGTCAGAGAATATGTTGACAGGCTCTTGTTGACAGAGCTCTAAGACTCTGATGATGGCATATAGTTCCTCTAGCTGGACTGAATGGGGGTTAGGGAACTTAAGGGCCTCATCGGTCAATTGGCTCTCTTAATAATTAGTCCATAAGTGTGTTTATTCGCATCTGTAAAGGCCGAGGCTTTTGACCCATGGTCAGGGTTTGTATTGAGGCGGCCAGGGCCTCGAAGGGGGCAGACATTGAATTGATATCTTTGGTAGCTACAATCCATTTATGGAGACCCTCACTGCGCACGGCAGCACACACAACACAAAAATGCCAACAAAAGTCAGAAAACTGAGGGAGCTCCACCAAAGATGTCTAGTCCTACAATGGAAGCCTCCAATGAAATCATAGAGAAATCAACAGAAATTCATTCCCAAAATGAAAACACAACAACCATTGAGACTCTGATCAAAAAAAAATCCTTGAACTAGAAGCAAAACATCAAATAACCAACAATAGTATCAGTGAAATTGAACAAACCATCTCCTAGAGTGTTCAGCTTTTGACAGCAGGCCTAACTTGATTGAAGAAAATGTTAGAACCCTCCAAAGAGATATGAGTAAATTGAAGGTGAGTCAAGAAATGGAAGATCTCAACAACCATTTGATTAAGCTTAATGAAGACTTGACCAAATGCAAGAATGAACTCCAGGAAGCAACAAGAAAACAGAACTCGAATTGAAATCATACCTCAAAAAAGAGATGGACATGATGCAAAATAACACAACAGAAAACAAAAATCAAATAGAAATTATAAAAACCTCTCTAGAACCCTCCCCAATAGTCACTCATGTGGAAGACAGAACCTCTGACCTGGAATTATTCCGTTACTGGGCATTTACCCTAAAAGCTCCACACCTCAGTTCAGAGATATTTGCTCAACCATGTTTATAGCTGCTCAATTCATAATCACTAAGTATTAAAATCAACCCAGGTGCCCATCATTGGATAAATGGATAACCAAGATGTGGTATATCTACACAATGGAATTCTACTCAGCAGTAAGAAAAATAACACATTGAAATTTGTAGAGGAATGGTCAAACTTGGAACAGATCATTCTAAGCGAACTCACACAATCACAGAAAGACAATCATCACATGGTCTCACTTATCTGTGGTTCCTAACTTGGATCAGCTCGAGTTGCTGACTTACCTGAATGGCATCTCTGGACTTCAACAATAAGGAGGTTAGGGCTTGGGGGAAGGGGAAGGGGAATGGTGGGGGACACAACACTGAACCAAATTGAACTGGTACCATAGAATCCTATGTCCTAGAAGTTAGACCGAAAGCTGGAACCCTCAAGAGGGGGAGCACCTGAATCGAAGGCCCCGGAGAGGGTGAGATGAAGCCTAACCTTAAATTTGTCCTGTTTATCTTTCTTCTCTGTCTTTTTCTTTTTTCTTTTTAAAAATTGTTTTTCTTTATTTATTTGAGAGAGAAAAACAGGCAGGGAGAGAGAGGAGAAAGAGAGAATGGGCAAGCTAGGGCCTTCAGCAGCTGCAAACGAACTCCATATGCGTGTGCCCCCTTGTGCATCTGGCTTATGTGGATTCTGGGGAATTGAACCCAGGTCCTTTGGCTTCACAGGCAAGTGACTTAAACACTAAGCCATTTCTCCAGCCCTGTTTTTCTTTTTTCTTTACCCTTGGCTCTGGCCTATAACTCCCTGTACCAGGATGAGGTTTACAGACTTCTGTCAGAGCACTTGATTACCCACCAGAGGTTAATGGTAATGGTATGGACCATGGAAAGACCTGGTTGGAATCCAGAAGAGAACCAGTCTCCAGACAATTTGCCCATCTAGTGCTGGAAGGTGCTACATGAGCTACTGGGGGAAAGTGGCCAACATCTGTCTGAGCAACTCAAAGTCTAAGTGACTCAGAAGCAAACAACCTGACGTGATGCTCACACAAGTGCAATGGTGGCACACAGCCATGGTGGGTAACCAACTGCTCTTGGATTGGCGAACAGATGCACTCAGTGGAAAGGAAACCATATCTGGAACTGGGAATCAAGTCAGAATCATATCCAGATAATGATTCTGCTTTCCATTGAGAAGCTCCCACTAACCTTAGACTATAAGAGGGTCTGCACCTTTTAAATTGTGTCTAAATTAATAATGGTTATCTCATTTAACTGGTGCTGACTTCACTCTCCATTGGAGAATCTGCTTCTCTTTTTCAGATGGGAGCTGGACCTGAGGAGATAAATGGCCCAGTGCACTCCACTCCAGTCCCAGCTGAAACCACAGAGGAACTGGGGAAATGAGCAAGAGTGCTGCTTTCTTAGTGAATCTCATATCAGCACAAGGGTGAAGGAGACAGACACTGAGGACACTCAACATCTACCAAACCAGAGCTCAGAGGCTCCTAAGTGCCCATCACTGAAGACTTAAAATGCCCCCAACATGGCTCAGGGAACTTTGTGGAACAGGGGGCGGAAAGATTGTTAGAGTCACGAGTTGGGACATTTTGCACAGAGACATTGCCTCTCCCCACCCCCCACCACATCATGACCCACAATCCCTGTGGGGTTGACCTGCATCCCCAAGGAGAAGGCCTCATCAGAAAAGGGGCAGGGAGGAGGGGAAGGATGGTACCATCGTGTGTTGTTTACATATTAAATATGTCCATATCTAATACAAATAATTTTTTTAAAAAATAAGAAACTTCAGGGGTGCTTGCTTAGGAGGTGGGATCTGGCCTCTGTATTTCCCTGGTTTTTCAGACTCTGCTGGGACATATGCATGACTGAGGGATGGAGGGGGCGGCTGGAGAGTGGAGATCATTTTTTCGTTTACCGTCACATAAAATTGAAAGCATCAAGAGAGCCAGGAGGAAGTTTTTTAAACTTTTATGAATGATCCCCACATGGAGTCATAAGCATTTTTCACTGTGTCCATTTCAGCTCAGCAGGGCAGTGAGTGGCTGACAGCTGCCTGGCTTTATGACTAAAGGCCACGTTCTGCTGCCTGGTCACACAGGCCTAGCTGGAGGTGGACTGTGTCCTCGGCCAAATCCATCCAGTTGAGAAGCAGGAGAGCCAAATGTGAGAGCAAGCAGTGGCCCCATGAGGAACTGCTTCACCTACCAACGCTGGAAATGACCACTCCAAACCAAAGGGCAGAGGCAGGGGGCAGTGGGGAAGGAGCTTCCCAGGACAGTGTTTGCATGCCCCTCATGGGGGTACTGCTGTGTGCTGTGAGTTTAGTTCCTCCACACCCTCTGCCCTCGACACCAACCCTGGGTGGCCTAACTTGAGGATGAACATGACTCATTCTCACTGGCCCCGCAATGCTCCGTTGGCCCTGAGAAAGCCCTTGGTTCCCTGGACTCCACCAGCCACCGTGGAACAATGAACCTGCCAGAGAAGGAGCTCCAAGCCCCAGTGGTTTGAAGACTTGCAAGAACAGAAAGCCATGATCATTTGAGAAACACGACCTGTGTTCCTGAAGCCCCTAGACTCCAGTTCAAAGATCTCCCGAGTCCCAGCACCACACACAGCTTCCAAGCCCAATGGCTTCCTTCCGGCTAAGAGTCCCAAGTCCATCTCCAAAATATGTTTTTTAGAGAACAGTACAAAACCTTGCACACGCATGTCCCTGTGCCAAGGAGTCACTTGCTATAGGTGTGTATATGGAGCTGATGCACGCAGTGTGGCTGTGAGTGGAACATTGGAGAGTTGGCTGCGGATATCATGACCTTGTATAGAGCCCAGAGACTCTGGTCCCACTTCCATCTCTCCAAAGCAGGACCCTCAAGACAATCATAGTGTAAGAATTAAGTCCCTAAGGTACAGTTCAGATTAAGATGTCCCTAGCTGTCCTGTTCTCAATGAGTATTTTCATCCCTAAAGGCCCAGTGACTAACGGTGCAATGCATTTAGCCTTGTGGGGCCCGGCACTGATTCTGAACAAACCTGAGCACATGTCTTGGCTTCCATGGGCCCTTGGCCTTCTCTACGGACAGCTCAGGGAAAGCTTGGACCCTTGTTCTGTCCCATCAGGCCGACCTCCTCCTGAGTCTCTCCTCTCTGCTCCTCTCCTCTCCTCTCATGGACACAAGTGCCTGGCCCACTCCCAAGATACACCACTGGCCCTGGGGGTCTCGGCTCCCCCTGATCCATGCCTCCTGGGAGCAGGTAGTTGACATTCTCCCAGCTCCCAGCTCTTCTGGCCTTTCAGGAACTAGTGTTTGCTCTGCCTTCTTCCCATGATCTTTTCCCCAGCCAGATGTTGGGAACACACAATAACGTATTGCACAGAGGTGGCATTATCTTTGCATTTTTTCTTTTATCTGAATATCCTGATATCACTGCTCTTGTGTACTGGTCAATACTAAAGGGGTATTCCTTTTAATATCTGCCTAGTGCTCCGCTGCGTGGCTACGCCATCTCGTTCAACAGCCCTGCTGTGGCGTCTGCATTGTCTCTGCCCACTTGCTTTTGCATGTCTAGGATGGTCTCCAGAGCAGGCTCAGAAATAGGGTGGTTCCTCACCCTGGGACGACACCTCAAGGGTGTTCTGCATTCTGAGTTGTCCATGTTTCCCTCCCAGGAGGCCCAGCATGCAGTCTCAGAGCAGCAGCACCTGTTGTCCGAGTCCTTGTCTACACTGGGTGTTGGCCTATACCTGTGTCTTCTGTATCTCCCGCTCTCACGTCAGCCTCCCTCCCTCCTCCAAAGAGCTGCTCTCTCCTCTTCTGCTGCCAGGTTCTCCAAGCTCTTCTAGAACAACCACTGAAGCAGAAACAGGGCAAGGCAGGTTCTGACCTGTCTCCTTCCCCTCTGACACTTCCCATTCCTGGGCAGGCTGTTAGGCAGGCTAACCCTACAATACAAGCTTGCCCTTCCCCCTGCAGAGGGCACAGACCTCAGTTCTGGATAAAAGGCCACATAGACAATGCCCAGTACCACATGCCAGACATGGGCATGGGTCACCTTAACAACCAGCGACTGTCTGCTGTCAAGCTGCCAAATGACAGCAATCACCAACTGACCTGAAACCAGCTCAAAGTGCTACAGAACTTCAGGGGTGAAAAGTGACAGTTGCTTAACTGTGGATCACAAGCATCTGGATGACTAGCTACATAGAGACAATGACCAGAGCTGACCACAGCCACAAGAGCATGAGACAGGCATGCACAGGACCCAGAGCTGACCACAGGCATGCACAGGACCCAAGGCTGACCACGAGCATACACAAGTCCCAAGGCTGACCATGGACATGCACAGGACACAGGGCTGGCCACAGAATCTACTGGACTCAGGGAGATGACTGGAATGTATGGAATCTAAGACTGACCACAGCCACAAAAGCATAGAGCAGACATGCACAGGACTCAGGGCTAACCACAGGCATGCACAGGACCCAGGGCTGACCACAAGCATGCACAGGACCCAGGGATGACCACAGGCATACAGACATGCACAGGATTCAAGGGTGACCACAATCAAACATGCATGGGGCCCAGGGCTGACCACAGCTAAGAGAGCATGGGACCGATGCGCACAGGATCAAGGCTGACCACAGCTACAGGAGCATGAATGGGGTCTCCCCCATGATGAGTGTCTCCGAACTTAACTAAAGAATCTGTACATCTTCAGAAATCCTTGGTTTCTGTTCAGTTGCTAAAAATATCCTGTGGACTTTGGGGAGTGGGGGAATATAAGAGGTAAGCTGTGTAAGATGACTCAGCCTTTCTGCTGGGAAGGCCAAATTCAAGCATGTCCTGTTACAGATTTTCCCAAAGCATGATTGGAAGCCATCTCCCTACCTGTGTGGTCTACTTTGCTTTGGAACCCAAGCCCTCGTCGCTGCTGGTTCTGGTCTAGATATTGCCAGCCTTGCTGGCCAGGCAAAGCAACTGTGAAGCACAAGCCAGCACACGTTGCATCTCCAAAGTCTGACAGCACAGGCTGACAACTATGGCCTGGTGCCCTCTGCACATCTCTTCCATGAACAGAGGCCAGAACTTGGTCTTGAAGCCCAGAACAAAACCATAGATGTGAACAGACAGGGAACATCTGAGCATCCATTGAGAGGGCCGAGTCAACCTGGGAAATCAAATCTCCCTCAAGCCCAAGGGGAGGAAGGACAAGCCAGATCAGGAAGGTGAAGAAAGATCTCAGAAAGCAAGAATAGATGTGGGGCCTGCAGAGGCATGACTCAGGAGAACTTGGTCTGCCAAGGCTCTTTCCCTGCAAGTGGGTGTGAGTAGATGATGAAGGGGTGGGTCAGGGCAGAGAATGCCTGAGATGTCATCCACAGCAGGAAGGTCAACAGAGTCCTTGGAGGTGGAGGCTGATGGAAAAGAAGCACACCACGACTGCACCGAAGGAGACACGTGAGGTTGCAGCACACTGCGCAGACAGCTAGATGTGTGCCGCAGGTGGTGCTGTACCCCCAAATCCTGTCTGTGGACCCTGACCTCACAGGAAGCAGGACCTTGTCAGACCCCAGAAGCAGGAGGGTTAGCTCAAGCTGCTTGTGACAGCAGAGGGTGTGGGATCAAACGCCTCCGTCATCGTGCCGTCCAAAAAATATGCAAAAGAGAGTTACAAAGGCATCCTTACACTTTGATTTCCAAAGGCAATTGGCAAGCAGCTCATAATTTTACACAGCTGCTGTAATAATATGGTTAGCTGACTTGTGCTAGCAGCTAGTAAAAAATATTTCAGAAATGGAGTCTGCTCCCATTTGGCATGACATGAAACCACCCTGTACCATAACCAACGATTACAGCGGGACACCCTCACATTAGCACAGGAGGCTCCATCCATGTAACCATACTGGTGTGAGCCAAGTATTACTGGAAAACATGTCCAGGATCTGTCCTACAAGATAATGAATGCAAATATGCATTTAAGATCATTTGCCCTTGTCCATATGGGTCAAAATCATCATTAATAACTGCAGATGAGTGAGCTGTCAAAGCGAAAGTTATCACTAGAAAAATATGCTTGATAAAGAGCATTTAATATCAAAGCATACCCTGACTTCCATGTTCATACTGCCAATTCTAGAAATAAAATAGTTACATTTTTCCTGGGAGTGTGATGCTCAGGAAAAGCAAATGAGTGCTCTTGCAGCCACTCCACACCCTCCCCTCCATTACAGCAGGCAGAGCCAGGAGGATAGCAGACGCCTTCTCCCCAGTGGAAACTGAGGGCTCTGCACTGCACATGGTGACAGGCCGGGCACAAAAGAATCTATCTTTTCTTTGTAGCCAGAGGTTGCTTTGGAAACTACACTTTCATTTGTTATCAGAAATTTGCTCAGAGTCACATACCCCCATCTAGGTGACCTGACCAGCCCTATGTGGAGTGATTCTCCCAGAGCACTTGTGTGAGCTCAAAATGCTGTGATGTACATAGCACCACAGACACACATACAGAGAGAAACACACACAGGCTCGCAGGAACACACACACACACAGAGAGACGCAGAAAGATGCACATGGAGACACAGCGACACAGAGAAAGGCACAGAGCAACACAGAGACACACACTCATACACACAGACACACTCAGGCACACAGCCTCACATAAATACACAGACACACACACAAACACAAAGACAGAGAAAGACACAGAAAAAGAGACACACCTGGGCATACATACATGTCTTTACATGCACACAAAGACACACTTGCACACATATATACTTGCATAAAGACATAGAGAAACACACATGTGCACACAGGCACACACACAGAGAGACACAGAGAGGTATGCACATGAAAACAGAGAAAAACACACAGATGCACACATACACTCATACAATGACAGCGAGACATAGACACAGGTACGTACATGGGCACACGCAATATGTGGTTTGAATCAGAGGTCTTCTACAGATACATGTGTTTTCAATGGTTGGTCCCCAGCTAGTGGCAACTTGGGAGGTGGAGCCTTGCTCAAGGACGTGTGTTTCTGGAGGTGGACTAAAGTTCATTTTAGACAGCTCCTCCTGGCCAGAACTCAGCTCACTCTCTTGCTGTTTTCTTCCACCTGCTGTGGCAGAAGTGACATCCAACCTCTGCTTGTGCCATGCCTTCCTCTGCCATCATGAAGCTTCCCCTCAAACTGTAAGCCAAAGTAAACCCTTCCCTCCCATCAACTATTTTTGGTCAGGTGTGTTTTCACAGCAATAAGAAGGTAATACAGAGCCAGACATGGTGGCACATGCCTTTAATCTCAGCACTCAGGAGGCAGAGGTAGGAGGATCACTGTGAGTTTGAGGCCACCCTGAGACTACATAGTGAATTCCAGGTCAGCCTGGACTATAGTGAAACCCTACCTCAAAAAAAAAAAAAAAAAAAAAAAAGAAAGAAAGAAAGAAAGAAAGAAAGAAAGAAAGAAAAAGAAAAGAAAAAAAGAAAGTAATTATTACACCACTCACAGAGGCACAGAGATAGAAAGACAGGACAGAGAGAGAGCATTCTTTGAACTTTGATAGAAACTGCACTAACCGTACAGAATTGATGTCTGACTGGGTTGACTCAGCTCCTCAGCATGATCTATGTCTTCACTCACTTGTCTCCTTTGGTTTCCTCCCTTTTTTGAGTGTAGGTTGCTATTGACTATGACATGGAGTTTGGACGATCCCTCCCACCTCGCTGATGTTGTGTAGGCATCGACCAGTGTCTTCCCAAGCTGCTCCCAGAGCATCATAGCCCCATTCTACTCTCGGCTCTGTTGGTGATTTCAGATTATACCTAAGAAGCCTGTAGTATTGGCCTTGCCTGGCTTACTTGATGTAGCACATGCCCTCAGGCTACAGTTTTGCTGCTGTAAATGACAAGACTTCCTTCCTTTGTTCTGTGTGTATGGACCTTTTTAATCCATTCATCAACCAATGGCCGCTCAGGTCTACTCTGTTGACTCCACTATTTGGGGGCATGCTATAAAATGAGCACAGAGAGCTCTTCAGCACACAGGTTTCTAGCATGCATGGCAGGCTCAGATAATTTCATAGTCACTGTTGAAGAATCTCCACACCATTTTCCACAATACCGTTCTAGTCTGCAGTCCACCACCATGGCCCATGGGTTCTCTTCACCAGCACTTAGCTGTCATCTCTTTGAGTACCGACATTGTGACAGCCTGAGGTGACACCTTGTGTGGGTTTTAAGTCACATCCCCTCAATGAGTGATGTTAAGTTTAAACCATTTGTCATACACCAGTGGGACAATCCCACGTCTTCTTTTGAGAAGTATGTACTCATACGGTGACTCACTTCTCCACTGCGCTATTTTCTTCCACTGAGTTCTGGGTACCAACCTGTCTTCAGAAGTGCGGGTTATAAATGTTTCCTCCCCTGATGTGTCTGAAGCTCTCCTTGGCTGGGAAGAAGCTTTAAGTATGATAGCCTTTGTCTGTTTCCACTGCTGTTGTCTGTGCTTGGAGATTCAAACCCAAATTCAGTCACCTACTCCAATGTCACTGAGCTTTTATGATATGGTGTTGTCTAGCAGTTCACACTTTCAAGTCCTTACTCTGTAGGATTAGAAATGGGGGAAGACCAGATCCTATCAAGGCAACCTGAGCCCAACAAACACCTACAAGGTCACATGTTGTAGACTCATGAGCTTAGAAGTGTCCCTGAATCATCCCAAGGAAAGTATAAAGTGAGGCAATGACACCCCAAGGCCATCATGAGGAACACATGAGACATGGACACACACATGCATGCACAGACAGGCACCCACCCTGCTCCCCTATGTACTCAACCTGAAAAGCCCCAAACCTGAGGGCACAGACAGAGCCTCTGAGTGCCAAGCTTCCACCAGCCAGATGCCACAGAAGCCAGTGTTTGGGCTCATCTGTAGGAATGTGATCTGTGGGTTCATTAGCTGTGCCTGTCTCCATCACTATGGACTCCACCACAGGTCTGCCATGACAAATCGCTGTTATTATGGTCACTATGGATTGTCAGTGATTAGCAAAGGAACCAGTGTATTGCCCTAATTTAATTATCCCACCATCTGATGTTTATGGAGATCACTATCAGCACTTATTTCTGAAATGAAATGTGCTATTCTCTAATTGTTCACAGTTAGAAGAAACAGCTAGAGAACATTCCCAGCCATTAAGGCAATGATATTTAAAATGATGAACACACTGTATATGTTTGTACTTTAAGGAAACAGACTCGGGTAATGTTTGGGGAAATTAGTGAAAATTTACCGATTCCCAAAAGAAAAATAGTTGTGTCTAATGGTGCCAGTTGGAGTCTGTGGGCACCATCTACAGAGGGGCTGCATATGGACAGCACAGCTCAGAGCAGCTGCCTGAGGTAAACCAGAAGCCCAGGAGCCAGGGCCTACGCAGCCTGCCTTGGCCGTTTCCCATGTGAGGCTAAGGGAAGGGACCTGACAAGCTTAGGTCAGGGCTGGCCCTCCACACACTCTCTCCAAGAGTGCTACCCCCACCCCAGGGTCAGCACCTCCCTCCCCAGAGGAGTCCTTATATACAGAGAGGAGCATAGTGCCCCCAGAAGGGTTTAGGGAGGTGGGCGAGACAGATAAAGAGCATGTGCAGGGCTGGGGAGATGGCTCTGTGGGTGAGAGCACCTGCTGCACAAGCATAAGGACCCCCAAAAAGCCTCCTGCACTGAAGGGAGCAGAGACAGGAGGAGCGCCTGGTCAGTCTAACAGAGAAACAGTGAGCTCCGTGTTCAGTGAGAGACCCCGTCTCAGGGAAACCAGGAGGAAGAGTGATAGAAGAGAGCCAACACTCTCCTCTGCCTTCACAAACACTTGTGGGGTACGCATTTCTGCACACACACACATGCATTCCACAAGCAAGACACACTGGGTTGTGGCTCGGTGGTAGAGTGCTTCCTAGAGCGCAGAAAGCAAAGAAAACATGCCGATGCGCAGTACACATGACATGTCCATGTGGGGTATACATGCGATATCCATGCAGGTTATACATGGCATGTCCATGCGGGGTACATGGCACATCCATGCGGGGTACACATGGCACGCCCATGCGGGGTACACATGGCACGCCCATGGCACGCCCATGGAATACATGCGGGTACACGCCCACGCCCGGGGTACACATGGCGCCCATGCGGGTACACATGGCACGCCCATGCGGGGTACACATGGCACGCCCATGCGGGGTACACATGGCACGCCCATGCGGGGTACACATGGCACGCCCATGCGGGGTACACATGGCATATTCATGCGGGGTACACATGGCACGTCCATGCGGGTACATGGCACGCCCATGCGGGTACACATGGCACGCCCATGCGGGGGTACATGGCACGCCCACGGGCACGCCCATGCGGGTACACATGGCACGCGGGTACACATGGCCATGCGGGGTACACATGGCACGCCCATGCGGGTACACATGGCACGCCCATGCGGGGCACACATGGCATGTCCATGTGGGGAATACATGGCATGTCCATGCAGGGTACACATGGCATGTCCATGCGGGGTACACATGGCACGTCCATGCGGGGTACACATGGCACGCCCATGCGGGGTACACATGGCATATTCATGCGGGGTACACATGGCACGTCCATGCGGGGTACACATGGCACGCCCATGCGGGGTACACATGGCATATCCATGCAGGGTACACATGGCACGTCCATGCGGGGTACACATGGCACGTCCATGCGGGGTACACATGGCACGTCCATGCGGGGTACACATGGCACGTCCATGCGGGGTACACATGGCACGTCCATGCGGGGTACACATGGCACGTCCATGCGGGTACACATGGCATATTCATGCGGGCATGGCACGCCCCCACATGGCACGCCCATGTGGGTACACATGGCACGTCCATGCGGGGTACATGGCATATTCATGCGGTACATGGCACGCCCATGCGGGTACACATGGCACGTCCATGCGGGGTACACATGGCACGTCCATGCGGGGTACACATGGCACGCCCATGCGGGGTACACATGGCACGCCCATGCGGGGTACACATGGCACGTCCATGCGTGGTACACAAGGCACGCCCATGCGGGGTACACATGGCACATTCATGCGGGGTACACATGGCACGTCCATGCGGGGTACACATGGCATGTCCATGCGGGGTACACATGGCATGTCCATGCGGGGTACACAAGGCATGTCCATGCGGGGTACACATGGCATGTCCATGCAGGGTACACATGTCATGTCCATGCAGGGTACACATGGCATGTCCATGCAGGGTACACATGTCATGCCCAGCACGGAACAGGCTCAGGCTTCTCAGCCACACTGGACTAAGAAGGGTCCCAGAGGCTCCATCCCCATGGGGACAGGGTGGGCACTTCCTAATCCTCCAACATGCTCATGCCACCTTTTCTCTCCACATGCTTGAATTCTCCTCCTTTGACAAACTGAGGGTGTAGGTGTCCAACATTCCAGGTCTGCTCCTTCCCCCCTCTGTCTTTGACACTTATGGTCACCACTCACCTAACCATGACCACCTGTAAATGGAGTGATACTCTCTCTCTCTCTCTCTCTCTCTCCCCGTCTCTCTCACTCTGGCTCCCTGTTGCTCCCTCCTTTGCCTTCCCTCAGCTCTACCTTCATTCACACTAGTGACATGCATTGAGTTCCTGTGCATGCACAACCAGGAGCCCTGGAGGCAGAGTGATACCACAAGCCCTGCACTCAGTGCCTGCATGTGGGCAGACACAGGATCTGGCGCTTGTATCCATTGCTGGGATTATCTTGAGTTTCTAATTGCAGCTCCTTTTCCCTGTTGGGAGAATCAACCTTTACCCACCCCTCAGCCAATTACTAATCCCTGAACGAGTGGGTCTCAGCAGCTCCAACCCCAAGGAAACAAGAGGTTGGGGCCACGGGCCTGCCCTGCACTGGCTCCTTTTGTAGATACCCCGGTCCTGCGAACTCCCAGTGGCATTCTTTGGGAACCTCTCTTTATCAAGTGATGAATGGCCACTCCAGTCTCCCATTACTGCACTTCTCACTCCTCCATGGCCTCCCTTTCCATGCTGAAATCAATCATCCTGCACTGGAGGCAAATGCATGCGTCTCCATAGTGGATGGTGCTGGCAAACCGGCAGGAAGGGCTGGTGACTTCTGTCTAGAACACAGCAGGGGCCACTTCTGTCCTCCTCAGAGCTCCCTCTAGGTCACCTTCTTCCTCTCTGAAGCTTATTTATGTCAACAGGAATAGCCAGTGTCCCATGATGGCTCTGAGGAACCCCCTTAGCCATGTCCTGTGCAGGTGTGAGAGAACTGGGAAGCCATATGCTAGACAGGGACAGGCTCCTGGTATCTGCAAGTCTCCAGCCGTAGGCTTGGTAGAGCAACTCCTGACCCCTGAAGCCCTCCCCATGCTATCGGGTAAACATACTCTGCCTTCTGGGATGAGGCAGTCCTCTATGTGAGGAAGAGCAAACGAACCCCGAACCCCATCCCGGGTGTCTCAGTGATGTCCACATTGACATCCATAAGATGGCTCGGTGAGTCAACTGTGTACCACACAAACATGAGGGCCAGAGTTTGCTCCCCAGTACCCACAGACAATGCTGGGCATGATGGTCTGAGCCCGAATCCCAGCGCTGGTAAGGGGGAGATGAGGCATTCCTAGGGCAAAGCTGGCTAGCAGTCGAGCTGCATCGGCAAGCTCTTGGTGCAGGGAGAGACCCTGTCCCAGAAAATGAAGTGCTGGGTGGAGAGATGGCTCTACACTTAAGTATGCCTTCCAGGCAAGCATGAGGACCTGTGGTAGTTTGAATAGATGGCCCCCAATATATTCAGCGTTTTATTAGTTTATAGTTTGCATCTGCAGCCACCTTGCTGGAAGCAATGTCACTGGGTGGATATTAAGGTGTGGTGGTGGGTTTGAGATTCCATTGTAAAGATATGCAAAGTGTGCCTAATAGGAGTTCCTGAAGTGTGCTGAGGCTTTTGGCTGTAGCTTTGCTCTGTGTGCTGTATGACTGGGGGCTTTGCTCTCTTGCCTGATCCTGTGAAGACAGGCCAGCTTCTTCTGCCATTATGGAACTTTCCCTGGATCTGTAAGCTTCAATAAATATCCCTTCCTCCATAACTGTGCCTGGTCTGGAAGTTCATCTCAGTGAACCTGAAGCTATCTGCTACAGGACCTGAAGGGACCAGAGACCACCTGAGTTCAAATCTCCAGAATGCACATACACAGCCAGCATGGCCATGCACACCTGTAATCCCAGTCACACAAGAGAGAAAAGACCCAAGGATTTCCAGAAATTGTGAAAAAAAACCAGCAAGCTCTGGGATCAGTAAAAGACTCCAACTCCAATAAGAATAGGCAGAGGAGGGCTGCACAGATGGCTTAGCAGTTAAGGTGATTGCCTGCAAAGCCTAGGGACCCAGGTACAATTCCCCAGTACCCATGTAAGACACATGTACAAGGTGGTGCATATGTCTGGAATTCATTTGCTGTGGCTGGAGGCCCTGGCACACCCATTCTGTCTCTCCCTATCTGCCTCTCTCTCTCTCTTTCTCTCAATCTTTCTGTAATAAATAAATAAATAATAAAAATACATTAAAAAAAAGAATGGGCAGAGGAGCCAGGTGTGGTGGTACATTCCTTTAATCCCAGCACTTGGGAAGCAGAGGTAGGAGGAGAACTGTGAGTTCAAAGCCACCCTGAGACTACATAGTGAATCCCAGGGAGACCATATCTCAAAAAACAAAAACACACTGTGGTAGTTTGAATATATGTCCCCCAATATATTCAGTGTTTTAGTAGTTATAGTTTGCATCTGCAATCACCTTGCTAGAGGCAATGTCACTGGGGGCCAGTCTTAAAGTGTTAATGGTGTGGGTTTGAGTTTCCATTGTAAAGATATGCAAATATGCCTAGCAGGAGTTCCTGAAGTGTGCTGTGTGACCTTTTGGCTGTAGTTTTGCTCTGTGTGCTGTGGTGGCTGGTTGGCTGCTCTCTCTGCTTGGCCCTGTGGAGAGCAGGTCGCTTCTTCTGCCATTATGGAACTTCCCCTGGATCTGTAAGCTTCAATAAATAATATCCCTTCCTCCATAACTGTGCCTGGTCTGGAAGTTCATCTCAGCGAACCTGAAGCTGTCTGCTACACACACAAACAAGAAAACTAAGAATGGGTAGAGAAGTGATGGACCAGACTTTCCCCTCTGGCCTCCGCAGTTGAGCATGTTCTGCCACCAGCGAGGCCGGGGGAACTGTAAGGCACATATACGTGCATATGCCACACCCACATGCGAGGGCACGCACGCACGCATGCACAGGGGCCAAAGAAACAAAGTGGCCTTTCCCCTCAGGCGTACACACGTTCCTGACACCTGCACGCATACATACACACAAGCACACACAAAAAACACATATGCAAAACGATAAATAAAAATAAACTGGAATAAATGTGTCAGAGGTATCTTGCAGGGGGTTGGGGAGTGGCTGCTGGCATGAATGTGTTAGAGGAATAAAACGATGCGTCTGAGCCATGACAAGATCAAGGGAGTCAGGAAACCAGGCTCTCCACTGGGCCTAAGGGAGTCGGAAGCACAAGAATCACTGGACATGGTGTTGCAAGTGCAGCCTCCAGCCTGGCCCTGGTGCTGTTACAAGTGCTCGCTCCCTACACAGATGTGGTCACCCATGTCCTGTCACCTGGCAGTGGCTGATGTCCTGCCCCTCCCCCCATAGACTGAGTGTCAGCAGCCTGTCTCCTGGAGGGACCAGGACAGCAGGCAATGTTGAGCCCCCTGCGAGCTTGTAGAGGACTCATGACTGGGACTACTGGCCCACCCCAATCCCAGTCAGAGGTCTGCACAGGGCCAGGGAGGGACCTGGCATATTTTGAAGTTTTTCAGTGGATTCTGCTTCTATTTAGGTAGCTGTACAAAGCTGCTGATTGGATGTGAGAGTCGCAGACTTACTGAGGGGCAGAAGCTGTTTCCAGCCATACAGTCGTTGGGGAAACAGCTTGGCCACCGGCTCTCAGGAAAGCAGCACTGGCCGCATGACAAAGTACTGACATGGATGTGTGCCAATAAAGCTTTATTTATGACAACAAGCAATGGGCTTGGGTGGCCTGACTTTGCAGAGTCCTGGCGAAGGACTCTTGAAAATATTTAATGTGTGGATCACAGAGAGCAGATGCAGCCTGTCAGTCTTCAGTATTGACTGAAATACCAAGCATAATCCTGTTTAATTGGTTCAAGTATTCAACTAGACATGCGTGCCTCTAATTTTTGCTTTTATCTGAGCTGAAAAACAAAGCAGATAAATAAATTAAACACAAAACAATCGCAGCAACAAACTCCAAATTAAAAATATAAATTTGGGTCTAGGAAGAGAGTTCAGCGGGTAAGAGCTCTTGTTACACAAACAAGAAGACCTGAGTTTGACCCCTCAGCACGCGTGCACATAAAAAGCCAGGCATGGCTGTGCATGCCTTTGGACCCCTCACTGGGAGATACAGACAGGAGGACTCCTGCGGCTCCCTGATCAGCCAATCTAACCAAAAGAATGAGGAAGTCCATGTGCAGAGAGGGAACTAGCCAAGAGTGGTAGAGGAGGGCCTGCCATGCCTTCCTCTGGCCTTCACACGCGTGTGCACTGTGTGTGTGCAACATGCATTTGTTCAGTTGTTTGTTTGTTTCTTGGTTTGAAGTAGTAGATGATGGTGTTCTGCTGACATGAACTTTTGCCACCTGGTGAATCGGCTCCATCACCGGCTGCTGCGCTGTGCAGCAAACCACTCGTGCTGCAGGGCCTTTGGAAGCACAAAGCTCTGCCGCACGAACGAACGTGTCAAGACAGACATCTCAAGTGCACGCCAGGTGGTGGGCGCAGCCTTGCGGGGATGAGAAGAAACCCAGGCTTAGCAGGCACCAAGCCCACCCCGAAGGTGACTCCTAAGTGTTCAGAGTGTGTGTGCACGGGAGTGCTGTGTATAAGGGGTGTAGGTATCTGACTGTGTATTGTGGGCTCGTGTATCTGTGGGTATCTGAATGTGCATGAATGTATCAGTACACGTGTGTATGTATGCTGAATGAAGTGTGTGTGCACACATATAAGCATTCACACATGCATCTGAAATACACACACAGTTATGCACTCCTGTGCATTCATACACATACACCATAGCTCTTGCATTTCAGAAAACTGAGACACCAGGAGATTGTGTGACTTGCTCCAATACCATAGCCTGGGGGAGCAGGAGCTGGATGAGAGCCAGAGGGCACAGGAAGTCACTCCTCAGCCCAGCCTCGTCTGAAAGAGGGATTGCCTATGTCTCTTTCCATTAGGGAGCTGAGCTTGCAGAGGGAGCAGAGAATCAATAGGAAGGGGAGTACGGACACTGTGGTGCACAAGTACCCTCCACCCCACGCTCTGCACTTCAGTCCTCTTGCCATCCCTGCCAGGAACTTCCAGAAAAGCTGCTCCCGAGACCATCACGCTCCAAATAAAATAGTGATGGTCCCTGGGAGCTCCAGTGTCCTGGGAGATGCACACTCTCCTCAGCCAGCCAACTCCTCCCATTGACAGTGATGCCGCAGGTCTCCAGGGCTCTGTGATGGGGGCAGAGGCACCCCAGCTGCACACAGGAGAAAAGAGGTGCCCCTGCAGGCTCTTGGCTGTGCTGTTCCTGGGATGGGGCCTGTGAGAGCTGCCATCCCCTCTTCTGTCTGGGTGACACAAAACGTTGTGCTCTGACAGGAACTAGGGAGAGGTCGCCCTGAGCAACAGGACCACTCGGGAAAGGCAGCCTGGTGGCTCAATCCCTGTACCCACCCAGGCGCTCCCCTAAAAGACAGTCCTCATAAATAAGAGAGCTGGTGTTGGTCTCCAGGCTGTTTTTATTATTGGTTTAATTTCTCTTCCCTGATATAGTTCTCAATATTTTATGACCTGCAGCCTAGTGATTTGGTTATGACAACTCCCCGGGCTTGCTGCACCCTGACAGAAACACCTAAGTGTAAGGAGAGCCCTCCTCTGCTTCCCTGGGCTGTAGGAGCCCCCTGCTGGGTGTGTGATGCAGGCTGAAGTGATATAAGGGATATGAAGGTTGAGTAGGCACATCTAGAAGGGTTCCAGAGTCTTGTGTCCTGGACAAAGAAATTTGACAGAGAGACATGTGGATAGACATGTTCAGAAGCGGGGACAGTTTATTAGAAAACTAAATTTTTCTGGGGCTGACAATGTCGCTCAGTTGGTAAAATGCTTGCCCAGAATGCACAAAGTCCTGGGTTCAACTCCTGGCACCACATAAAACTGGGTGTGATGGTGCATATCTGTAATCCCAGCCCTGGAGTGGTAGGGGCAGAAGGATCAGAAGTTTAAGGTTATCCTCAGCTATATAGAGAGTTCAAGTTGTAGGCCAACATGGACTGCATGAGACACTGTCTCCAAAACTAAAGACAAAGGAGACACTTCCAACGGAGGAAGGTTAGGACATGTAGAGGATTTGATGTCACATCGTGAGGGCTTTGGGCTCCTTTACAAAGAGCACAGACTTTCTGGGACAGGCTCCAGATGTTACGTGAAGTTCTACAGACAACTCCAGTCACTGCTGTCTTGTTAACATCTTCAGTCTCCACCCAGCTCATGCATTTTGCTGTTACATTGAGCCACAGGTCACACTTGTCACCTTCAGACCCTTTGCAGGGCTTCTGCACTGGGCCAGTGGCTCCAGGCACTTCCAGTCAGCCTCCACTGTGGCTGCAGCCTTTCCCCTCTCTCCACTCCCTTTCCCTCCCTCCCTTCCTCTCTCTCATTGGAAGGCCTTTCCTCTAGATCTTCCCTGCCTCACTCTGCACCCTATTCTCCTACCTTAAAAACAAATCCATAGAGAGTGAGCTCAGAACACAGCAGAGCAACAGACACTGCTCCTCCATGACCAGAGACCCTGGCATTCATCAAGGGGGGACTGAGAGTTCACAGGTGCAGGCCCCTCCCTTCTAGGCCCTGCCCACTTGCCTGCCCACCTAGGTAGGCCTCTCAGATAGAAGTCATAGGGAAGAAACACAAAAGGAAATACAAAGCCAGCAGTTAAATCCCAAAACAAGATCCCAGAGGCCCTGCCCCCAGTGAGCGTTCACACAAAACATGCCAGCAGCACAGAACTGGCAACTGCAGGCGAAGCCCTGCTTCAGGATTCACCAACCTTCTGACTGTGCTCAAATTCAGTGAAACAGGGAGCAAAGACTGGGACAATTCATAAAGAATTTTATAAAGTTGTTGAAAACATGATCATATAAATAAATCAATAGTTTATAAAGTAACAGTATAGCAATACTTTTGATTACGGCAGCACGGTATATATTTTGGTAGAATTGTTCCTATATGATTCAGGTGGATTTGTAGAAAATTAGAAAAGTCATATTGTTATTGGTGTTGAACTTTCTCAGCTCTGTTTTGCCTTAGCTTAGGGGTTAGAGTGACAAACACTCAGTGGTCACTAGACACCCAGCCCCCAAGCCAGTGGCTCCCAAGCTCTTCTCCTGTGACTTGCAGAAGGGTACATTATGAAAATGTTATTTTAGGAAAGTGAAGCTCTCAAGCTAGGAGTCTTACACAGGAAATCCTCCCAGCAACCTGGATCAGGTTTTCTCCTAGTTAGGTGTCCAGCTGGGTGAGCCTCATTGGCCACGTCCAAATGCGTATACAAGACCTTGATTGGTTGGTGAGTCAGGGAAGACAGCGTACAATCGGAAAGAGCCCAGGGGCAGGAAAAGAGTCTGGGAAGAATGAAGGAGGAAGAACCAGGAAGTTCTTGTTTGCCATCTTGGATCAGTCTGGAGTTGCCGCCTAGTCTCTCCAGGGCAGGTGGGCATCTGTGTTCTTTTAGGCCTGTGTCCCTAACTAACCACCTGCAAAAGAAGGCTGCCTTGGGCTGGGGAGATGGCTCAGTGGTTAAAGGTGCTTGCTTGCAAATCCTGGTGGCCCAGGTTCAATTTCCCAGTACCCACGTAAAACCACATGCACAAAGTGGTACATGTGTCTAGAGTTTGTTTGCAGTGGCAGAAGGACCTGGTGCACCCATTCTCTCTCTCTTTCTTTCTATTTCTCTCTGTCCTTACAAATAATCATAAAAAATATTTAACAAAAAAAGAACGCTGCTATGACAGGGGAGATCACGAGCACTAGGGGAGTAATGCCTGGTGTTGTCTGGCTAAATGCATATATTACGCCCACCAAACTGCCCTGTGAGCATTTTTCTTAAGGTGCATACCCATATATTAATTCTACTCTCACTTTTGGTTAAAGAAGCTTCTCTTTTTAGAAAGTGGTGACCACTGGGAAGACTCAGAAGGCACCATGGTGCTGAGTAGAGTGACAGAGGAGTGCTCAGCACTGAGACATCTCTATCATACTTTCCAAGGTTCAGGGTCCAATGCGGAAGAGGTGGTGGAAAGAATGCAAGAGCCAAAGAAAGAGGAGGACTCCTTACAATGTATTATTCCAGACACAAAATGGCCTCAATATCCATGACCTCACAGTGCCTCACACTACCTACACAAGACCATCATAATAGGAGTAAAAGATGATGGCATAAAAATCAAAGAGAGACTGATCAAGAGGAGGAGGGGTCATGATGGAGGGTGCATTTGTGAGGAGGGAAGTGGGAGAGGAGAGGAAATTACCATGGTTTATTGTCTATAATTATGGATGCTATCAATAGAACAGTTTTTAAAATAAAAGGAAGCTGCCTTATTCCTAATTTTATCAATGTGAAAGTGGGATGAAAACAGTAATAGAGCGGTAAACACAAATGGCCATGTCCTAATCCCCAGAGCCCATGAATGTGTCTGTTTATGTGGCTAAAGAGACTCTGTAGATATAATTGAGGGTCTTGAGATGAGAGATCAATCTGGATGACCTGGGTACACCCAAAGTCCTTCTACAGGTCCTTGTAAGAGGAAGATAAGGCCAGAGCCATGCCTGAGGCCCTAGGTTCCATTCTCAGCACCAGAAAGAGTATTAGAAGGAGAGAAGAAAGGAAATAAATAAAAGAGACAGAGTCAAAAAGATGAAATGCAATGACTTACTGTCCAGACCTTGAGCTGTGTGGTGGTTTGATTCCGGTGTCCCCCATAAACTCAGGTGTTCTGAATGCGAGGTTCTCCGCTGATGCAGATTTGGGAATTGGAGCCTCCTGGAGGCAGTGTATTGTTGGGGGAGGGCTTATGGGTGTTATAGCCAGTGTCCCCTTGTCAGTGTTGGGCACACTCTCCTGTTCTTGTTGTCCACCTTATGTTGGCCACAGGGTGATGTCCACCCTCTGCTCATGCCATCGTTTTCTCTGCCGTCATGGAGCTTCCCCCTCGAGCCTGTAAGACAAATAAACCTTTTTTCCCTACAAGCTTCTCTTGGTCAGGTGTTCTCTGCCAGCAATGTGAACCTGACTGCGACAAGCAGTTCCCAAGGCCATGTGCTGAAGGCTTGGTCCTCAACCTGTGGCACTATTTGGAGTTGGTGAAACCTTTAGGTTGTGGAGCCTTGCTGGAGGAAATGGACCACTGAATGTGGACCTTGAGGTGTTATGCCTGACCCCACTTCCTATTCATTCTCTGCTTCTTGTTTCTGGCTGCAATGTGACCAGTCAGCCCCTCCCCCCACTCCTCCTGCCTCGTCTTCTTACCACAATGGAAGGTCTGCGCTCCAAACTGCAAGCCAGTATGAAGCCCTTCCTTCCGCAACCTGCTCTCTGTTGAGCATTTGGTAAGTGATAAATAAAGTAATACGAGGAGCCAGAGCCATGGTTGGCCCATGGGGCAGGAGGAGATCTTGTCACTCAGGAGAGATGCCCAGGGCAGCGGGCTCTGGGGCTGGGGGATAAATAGGCCTGCAGTACCCACAATTACCTTGCCAAAACACAGAAGCAGCCTTGGCCAAGGTTGGGAGAACCAGAGGCACAAGGAGCGGAGGGCAGACTTTGGAAAGCTCTGAAGAGGAGGCTGAGCACTGCAGAGAGTCAAAAGGGCCTCTGCGCTGAACCCTTCCCCATGCAGGGTATTAAGGCTTTCATAGAAGGAGGCCCTCCATCCCTCAAGTCTTTAAGCAGAAATAAAGGAAGCTTAATTACTTCTTAAAAATTCATTTAATGCTTTTATATTTAAATATTAACCAGGCAGGAAGCAGACCATTGAGATTAAGCTGAAGCCATACACCAGCAGTGTGGAAATGTCAGAGTGAAGAAAGGTGGAGAGGGAAGGTCACCTTGGCCAGGGGTTCCTCCTCTCCAGCTGGCCTCTGCTCCCATGGCTCTCAGTGTTTGAGGCTTCTATAGCAAGATATGGAAAAATGTTGGAAGCAATGCCAAATTCTGGATCATGCTTGCATAGGGAACAGGCCAGCAAAGGCCAGCCCAGGAAGAGCATGGTCCCCGTAGGGCCACAGCACCCTAGCTGTCTGAGCGCTCCGGGAGCCATGCTGAGCACCAAGCAGTGAGGGAGGGGAGTCCCCTCGCTGAGCACAGAGCATGAAGGAGAGGCATCTCCTCTGTGCACATGTCTGGATCTGTTATCACTGATCATGCGCACTGTGCAGTTGCTCAGGCAGAAGGCAGAGAGGAGGCAGACATAAAGCCCACCCAAGACACGTTGGACAGAGGTGCGGAGCGCAGCCGACTTGTGACCACGTGAGCCCATGCCTCGCTGCACCCTGAGGACACCACCGTGCAACGGACACAGAAGCAGCTTTTGCCGAGCACTGACTCCATCCTTGGACCCATGAGGAAACTAAAGGCAGGGTGAAGGTCTGGCATCTCTGCCTTCATTTTGTGTCTGTCTTCTTTACTTTGGGTCACACTCCTGCCTAACTCATATAGATATGCCAGTCACTCAAGGAGTGCAAGTCTAAACACAGGTGGCACCCATCTCCCTCCTGCGAGATTGAAGGCACAAAGGTTAGGCTAACTGAGGCATCTTATTACATCAACTTTTACAATGTCCTGTCCCAGTTGTCCTAAATCTGTAGCCACCCTGGTTTCCAGGAACACCGGAGCCTGGCAGAGCACCCCACAATGAGGTCACTCCCAAGCAGGAGCATCCATCACGTGGGAACTGAATTGTCCCCTCAAGTGATAAAGACTGCTCCAAACCACCTTGCAGAATGAGGATTGAGATTAACCAAAACTGCTTAGCCATGCACACCTCTCGCCCTCTGCCCCATTCTCCCCTACCTAAAGCTCATCTCAGTGCTCCGAAGACAGACTTGAAGGTCACAGGGCACCTTTGTCTGCTCCCCTTCCCAATGTGCACTTTGATTACCCATGGGGCAGGTGGCTGAGCCCAGTCTGTTGAGCCTCCCTGAACCAGAGTTTTTGCATTGAAACTCTGGAAACAACCTGCAGGACATCCAAGGCTGAGTGCTCCGGCTTCCTTCTGAAACCAGCAAGGGCTGCATTCAGAACGCACAGTGAGGAAGAGCAAGGTTCTCCACTCATGGAAGCTGTGGTCGGGCTGGAGGGCTCCGAGGCCGCGTTTGCATCACCCAGTGCACACACATTCATCAACAGCCCCTGAGCTCCTGCTATGGGCTAAATGCTGAGAAACCAGGCTGGCCAAGATGCTGTTCCTCCCTGGAGTAGCTCGGCCTGGGAGGAGCAGGCCAGTCATAGTAGCACATAGAGGGCCTGGAGCAGGGAGGTAGGGGCAACTTGAACTTCTTTTCACAGGAGGCCTGACTACAGCTCTCTCCCTCTCTGCACAGTAAAACTAACATTCCTTAGTGACAATCCCAATTCAAAGGGCTTAATGCCCCAAACAGCTCCTGCCCCATTCCAGGTGTGGTAGTTTGAATAGATGGCCCCCAATATATTCAGTGTTTTATTAGTTTGTAGTTTGGATCTGCAGCCACCTGGCTGGAGGCAGTGTCACTGGGCGGATCTTAAGGTGTGGTGGTGGGTTTGAGATTCCATTGTAAAGATATGCAGGGTGTGCCTAGCTGGAGTTCCTGAAGTGTGCTGTGCTGTGTGGCTTTTGGCTTTTCTCTCTCTGTTGGGTCCTGTGAAAGCAGGCCAGCTTCTTCTGCCATTATGGAACTTGCCCTGGATCTGTAAGCTTCAATAAATATCCTTTCCTCCATAACGGTGCCTGGTCTGGAAGTTCATCTCAGCGAATCTGAAGCAGTCTGCGACACCAGGTAAGAAGAGCGTCTCATGTCAGGAATAGACACCTCTACCCACGTGAGACTGGAGCGGCCTCACTGACTCATTTTCTTCATTGACTCTTTTGTTGGGCCCAGAGTGTATTTATCATAAGTGAACAGAGGATGAAATTTTACAAACTGGATACATCAATGCATCAAGACACAGAGCGTGGCCCTTCTAGCCCCTCACTTGCTGCCCGTGCCCAGCCCTAGGGTTCTATCAGCGTGGTGCTCACCTTTACACTCATTGGTTTTCATGTTTTCTTTCTTTTTGTTTTTGATGCATATGTGGTCTGTTTGCATGTGTTGCAAATGTCCACGGTGGGGGTGGACAGGTGGGTGTGGAGGTCAGAGGACAACCCTAGGCATCACCCTCAGGTACACTGTCCACATCCTTTGAGGCAGGGTCTTCCAGTGGCTGCAGCTCTCCAAGTAGACGGGGCTATGGCCGGAGCCCCGGGCTCACTGCCTCCACGTCTGCAAAGCCCCAGACTCACCTGCCTCCACATCTGCAGAGTGGAGGCCGCAGGTGCGCACCATCGCGCCCAGCTCATTTCACATGGGCTCTGTGGGTGGAGCCCGGGTCTTCATGCTACAAGACAAGCACTTTACAGACAGCCATCCTCCCAGCCCATGTGTTTTCTTTATTTTAATTGAGAAATGATAACTGTATGTTTATAAGGAGAATGAAATAAAAGAGAAACATCAAGAATTTTTCTAGGGGCTGGAGAGATGGCTTAGTGGTTAAAGCACTTGCCTGTGAAGCCTAAGGACCCAGGTTCAATTTGCCAGGTCCCACATAAGCCAGATGCACAATGTGGTGCATACATCTGGAGTTTGTTTAAAAAAATTTTTTCTATACAGAGCCATGGCCATCGAGGAAGCAGGACACACGTGCACGCTGGCTGTACCTGTATCACAGGCGTGTGGACTTCAGGAGGCTGTGCTGGCCCAGAGGTCCACAGGCATCAAGAGGCCTGGAGGCTCCTGGTTTATGGGTACTGCTCCTCAGAGCTCGCCTTATTTTCTGTCTCCTCCATCAGTCATGTGATCCTCCACTCTCAACATCAGTCCTGTGACCCTCCACTCTCAACATCATCAGTCCTGTGACCCTCCACTCTCAACATCAGTCGTGCGACCCTCCACTCTCAACATCAGTCGTGCGACGCTCCACTCTCAACATCAGTCGTGCGACCCTCCACTCTCAACATCAGTCCTGTGACCCTCCACTCTCAACATCAGTCGTGCGACCCTCCACTCTCAACATCAGTCCTGTGACCCTCCACTCTCAACATCAGTCCTGTGACCCTCCACTCTCAACATCAGTCCTGTGACCCTCCACTCTCAACATCAGTCGTGCGACCCTCCACTCTCAACATCAGTCCTGTGACCCTCCACTCTCAACATCAGCCCTGTGACCCTCCACTCTCAACATCAGTCCTGTGACCCCCTCCACATCTCAACATCAGTCCTGTGACCCTCCACTCTCAACATCAGTCCTGTGACCCTCCACTCTCAACATCAGTCCTGTGACCCTCCACTCTCAACATCAGTCCTGTGACCCTCCACTCTCAACATCAGTCCTGTGACCCTCCACTCTCAACATCAGTCCTGTGACCCTCCACTCTCAACATCAGTCCTGTGACCCTCCACTCTCAACATCAGTCCTGTGACCCTCCACTCTCAACATCAGTCCTGTGACCCTCCACTCTCAACATCAGCCCTGTGACCCTCCACTCTCAACATCAGCCCTGTGACCCTCCACTCTCAACATCAACATCCACTCTCAACATCTCCTGACCCTCCACTCTCAACATCAGTCCTGTGACCCTCCACTCTCAACATCAGTCGTGTGACCCTCCACTCTCAACATCAGTCCTGTGACCCTCCACTCTCAACATCAGCCCTGTGACCCTCCACTCTCAACATCAGTCCTGTGACCCTCCACTCTCAACATCAGTCCTGTGACCCTCCACTCTCAACATCAGTCCTGTGACCCTCCACTCTCAACATCAGTCCTGTGACCCTCCACTCTCAACATCAGTCGTGTGACCCTCCACTCTCAGCATCAGCCCTGTGACCCTCCACTCTCAACATCAGTCCTGTGACCCTCCACTCTCAACATCAGTCGTGTGACCCTCCACTCTCAACATCAGCCCTGTGACCCTCCACTCTCAACATCAGCCCTGTGACCCTCCACTCTCAGCATCAGCCCTGTGACCCTCTCAACATCTCAGCCTCCACTCCAACATCAGTCCTGTGACCCTCCTCTCTCAACATCAGTCCTGTGACCCTCCACTCTCAACATCAGTCCTGTGACCCTCCACTCTCAACATCAGTCCTGTGACCCTCCACTCTCAACATCAGTCCTGTGACCCTCCACTCTCAACATCAGTCGTGCGACCCTCCACTCTCAACATCAGTCCTGTGACCCTCCACTCTCAACATCAGTCCTGTGACCCTCCACTCTCAACATCAGTCATGCGACCCTCCACTCTCAACATCAGTCCTGTGACCCTCCACTCTCAACATCAGTCATGTGACCCTCCACTCTTCAACATCAGTCCTGTGACCCTCCACTCTCAACATCAGTCATGTGACCCTCCACTCTCAACATCAGTCATGTGACCCTCCACTCTCAACATCAGTCCTGTGACCCTCCACTCTCAGCATCAGTCCTGACCCTCCACTCTGACATCCTCCTGTGACCCTCCTCAGCATCAGTCCTGTGACCCTCCACTCTCAACATCAGTCCTGTGACCCTCCACTCTCAACATCAGTCCTGTGACCCTCCACTCTCAACATCAGTCATGTGACCCTCCACTCTCAACATCAGTCCTGTGACCCTCCACTCTCAACATCAGTCCTGTGACCCTCCACTCTCAACATCAGTCCTGTGACCCTCCACTCTCAACATCAGTCCTGTGACCCTCCACTCTCAACATCAACCCTCCATCACATCAGTCCTGTGACTCTCAACATCAGTCCTCCAATCTCAACATCAGTCCTGTGACCCTCCACTCTCAACATCAGTCATGTGACCCTCCACTCTCAACATCAGTCATGTGACCCTCCACTCTCAACATCAGTCCTGTGACCCTCCACTCTCAACATCAGTCGTGCGACCCTCCACTCTCAACATCAGTCCTGTTACCCTCCACTCTCAACATCAGTCCTGTGACCCTCCACTCTCAACATCAGTCGTGTGACCCTCCACTCTCAACATCAGTCGTGTGATCCTCCACTCTCAGCATCAGTCCTGTGACCCTCCACTCTCAGCATCAGTCCTGTGACCCTCCACTCTCAGCATCAGTCATGTGACCCTCCACTCTCAACATCAGTCATGTGACCCTCCACTCTCAACATCAGTCGTGCGACCCTCCACTCTCAACATCAGTCCTGTGACCCTCCACTCTCAACATCAGTCGTGTGACCCTCCACTCTCAACATTCTCCATAAGTCAGATTCTTAGTTTCAGCATCAGCCAACATCAACATCGTGAGCCAGGACGGGCTCCACTGCCCTCCCTATGCTGGATGCCAACACAGAGCTCTCTCCACCTATGCCTCAATGAGTTTCTCAAGGTCCAGAACGAAGTTCTTTCACCTTCACAGTTTCTGAACTTAAAACTGATCCACAGGCATGAGGGGAAGCTTTGATCTGTGTCAACATTCTAGAAACTTTCACCCAGACTAATTAGCACCGCCATCAACTCTCCAATTCATCTTGGTTGTGTGGTAAAATGATTAAAAATCCATTCTTTCAGCAAATCTGAAATGTACAGCCCCTTGTTAGCAAGGATCCAGCAGTGGACTGCAGCTCTGCCTCTGATCACATCCACCTTGCCCCACCCAGCCAGTCGCAGCGCTTGTAAGACCATCAGCACCTGGGGACAGGATGGTAAAGGGACCAAGCCAGGCACACAGAGCCAGTCTGGGCAATCACACATACATGTGAATCTGAAGTTGATCTCACGGGAATTGTTTTGTTTTCTTTTTAACAGTTGTATTGAGACATAATTCAACACCATAAATTCACTTGAAAGTAACTATTCGTGGTTGTCAGTGTCCACACTGATGAAGCCATCACACCTACCTACTTTTATACCCATCTCACCCACCAGAAACCTGAACCCACCATCATCACTCCCAGCTGCTCACACCTGGTGGCCTCTAATTTGCATTCTGCATCTGTGATTCGCCTATTCTGGACATTTCCATAAATAGCACCTCCTTGTCTCAGTCCAGACCCTAGGGTAACTCATTCTGTCTCCCACTCACAAGCAGGACATGTGCTGCGTGCCTTTCACAGGGGCCCCTCTCTGGTGGGGCAGCCTCCTCCCTATGCCAAGTGGTCTCATCCAGGAAGGTGATGGGCATCACCCAGAGCCTTTCTGTGTCTACTGAGATGGCCGTGTGGTCCTGTGCTTCATTTTGTCGGTGATGTGTGTCACTGGCTGCCACGTGCTGATGCAGGTGTCTCTGGTTAGATCCCACTTGGCAATGTAACCTTCGGGCACATCCACAGGTGCCTCTTGCAGCTGTCCTGCTGATATTAGGGACATTGGCTTGTGGGGTCCTTGCTTGGGAACCCTTGTCAGTTTTGGCATAATGACAATCCTGACATGACAGGATGCAGTGGGGCGGGCTCTCCCCCTTGTTTACTTTAGGGAATACACTGTGGAGGACTCAGCATTTCTCAAGTATTTGGTTAAACATGCTAGCGAATCCAGCTTTCCTTCTGGAAAGATTTTAAATATTTTCATTTATGAGAGATAGATAGATAGATGATAGATAGATAGATAGATAGATAGATAGATAGATAGATAGATAGATAATATAGGTGTGCCAGGGCCTCTTGCTGCTGGAAACAAACTCCAAACACATGAGCCAGGCTTTGTGTGAGTCCTGGGGAATTGAACCCAGGCTGTCAGACTTTGCAAGCAAGTGCCTTTAAGAGTCACCTCCCAGCCCTGGGAAGATTTTATCTTATCAGTCCACTTACTGTCTATTCCAATTTTCTATTTTTCTTGAATTCTTTTCAATAGTTTGTGTCATCCTGGGAACTTTCTGATGTGATCCAGTTTGTAATTCACTGACATAATTGTTCATTGTGTAACATCACCCTTTATACATCTATAAATTTGTTTTTCACCCTTCCTCGTTCATTCCTGAGGTTAGTAAACTGAGTTTTTTTTCTTGATTCTGTCTAGGTAAAGGTGTTTTCCTTGCAAATAAGCAATCTGAATTATGCTGATTGTCTGTATTTTGTTTCTATTCCACATTTTAATCGTTGCGTCCTCGCACAGGCTGCCTTGGCTTTGCTTTTTCCTCCACTTTCCTAAGGTGCAAGGGCAGGTTATCGACTTGAGACCCTCCTTTACCTTTAATGTGAGTGCTGATAGCTATACATTTCCCTGTAAGCAGCTTTGGCCACATCCAGTAACTTTTTGTATATTTTGTTCTTATTTTCATTCATGTTGAAATATTTTCTAATTTTTTATTTATGAGCTGTTTAGGAGTATGTTAATTTTTGCATATTTATGTATTCCGCAAATCTCTCTCTCATATTGAGTCTAATTTTACCCCATATGGTCAGGAGATACTTGGCACACCCCACCTTTCTGAAGGCACTGAGGTCTCTTTATGGCCTGATCTGGAAAAAGTCCACATGTGTGAGAAGAGTGTTCATCCTGCAGCCATAGGCTAGACTTTTCTGGAATGTCTGTTAGGACATTCATCTACAGTGTGTGCTAAGTCTTCTATTTCCTTAGTTATCTCCTATCTAGTTTTCTGTCCATTATCAAAAATGAAATATTGAAAAAAAAAGAACTATTGAATTTCCCAACTACTAATGTGGAATTATCTATTTCTTCCTTTTGCTTTAAGCCCAGGGTGATCTCCTTCCAAAATTCCTGACTCAATCACATCTACAGAGACCTTTATTCTATGTAAGGCAGCATTCTCAACCATGGGGAGGAGCATACCTCTGGGGAGGACACATGTGTCAGGCACAGGACCATAAGCCTTCCAGCCAGACACTTCAGGGACCAATGGGGAGCCTGCTCCTGGCTCACTACTGCCTGCCTTGGCTCCACCCAGCAGGGCCTTTCTTTGAAAGGCCCCAGGAGGCCCACAGGAAAGTATTGCTCCTGTGTCCTTGGCCCAACCTCCCACCTGCAGCACTGCTCCAGGACAGTAAGCCTGCAAACTGAGGACCAGAGAATGAAAGACATGAGACCTCAGGGTATGATTTTCTCTTCTGCTGGGCCGCCTTGGCCCCAGATAAAGGCTGTGCTCTTCCCATGCCTCACTGGATGAAGGGCTGTGTCTGGCTTCCAGTCCTCATGTGGACCTGGAGATCAGCACTAAGCACGCTTCAGCTTCTTCAGCACTTTTTTCTTCTTTTTCTGGCCCTATGGCACCTATCCAAAGACACAGCACAGGGTAGAAGAGTCATTGAAGATGAAGGGTGGGGCTGGGGAGAAGATGGCTCTGTTGGTAAAGCACTTGCCAAGCACGCATGAACACCTGGGTTCAAGTATGCAGCACCCACCTAAATGCCAGGTGGGCATGAGAGCCTACCCATAATGCCAGCGCTGGGGAGGTGGGAACAGGTGGTCACAGGTCAAGCTGGTCTGGCTGAATCAGTGAGCTCTGGGTTTAAGTGAAAGGCCTCGTCTCAATCTACAAGGAGGAGAGCAATCAAAGATGACAACCCAACTTCAGTCTCTGGCCTCCACACAGCATGCACGTGCACACACACATATGCATACATGCAAACACAGATACTTGTACACAACACACATAACAACAACAACAAGATTCAGGGCTATCTGTGGGTCCTCGCCATTCCCAGGGGTCATTGGCCACCAACGTCCCGGGAGCAGGAGGAGTTGGGGGAGAGCAGGGTCCTGGAGCGGGTGAGTGCAACGGGCAATGAACCACCCGGGAGGCCGTCTGATGGATAGCGCGCTTTCATTTATTCAACAGGGGAGTGGGTTTATGAACACTTGAGAAAGGTTGAAAAGGCACATACAGACTGTAGAGTGATTGGATACAGAGGTTTATGGGTTGCTATCTAATTGGTTGGAAGGCAGAAGTCACGAGGGAGAAGCTGCAAGGGAGATAACAGAAGTGGCGGGAAAAGCTACGTGACTTCAGCCACATATTGGATGGCTACACCTGCAGGGAGACTGTTTATAAGGGTCTCTTGGGCAGCTGGCCACAAGGTCAGGAACTGTGGGGGAGGGGGGCAAAGCCTGACTATGGAATGGATAGATGCTTTTGGGATAGAGCGGGGAGGGCCCACCAGTTCTGCCCACTCTGGGCGAAGATGGAGCACACGATAACCTTGCCTAGGGCAGGGAGGTCAGTCACTGTCACCAGAGTGGGTTCTTGGCGATAAGGCCAGCTGCAACCCCCATATCGCAAGGTCCCCGGCCATGTCCAACAGCCCAGGCGAGATTCCTCGCAGTCCCAGCCCGCGTTTAGCAGTGCCCGGCAGCTCTATATCCCAGCACCCCTTTCTTCCATAGGCTCTTCCTCCCAATTCGGCAAAAACTGTCTCTCAGCAGGTTTCCAGCCCGTGGATCAGACCTCCCGAATGGGGTGAGTGGGTCCTTCATCCACTATTCCCACTTCCCAGTTCTTCCCCCTTTCTTCCCTTGCATCTGCAGACAACCATGGGAAATGGCCAAAAATTCCCTCCCTCTCATTCTGATGGTTTCTATTCCAGTTTCCATAGAAACAGCCATGGGAATGTGGGTAAGGAAAGAAGCAGGATCCTTTAAAATAATGATGGCTGGAAAACTTTTATATGCCTGTACTTCAGCTACCTGGCCGTTTCCATGGAAATGCAAGCCAACAACAGAGGCAAATGGGGCCAAGGCTGGACTTCCCAACCACTAGCACTGTGGAGAAGCCTTCCCTGTGGAGTGTATTTTGGAGGCTGTCAGTGGATTCCTCAGAGCCCAACCCCAAGAATGTTCCCGCTAGTTCACAGGGATACCCTCCCATAGTGCGGGCCGCAGCTGCTTTCTGTTCTCAGGGTCAGTCCCCAGGTGTCGCTCTCATCACCCAGAACTCACACTGGGGCACTGGAGGTCCGAGAACCAAGTGCTCGCAGAGGCAGCTTGCTGGCAGGTTGTGGGCTCCATCCCAGCAGCATCACAATTACACCCGCCACCCTCCTGTTCTGGAAGCCACCACTGCTGAGTCTGCTTGAAGAACACATGAAGCCAGGCTGGCATCTATCTACTAGGCAGCCCAGTTCAGGGGAGCCAAGGAGGGGCTTCCAGAAACAGACTTGCTTTGTGTCCACTGAGAGGGACATGACCCTGTACATGCTCCACCAGGTGTAGGCTCAGGAAACAAGCTGAAAGGGACAGACACAAAACACTGCCTCACAGCGGAACCAGCCATGGAACCCTGGGAGTGTGTGTCTGGTTCCCAGCCAGGTGAGATGGCTCTGTAGGGACACCCTGCAAAGCAGCCCAGCGTGGTCACATGCCATCCAGCCATAGACTGTCCACTTAGCAGCTGGTGCCACAGCCTAGCTCCAGAGACCCTGCCTTGGTCAGGAAGGAAAGCGTCTCCCAGTCTTCCTAGCTCTCCTTCCCTTATGCAGTAGCCAGGCTATCTGCTGGACTCTTCTGCTTTCCTTTCAACAATGTCCATGCTTCACAAGGTAGACATTCTGCTTCAAAGCCACTCACCATGTGTGATGGCTCACTCAAATTCCCATCACAACTGGTGAGATCCAAGAGTCACTGGCACATGTGACATGTTCCTACTGGCACTCATAGAGTGCAAATCCCTATCTGGCCTTTTCTATGTGCCACCTCACAGTGAATGCACACACTCCTCTTGCACCCACAGCTTCCCAGACAGCCTGGGCTTGTCTCATTGCACAGACACCCAGCCTGCCACTTGGGAGATAGAAAAGAGCCCGTGCTCCATAGGGCCCTTCTGAAGGCAGAGCAGGGATGAGCAGGGATGAGCCTCATTAAAATATCAAGTCAGGGCTGGGGTGGGGTAGGGGCTCAGCAGGAAGAGCACTTGCTGTGTGCACACAAAGAGCTGATTTCAATCCCTAATGCCCACATGAAAAGCCAAGCCTGGCCACAAGCACGTGTAACCCAACAAAGATGGAAGTGGAAACGGGAGGATCACAGGGTCTCCCTGGTCAGCCAATGTCACTGGAAAATGGAGCTCTGGCTTCAGTAACAGACTCTGTCTCGGAGAAATACAGCAAAGGAGTAATAGAGGACACCTGATGTCCTCCTCTGACCTCCACACACGTGCACACAGTGCATGCACATCTGCACATACATGCGCATGTAGCACAAATCCACCCCTAAAGGAGAAGTCAAACCTGTACTGAGGCCTCATTCCAGCCCCCGTACCTGATTCTTCCGGGGAGCTCCACGCTCAGGGCAGTGACAGGGTGGATCAGCTGCTGAGGGAGTTTATCATTCCCGTAACTCAAAGCCCAGATGGCTGAGAGCCATCAAGACCCATGAAGGTTGGGCTTAATGAACACATCTGCTGCTGAATGCCATGTGCTGTCCCCAACTGCCTTTCAGCTCCGAAGGGTCAGGAAAAAGAAAGACACCCTCACTCAAAGACATGAAATATAAATGCAGATGTAGATGCAACTTTTAAGCTGATCTTTAAGGACAGATAAATGTCAATGAACAGCCAAGTTTATGAATCTCAGAGGAGAGTGGATCCTGACCAGCCTGTGCAGAAATGCTGGGGGCTATGTGGCCTTGCTCCTGCTCAGTCAGCACACATCTCCTCAGCACTGGAGCACGTGCTGAGGATAGAGGGTCCTTCAAGAGGTTTTGAGGAGGGGCTGGAGAGAGATGACTCAGCCATTAAGTTCCTTGCCTGAAAAACCTAACGACCCAGGTTCAAGTCCCTAGTACCAACATAAAGCCAGATGCACAAAGTGGTGCATGCATCTGGAGTTCATTTGCAATGGCTGGAAGCCCTGGTGTGTGCACTCTATCTCTCCCCCTGTTTGAAAACAAAATGTTTTAAGGCAACAGAAGGCAGAGCCCTTAAATGGTGGCAGGACTGGAGAAGCACTCAGCAGTCACTCTGCAGTGTCACGGCTGACAACAGAAGGGGCCTCACAGAAGACCTTAGAAGAAGTGACAAGAAGGCTGAGATCTGAAAAGCAGGAGTGCTGAACTGGCGAGATGCCTCCGCGAGTAAAGGGCTTGCTGTGCAAGCATAGGGACCCGAGTTTGAATCCCCAGCACCCATGTAAAAATCAAGCTAGCACACACCTGAACCCCAGAACTGGGAATGTGGACACAGAAGGATCCCTGGGGCTTGCTAGCTAGTCTAGCCAAACTGATAAGTTCCAGGTTCAACGTCTCAAAAGATAACATTGTCGGGCGTGGTGGCGCACGTCTTTAATCCCAGCACTTGGGAGGCAGAGGTAGGAGGATTGCCATGAGTTCAAGGCCACCCTGAGACTACAATGAATTCCAGTCAGCCTAGGCTAGAGTGGAGCCCTAGCTCAAAACAAACAAAAAAAGATAAGGTGGGGAGTGATTGAGAAAGGTACCTGACATGGACCTCTGACCCACACATACACACACATTAAAGAACATGCACACGTAGACATGTACACCACATGCACATACACAAAGAGAAAGAGAAAAGAGAAAAAGACAGGCGTGCTTAGCCCAGGAAGGAAGGACTTGCCTCCTACAGGCAGACCATAGTCCCAGTGAGACTGGTGAGACCAGCACCAGGCACCCTGAGGAGACAGCAGGCTGGACTAGAGTTAAGATGTGGCCATGTGACTGCCCCATTGGCCAGATCACAGAGGGAACCTGGGGTGGGGACAGCAAGATTCCTGTGTCAGGTTACTCTAGAGCAATATGAAGAGAACAGATTTCAGGGACGTGTCACTTCTTCCTCTGCACTGATTCCAGCTCAGCCTTCCCTCCCCACCACAGCTGCAGCAAAGACAAGGAGGCCAGCCTTTCTCTGGCAGCCTGAACCCCAATCCCGTCACCCAGGATGGCAGGCACCTAGTTGAGGTCATGAGAGTGAAGTGTCCTTGTTGCCCCCAATGAGGGGCACTGCAGGAGGAACGAAAAGAGAAGCAGCCCCTGTCTCCTCAGCTCCTTGCACCTGTGTTACTATGTGCAGAAGGATGTGGCCCCTGCCTTCCCACTGTCTGACCTCAAAGCTTTCTAACCTCTGAACTTAGACCTGAAGGCTGGTGGGGTGAGAGGGGGAAATGAGATCAGAAAAGCCTACACCACTCTGGGCCTCACTCACTGTGCCTCCTTGGAGGGGTCAGCCCTTAGGAGGCACCTCAGGAGCTGACTCCCACAGGAAAAACTTCCGCTCTGCAGGAGGGAAGGGAGGATGGGTGTTTAATGACCATCCTCCCTGGAACTGAAAGGAGAGGCTTGCAGGTGGCGGTCAGAGGAGGGAAGGAGGCTCCAGGCACACTGGGGAAGCCGTGACACATTCTGACACATGGATCCATTGAAAGGGAGTCAGGAAGCCCTTTTAGGCAGTTAGGGTGACCTCCGCAAGTGAAAAGGCAGGGTGGTCTGTACTTGCTAGAAGTCAAAGGATGATCTGGATTCTTACGTCTTCCTAGCTAGATCTGCTTTTCCACAAACAACCTGGGTCCCTCCTCGGAGGTAGCACTTTCCTAGGGTTTAAACATTGTGGTTGGTCAAGCTCAGCCCACAGAACTTGCTGTCAGGGCTAGCCTTTTCCTGAGACAGCCCCTAGCCCTAACCAGCCAGCTGCTGCTCTGACTCACCTGAGTTGGAAGGTAGGGCTCACCACCATAAGGAAGGGGAGGGCGAACTCTATGTGCTGTCTGACCTCTCCTGAACTTCCAGCTGCTGGTCAGCTGGGCTGAGCCCTTCCTCTCCACAGGGTCTCTTTATCCCATCTAGCTCCCCATTTGGCAGGAGCTCCTAGAACTTTCTTTTCTTTCCAGTTTTTCCAGGCCCTCCATGCGGGATTTCTAGCCACATGGGTGCCTTTCCTTGGCTCTGTACTTCCCTCGATAAATGTAATAATTTAATAATTATTCTTCTCAGTCTTTTTTATTCAATTATTTGATTAAAAAGTAGACGTGGTCCTAGGGCTTACAGTTCAAGGACTTTCCTGAACCCCTAGTACCCTATTACCCCATCTCTCAAAGGAGCCCAAGTCACAGCCTCTTTAAGTGGTCTTCATGTGACAGAACTGTGAGTCTTTCAGTACTTTATTTATGATTATGTAGATTGAGACTCATGCAGGGGCAATCAGGGAGGCCAGCCATGAGCAGACCCAGGAGAGCAAGCACCCAGCCCTGCCAAAAAGATGGGGCCTCAGAGTCACCATGATAAACGGCCCTGAGATTGGATTCTTCCTCTGAGCCCAGGCCGACTGGAGGGACCCCTGGAGCAGGTGTGGCCGAGCCGGAACTCGAAAGTAGATCTCGCTGGCGCTGCTATAGCAACACATTCCAGGCTGGTAAGATTTTTCTCTCCCACTCTGGCATGGATGCCAGGGTGGAAAGGGACACCTTTTAATACTGTCTGTTGCAGTCAGGTTCACATTGCTGGCAGAAATCACCTGACCAAGAGCAGCTTGTGGGGGAAAAAGCATTTTGGCTTACAGAGTCGAGGGGAAGCTCCATGATGGCAGGAGAAAATGATGGCATGAGCAGAGGGTGGACATCACCCTCTGGTCAACATAAAGTGGACAACAGTAACACTGGTAAGGTAACACTGGCTATAACACCCATAAGCCCGCCCCAACAATACACGGCCTCCAGGAGGCTTTAATTTCCAAATCTCCATCAGCTGAGAAGACCAGCATTCAGAACACCTAAGTTTGGGGACACCTGAATCAAACCACCACACTGTCTTTACTTCCAATCTTTTGGAAGCACATTTTAAAAATCCCTTTTCATGGTTTTTTTTTTTTGTTTGTTTTTTAATCTAAGATCCATGTTTACATGGGCTCCTGGACCACAGGGTGTATCTCCCTTCTCGTCCCCCCACTTACCTTCCCGAGCCCTCAGCCCTTCCCCACATCCCTGTGGTATCTGAATAAAACGTTGCATTTTGAAAATCATTTTCTTAGTCTGGAGTTGCCAACTCTTTGGTTAATTTGCAGATATGAATTCTTGGTTTGGGGTTCCAGGAGTACCCCAGAACCCCATATTTATCTGTTACACAGGACAGATTGTTTGCAGGGCTGTATAACACACTCATGATCACACACACACACACAGTTACCACCTCCACTGAGAGCGAGGATATGATTAGTGAGCACACATACTCAGAACAAAAGTGACCTTGACGCCCATGGACTTCCTGAGGACACTGCAGGGGACGAAGATCCTCTTTCAGACCCTGAAATATTAATGACGGTTCTGAAGAAACCTTCCCCTTCCTCAGGGACAGGTGATCGTCCATCTGCTCGGCTTCCGAGGCTGCCAGGGCGGGGCTCTCCTGCCAGGGCTCTGAGAGCTCCTGTAAGCCGGCTTCTCGGGTGCAGCCCCAGAACCCATGCACCCTCTGAGCACCCTCCAGGGTGTGAGACACTGTGCCCCACCTGACACGTGTCAGAAAGGGAACACGTGGAGCTGAGGCTGGTGGGGGTAGAGACACACAGAGTGGTGGGCTGGCAGATCAGAGGATGGGGAGGTGAAGTGGCAGCAAGGTCCACCAGACAGACAGACAGACAGACAGCCCCATCCTGGGAACCTTGGGGAAGGCAACAAAGCCAGCTTCAAAGCAAATGGCAGCAGCTGACATTTGAGGGCATGCAGTGGAACTCCCTACCTTGAGTTCGCTCATCCAAAGACAGAGTGTGGGGTTCACCTTCTCTGGGGCACACAGCAAGAGGGGGACCAGGATGGAGAGTCAGTCCCCTCAATAAAGCCATGTGCCTGGACGAGACAGGGGCTCTGCTAAGGTGACCAGGTAGGTGGCTGGGCTGGCCTTCCTCTTACCAGCCTCCCTGGGCGCGGAACCAGGGAAGCCTTTAGACAGCTTTCCGTGTTGACGACTAGCACCTCTGTCCTTGCCAAAACACCCCTCTTCCCTGGAGTCCAGGGATCCAGGTAGAAGCTCCTGCCCCCGTCTCTATGGAGGGGTCACTCCCCTCCAAACAGGAGACCACCTGTGTCCCTCTCCCCACTGCAGGCTGATGAGAAGGCAGAGTGGCAGAGGCCTGGGTCACTGTGACACTCCCGCCCTGGCAGTGCTTGCTGTACCCAGTCTGGGCTCAGCAAGCGCTGAGTGTTTGAGTGATCGTTTTCAGGAACCGGTGTGGCGTGTGCCCCTGCAGAACAAAGCTTCTGCGACACCTGGAGAAGCAGAGAGCCCCCACTGACCAGCCGGCAAGAAAGACAGGACCACTATCACCTGATGTTCCTGCTGCAGCTTCCCACTGAGCCGGTGGTGTTCAACCTAGAAGGGTCCTGGATGCCTGTAGCGATCCTCCCGACCAGCAGGAAAGGAACGGCCACAAACAAAGATCCTTCTTGTATCACACTTTATTGGAGAGCCCTTGGTTAACAGGAAAGCTGATGGCGAAGGGCCCCGAGCACTGCCTTGCTGTAACTTTTATGCTGTTCAAGCCTATGTGCACACAAGTGATTGGCTGCAGGATTGACGCCACAAGCATATGCCTCGGGATAGGCTGAGAACAAGCTCGTCATGACCATGCGCAGATTGTACAACTAGTAGCGCCAGAACTCATGCCAAATATGGAGTTGATTACCACATGGCAGGCAGGAAGCCAGCGCCATCTTGTAATGGCGACTGTTAACGGCTCCCTACATTTTCCCCTTTTCTATTTCTTAGCGACAGGCAAGAGCAGAGGTCTGATCTCTGAACAGAAAGAGGACCTTACGATAGCTCCAGACCTGGTGGCCAGCCAAACCCGGTGTCATCCCGGTCCAGTACCTTTTCTCAGAGATGGGATTTTGGTATTAACCCATATGCAATCAAACATGCTCTTCGTGAGGCTAATAAAGGCTCACCTCACGTGCAGTACTTTGTCTCGCATCCTGTGTCAACTAAAGCCCACCCTACTTTCTTGCCCTCCTTGTGCAATGGGTATAAAACCCTAAGGGTGCAAGGGCCAAAGAAAATCAGGGCTTTTTAAGGGCTGCCAGCCAGACCTGAGGGGAAGAGCCATTCTCCAATGCAGCAAGAGCCTGGGAAATAATGACCTTGTCTCTTCTAGCTTGAGTATGTAACCTGCAAACCAACCACATGCATAACACTAGGCCTCTAATAACACAAGCAGCAAACATCCCCATCCCCACCCACTCTTTAAAGTAGGAAAAAGCAGAAGAGATCCAGGTAGATAACCCTTCCGTCAGGGTCAAATCGAGGCGCGTAGAGTTGACCTGGACAATAGCAATCCTCAGCTCCCGGAGGGTCTGTTCGAAGTCATAGGTCCAATTCTGTAACAAATATTGAGAGAGGGCTCTTGACAGATTAGCGGCTCGGGTAAAATTTTCATATTGGATAGATGTGACGCACAGACCTGGATATTTACGCTCGCATCCAAGTTGTGCTATTTGCCATAGCACATCAACTTGCTCTTGAATAAGGTCTATGTGTTGATTAACCAACATAAGACCCCCTTGAATTTGGGTGTTGGCTAAAATTTGTGTGTCCATAGCAACGGAAACCGTCTGAGACAAGTCATTAATGGCCTCTGCCGCCTGAACTTGGCTTGATAACGCCAGGGCTGAGGCTGTCAGGGATGTAGCAACCGCTGCGGTAGCAATTATGCTGACAATGACAGCAGAGATTTCTCCTTTGTTACTTGCTAGGTATTGGAGGGTCACCATCCAGAGGCCCATCCATACTCGATTTTTCTGATTCCTCGTGGTTATTCTGAGTCTCCAAGGCATCTTTTGGAGAAGATCGGATCGCCTTCACCAACCGACTAGGAACCCAATGAGGTGATTCTTGGTCCTGTGGGAAAACACAAACAGCTCCCCTGGATCTTAGAATGACAAGATTCGGTCCCTTCCATTTATTATCCAAGACATCCTTCCACATTACTATTTCTCTTGGGGCTTTTGGCACAATTTGATTATGTCTATCTGTTGCAGATTTATCATCATTGTCCAAAATTAAAAAATTAAGGGTGAAGAGGGCTAAGGAAACCCTCTCCTTAGGGGTTGCATCTTCTGTTATCCCCTTCTTTTGCTTAAATAAAATGGCCTTAATATTTTTATTGGCTCTTTCCACAATGTCTTGGCCTTGTGGATTGTATGGCAGGCCAGTAGTGTGGGCAACTTCTATTTGCGTACAAAAGGCCCGAAAACCAGTAGAAGTATATGTCGGGCCATTATCAGTCTTTAAATGATGCGGCTTTCCCCAGGCGGCCCAGGCCTCCAAGCAATGAGTTTTAATATGAGAAACCCTTTTTCCCGCCAAGGGTGAGGCAAAAATAATGCCTGAACAGGTGTCTATGGAGACATGTAAGTATTTCAGCCTCCCGAACTCGGGCACATGCGTCACATCCATCTGCCAGAGATCACCAGGTCGAAGGCCCCGGGGATTAACACCCACATGAGGGGAAGGCAGGAAAGTAACACAAGACTGACAAGATTTTACAATGTCTTGTGCCTCATTTTTTGAAATAGAGAACTTTTTTCTCAAGGTATTTGTAGGAACATGATATAACCTATGAAATTCAGTGGCCAAGGCCCTGGAATCATCTAAGGAAAGCATGGCCAACCTCGTGGCCTTGTCTACCAAATCATTAGCTTGTGACAAAGGGCCAGGCAACAGCGAGTGAGCACGAATATGGGTGACATAAAAGGGAGAGTCTCGTTGCAGGATCAAAGACTGAAGCTGTAGAAGAATATTAGAGATTGTGCTAACAAATTTAACGGAAGCAGCAATTTCTAAGCCAGCAACTGCGTTGGCCACATATTGAGAGTCAGTGATTAAATTAAAAGGAGTGGAAAAGGTCTGAAAAACCTCTAAAACAATCATACATTTCACAATTTGGGGGGATTTAAGTCTGTATTGTTTCACCACAGGTTGTGATCCCAGCACTAAATATGCTCCTTGGCCAGATTTTGACCCATCAGTGAAGATGGTCGGGGCTGATGCAATAGGATCCTGGACAGTAATTTTTGGGAAATAAACTAAGTTGTGCTCAACAAAAGAGAGAATAGGACTCTTTGGATAATGATTATCTATAACATTAGGGAAAGCACAACAAAGAATGGCCCAGTCATCTATAGTACCAGCCAAAACCTCTGTCTGTTCTCTAGTATAAGGGATTATGAGCTTGTCAGGGAGCTTTACAAAGTGCATTAAGCAATATTTAAGTCCTAAGCATGCCTGTTGAGCCACTAATTGTGGAAAATACTGAAGGGTACGGGCTCCCAAAGAGCGTCCATGGAGCCAGAGTAGGGGTCCCTCTTGCCAGAGCACCCCTGTAGGAACATTTTTAGTTTTAAGGATACATAAGAGAAGGGGTTGAGAAGGGTCAAAATGAACCAATTGAGCCTTTTCCAATGTTTTTTCAATCTTCTTAAGGGCCTCGCATGCCAATGGAGTGAGCTCACGGGGAGAAGTAAGCTCTGGGTTACCCTCCAATATGGAAAAAAGCGGCAGCAACTCTGAGCGAGGGACATGTAAAAAACCCCTCAACCAATTTATGTCCCCCATCAATTTTTGAAAATCATTTAAAGTATGTAAATGCGAGGTGCGAATGCACAATTTTTGTGGGCGTATCGCCTGCCGAGTGATGACAGACCCCAAGAAGGTGACAGCATCTGAACATTGAACCTTCTCAGGAGCGATAATTAGCCCACTCTCCTTTAAAACTTGGATAACCCTTCCAAAAGGAGTATGCAAAAGAGATAAGGTGGGAGCTGTAAGTAAAATATCATCCATATAGTGTATCATGCGAAGGAGAGGAAATTGCTTGTGTACAGAAGCCAAAACAGAATCCACAAATAGCTGACACATAGTGGGACTATTAGCCATGCCTTGGGGCAATACACGCCATTGAAAGCGAGCATCAGGCTTCTCATGATTGACCGAAGGCAGGGTAAACGCGAAACGTTCCCTATCCTGAGGGCAAGAGGGATTGAGAAAAAGCAGTCCTTAATATCTAATATTATTATAGGCCAATCTTTTGGCAAGGCTGAGAGTATAGGCAGACCTCTCTGCACTGGCCCTAAGACCTGCATTTGTGCATTAACAGCTCGCAGATCGTGGAGCAGTCTCCATTTTCTTGACTGTTTTTTAATCACGAATATTGGAGTATTCCAGGGAGAGACAGATGGTTCTAAATGACCAAGATTTAATTGTTTTTGTACTAAAGTTTTTTATGGCTTCCAATTTTTCTTGTGACAGGGCCATTGAGGAACCCATACCACCAGCGAAGTCAACCAGGGTATGGGCACCTGTATAGTCATGGAAGCTGCCTTATTTTCAATAGCCCCTATTAAAACCCAATCCATGGCGATCCAACTTCTGTTTAGGAATGATTGGTTCTGCTCTCCCTTGTAAATGTTTACCCAAGCCTTTGTCTGGGACAAATCCCTGTTTTTTTATTATATTTATAGCAGGTCCAGAGACTTCGTTGGTCAGGCGGAGTCGCATCTGGGACTGGACGTCCTTGCCCCACAGATTAATTGGGACAGCTAAAACAAATGGCTGTATTGTGTCCTTTTGTCCTTCCTCAGTATGCCAAGTCAATTCCTTTGCACTCATCTGTGGCGTATTCGCATACCCTAGGCCCTGCAGAGTTTGAGAAGATCTCTGAAGGGGCCAAGATTTTGGCCATAAACTTTCTTGGATAATACTTTTATCCGCCCCAGTATCAACCAGGCCTGAAAATATTTTTCCTTCTATAGTTAGATGTAAAAGCGGTCTCTGATCTAATTCAAGAGACAAGCAAGCTAATTCTATACCAGTAGATCCCAAACCAGCATATCCCCTGTTCTTATGACTAGCGGGAAATGAGGAGTGGAGAGAAGGCAAGATTAACAGTTGTGTAATCACGGTCCCCTGGGGCTATAGAAACTACCCCATAAGGAGAGTGGCACAGGACCTTAATAGTACCCGTGTAGTCAGAATCAATAACCCCTGGGGAAAACAATCAGGCCCTTTAGTGTTGGCGAGGACCGTCCCAATAGTAGGCCCACCGTGTCAGGTTGGAGAGGTCCACAAACATCTGTGTCCACAATGTGAACTCCCATTTCAGGGGTTAAGACCAATCCGGTGGCGGCACAGAGGTCCAGCCCTGTGGAGCCTGAGGTGGCTATTCTGACTGTGAGATGGGGGCCCATCATCTGAGCGGAGCCTGAAGGGCCCCCATATATTTGAGGCCCCTGGGGTCGAGGGCCCCTCATCCCGTTTTTTGAACCTTGTCCTTGTTGAATAGGTGGGATGGGCATTCCATTAATGTCCCTAACTGACCTGTATTTATTGGCCCAATGCTTTCCTTTTTTGCATCTCGGGCAGGTACCCGGGGCTCTAGGCTTAATTTTTGTCTTATCCATCAATTTAGCACTATTATCATTTGGACATTGACGTCTGAAATGCCCCAACTGGCCACATTTGAAATATCCCTTTGATTTATTCTGCTGAGGTGACTTAGCGGCGCAAGAACGGGCAGCGGCAAGACCGAATTGGTCAGAGGGGTGCCAACCTCACGGCAAGCCTTGACCCATGTATCCAGCCCCTTTTTTCTAACGGGATTGATGGCTCGCTGACATTTTGGGGTAGACTGCTCATAGATTAATTGTTGAGCGAAAGGCATAGTGTAATCAGCAGTGCGATTGTTTTTTAGTCGCCTCCATCATGCGGGCAGCAAAATCCATAAAAGGCTCAGCAGGACGCTGGAGAATTTTTGTTAAATGTCCAATGACCTCTCCTTTATTAGGAGTGCCTTCCAGGCCTTATAATGGACTTCACTGACTTGTTGATATACCTCCAATGGATACTGTGTTTGATGAGGCATATGCGGCCCAAGCCTAGAAGCATTTCTGCTGTCCATGGTCTGCCTTGTTCATAATTTATTTTAGCCTGATTGTTAGCATAGTCTGTGACCAGGGCCCTGAATTCTAAAAATTGGCCTTTAGTAAGGCAAGCCCTAGCTAGTTCCATCCAATCAGTAGGCGTCAGGGCGCCAGAATGATTTTACGCAAAGGGCAATAGTATATTCAGCCCCAGGGCCAAAGTCCTTGGTAGCTTGTACCAAATCTTTTAACTGCTCATAAGGTATTGCCTCGTATCTTCTCTGTTGAGTGACAGGGTCTTCAAAGACCGGGAAGGCTGAGGCTAATTTTGACCAGGTTTTATCTTTTATGAAATGACATTTACCCGCAAGGCGCATACAGCGGGAGGGCTGATGGAACTACCGGCCGCATGCTCCCACAGCCTGAGCATAATTAGGCCTTTTACTAAATATATCCTCAGGAGCGCCTAGGCGCCATCTCCCTTCCTGGGAGGAGCCTGACTCTGAGCCACTGTCATCATCAGTCTCCCTAATTGTAACCTTGACAATTCTGATATTGGAGGCTGCAGCCCACTCAAAGGGGATAAATGCCTCTTATGTCTCTCTGTCCTTTCCGAGGGGCGGGCCTGCGCAAGCCTCACCTATCTCCTCAAGTTCTTCTTGTAAACTTTTTTCCTTGTCCTCTCCTTTTGACTGGATCCTATTTTTCCCTTTTGTTTCTTCCTAGGCCTAGCATGTGAGTCCCCGCTAGTATCTGACTCTGAAAGACTGTCCTGATGTTGGGCTAAAGCTCTTTGTCCCTCCCAATTATTTTTGCATGTTTACCGCTATTGAGACAAAAATGAACCAGTCGCCAAAACGGTAATGTGCCCTTCCCTAAACTTCCTTCCTGTTCTGCCTGTGCAGGTCACGCCCCAACTTCTCCCAGGAGGGAGTGTAAGGGATCCTGAAGCCGCAAACCAAGGGGCTGTTGAATCCATATCTCTAAGAATCCGTCTGATGGTTACTGTAGAAATCTGAATATCACGTTGTTTCAATAGAGCTTTAATTAGCCCAGAAAAGTGTTCAATGGCCACAGAGCCGCTCTGCGAGTTGCCCATGATGAACACAGTTATCTACTTGTGAGCTTTATCACCAAAGGCAGGACGGACAGAAGGAAAAACCCCGTTATCTATCGGGGAGATTTTATTTTCATTATCTCGTCCCAGGGACAATGCAAACAGTCATTAGCAAAGTCCCCTAAAGGTAAATAGACAGAAACAGAGATAAAACCCCAAACAAAACAGGCAAAAACAGGCGAGGAAAGCCAGGGTCAGTCGAAAATCCATCAGAGAACAAAGCCGGGGATGACTTACCGACGTCTACCTCCGTGTGTCAAGTTCTGAATCCTCTTGCGGGTGTCTTTGAAAGGTCCGGCGTCCCGGGTTTCGGCACCACTTTGCAGCGATCCTCCCGACCAGCAGGAAAGGAACGGCCACAAACAAAGATCCTTCTTGTATCACACTTTATTGGAGAGCCCTTGGTTAACAGGAAAGCTGATGGCGAAGGGCCCCGAGCACTGCCTTGCTGTAACTTTTATGCTGTTCAAGCCTATGTGCACACAAGTGATTGGCTGCAGGATTGACGCCACAAGCATATGCCTCGGGATAGGCTGAGAACAAGCTCGTCATGACCATGCGCAGATTGTACAACTAGTAGCGCCAGGACTCATGCCAAATATGGAGTTGATTACCACATGGCAGGCAGGAAGCCAGCGCCATCTTGTAATGGCGACTGTTAACGGCTCCCTACATTTTCCCTTTTCTATTTCTTAGCGACAGGCAAGAGCAGAGGTCTGATCTCTGAACAGCTTACGATAGCTCCAGACCTGGTGGCCAGCCAAACCCGGTGTCATCCCGGTCCAGTACCTTTTCTCAGAGATGGGATTTTGGTATTAACCCATATGCAATCAAACATGCTCTTCGTGAGGCTAATAAAGGCTCACCTCACGTGCAGTACTTTGTCTCGCATCCTGTGTCAACTAAAGCCCACCCTACTTTCTTGCCCTCCTTGTGCAATGGGTATAAAACCCTAAGGGTGCAAGGGCCAAAGAAAATCAGGGCTTTTTAAGGGCTGCCAGCCAGACCTGAGGGGAAGAGCCATTCTCCAATGCAGCAAGAGCCTGGGAAATAATGACCTTGTCTCTTCTAGCTTGAGTATGTAACCTGCAAACCAACCACATGCATAACACTAGGCCTCTAATAACACAAGCAGCAAACATCCCCATCCCCACCCACTCTTTAAAGTAGGAAAAAGCAGAAGAGATCCAGGTAGATAACCCTTCCGTCAGGGTCAAATCGAGGCGCGTAGAGTTGACCTGGACAATAGCAATCCTCAGCTCCCGGAGGGTCTGTTCGAAGTCATAGGTCCAATTCTGTAACAAATATTGAGAGAGGGCTCTTGACAGATTAGCGGCTCGGGTAAAATTTTCATATTGGATAGATGTGACGCACAGACCTGGATATTTACGCTCGCATCCAAGTTGTGCTATTTGCCATAGCACATCAACTTGCTCTTGAATAAGGTCTATGTGTTGATTAACCAACATAAGACCCCCTTGAATTTGGGTGTTGGCTAAAATTTGTGTGTCCATAGCAACGGAAACCGTCGCAGACAAGTCATTAATGGCCTCTGCCGCCTGAACTTGGCTTGATAACGCCAGGGCTGAGGCTGTCAGGGATGTAGCAACCGCTGCGGTAGCAATTATGCTGACAATGACAGCAGAGATTTCTCCTTTGTTACTTGCTAGGTATTGGAGGTCACCATCCAGAGGCCCATCCATACTCGATTTTTCTGATTCCTCGTGGTTATTCTGAGTCTCCAAGGCATCTTTTGGAGAAGATCGGATCGCCTTCACCAACCGACTAGGAACCCAATGAGGTGATTCTTGGTCCTGTGGGAAAACACAAACAGCTCCCCTGGATCTTAGAATGACAAGATTCGGTCCCTTCCATTTATTATCCAAGACATCCTTCCACATTACTATTTCTCTTGGGGCTTTTGGCACAATTTGATTATGTCTATCTGTTGCAGATTTATCATCATTGTCCAAAATTAAAAAATTAAGGGTGAAGAGGGCTAAGGAAACCCTCTCCTTAGGGGTTGCATCTTCTGTTATCCCCTTCTTTTGCTTAAATAAAATGGCCTTAATATTTTTATTGGCTCTTTCCACAATGTCTTGGCCTTGTGGATTGTATGGCAGGCCAGTAGTGTGGGCAACTTCTATTTGCGTACAAAAGGCCGAAAACCAGTAGAAGTATATGTCGGGCCATTATCAGTCTTTAAATGATCTGACGGCTTTCCCAGGCGGCCCAGGCCTCCAAGCAATGAGTTTTAATATGAGAAACCCTTTTTCCCGCCAAGGGTGAGGCAAAAAATAATGCCTGAACAGGTGTCTATGGAGACATGTAAGTATTTCAGCCTCCCGAACTCGGGCACATGCGTCACATCCATCTGCCAGAGATCACCAGGTCGAAGGCCCGGGATTAACACCCACATGAGGGGAAGGCAGGAAAGTAACACAAGACTGACAAGATTTTACAATGTCTTGTGCCTCATTTTTGAAATAGAGAACTTTTTCTCAAGGTATTTGTAGGAACATGATATAACCTATGAAATTCAGTGGCCAAGGCCCTGGAATCATCTAAGGAAAGCATGGCCAACCTCGTGGCCTTGTCTACCAAATCATTAGCTTGTGACAAAGGGCCAGGCAACAGCGAGTGAGCACGAATATGGGTGACATAAAGGGAGAGTCTCGTTGCAGGATCAAAGACTGAAGCTGTAGAAGAATATTAGAGATTGTGCTAACAAATTTAACGGAAGCAGCAATTTCTAAGCCAGCAGCAACTGCGTTGGCCACATATTGAGAGTCAGTGATTAAATTAAAAGGAGTGGAAAAGGTCTGAAAAACCTCTAAAACAATCATACATTTCACAATTTGGGGGGATTTAAGTCTGTATTGTTTCACCACAGGTTGTGATCCCAGCACTAAATATGCTCCTTGGCCAGATTTTGACCCATCAGTGAAGATGGTCGGGGCTGATGCAATAGGATCCTGGACAGTAATTTTGGGAAATAAACTAAGTTGTGCTCAACAAAAAGAGAATAGGACTCTTTGGATAATGATTATCTATAACATTAGGGAAAGCACAACAAAGAATGGCCCAGTCATCTATAGTACCAGCCAAAACCTCTGTCTGTTCTCTAGTATAAGGGATTATGAGCTTGTCAGGGAGCTTTACAAAGTGCATTAAGCAATATTTAAGTCCTAAGCATGCCTGTTGAGCCACTAATTGTCACGGGCTCCCAAAGAGCGTCCATGGAGCCAGAGTAGGGGTCCCTCTTGCCAGAGCACCCCTGTAGGAACATTTTTAGTTTTAAGGATACATAAGAGAAGGGGTTGAGAAGGGTCAAAATGAACCAATTGAGCCTTTTCCAATGTTTTTTCAATCTTCTTAAGGGCCTCGCATGCCAATGGAGTGAGCTCACGGGGAGAAGTAAGCTCTGGGTTACCCTCCAATATGGAAAAAAGCGGCAGCAACTCTGAGCGAGGGACATGTAAAAAACCCCTCAACCAATTTATGTCCCCCATCAATTTTTGAAAATCATTTAAAGTATGTAAATGCGAGGTGCGAATGCACAATTTTTTGTGGCGTATCGCCTGGGTGATGACAGACCCCAAGAAGGTGACAGCATCTGAACATTGAACCTTCTCAGGAGCGATAATTAGCCCACTCTCCTTTAAAACTTGGATAACCCTTCCAAAAGGAGTATGCAAAAGAGATAAGGTGGGAGCTGTAAGTAAAATATCATCCATATAGTGTATCATGCGAAGGAGAGGAAATTGCTTGTGTACAGAAGCCAAAACAGAATCCACAAATAGCTGACACATAGTGGGACTATTAGCCATGCCTTGGGGCAATACACGCCATTGAAAGCGAGCATCAGGCTTCTCATGATTGACCGAAGGCAGGGTAAACGCGAAACGTTCCCTATCCTGAGGGCAAAGAGGGATTGAGAAAAAGCAGTCCTTAATATCTAATATTATTATAGGCCAATCTTTTGGCAAGGCTGAGAGTATAGGCAGACCTCTCTGCACTGGCCCTAAGACCTGCATTTGTGCATTAACAGCTCGCAGATCGTGGAGCAGTCTCCATTTTCTTGACTGTTTTTTAATCACGAATATTGGAGTATTCCAGGGAGAGACAGATGGTTCTAAATGACCAAGATTTAATTGTTTTTGTACTAAAGTTTTTGCGGCTTCCAATTTTTCTTGTGACAGGGGCCATTGAGGAACCCATACCACCCGCGAAGTCAACCAGGGTATGGGCACCTGTATAGTCATGGAAGCTGCCTTATTTTCAATAGCCCCTATTAAAACCCAATCCATGGCGATCCAACTTCTGTTTAGGAATGATTGGTTCTGCTCTCCCTTGTAAATGTTTTAAGCCTTTGTCTGGGACAAATCCCTGTTTTTTATTATATTTATAGCAGGTCCAGAGACTTCGTTGGTCAGGCGGAGTCGCATCTGGGACTGGACGTCCTGCCCCACAGATTAATTGGGACAGCTAAAACAAATGGCTGTATTGTGTCCTTTTGTCCTTCCTCAGTATGCCAAGTCAATTCCTTTGCACTCATCTGTGGCGTATTCGCATACCCTAGGCCCTGCAGAGTTTGAGAAGATCTCTGAAGGGGCCAAGATTTTGGCCATAAACTTTCTTGGATAATACTTTTATCGCCCCAGTATCAACCAGGCCTGAAAATATTTTTCCTTCTATAGTTAGATGTAAAAGCGGTCTCTGATCTAATTCAAAGAGACAAGCAAGCTAATTCTATACCAGTAGATCCCAAACCAGCATATCCCCTGTTCTTATGACTAGCGGGAAATGAGGAGTGGAGAGAAGGCAAGATTAACAGTTGTGTAATGCGGTCCCCTGGGGCTATAGAAACTACCCCATAAGGAGAGTGGCACAGGACCTTAATAGTACCCGTGTAGTCAGAATCAATAACCCCTGGGAAAACAATCAGGCCCCGAGGACCGTCCCAATAGTAGGCCCACCGTGTCAGGTTGGAGAGGTCCACAAACATCTGTGTCCACAATGTGAACTCCCATTTCAGGGGTTAAGACCAATCCGGTGGCGGCACAGAGGTCCAGCCCTGTGGAGCCTGAGGTGGCTATTCTGACTGTGAGATGGGGGGGGGGGGCCCATCATCTGAGCCGGAGCCTGAAGGGCCCCATATATTTGAGGGCCCTGGGGTCGAGGGCCCCTCATCCCGTTTTTTGAACCTTGTCCTTGTTGAATAGGTGGGATGGGCATTCCATTAATGTCCCTAACTGACCTGTATTTATTGGCCCAATGCTTTCCTTTTTTGCATCTCGGGCAGGTACCCGGGGCTCTAGGCTTAATTTTTGTCTTATCCATCAATTTAGCACTATTATCATTTGGACATTGACGTCTGAAATGCCCCAACTGGCCACATTTGAAATATCCCTTTGATTTATTCTGCTGAGGTGACTTAGCGGCCGCAAGAACGGCAGCGGCAAGACCCGAATTGGTCAGAGGGGTGCCAACCTCACGGCAAGCCTTGACCCATGTATCCAGCCCCTTTTTTCTAACGGGATTGATGGCTCGCTGACATTTTGGGGTAGACTGCTCATAGATTAATTGTTGAACGAAAGGCATAGTGTAATCAGCAGTGCCGATTGTTTTTTTAGTCGCCTCCATCATGCGGGCAGCAAAATCCGCAAAAGGCTCAGCAGGACGCTGGAGAATTTTTGTTAAATGTCCAATGACCTCTCCTTTATTAGGGAGTGCCTTCCAGGCCTTATAATGGACTTCACTGACTTGTTGATATACCTCCAATGGATACTGTGTTTGATGAGGCATATGCGGGCCCAAGCCTAGAAGCATTTCTGCTGTCCATGCGGGTCTGCCTTGTTCATAATTTATTTTAGCCTGATTGTTAGCATAGTCTGTGACCAGGGCCCTGAATTCTAAAAATTGGCCTTTAGTAAGGCAAGCCCTAGCTAGTTCCATCCAATCAGTAGGCGTCAGGGGCGCCAGAATGATTTTACGCAAAAGGGCAATAGTATATTCAGCCCCAGGGCCAAAGTCCTTGGTAGCTTGTACCAAATCTTTTAACTGCTCATAAGGTATTGCCTCGTATCTTCTCTGTTGAGTGACAGGGTCTTCAAAGACCGGGAAGGCTGAGGCTAATTTTGACCAGGTTTTATCTTTTATGAAATGACATTTACCCCGCAAGGGCGCATACGGCGGGAGGGCTGATGGAACTACCGGGCCGCATGCTCCCACAGCCTGAGCATAATTAGGCCTTTTACTAAATATATCCTCAGGAGCGCCTAGGCGCCCATCTCCTTCCTGGGAGGAGCCTGACTCTGAGCCACTGTCATCATCAGTCTCCCCTAATTGTAACCTTGACAATTCTGATATTGGAGGCTGCAGCCCACTCAAAGGGGGATAAATGCCTCTTATGTCTCTCTGTCCTTTCCGAGGGGCGGGCCTGCAAGCCTCACCTATCTCCTCAAGTTCTTCTTGTAAACTTTTTCCTTGTCCTCTCCTTTTTGACTGGATCCTATTTTCCCTTTTGTTTCTTCCTAGGCCTAGCATGTGAGTCCCCGCTAGTATCTGACTCTGAAAGACTGTCCTGATGTTGGGCTAAAGCTCTTTGTCCCTCCCCAATTATTTTTGCATGTTTACCGCTATTGAGACAAAAATGAACCAGTCGCCAAAACGGTAATGTGCCCTTCCCTAAACTTCCTTCCTGTTCTGCCTGTCGCAGGTCACGCCCCAACTTCTCCCAGGAGGGGAGTGTAAGGGATCCTGAAGCCGCAAACCAAGGGGCTGTTGAATCCATATCTCTAAGAATCCGTCTGATGGTTACTGTAGAAATCTGAATATCACGTTGTTTCAATAGAGCTTTAATTAGCCCAGAAAAGTGTTCAATGGCCACAGAGCCGCTCTGCGAGTTGCCCATGATGAACACAGTTATCTACTTGTGAGCTTTATCACCAAAGGCAGGACGGACAGAAGGAAAAACCCCGTTATCTATCGGGGAGATTTTATTTTCATTATCTCGTCCCAGGGACAATGCAAACAGTCATTAGCAAAGTCCCCTAAAGGTAAATAGACAGAAACAGAGATAAAACCCCAAACAAAACAGGCAAAAACAGGCGAGGAAAGCCAGGGTCAGTCGAAAATCCATCAGAGAACAAAGCCGGGATGACTTACCGACGTCTACCTCTCCGTGTGTCAAGTTCTGAATCCTCTTCGGCCCTCCGCCGGGTGTCTTTGAAAGGTCCGGCGTCCCGGGTTTCGGCACCACTTTGCAGCGATCCTCCCGACCAGCAGGAAAGGAACGGCCACAAACAAAGATCCTTCTTGTATCACACTTTATTGGAGAGCCCTTGGTTAACAGGAAAGCTGATGGCGAAGGGCCCCGAGCACTGCCTTGCTGTAACTTTTATGCTGTTCAAGCCTATGTGCACACAAGTGATTGGCTGCAGGATTGACGCCACAAGCATATGCCTCGGGATAGGCTGAGAACAAGCTCGTCATGACCATGCGCAGATTGTACAACTAGTAGCGCCAGGACTCATGCCAAATATGGAGTTGATTACCACATGGCAGGCAGGAAGCCAGCGCCATCTTGTAATGGCGACTGTTAACGGCTCCCTACAGATGCCCATCCAGGCAGAGGATCTTGGTCAATGCAGGCCTGCCCTCACCTGGTGACCCAGTGTCCACTCCCGAGGCCAGGCTACTCCCAGCCTTCCAGCAGCACATGGGTTACAGAGTGACAGGCCTGGCTTGGCTGTGGTCCTGAGTCTCCCGCAGTCATTGGTACATGCTGCTGTAATGGGGTGCTGGGAGTTCAGGGAAGTCTTTGAACCCCAAACCCTAAGTCTGTGTCTGTATTTAACCAAAAAAATGGATGAAACAAGATTGTGAGGTTTAATTGTGAAATGATTGTATTCATTGAGGGGAGTATAAAACCAAGGGAAGGAAAATGGATACACGTACATGGTCTGAGAGCCCATGTGATGGCCTTGGAAGAAACATGAAAAAGAGATTTAGAGTGAGAGAGGAAAGAGAAGAAAATGTAGCTCCCGTCATGTGAGGGCGGGAGGGGGAGAGGTCATGTGGGAGCAGGAATCTGGGGAGACTTACCAGGACCTGAAGAGATGATGAATGGGAGAGATGAATGGGTCAACAAGAGGCCTTGGCCCCTGGTAAGCATCTATTTATAACCTTATTGTGGTGGGCTTTACCTTAGGGCTCAGGAGAGAGAACTGTTTGTCTGGGCTAGGGGCTGGCTCAAGAAGAGGCCAGCTATGATGCCAAGTTTGGGGGTTGAGCTTAACCAACCAACTACAGATTTAAGTTCTAGGAAAGGGGTACTCCATCCCAGGCAGGGGCTAGGTTGTTCATGGAAAACAGGTCCAGGGAACTCCTTCAGGCAAGGGAGTTCTTATCAGATCATTCTCTGATCTCTAGAAAAGTGAAAGCTACAAGGGCAGGCTCCAAACATTCCTGCCTTTACTTTCCGGGCCCAATTACCCTAACCGCCTCACTGCTGCCCATGGGGCCAAGTGTGTCCATGGTGTGCCTGGCCTTGCTCTCACGTGCATCATAATAGAAGGCACTTTGTGACCCACACCTCTACCCACACTCCTTAGCAGGAGCACTGAGCCCTTCCTCCATCACTCCATCTGCCTTCCCCCATCCCTCTCCCTTAACACAAATGCGCATGCACACACATACCCCAGATTCAGTAAGGAGAACACGCAGTTTCTTTAACTTGTTCAATCTGGTTGTTTCCTCAAAAAGTATAAATGGCTGCTAACTGCCACCTGCCCTGGAGGTGAGAGTGGGTCAGGAAGCTCTTTCAGGCAGTTGGGGTGATGGGGTCCTGAAAGTAAGAAACAGGAAAGTCTTCCGGGCCTGTCCTGGCAGTCTGCACTTCTTATCACTTGCCTAAAGGAGATCTGCTTTTCCACAAATAACCCGGACCCCTCCTGGGAGGGAGGTCTCTCCTAGGATTTAAAACTAATCCTAACATTGTGGTTGCTCAAGCTTAGACCCCAGCACTTGGCTGGCCTCTTCCTCAGCTCACCTGAGATGGAAGGTAGGGCCACCACCATAAGGTCATAAATACACTTGGGAGGGCAGGGCAAGGCCTCTGAGCTGCCTGACCAAACTCATAGCTGCTGGTGAGTTTCCCCTCGGCTTGTCCCAGACCCAGCAGGGCTGAGCCGAGGGCGAGAGTCCCCAGTCCCCAGCCCTAACTTTCCACGTGAGCTCTTTACCCCCCTCCAGCTCCCCACATGGCAGGAGGTCTTTGTGCTGGATCAGAGTCAGGCTGAAATAAAGAGAGAGAGAGAAAGAGAGAATACATGACCTCAACAGCAGGCTATTCTTTTTTTTTTTTTTTTGGCAGAGATGAACACATGTATTTTATTATTTGCAAAGAGAGAGAGAATGGGTACTCCAGGGCCTCTTGCCGCTGTAAACAAACTCCAGGTGCATACATCACTGTGCATCTGACTTCATGTGGGCACTGGCGAATTGAACCCGGGCTGTCAGGCTTTGCAGACAAGTGCCTTTAATTGCTGAGCATCTCTCCAGCTCTGAACACATGTATTTATAGAAATACAAGAGATTAGGAAACAAGGCATGTTGGGCCAAATTCGAAGACCTCACCAGCGAACAGCAGGCTATTCTTTATTGGAGAGCAAGTGAACAGTGAAGGACAGCCAGCCCATTCCATGGGTTTGAGGCTGCTGCACTCAGAAGCATCTGAGCTGGGTATTTAAAGGGAAGGAACAAGCAGGGCAGAGAATGGGAGAAGGGAGAGGGAAAGGGATGTAATGGGGCCATTTCCTCTGTTGACTGGTTTTCTCAGGTGGGACTCAGGTTTTGACTTGTTCTTGATGAATGTGGGTTTTCATGACTCCTGCACCCTGCAGGTGACCTTATCAGGCTGTGGTTTGGGAAGTTATTTACAACCCAAAAGAATTTCCTGTGTGCTAAAGCCTGTTCCAGGGCCAGCATGTCTCAGTAACTTCTGTGACTCTAATGACTGCTGGGACCCAGACTTATTAACCCTTCCACTTTGAACTGTTCTCCCCATGGATTTTCTAGGCCCACCATGCGGGCTCTCAACCATGTGGGTGTGTTCATTCTCCTTTCCTTGGTTCTGTACTTCCCTCCATAAACACAGTAATTTAATAATTATCCATCTCAGTCTTATTTTATTCAATTCCTTGTTTCAAAGTAGACATGAACCTTGGGATTAGGGTTCAAGGACCCCGTTACAGAGGCTGAGTACAAGGCCAAAGGGATAGCAAGCCGTGATCTCTGTAGACAAAACACCTGCCCACAGCAGCCTACAGGGGAGGAGGACAACGCGCAGCATCTTAGCATTGGCCGCAGGGAAAGCTGGAGAACATGGCTCACGGGGCTTCTGTGAGACACTCTGCGGCTGGGTCTGCAGTGCAAGAGCGGGAAGTGGACTAGAACGCAAGGGACGGAAGACCAGTCTATCTCAACCCTGGAGCAGTGCAGGGGACCTCACACAGGGCCATGGTTCCACACAGTCATCTGTGTGGGCCTCAGATGTGGGACCCACCCCACCAACAACTTGGAGAGGGAGAAAGAGAGAGGGAGGGAAGGTAGAAGGAGGGAGGGAGGAAGAGAATGAAGAAGGGAAGAAGGAAGGAAGGAGAGAGGGAAGGGAAGAATGGAGAGAGAAAGGGTGGGAGGAGAAGGAAGGGAGGAAGGGAAAAAGGGAGGGACGGTTGGGGGAGGTGACAAGAACCTCTCGCGACTTCAAGCCAGGCTTCTGGAAACAACAAGCTCCCAGCTGGCAAGAGGAAACCCCGCCAGCAGTGCACTGAGGAATAAAGTATCCCAGTGAGCAGGGAGCAAAGAGAAAGTAGACTCACAGAGATCTGAGATGTTTGGAAACAAACATGTACTACTGAAATTTTAATGTTTTAAAAATTCAAAAGAAGTTTAAGAAGGAAGTTTAAATATAGTATAAGGGAACAAGATGGTTTAAAATAATAAATAACAATACTTCAGTAAAATAAGAGAGCAAAATAGTGAACTGTGTTTAAGAGAAACTAGATCGAGTGTGTCAGAAGTCTGAAATTCAGTTCAGAGAGGGAAGTGTGAGAGGGAGAGAAGATTCTAGGTCACAGAAGAGAGTGTGTGTCTCAAGTAAGTGAGTTCATATTGTTCCATTGTTTTCTTTTGTCTGCCCTCCCTCATCCCGTTCAACTGAACCCCTTCACTGTGGCAAGTTCAAGGCAATGGGAAGAGGTCCTGGCTAGGTGAGTGGCAAGGCCTGGATGGCTGAGTGAAGAGAATGGGGGCCAGGATGCTTGTGGCTAAGAAGGGATGATCAGGACGCGAGCTGGCACTGAAAGGCCGTGGACTCCCCGGCGAGCATGGGAGGGAGCGGTGATAACCAACCCCAGAGCACTAAGACATGGGAGAGTGACAACACACTTCACATGAAGTACCCGGATCAAAGTCCCAAGTCGCCACGTGAAGCATGGCACACACTGTGGTCAGGAGGAGGAAGGGGTCAGTCACTGTCAGTCAGCTTTGATCACATAACAAATACCGGGTATAATCAGTCTGGAAAGTGAAAAGTCTTGACTACATCACAGCTTTGGAGGTCAGGTCCACGATCGGTTGGACCTGCAGGGAGGCAAGGCCACAGGGTGGGCAGTGTGTGGAGGAGCCAACCCAGAAGTAAGAGGTGAAGAAGAGGTCAGGATCCCACCATCCCCTTCCAGAGCATACTACCAATGGCCTAACGATCAGATGATCTTTCAGGGTCCCCACCTGTCAAAGGTTCCATCACTTTTCAGCAGTGTCACAGGCTGAGGACCAAGTCTCCATTTAACACATGGACCTCTGGGGGCCATGCATCCAACCCCGGCGGGGACCACGGCCATCTTCAAAGGCACATGCTGGTCATGAAAGGAAGCAATTTTCTAAATTTTTCTCCTCAGTGCACATTACACCGTGTCTGGGGTCGGTGTTTAACTAAGTGCCACTTTGCCAGGATTCATGTCAGGGTATAGAGGTTTAGGACCAGTAAACACAACTTCATTCCCAAACAGATGATATCCTTGTTGAAAGAGGGGTTCAAAGTCAAGTCTAGAGCTGGGGAGATGGCTCAGCAGTTAAAAGCCCTTGCTTGTAAAGCATACTGGCCCAGGTTCAATTCCCCAGTGCCCATGTAATGCCAGATACAAAAAAAAAAAAAAAAAACTGACACAGGATTGGAGAGATAGCTTAGGGGTTAAGGCCTGCTAAGCCAAAGGACCCAGGTTCAATTCCCCAGTACCCACGTAAAGCCAGATGCACAAGGTAGGACATGTGGTCTCTCTCTCTCCCTCTCTCTCAAATAAATAAATAACATAGTTTTAAAGGTGACAAGCATCTGGCATTCATTTGCAGCAGCAAGAGACCCTGGTGTGTCCATGCACACAAACACATATGTTCACATGCATGTGCAAATAAATTTTTTTGAAAGGTCAAGTCTCAAAAGCTCAGTTAATGATTCTCATCAAATTTATGTTAAAATCATGCTCACAAAAATAACGACCTTGCAGACATACCCCATAATCCCTTGTAAAGCATTTGCACGACTTGACTTTTTTTGGTGGCAACCAGGGTCAGACAGAGGCATGAGGTCAGCCTAGGCCAGGACAAAGAGGGCCTTTTCCTGTCCTGGCTCTGACTCTCACCAGCACTGTGAGCTTGGGAAAGTTACTCGGTCCTTCAGAACCTGTCTCCTTATCTGCTTAACCAAGCTGTTTATTCTTCCTCTGTTAGTTGTCAGAGGTAGAACTGATGACTAAGGCCTCCCTCATCCAGACCCTGTCACACTTGACCAACCTCCGAGAGCATTCTTAACTCACATCACCCTCAGACTCACAAAGAAGTGAGAATGTTCCAGGCGGTTTCCTCTGTCTTGTTTCTGTCACAGAGGATACACTCTTCCCCTCATCCGGACCACAGAAGTCACCTGGATCTTAGACTGATCTGCAGGGTGCATGCCTCAGACGCAGGCACTATGCACATGGAAAATGCATACATATTTCATGGCACACTGGAATTGATCCTGTCGGCAATAAACTCCCATTTTGCCATATCAGGTCCCATCAGATCTATACATCAATAATGTATTGTCTTTCTAAAGTTCAGGCGCCAGCATTACAAAGTGGTCATTGAAGCACTAGTCTTTTCAATCCTCCCATGTGCTTCTAATCCCCTCCTTAGTCTCCAGATTGAGCCCCTTCTTGGTGTCTCGTGAGCAAAAACAAGGATTCTCAGTAAATATCTGGCTCCCTGCTCATCCTGCTTCTGCCTGGCTCACTGCCTTCCTTCCTCGGCCGGCCGTCCTCAGGTTTATGGCTAAACACAGCAATAAATGGGAATGGACGAGCCAGCTCATCCATCTGTCAAGTGTGAGATCTCTGGAAGCCTCCGTAGTTCCGGCAGTCTGAGGTGAGTGCCCCGTGGAGAATTTATCTCTTTGCCACAAATCATAGTGGGCTCCTGGAATACTCAGAACTTTATCCCAGCATGGAAACGCTTCCTATGTTTTAAGTACAGAAATCACAGAGCTATCCTGGGAAGAGCAACACAAAGACAATGCTTGATATTAAAATCATACCTGTTTGAAAAACCAATTTAAGAAAAGAAACATGGGCTTGGGAGATAGCTCAGTTGGTCAAGTGCTTACCTTGCAGGTAGGAGGACCTGAATCCAATCCCCGAAACTCACTTTTCTAAAGCTGGGCATGGCGGCACACCCCTGCAATTCCAGCCCTAGGGAAGCAGGGACAGCAGGATCTCTGGAGCTCACTGGCCAGCCAGTCTCGCCTACTTGTCAGGCTCCAGGCCAGTGGCAGACCCTGTCTCAAAAAAGGTGAATGAGGACTGGAGAAATAGCTCAGCAGCTAAGGCACTTGCCTGCAAAGCCTAAAAACCCTGGTTCACTCCCCCAGTACCCACAAAAAGCCAGATGCACAAAGTGGCGCAGGAACCTGGAGTTTATTCTCAGTGGCCAGAGGCCCTACTGCACCCATTCATTCTCTCTCTCTCTCTCTCTCTCTCTCTCAATCTGCTTGCAAATAAATAAATAAATAAAATATTTTTTAAAAAGGTGAATGACACTGGAGAGAAATTACACTCAAGATTGTTCTCTGGCTTCTACATGCATACTCCCTACATAATTCTCCCTCTGCTCCCTACACCATACGTGTGTGCATGTATACACAGAACACACATATATGAGCATGCGCACACACATAGGCAAAATTTAAAAGAAAAGTCGTGCAACAAACCTACCATGAGCATCCAGGGCCTGCAGGGAGCCCCTGCAGGCTGGCCACCAACAATGTCCAGCAGGGGCACCCTGAGGGCTGGGTCACAGACTGGAGAGACTCCCAGCATGCTCACTGCACTCCAATCCCAGGCATCCATCGTTGAATTTGCACCCTAGGCCCCAGATTCGGCTGAGTTGTACTCTTTTTAAGTCACTTCTGTGTCAGATGCCCTTGTAGAGAGAGTAGTGTGTCTTTCCCAGGCTAATGGGCTCACAGGACAACAGGTAGAGGAGTCCCGGGACCACAGGCAGTGCCCAGGTAACCCTGAGGCAGGGCCACTCTCACCTAGTGCCCAGCTAGGGCCGAGCCTGACACAGGAAGTGTACCCGTGAGGGTGGTGCAATGCCTCTGTAAATGAACCACTCAGCACTGCTGAAAGCCCACGCTGCAGGGCCACCCTGCCTGCCATGAGACCTCGGTGGAGGGCTCAGAGCCCGCTGCCCACTGCTTTGTGTGTTCATGGCCACCTAATGGGATTTATGACATGTGTTGCTTTTCTGCAAGCTAAATGGACATTGGCAACTTTCTCTCTCCCCAGAAACAAATGAACATGTGTGAAGTCAGCCCCTGCTGAGTTCCATCCTGGTTCCCACAGTAGCCCAGGTACAGGCTTCCCCCTAGGAGATCAGGGCCAGGACAGATCCTGCACATGATCCAGGATGTGTGAACTGGGTCATTTTCATGCTCAGAAAGAGAAACAGAGGGGAATTTGGTATGAATTAAGCTCTTCTTGTGTGTACAGTGAGGTGCATGGTGTACACAAGAGACCGCTCCTGCCCAGCCCACGTCCTCGCCTCAGAGCGTGGGCTCACCTAACGTGGCTGGAGCACAATGTCCAGTTTCCTGCTCTGTCACTCTTCCTCCAGTTCTCATTTGAGCCGGAGTCTCCTACTGATCCTGGAGCTTGCCATTTTCCACGCGCTCTGGCAACTTTTGGCTTTCTCCTCCCTACAGCACTGGCCACTCCCAGCTGTTTCATGGCCTCTTCGGGCCTCCTTGCTTGCACAGGAAGTGCTCTTAACCACTGAGCTGTCTCTCCAGCCCATATTAACGGAGCATTTACTACAAAACCTACTGACATCCTGAGTACTGTGATTAAACATCGACTTCAAGGTGGAGCAGCTCTGAGCTTCATTGCACTTTACGGGTGTGCTGGCTCACACGCCCCAGGCTGTGTCTTCTGATGTGGGCCATAGGAACCAGCCTCCTCTCCGAAAGCCATCCGCCTGAGCCAGTGCCTCTCCCTCAATCAGCCAGATCGATCCCTGCCTGGCTGCCTGCCGGCCTCTCCTCCAAGAGCTCATCGATTCACTAAAATGAATGATTTCTGTCTGTGAAGCCCAAATTACCATTTTTCTCAAAGTAACACTTGGAATTTTTGTCTCCCTTATAGTGTTAACATCATCCATAATGGCCGCTTGGGGACACTCAGCCTAGTGAAGGAAGGGCAGCAGGGAAACCAGCTGAAGCCCATGTGTCAGTAGCCTGTGGCCTGGGCCAAACTCTGGGACAAGTCCCTGGAGCCCTGGAGCCACTGCAAGCTGCCCCTGTTGCTGTCAGGTGTGGTCCCTCCTCCCCAGGCCCAACCTCACATTGCTGGAGATTGTGAAACTCATAGGAAGAGGGGCCACCTTGAGACACCACGCCGCCAGGAAGGCTGGCTGTGGAGCTGTACGAGCCCAGGGACAGGTCAGGGGCTGCAAGGAAGAAAACATTTGACATGACTGTGAAGACTGGAAGCTGCTGGGCTCAGCGCACCTCACCTGCAAAGAAAGCCGGGCAAGTGTACCCTGTGGAGAGCAGGTGGGTGAGGCGGGCTGGGGCAGAGAAAGTGTGGCCTGAGAACTCTTGCATCAGCCTGGCCAGAGGCTGCCAGGCCCGGGCATTTGGAGCTGTATGTCCTCTCACAAGGAGGGGACAGCAGCTGAGGAACCCGGCAGGAGAAGGGCAGTGGGCCTCTGGGATGATGTAGGAGCCAGGGCGGAAGGTGGGGTAGGGCAGTGGCCTTGGACACTCAGGTTATGAAAGCAGGCATTAAGACAAAACACAGCTCTCACTCCAAAGGGAATGAGAGATTGTTTATTCTGAGCCAAATATGAGTGACCATGGCACAGGAATGGCTTCAGTTTACCCCAAATGACATGTGGAAGTGATTCCATGAACTTCTGATAGCCATAGAACAAAGGTAAGCCATCAATCAATGCATTTACCTAACATCCTGATGGGGACACAGGCAGGTTATGTTCTAATCAAACTATCATTGTGAGGAATCTCCAGGGTCACTGTGGCTTTCTCAGGGACTTCAGTTCACATAGGGTAGGGGAGGCACCATGGGGCCATCCACAAAGATATACATGGTCAGTCCAAATGGATCAGAACAAGGTCGAGGCCACACCACACAAGGTCAAGGCTGAGTTTATCAGTTCACAATAGACAAGCCAGAGCCCAGCACAGAAGCTGGAGAGTCAAGGAATCAGGAGGGGCTAAAGGTTGGCACAGGACAGTGTTAGCTAAAAATTTAATGGGTCACCCTGGAGCTTCTGGGGGCCTTGCAGTCCCAGCACCTCACACATAAGCTGGTCCCAGACAAAGACAGCCTCCCTTGGCTCTGACTGCCCGCAAATCCAGGCAGTGTCAGCTAGCCAAGGGAGAGGTCATGGGGGCCTCTGACCCTGGGCTTGGGCAAAGTGCTTCCAGTCTGACAGTGGGTCACAGTGCTGTCTGTGTTCAGGAAGTCTGCTTTAAAAGGCATCAAGACTGGGAGATAAGGGGGCTGGAGAGATGACTCAGCAGTTACAGACACTTGGTTGCAAAGCCTGCCAACCTGATTTTGATTCTCCAATACCCATGAAAAGCCAGATACACACAGTGGTGCATGTGTCTGGGGTTTTCTGCAGCATGTCAATTCTATCTATCTATCTATCTATCTATCTATCTATCTATCTATCTATCACCTATCTATCATAAATCAATATATTTTTTAAAAAAAGAATCAGCCCAGCGTGGTGGCATACTCCTTTAGTCCCAGCACTCAGGAGGCAGAGGTAGGAGGATTGCTGTGAGTTCAAGGCCAGCCTAAGACTACATAGTGAATTCCAGCTCAGCCTGGGCTAGAGTGAGACCCTACCTCAACAACAACAAAGAAAGAAAGAAAGAAAGAAAGAAAGAAAGAAAGAAAGAAAGAAAGAAAGAAAGAAAGAGAAGGGAGGATAACAGATGGTGAATTCTGACCTCAGTTTGGAACATGTCTGTTCCACTCCTGACTTTGGCTCCCTGCATGAATCTCCTGTAGGAAGAATGGGTACAATGTCATCCATCATGGGAGCAAGGTCCTGGACTTTATCACTGTGTGACAAGAAGGTGCAGACCCAGAATCAGAGGGGACCAAGAGCCGGAGTGGCACACATGTCCTCTCAGACAGTCTAACCCAGCCATCAGGAATAGCCACCCACTGTGCCCCACTGGCGTCCCGGGAGGTGTAGGATGAGCCCTGAAAACATGTGCTGAGAGGCTTTGCTCCTGAAGAGGCCCTAAAAGCTTCCCCACTCAGACCGGAGAAGTCAAGAGGAGGAGGCCCCTGGGGCTGAGCACAGCCTCCCTCTGGGGCCCACAGGACAGAGCAGTAGCTGTCTGGGGGCCCAATGCCCCTCAGTGGCACTGGAAGGTGGCACCCACTGAAACTGATGGACCTGCTGGATACAGAAAAGCACAGCAAGGACCACAAGTCCAACAGGTCCAACAGGAGGCATCAAGCCCCTCTCCCCTCAGGGATATTCAGCTCAGCAGAGGTGACCCACACTGTGGGTGCCCTGCCTGCCCACAGCCAAGCACTGGTGACTTTTGTTTGCCCTCTCCCTTCTTTCTGCATCCTTGTCTGCCCAGGATCTCCCTGTCTCTGCAGAGTTTTTCGAGGTAGGGTCTTGCTCTAGCCCAGGCTGACCTGGAATTCACTCTGTAGTCTCAGGGTGGTCTCAAACTCAGAGATCCTCCTATCTCTGCCTCCCTGAGCGCTGGGATTAAAGGCATGCACCACCACACCCAGCTGAAAGTGGGTTTTTGTTTAACCGTGGAGCTAGTTATTCTTCCTCACTGTGACCAACATTCCTTGGCAGAAATAAGCCAGGGAGAAGAGGTTTATTTAGACTCCTACTTGGGAGAACACAGCCCATCATGGTGGGGAAGGCAGGGAGAGCATCCGAGCATCCGTAGCCCAGGCAGCAGGAGGCTCGGCTTATTCATATCTTGTGGGCCAGGAAGCAGGGCTGGGCTGTAATCCATAAGACCCATACCCAGCAAGCCACTTCCTCCTGCTAGGCCCCACTGCCTAAAGATGCCACAACCTCCCCAAACAGTGCCACCAGCTGGGGGCCACGGACTCGAACACATGAGCACATGGGGCACAATTTGCACTCAAGCACAATCCTCATGGAGAACGTCTGCTCTCCCGTGAACATGTGCACACATGGAATGCTCGCACATGCACAAGCACAAACTTCCATGCTAGCTGGCTCACCCCTTAACATGGAATCCCCTGCCTTTGGGGACTGAACCCACTGGCAGACTGGCTCCCTTTGCAGATTCATCACTCAGCTGGCTTGTTCCACCTGCACTGGGGGAGGACACCCATCTCACACAGGCCCTCCCAGGAAATCAAATGGCCCCAATTATGGCATCAAAGATAGTTTTGGAAAAGGAAGAAAAATTCCCCACAGCTCTGGGCAGTTTGCATTCAGAGCCGCTCTGAGCTCGACACAGGGGCCCACACTGCTACTAACGCTAACACTGATAGCCGCCACTGTACCACAGCTCCATCATGCGCCAAGTTCAACTTCATCTGTTTTCAGGAAGAGAGTTTCTTTAGAAGCCCACTGGAAATTTGAAGCAAATTCCAGGAAGCCTCCCCAGCTGAAAGTACATCTCACTCTGCCTTCTGGAAGGACCTGATTGATACAAAGCTGGTACAGGTGGAGCCTAATTAAATTAGCCCTGTCTGAGGGCTGTTTCGGGGATGGCTGAGGGATACACCTCTGCAGATGAAATGTCAATATTTTAATAACTTTCTTTGGAAATATATTGCTGTGTGATTCTCTCTGGTCTGCATTCTGAGGCTCGTCCCCCTGCTCCAGAAGATTGGGCTGCAGGAGTTATTGCTCCAGCTATTGATTACTGCACCCTTCCCACCCCCGCCAGCCCCACCCCCTCTGCAGGTTCGGATTAGAAATAAAGTGAATGTGGGCTGGGCAGAGAGTTCACCCAGTAAAGTGTTTGCCTCTTGTGCATGAGAACCAAAGTCCAATCTTCAGTGTCCATGTAATTATGGCAGCCTTGGGGGCATGCACTTGGAACCCGAGTGCTAGAGAGGCAGACATGGGCAGATCCTTGAGGTCTGATGGCCAGCCAACCTAGCCCACTTGGCAAGTTCCAGACCAGTGAGAGACCCTATCTCAAAAAAAAAAAAAAAATACACAACTGCAGACAGCATTTCTGAGGAATGAGGTCTGAGGTTATCCTCTGGTTCCACATGAACACACATGTGCACATACAACCACACGCATGTCCTACATCACACAGCTGCTCCTGTGATTGTCAAGTATTGTACCAGGACAGGCTGGCATGCTGACATCCACGGGATCTAAAGGGTGCCATATCCATCAGCTTGCTGAGGGCAGCACTGAACAGCATTTGGAGACCTCACCTGGCTTTGTCATCACAACAGGGAAGTCTCCAGACCCCGCTGGTCATGTGACTCATCCCCCATCACACATTAGAGGTCCTCAGACCCACCAGAGAAGTGCAAGTGGTTCCTGGGTCACCACACCAAGGCTACACTGGGTCTGAATGAGACAGGCACCTTCCAGGAGGAGACAGAGCCTTGGCCAAGAAGAGGTGTGGAGGGAAAGTAGCCAGGCACGCAGCGAGCTGGCTGGGGAAGCCACTACCTGCAGCCTCAGTGCCTCTATCCACATTCTCAGGAGAGGCCCCACAGTGCTCCCAGCAGGCCTTGCTTTGTCCCAAGAGAGTTGTTGGCCTCCCGAGCTGATAGGTCCTGAGCTGTGATGGAAGGATTGAGGTCCTGTCCAGGGTTCCCATCCTGGGACTCACAGGCAGGTGCAAGTTAGGTGGAGACTGAAACTCACCATAGAGAAGGGCACTTTCACCATCACTGCCCGAGGAAAGACACATTCTGAAGAGACCCCTCACGCTGGCCATGGAAACACGGAAATCCAACTTCTTTCAGCCTCAGAACAGGGGACATATCTGGAGCTAGGTTGTCCTGCATCACGGGGCCTAACCCTGCATTGTGGGGGCTTAGCAGAATCCCTGTCCCACCCACTGCATGCCAAGACCACCTCCCAACTGTGACAGCCAGTGTTCCCTGATGCCCTGCAGCAGAACTGCCCTGACGGAGAACCTCAGAGGTAGGCCCGGGAAGGCAGGTGATGGCGGTTGGATCTGCTGTGAGCCTGGCATCCCCAAGGTCGCAGGAGGGTTATCGTGAGAAAGGCAAGCTCTCTCTGGAGGCGAGCCCCCAACCTTGGAAGAAACTCCTGAGGCACGGAGGGGGTCTTTCCTCGCTGTGCTGTTGGGCAAGCACCTGAACCGCTCTCTCCAGCCCTGTGCTGTTTGTTGCCCATGACTGAAGTACTGGCGGGAGGTGGGGGCAACCCTACGATTCGTCTTCCTCTGGCATTTGCCAGGCCAAGACCATCTGTGCTTGATGTGCGAACACAGGCAGCGATACGTGGGCTTAGAAACCAAGCTGTCCCTTCTCCAGAACAGAATTGGGCTTCATCAAAACGGCCAGTGTGTGCATTCACTTTTCCCAGGGGGAGGAAGCATATGGTGATCAACCTGAAATTTTGTTTTGTTCTGTTTTTTAGCTTTTATCGACATTTTCACACATGAAGATAATGTCACTTGACCATACTCCCTTTGCAATACCTTCTTGGGTCGGGATTGTTATCAAATGGGGACTTACTGCCTGTGATGGCTAGTGCTGATCATCAACTTGACAGGATTTTTCTAGAACCTACTAGGAGACAAACTTCTGGACATGTCTGTGAGGGGGTTCCAGACTGGATTAACTGAAGTGGGAACCCTAACTGTGGCGGCACCCATGGGCTGCAGTCCCACACTGAATGTTTAAACACCCACGCCCACCCCAGTGACCCACTTCCTCAAACGAGACTCCACTTCCTAATGGTTCCACAAGCTTCCCAAGCAGCACTGTCAGCCGAGGACCTTGTGTTCAAATGCACTTCACATTCAACCACAATACCCACCATTGCTGCAATTCTTTCAGTGAACCTACAGCTGAGCCACAGACGCTAAGGTTCCAGGTTCAGCCTGCAGCACACTGGTGACAGATCACACAGCACAGACCTCATGGAACCTAGCCAAGCCCTTGACTCCCATGACACTTGAGACCTCCTGGGTTCCACAGGTGCATCGGATCAGTCCTGCCTGTGAGTGGAGACCCCACTACAACCCCAGTGGGGAGAGGTGCTTTGGGCCCTGCTCTGAGCCTTCATCAGCTGCAGGCCTCCCTCTCTGGGTCATTCCACTTCCACACTCAGTGAACAGGTCCTTTAAGCCCCTGATCCGGAATAGCAGCCTGCTGTCTCTGGTGAACAGCTCTAAGTCCTAGGGTCATTGAACCAAACCTGGGATGTTCTGGGTCCCAATCCTCTGTAGGGTCATGGAACTCACATCTGGGATCTTCATGGTAGCCCCTCCATGGAAGTGACCACTGAGGCCCAAGAGAGCAGAGTGGCTTGCCTACAGCTCACCCCTGTGAGTTGCCCGCCAGGATGGGAGTGAGCAAGCACCACACAGGCTCCAAACCAAGCTGCACCTCTCGCTGGGTCGTGCCCTCTCCCTGGGTCGTGCCCTCTCCCTGGGTCGTGCCCTCTCCCTGGGTCGTGCACCTCTCCCTGGGTCGTGCCCTCTCCCTGGGTCATGCCCTCTCCCTGGGTCATGCCCTCTCCCTGGGTCGTGCCCTGCAAGCCAGGCCCAGCCAGTGGGCAAAAAGAAAGCAAGAAAACATTCAAGCTGGTCATCCCCTCAGGTCATCTCTCGATGATTGTGTACATATTCAAGTTTGCAGTCTTATTATTTTCTCCCACCCAATCTCAACCAACTTAGGCACAAATCTGTGATTAAAACATGTTGCCAGCCAGGTGTGGTGGTGCACGCCTTTAATCCCAGCACTCGGGAGGCAAAAGTAGGGAGGATCACCATGAGTTCGAGGCCACCCTGAGACTACATAGTGGATTCCAGGTCAGCTTGGACTAGAGTGAAACCCTAGCTCGAAAAAAAAAAAATGTTGCCAAGCTGGGGAGATGGTTCATCAGTTAAAGGCACTTGCTTGCAAAGCCTGCCAGCCTAGGGTTTGGTTCCCTGATACCCATGTTAAGGCAGGCACACAAAGTAGCACATGCATCTGGAGTTCATTTGCAGCAGCAAGAGGCCTCTGCATACCACCACCCCTTTCTCTCTCTCTCTTTGCAAATAAATAAATGAAAATTTATAACTATTTTTTAAAAAATCATGCTGCCACCAGGTGGTAGTGCTGGGATCACATGCCATGCAGCAAGCCTACAGCCATGTTCTGTTCACAGCAGCAGTAAACACACTTTCATTTATTGAAGGGAAAATGGTAAACTATGTGAGCTTACTCATTGTTAATTGTACATATAAGTATCAACTAAATTCAGACCTCAAGGAAGTTTTGTGAACTTTATGTAAGTCATAGGTGTTTTCAAAAATGTCATAAAATTGGGAGGCTCTCCCCAGGAAAATAAACACATTGCAGATTCAGGAATTCCTCTGCATACCAGCAGGAGCATGGTGGAAACACTGCTTTACTGCTTACAGACCCTTCTGGTCACAGGAGAAGAACTGGTGGTCATGAACCACAGAGTTTTCCAAGTGACACCAAATGGAACTTCATTCTATTTGTTTAATGTGTAGGTGGTATGCTAAGAGGAGACATGCTTGTATATATGCATATCTGCCCATATAACATAAACATATATTCATATTTACTTGTTCATAGGAAAATATTTAGTTATTGAACACAATTCATTTAGTTCCAGCAGTAGATTTTTTACTGAGAACCTTAATATCTGAACATTTTGCAAATTGGTCATATTCCCATCAGCTTATACTCTTGTTCCCTCTTACCCAGCCCACTCCACCGGGGGCCTGGGGTCATGAATATACCAGTCTGGGGCAGAACAACTCCTTGGAGTACACCTTCCTACCCTGTGGCTCTTACAGTCTTTCCTCTGCCTCTTCTGGAAAGTTCCCTGAGCACTGGATAGTATGTTATAAGTCTCCTTCAGTATTGAGCTTTCAGTAGCCTCTGATTTTCTGATTTCTGCTTTGATGAGTTTTGAGTCTCCTCAGTGTCTGCTGCCATCTCCCCAGAGGAAGTTCTCAGGCTAGCAGTGAGGACAGCACTAAATTGAATCTACCGTTTTCTCTGCAATCTTCCCCAGGCCCTGGCAGATGTGATAGAGGTGACTCCTCTTATACTAGGCACTCAACTTACTTTTCTTGTCATACTGATGGGTCTTAAGTTTCCATGGTATTTGCTGCCACCTGTCAAAAGCAGATTCTGTAGCCAAGAGTGAGACCAGAAAGACTCAAAGGGGATAATCTGACATGTAGAAGTCTTTTTGATGAGCATTACCTCTCCTTTAGCCAAAGAACAGTGGAAGCTTCTCCCTAGGGTCTGGGACCTTCCAAGCCAGAGGCTTCTGACTTGCATCTCAGTACCAGGTATGAAGTCCCTCCCACTGAATGGGCCTCCTGCTCAATCAGAGAGCAGCTGATTACCATCAGAGACAATGTGCCACTATTGTACCAGTGTGTATAGCTTGCCTGGTTGGTTGATTTTGTAGCTTGCAGGATCCATTGCTATTCGCTATGTGGCTGGCCAATATCCCCACCAGCTCCCAAAAACTCTGTAGCACTATGAGAGCTAGCCAGCCTGGAGCTGGCTTCCATCTCAGTTTCAGCATGATCTCTCAGTGTCCTGGGACCACAGCCTGTAGTGTTGGAGGAGAAATCGGCCCAGTAGCTAGGGACAGAAGCCCAAAGAAGAATAAGAAGAAGCCAGGCGTGGTGGCGCACGCCTTTAATCCCAGCACTTGGGAGGCAGAGGTAGGAGGATCATCATGAGTTTGAGGCCACCCTGAGACTACATAGTTAATTCCAGGTCAGCCTGGGCCAGAGTGAGACCCTACCTCAAAAAAAAAAAACAAAAACAAACAAACAAACAAAAGAATAAGAAGATACCATTCTGTCCATCTTGGCAAAACTGAAACTTGAGTCTGATCCTAGCTCTCCAAGATGGCTTCCGGTGACATGCCCAGCATGAACTTCTGCTTCTTCTGCTCCCGGAGTCCACAAGCCAATAGGACGTTAACTCCTGGGTCAGCTCTGCAGTCAATTGAATCTGAACCAATCAGGTGTCTGCTTCCACACCTAAGCCTGATGACAAGCCTCACCCTGACTGGATGTCCGATCCTTGTAAAAGAGGTTACCCACACAGTCCAGTGTCCTCTCTTCCCAGGCTGGCATCCACTCTCCCCTTCATTTTGCCTTGTAACCTTGCCTGAACATCCACATAAGGCTGTCCCTCCTTCCCAGCCTGGCCAGAAGGGGAGAATACTTACCTTGGCTTGGGTGTTTTTCTTCCTGACTTCCGCCCAGGTCATGCTTTGGGGGTGCCCTCTCACCCTGATTATATGTAAGATTTATCTTTGATCTCTGCATCCTTCTTTTGTTTTAAATTTTATTTTTTTATTTCTATTATTCTGATTTTACATTCATAGTATTGGTTCCATTATCCTCCTCCTTGTCCTCCCTCTTCCAAAGGGACCCTCATCAATGGGGAATGTGGGTTGTGCATTGTGGGGGACATCAAGAGTTCTGGGGGGTAGGCCCTAGTCTCTGTGCTTAATGCCCCAACTTGTGACTCTAACAATCTTTCCACCCCCTCTTCCGCGAGTTTCCCTGAGCCACATTGGGGTCATTTTAGTTCTACTTCAGTGATGAGGTTTTGGGAGCCTCTGTGTCTCTGGATATCTGGCTTAGTTGGAGTTGGATGTTCTCTGTGTTTATCTCCTTCAGCCTTTTTCTGGTGTCGTGATCACCATGAACACTGTATTCTTGCCCTTCCCCTGCGTTGTTCTATGGGGCCCTGGAGGTGCAATTGGCTGATCCTCCCATCAGGTTTGTTGTCCATCTGAAAAAAGATAAGAAAATTCTCCAACAGAGAGAGAAGCTAGTACTAGATAGAAGAGATGGCCATCTATGTTTTGGAGAGAATTTTATATGCGTTGGCTCTCTTCTAGCCCACATTTGGTGGTATCTTGAAATTGGAGACTGAGCTCATTTTTGTACCTGGTTTTGACTTATTTCCCAGTTCCAGCAATGTGTTCCATTTCACTGAGTGGATCTATTAGCCAAATCAAGAGCAGTTGGTTACCCACCATGGCTGTTTGCCACTACTGCACTTGTATGAGCATTACGTCAGGTTGTTACCTACTGGGTATCTTAGTCTGCAAGATGTTTGAACCAATGTCAGTAAGTCCTTCTTTTTTAAAATATTTTAATTATTTATAGAGAGAGAGAGAGAGAGAGAGAATGGGTGTACCAGGGCCTCTAGCCACTGAAGACAAACTCCAGATGCATGTACCACCTTGTGCATTCGGTTTTACGTGGGTACTGGGAAATCAAACCTGGGTCTTTTGGCTTTTCTGGAAAGTGCCTTATCTCTCCAGCCCCCTTCACTATTTCTTAATCCTCTCTGGTCTTTTATTTGAAGAGGCTTCTATGTCCCATCTTCCGTGTGTGTGTGTGTGTGTGTGTGTGTGTGTGTGTGTGTAAAACTGCCCCAGCCTTTTCCTAAATATCAATTTCCTCTAAATAAACCTCATGAATTATGATTTCTCTTAAATAAGCTCAATAACTTATAATTTATCTTTATTGAGTCCATATTATCAATTCTTTTTTAAAATGGGATAAGGACCCAAAATTGGAGATCACAAGTTTGGCAGACACCTCCTGAACCCTAAAATCCTGCATCAGTGTCTTCAGCAACAGGGCCTTACCATTTAGTTCTGATGAATAGCCAAGTGCTTTGGCAATGGTCTGTATTATTTGGGGGGGCCTCATGGGCCTACCTGACCAACAGCTCACTGTGTGAATAATGCAGTTTGGACACTGGGTTTTACCAGCAGCAGCTTGTGTTTTTAGGGTTAAGCTTTCTCCACCCCTACAAGGTGCTTCTGCCAAAGCAGGCAGGAGAGAGATGTGGGGGGAGAGATCTTTTAATTAACCAAGAGGAAGGTTCCTATGCTATCATTAATTGTGTGTATTTGCCCCCTCTCTTCCATTCCTTACCCCAGTTCCCCCAGACCCTCCCACCCCCTGGAGTCTGTCCCTCCTCTTGCCTGTCTATCGTCCCCTTCTCAGACCCTCACTCCAGCAGCAGTTGTTCATCACATGGCTGGACTGGTCATCGGGCAGGTACTGAATCCTCAAGAGTCAAAATACAATTTCTACCCAGACAAAAACCCACAGCCTGGCAAGGAAAAAGCATATATTTATTTCTATGATATGGTAAGTATTCACAAAAGTGTCAGGAGAGCAGGAAAAGCAACTGTGTTCCCAGTTTGGTGAGGGGCAAAGATGGTTTAAGCTGGAGAAGCAGGAGTGTGGCCTCATACGCACTGTCCCTGGGGTGGGCGGGGGACACTGGGCCACAGAGCACACCCCAGTTTCAGTTCAGAGTTTTACAAAATTGTTCACCTCGCTCTCCCTCGTGGCAAGCCTCTCCACCTATCCTCTTGGGTAGAATTCCCCCTTCCTCCCCCAAGCTCCAGGAAGATCATGGTGCAGAACAGGCGTGTGTGACTCTGTTTTCATGTGGGTGAGTGGGTGTGGAATGCAGAGAACAAACTCACGTGTAATTCCTCAGAAATGGCCATCTACTTTTCTTTCTTATTGGCCTGGGACTCACTGATTAGATTAGACCTGCCAGCCCGAAAATCTCGGGGAGCCTCCAGTCTCTGCCTCCCCAGCACTGGGATCCCAGGTGCATGCCATCACACACTCAGTATTTTGACACAGGTTCTAGGGATCAACATGGGGTCCTCACCCTTGCTTGGAAGCACTTTACCCACTGAACCATTTCCTGAGCCCTGGTAGTCACCTCTGTCACTGTGACAGATATCCGAGAGAAACAGTTTTAACCGAGGAAGCATTTCTTCAGGCTCACAGCATCAGAGGTGTCAGTCCTCGTGGACTGGCTCCTTTGTTCTGGGCCTGGGGTGGGGATTGTATCTGCATCAGGAGAGCACGTGAGGGAGGAGGCTGCTCACCTCATGGTAGCTGAGAAGCTGAAAGAGACAGGAAAGCGCCACCGTCAAGATTCACCCTTCAAAGACCCTCCTCCTCAGTGACCTACGTTCTCGAACCAGGACCCACTTCCTAATTTACATCCCCTCTCAGTAAGGCCATGAGACTGCAACTCCATCAATGAGGCAGGAAATATGGTACAACACTTGCTTTGCATGCTCAAGGCCCAGGTTCAATTCCTCCCACTGGAAAATAAATAAATAAGACATCACCAATGGATCCACCCTCCTGTTAAGTCTCAGAATCCAATCACCTCTCAATAGGCACAGCTGGGGACCAAGCTGTCGGTGAGCCTTTGGTGACAGTCCTGTCCCAGCTACAGCAGCGTGGAAAGCCTGGGATTCTTTTTATGCACCCCCTAAAGAACCTCCCATCCCCCTTCCCTCCACCCAGTGTCCCCCAAGCTCTGATCCACTTTGCCTGTGTGCCACCTGACATCACCTGGGCTCCACCGGCTTACCTCCTACCTCCCACCCTGGCCCTTGGGGCAAGTGTGTATGTTACCAACCACAGAGCCCCTCTTGGGCCAGAGGGCAGGTCGGAAGCCAACTAGTCCCTCTTTTGTTTTGATGCCATTTTTCTCTTCATATTACACAGGTCTTGAGTACATAGCACCAGCCACTGTGAGGCCATGGATGTAACGGTCGTTTTGTGTCTGGAGGGCAGCAATAACAATGGCAATGTTCTTCTCCTTTTGACTTCCCACGTGGACACCACTGAGGTGCCTGGGAGCCTCACACAGCCCCCAAAGGCTCAGCACTGGCTGGTCATCTGGTAATCTCTTGTATCAGCCATGATGATTTCTTTCCCTCCTTCCTCCCTCCCTTCCAATCTTCCCATGTCCTGCTCCCTGCGGACTCCTATGCAAGCAGACAGCCAGGACTCCACCCTTCACCCAAGGTCTGATGGGACCTGGTCCAAGAAACTGGAGCAGAAATGGGGGCTGTGGAAGCAGTCCTGATTTGGAGCTCAGGATAACCCCTCAGGGGTTTACTGTGGCATGAACCCTTTGCCAGCCATCAGGGTAAGGCGAACTAGAAGCCTCAGTGGTCTCACTGTCACCAAGAAGGGCCCTGGCATGGGACTGGGGAGAGGCCCGTGTCACACTGGCAACCACAGCCTGTTAAAGGCTTCCACTTCCCAAGGGTGTTGGCACTGAGGGTGACAACAGTATGAACTTCCAATTACTAGTGAAAATATTGTCACACAATGATCATCTACTGCAAAAAAATATAGGAGCTGGAGAGATGACTTAGTGGTTAAGGTACTGGCCTGTGAAGCCTAAGGACCCAGGTTTGATTCTCCAGTACCACGTAAACCTGATGCACATGGTGGTGCAGCTGGAGTTCATTAGCAGTGGCTAAAGACCCTATGTGCCAATTCTCTTTCTGTCTGTCTGTCTGTCTCTCTCTCTGTCTCTCTCTTTCTCTCAAATAAATAAATACATAAACTATGTAAAAACTTAGAATATAGAACAAACATAAATACAATATTTTAAAAGATTTAGAATGTAGAACAAAGGACTTATTGTCTATGACTTCTCAGCATTCCCAGCCTGTCTGAGTGCCCACATGGTGGGGCTGATGTGGAACGTCTTGGCTAGACAGGGCCAGGATGAGCCTCGAAGCTGTGGGCAGCAGATGCTGTATCCACACCTTTTGCTTGGCTCTGGAGATGTGCTTGCTTCTCCCACTTCCCACAGAGCACCTGTGGAAAATGAACCAAACTCTGACCCCAGCCCCCACCTACACTGACATTCAAGAACACACGACACGCTTTCCAACCGAGCCCTTTCCCTGGTCATTTGCCCAGCAGAAATGACTGACTGCGCACGTGCCATGTGAGAGGCGGGGATCTGGAGAGTGCAGACAGTAGGAAGGTCACAGTCCCAGTCATCCTGTCCCTCAGGAGGACCTGCTTAGTGCTTTTCTAACTTTTGTTGACAATCTCTATACATGTACACGATGAACCCCGATCATTATCCCCTCCCACTTTTTGCCTTTTGTCCCCGCTCCCCTATTACTCCTCCACTCAATCCTTTCTTCTTTCCAAGGACTTCCTCTTATATGTTGATGTCATCATTTTTCCTAATATTTTGCAGGTCTTGTGTAGGTAGCATCAGCCACTGGGAGATCATGAAAGTGATGGCTACTTGTGTCTATAAGACAGCATTCCAAAGCACTCCTCCCTGTTTTGGCTCTTACATTCTTTCTACCGTCTCTTCCGCAATGGTTTGTGAGTCTTGAAGGGTGTAATAGAGATAAATGTCTGAGGGCTGAACACTCCACTGTCACTTCTTCCTAGCACTATGATGAGGTTTGAGTCTCCCAGGAGTCACTACCATATGAAAAGAGAAGCTTCTCTAACCAGAAGTGAGAATAACATTAATATATGGGGCATAAACATTAATTCCCCCTAGGCCTTATTACCTCCCTAGCCATAGGTTTTTGATTAGGTTTTCAATACCAAATATGAATTCCCGCCTATGAACAGGCCTCGAGTTCCATCAGAGAACAGACGGTTCCCCCATAACAGACATGCCATCATTGCACATTTTGCTGGGGTGGCCAGTTGCATACCTTGAAGAGTCCACTGCTGGTTAAGACTACTGCTGACTTTTCATGCCCCCCAGCAGGCTGCATAGAACTTTCCAGCACTACAACAGTCAACAGAAAGGAAGCTTCCAGGTCAGCTCCAGCTTGATTTCTCAGTGTCCTGCAGCCCAAGCACGCGGTGTCTTCAGCAATAGAGTCTTACCATTTAGTTCTGGTGGGCAAGCAAGAGCCCTGGTAATAGCCTGATGTTTTGCATTAGGGGCCTCCCTTATTCCACCCATGGCACTGAAATTTTTCTGAAACAATCTACGGCTTCTGGGAATAGCATTACCCACCTCCACAGAATACTTCTGCTCACTCTTTTTTTAACATATGTATTTTTTAGCTAGCAAGAAGTAGGTTTCCATATGGCTTATTCACATCTCTAGTTTTGGTTAACCCTCCATCTACTTCTTTCTCTCCTCTATCCCACTACCCTGACCCTACTTAGACCATCCCACCCCTGGTAATCTGCCCCTCTACTTACATATCTTCCTTAAAACCCTCTCTTGACTCTCTCATGTCCCCTTTGCTTAGCATTTTTAATGTGTCAGCTTTTAGTTCTACTCTTACAGATTTTTAAAACAATTTTTATTGATTACTTATTTGCAAGCAGAGAGAGAGGAGAAGAGAAAATGTCACTCCAGGGCCTCTTGCCACTGCAAATGAACTCAGATGCATGCAGCACTTTGTGCATCTGGCTTTAGATGGTAGTGGAAAAGTGAATGTGAATGATCAAGCTTTGCAAGTAAGTGCCTTTTGAGCCATCCTCCAGCCCATCTCTTACAGACTTTTTGAGTCATGCTATTATAAATAATTAATTTCTATTTTATACCTTACAGTTAACATTGTAATGAACTGTAATCCTGCTTTAGAACCAAGGAAACTCATTGGGACCAGGCAAGACAGGAGCACAAACCTCTATTGACTGCCCTATCACTCTTGTGCACTTAGATTGGTCCACAGTTTCACTTCTAAAAGTGCTGTGACGAATATCCTTTTATAACCGCTCCTTTAAAATTCTTCACAGGAAGATTGTTCATAAGTTACATGCCCAAGAAAACGCATCCATGAGGCTTCTTGTCTTGTGGCTCATCTACATGTCTTGCTGGCCTCAGTGGCATCCACGTCTGTAGCAACCAGAGGGGAGGCCGTCAAAGGAGCATGGGCAGCACCAGAGGGAGGTGAGCTCCTGTCACAGGGCGATCAGTATTCAGATCAGAACCATTTTTACAATTAAATAAAATTTAATTTTGACTCACGTGGTAAAGGATTATATCAGATTTCTCATTCCTTGGAAAATCAGAGGGAACTTAATAACAAATATCACAATTATCTTCAAAGATCAAGCAGTGATTAAATTATCAGGAGGCTGTTCCTCCCAAAACCATTTCTTTAATTAGCTAAAGCTGGCAGTATATATTAATATTTCTGGAGATATTTGCATGCATCTACAAGATAACCAAATATTAGCTGAAATATAATTTTTCTAGTATTATGTTAGAAATATTTTCAGATTAACTCATATTATCTTGTGTTTTTCAGTGATCATTTGAGTAGTCATCCTTGATTTATTACCATAAACTCTCTAATCTAGGCGCATCCATGATCAGGCAGCCCCACAGACAGACGTGAGCAGAGACTAAGAGTCTGAGACTTTCTCCTTCACTCTGTCCTTGCTCCCATGGGCTAAATGCAGCAGAAGCCAGAGGGGAGCAGCAACGTAGCCCCAGGAGGTCAACATTCAGGGCCTGAGAATGGCAGGAGAGGCGTGCGGGGAAGGCAGGCAGCCTCCACTGGAGAGGCAGCACGGTGTGACAGATGCTGGCCTGGAAGTTGTCACAGCAGTAACACCTGGAAAGAGCCCCACCAATCTGTCCAAGCCAGTGTGCGCCCCTCCAACCGTGTGCACTGCTGTACCAAGCACTTTCCACTACTCTGCTATGTCTGCTTTAAAACCCAGTCAGCAGCGAGCAGAGATGGAATTACCGGAGTCCGCCCCCTCCCATCTTCTATTCTGCACCAGCTACACTGAAAGCATCGGGGCCCATGACCCTTGGGGGTCATAGAAGAGTTCCTTGCCCCTGGCTGATGGCTCAGTCCTGTCCCTTTCTTCCAGAATGTGTGACTAAACCTGGGGACCAGCAAAGGGAAGGCAGAGCAGATACACTGACCCGGTCTCCCCAACTCACCCCTCTGGCTTCTTTGAGGCAAATAGTTGACTTGCCTGAAGTACACTGTGTGCTAAAGATAGACTCCCCTCCCCCACAGGCTGAAAGGGTATTTCAGGAATTAAGATGCAGTATATTCAAATCACAGTCTATCCAAATCAGGTTACCAAAAAAGAAATGCAATATTCATATTCAGCTTGTCATTGTAATTAATTTGTCCGCATTATTTCAGGAGTTCTAAAAAAAAAAAACAGGGTAGTCATCAAGCAAAAATGGAGTGTAAATAAGGCATTTCGGATACTTCTCTCTCCATCCAGGGACTGGTGGGCGACCTCTCCACCCGGAGGACACCCAGAAAAGAATGCCAGGGACAAGTGCTCACGACACAGGACTGGTTATAGTTATTTTAAGAGATTACCCACCTGAAATTCACATGCTCTTTTGTTCATTTTTATTTTGTTGAGAACTTCAGTATATGATCATACTGTGATTTGACCATTCCTGTCCTGTCACCCTCTCTTGTCCTCTCTCCCCCACCTCCAATCCATTAAGGACCCCCCTCTTTCCAGGCAGTCCTTCCTGTGTTTTGTTGTCTCCTTACGTTTGCCATCCTCCGTGTCAAAATGTTTACGGGCTCCGAGGAATGCAGGTGTGTGTGTGTGGGGGGGTGTCAGTAACCCGGGTGAGGTCAGGAATGCACCAGTCAGTTGTGCGGGCAGGACTGTGCTCCAAAATACACCATCTCAGCCTGTGGCTCTTACATTTTTTTTTTTTTTTTTTTTCCCTGAGGTAGGGTTTCACTCTGGTTCAGGCTGATCTAGAATTCACTATGTAGTCTCAGGGTGGCCTCGAACACATGGCAATCCTCCTACCTCTGCCTCCCAAATTCTGGGATTAAAGGCATACGCCACCACCACACCTGGCCTCTTCCGCATCTTCTTGCATAATATTTCCTGAGCTTTGGAGGTCATAGTAGACATCTCATTTAACAGCCTCTTATTCTCAGTTTTAATGATCATGAAGCTTCTCTGGCTGGCAGCCAGAGCAGCACTTCTGCTCATTGCACTACTTCCCTGCCGTGCTCCCTGAACCCTGGGGTGTGGTAGACATGACTCATCCAGTGCTAAGCACTGAGCTTTCTTTCTTGTCATTTTGTTGAGTCTTGGGTCTCCCTAGTATTCACCACCATCTGTAAAAAGAAGGTTCTTAACCAAAAGTGAGAACAGCATTAGTCAGGGGCATAAACACATATATTACAAGACTTTTCATGGGCATAGCATCTACTTTTAGCCAAAGAGCAGTGGACGCTTCCCTCTGGGATCTGTGACCTTCCAATCCACAGGCTTTTGACTGCATTCTCAGCACCAGGCATGAGTCTCTCCCACTGAGCAGGCCTCATAACCAGTCAGAGAGCTGTTGATGAGCCCTGTAACTCAGGAGCCACTATTACACCCATAAGTACATCTTGCCTGCTTGTTCAGACTGTAGACGGCTTTTCTCCCCCAGCAGCTTCCACAGCACTTTCAAGCACCATAACAGCTAGCCAGCAAGGAGCTGGATTCCATCTCGGTTCCAGCTTGATTTCTCAATATCCTATGATTGGAGCTTATGGTGTCTTCAGAAATGGGATCTTGGCATCTAGTTCTGGTGGGAACCAAGTGTTTTGGCAATACTTGCATTGATTGGAGGCCTCCCTGACCAACAGCTCACTCACATGCTCTTTTTTGTGGGTTTTTTTTATTAATGAATTGCAATATTAATAGCAATTTTAAGCCCACAGAATAACTGAAAGGTGCCAGACCTGGTGGCACATGCCTCTAATCCTAGCACTCAAGAAACAGAGGTAGGAGGATTACCAAGAGTTCAAGGCCACCCTGAGTCTGTCTACATAGTGAATTTTAGGACAGCCTTGACCAGAGAAAGACTTTACCTCAACCCCCTCCCCCCAAAAAAAAGAATAACTGAAAGATTTCCCAGACACCCCCTCCAAACACACACTGCCCAACATCCCTTCCTGAAGTCAAAGAACTCATACGTCATTAACACCCAGAGTCAGTAGCTCAGGTCATAGTCACATATGCTAGAGGTTTTCACATGTACATTATGACATGAACTCACCATGACAAACTGTTGGGGTCCCTCCTAGGGCCAGCCCAGGAGGGATGGCAGGGTCTTTGTCGAGTAGGGGGTGAGAGGCGTGGAGTCACGACACAGACTCCGGGAGCTGGGTGGAAGCAGGCAGAAGGCGAGCTGCTGCAAACTCATTTATTCAAGGAAGTGTAGGGGTTTTTAAACAGTTTGGCTGGCCAATCGTTGTATGGGGTGGTCCCCTTTTTGTGACCAATGACAGCCTGTCTCCAGACAGATCATCTCGTAGCAGGTTTCTCGAGAGCATGGCGCTGTAGCTGTTGTCACACCAGGCCTGCGCTGGATGCCATGTTCACAGAAGCCACTTCCTGGTTCCTTCTGGCATGCAGTCTGGCTAGGGCCAGACCTGCATTGTGCCATACATATCCTCCTTTTTGTTTTTATTATTGGCAACCCTGGGAGGCATGGTTCTTTGCCATTGTTGAACCCAGGCCCCAAGGGATCATCACATGCAACAGTGCCTTCTTAGGTTGTCCCATCTCATGGGGTCTTACCCATCATTGGCTACCCACCATCCTAGTGAGAAAACCCGAGGGGTGTGGCCTGGTTTCTTTTAGCATGCGGTCTGGCTAGGGCCAGACCTGTATTGTAATTCTGCCTGGGCTAGAGAGATAGCATTTAGGTTAAGGTGCTTGCCTGTAAAGCCTAAGGACCCAGGTTCAATTCCCCAGTGCCCACCTAAGCCAGATGAGCATGGTGGCACATGTATCTGGAGTTTTGTTTGCAATGGCTGGAGGCCCTGGCTGGCCCATTCTCTCAGGTGCCTCTCTCTCTCTCTCTCCTTCTCCCTCTCTCTCTTTCAGATAAATAAATAAAAAATATATTTTTAATTCTCCCTCTTACTCTCCCTGACCCTTGGCAACCACTGATCTCTTCACTGTCCATGGCATGGCCTTTTCCAGAATGTCATTGCATGGTATAGCTTGCAGCCTCTTTAGATTAGTTTATTGCACTTAACCATGTGCATTTTTGGCTTCTCTTTGCTTTTCCATGGCTTGATAGCTCATTTTTTTAGTGCAAATAACATTCTCTTTTCTCTATGTACATAGTTTATTTATCTGTTCACCACCTGAAGGAAAGCTTGGTTGCTTTTTTATATAATTTATTTTTATGTATATTATTCTGATTTTACATTCATAGTGGTGACTCCATTATCCTCCTCCTTGTCCTCCCTCTTCCAAAGGGACCCTCATCAATGGGGAATGTGGGTCATGCACTGTGGGGGTAGTCAAGAGTTCTGGGGGGGTAGGCCAAGTCTCTGTGCATAATGCCCCAACTTGTGGCTCTAACATTCTTTCCACCCCCTCTTCCGCGAATTTCCCTGAGCCACATTGGGGTCATTTTAGTTCTGCTTCAGTGATGAGGTTTTGGGAGCCTCTGTGTCTCTGGATATCTGGGTTAGTTGGAGTTGGATGTTCTCTGTGTTTATCTCCTTCAGCCTTTTTCTGGTGTCGTGATCACCATGAACACTGTATTCTTGCCCTTCCCCCGCATTACTCTATGGTTTCAGCTGGGGCCCTGGTGAGGTGTGATTAGCTGATCCTCCCTTCAGGTTCGTTGTCCATCTGAAAAAGATAAGCAAATTCTCCAACGGAGAGAAAAGTTAGTACTAGATAGAAGGGATAGCCATAGATATTTTGGAAGGAATTTTGTATGTGTAGGCTCTCTTCTAGCCCACATTTGGTAGTATCTTGATCTTGGAGACTGAGCTCGTTTTGTGTACCTGGTTTTGACTTATTTCCCAGTTCCAGCAATGAGTTCCATTTCACTGAGTGGATCTATTAACTGAATCAAGAACTGTGGCAATTATAAAGCTGCACAAGCATCCTGTTGTGTGCATAGAAAGTTTCAATTCCTTTGGGTAGACACCAAGAGGAGCAATAGAGGCCTCACATGGCTGGCAACATGCAGTTCTATAAGAAATGGACAAACCACTTTGCAAAGCAGCTGCATCACTCTGCATCCCCACAGCAATGAAGGAGACTCCAGTTCTCCCACATTGCTCTCAGCACTTGGTGTTGTCAGTGTTTCCATTTTGGCCATTGTGGTGCATGTTCAGTGTTCTGAATGTGTGAATTTTCGTTTCTGTGATAATATGTGGAGCATCTTGGCATTTGCTTATTTGATATTTCCAAACCTTCCTTGATGAGGAATGTGTTAACATGTTAATACATGTTAATATCTTGCCCCTCCACCTTTTTTTTTTTTTTTTTGGTTTTTTGAGATAGGGTCTCACTCTGGCCCAGGCTGACCTGGAATTCACTATGTAGTCTCAGGGTGGCCACGAACTCATGGTGATCCTCCTACCTCTGCCTCCCCAGTGCTAGGATTAAAGGCGTGTGCCACCACACCCGGCTTATTGGCCCCATTTTTTATTGAGAACTTTACTATATGAACATATTACAACTTGATCATACTCCCATTGGGTTATAGTCTTATTTCCTTTGTTGACTGTTTCTTTACTTATAGTTTAGTTTTCAAAGATTTTTATCTGTTTTAGGTATGTCTTTTATCAGATGTGTCTTTTTTCATTTTTCATGAACCAAAGTTGGGTTTTACTAAGAAAGAAAAGTTTTAAGCCACACATGGTGGCACACACCTGTAATCCCAGCACAAGAGCCAGGTAGGAGGATCGCTGAGAGTTTGAGGCCACCCCGAGACTACATAGTGAATTCCAGGTCAGCCTGAGCTAGAGTGAGACCCTACTTTGAAAAACCAAAAAAGAAAAAGAAAAAAGAAAAGAAAAGAAATAGAAAAAAAATTAATGTAGATTTAAGCACAGGCACAGAGAAAAAGAGAGAGAGAGAGACTTAAGAAAAGTGCAGCTGCCAGGCGTGGTGGTGCATGCCTTTAATCCCAGCACTCAGGAGGCAGAGGTAGGAGGATTGCCATGAGTTCAAGGCCACCCTGAGACTACATAGTGAATTCCAGGTCAGCCTGAGCTACAGTGAGATCCTACCTTGAAAAAACAAACAAACAAACAAACAAACAAACAAACAAATAAATAAATAAATTTTAAAAAGAAATGAAAAGTATAGTAAGATACTCCAAGATGTCAGGCTGGGGGGTGGCTCAAGGTTAAGGCTGTTGCCTACAAATCCTAATGACCTGGGTTTAATTCCCCAAAACCCACATAAAGCCAGATGCACAAAGTGGAACAAGCATCTGAAGTTTTGCAGTGGCTGGAGGCCCTGGCATGCCCATTCTCTCTGTCTCTACTGTCTTTCTCTGTATCTCTCTACTTGCAAATAAATAAATAAAATAAAGTAAAATATGTTGATTTAAAATAAACCTGTCATAAATGTTCCCACCTTAACTATTTCTAAGGGTACAATCCAAATGCATTTACATGGTTGGGTTGCTCACTGCTATCTATCTTATTCTCTCATCAAACAGAAGCTCCACACTCAAAGCAGGCATGTGAAGGCCAGAGGTCAATGCCCAGTTCTTCCTCAGTCACTTTCCATGTTAGTTTTTGAGACAGGGTCTCACACTGAACCCAAAGATCCCCAAGTCAAGCTGATCAGCAAATCCTGTGACTCTTCCTGTCCCCACCTCCCCAGCTCTGTAGTCACAGCCATGTGCTACCACCATGCCCTGTAATTTTACTTGGTGCTGGTCATTCAAATTCAGGTTCTTAAAAAAAGGGAACCAACTCAGATCTTCATGTTTACACAGAAAACACTTCACCACTGAGCCATATCCCCAGCCTTCAGATCTCTGTCTTTTGCCTAGAAACTCAATCCATTAATGTTGGAAGGATTTGCTAATAATTTTATGGTTTGTTTCCTACACATGTTATATCTTTTTATCCCCCATTTCTTAAATTTATGCCTTCCTTAGTTGATTCTGCAGTGGAACATTTTACCTCCTTTCGCATTTCCCTTTGAGTATCGTCTAGAGCTGTTTTCCTCATGGTTGTCATGGGTATTGCATCTAATATCATAAAGTTCCAATTCTCTCATTTGCATTTATACTATCTTAACTTTCCTAACATACAGAAATACTCCTTTCACTTGTGAATGTTATAAAAATTGTATTCTTATATACTGTGTCTTTAAAACCAAAAATTAATAACTATTTTCAAATGAACTCATTTCTTAAATTACATAGAACACAAAATGTTATAATTAAAGTTACAATAATAGTGGATTTTATAAGTGCCTTACATTTACTTTCATTATGATCTTTATTTCTTCATGTGTAATTGAATTACTGTCTATGTCCTTTTATTTCCTCCTGATGGACTTGCACATGATCATTTCTTGCAAGGAAGTTCTAGTAGCAACAAACTCCATCATCTTTTATTTGAAAATATCTTAATTTCTCCTCACTCTTGAAAGATAATTTTGCTACACATTGGATTCATGGTTGATATATATATTTTTTTCTTTTAGTACTTTAAGTCTATCATCCTCCTGCCCTCTGGCTTCCAAATTTTCTGATATGAAATATGTTGATTGGGCTGGAGAAATGGCTTAGCGGTTAAGGCACCTACCTTCTAACCCTAAGAATGCCTGTTTGATTCTCCAGGTCCCAAGTTTAGCCAGATGCAAAGTGATGCAAGGGCTCAATGTCACACTTTCCCACAAGGGGGAGCACACATCTGGAGTTCGTTCACAGCAGCTGAGAGTTTGCTTGTGCACCCATTCTCTCTCTCTCTCTCTCTGACTCTCTCCAAAAATAAGAAGAAAGAAAGAAATATGTTGGTTATCTTATTGAGAGTCCCTTGTATGTGATGTATCACTTTTCTTGCTTTTAAGAGCCTGTCTGACTTCATGTTTTATGGAAGCAGACAATGCAATAAAGTCATTTTTCAAAATACTTTGGCATTTCTTATGATGTTAAATATGCACTTACCTTATAACTTGACAATCCCACTTTCTCCTGGAATGTATCAGAGACATGAAACCTATCTGCCATAGAGACAAGCTTACGGTTCTTCATAAGAGCCTCATTCATAATAGTCAAAACCTGGAGCCCACATAAATTCTTATCAGCTAGAGAAAAACTCAACGCATGTGGTTTGACCATACAGTGGAAAACCACTAGACAGAAGGAATGGGTGTCTGATGCAGGCCATGACAGCATGACCCTCACAAGCATCAGTTCAAGTTGAAGAAGACCTGTGCTGAAGACTGCACACTCAAGAACTCCATTTGTAAGAAAGCATAGAAAAGGTGAATTTGCAGGGCCTGCTGGGCAGAGAAAGGAGGGACAAAAGAGCACAAAGGGGTCTGTGTGGAGTGACAGAAGCAGCCAGCGGCATGGCTGAGATGTTATGAGGCTATACATAGCTGTGGGGATTCATGGAATTGTGCTTTCATGGTGTGGATTTACCTTGATAAGGCTGATTTCAAGACACTCGTCCCTCCTCTCCCACCTGACAGCCCTGTAAGGGTCTCCCATCAACCAAAAGATCCACCCCGTCTCATATGCTGTGGTCCCTGGTCACTTCTGCCACTCCCTCCCTCCCCAGAGGCCAAGCCTCTCACATACATGTGAGAATGCCCACAAAGCCTTTTCTCCAAGGTGCACCCTGCTCGGTGCCCTCTGAACATGACTTCCTCTGCCTGGCATACCTTCCATTCTCCATCCACTGACTAAAACCTCCTCCAGGCCAGACAGAGGTCCTTCCAGAGACCACTCAGTTGGTTTATCCAGGATGCTCACTGTTGTGTCTTAAATGGAAAATATGGCCCATAGACTCCAGGGCTTGATTACTCAATCCCCAGCTGGCAGCACTGTTTAGGAAATATGTGGAGCCATTAGGGGATAGAGCCTTGCTGGAGGAAGAGTGTCACTGGGGTGGGCCTTGAGGTTAGAGCTGGGCCCTATGTACTGTTCTCTACTTCTTCCCTGCTGATGTGAAGATGTGATGCTGTCTGTTCTTGCTGTGCTTTCCCTACCATGATTTAAACTTCCCCTCAAAACTATAAGCCAAAACAAACTCTTCCCTCCCATGAGCTACTTCTGGCAGACATTTTGTCCCAGCAGTGAGAAGGTAACAGCCACGCTCACTGAGTCCCAACCCAGCCAACACCACACTACTAGAGTCTCTGCCAAAGTGACATGTTAATCTAAAGCAAATGAAGTGTACACATTGAAAAAGATTAGATTATTATTGACAAAGAAAGATGAAAGAAAATTTATAACTAGAACTAATAGGAAGGTTCAGCAAGGATACGCTTACAAGCTCAGTACAAAAATCAAAGCCTTAAGCCGGGCATGGTGACACACGCCTTTAATCCCAGCACTCGGGAGGCAGAGGTAGGAGGATCACCATGAGTTCTAGGCCACCCTGAGACTACATAGTGAATTCCAGGTCAGCCTGGGCTAGAATGGATGCTACCTCAAAAAACAACAAATCAAAGCCTTGTTACACACCAGCAAGTTCTAATTAGAAAATGTGATGGAGTTCTATTCAGAGGTAAAGAAAATGAAGTTATGAATTATGCTGGAAAAAAAAATGAATGGATCTGGAAAGGATTATACTTAGTGAGGTAACCCAGGTCCAGAAAGCCAAACATCACATGTTCTCTTTCATATGTGGATCCTAGCTACAAATGATTGGACTTCTAAGTGAATAAAAACAAAACGCAGTAGCAGAAGCCAGTAAGCTAGAAAGGGGATATAAAGGGAATAGAAAGGGAAGGAGGGGGACTTAATAGGATGGTATTGTAAATATGTAAGTAGAAGAACAGATTAATGGGAGTGAAAAGGCCTAAGTGAGGTCAGGGGAAGAGATTGAGTAAGGAAAGGTGGAGGGAGGGCTAATCAAAATCTAAGAGGATATAAATAAGTCATATGGAAACCTACTTTTCTGGACAATGGAACACTCAGAAGCCATAGATTGTTACTAGAAAAATTTCAGTGCCAGGGACGGGATACCTTCCAGTGAGCTGTTGGCCAGGGAGGTCACAGATACCCCCAAAACATTATAGGCCATTGCCGAGGCCCTTGGTTTCCCACCAGGAATAGATGGTAAGACACTATTGCTGAAGACTCCACACACTTGGGTGGCAAGTTCATTGAGAAATCCTGCTGCAGCTGAGCTGAAAGCCTCCTCCATGAGGACCAGCTGACAGAAAGTTGGAAAAAGCTATGCTGCATGCAGTTCAATGGGAGAGAGAAAACACCATTGAAGGTACTCAACAGTGAACACTGCAAGCTTTAAATTTGGCCAGCCAGGCCAAATGAGCCAACAGGTGCAATAGTGGCATGTCTGTTATGGGGAAAACCAACAGCTCTCTGATTGGATTGGAGGCCCGCTCCATGGGAGGGAATACATCCCTGATACTGAAAACCTATGACAGGGGTAGTCATAAGCCCTAAGGGTGTAATGTCTGCTGGTGACTCACTAAATGTATATACTATGCTCACCAAACTGCCCAGTAAGCACTTCTCTTAATGTCCACACCCATATAATGCTACTCTCACTTTTGGTTAGAGAAGCTTCTCTTTTCAGATGGCAGTGACCTTGGGATGATTCAGAAGGCACCATGGTGCTGAGAAGAAGTAACAGAGGAGTGCTCAGCACTGAAACATCTCAAACCTACCTTCCAAGGCTCAGGGTCCATTGTGGAAGAGGGGGTGGAGAGAATGTAAGAGCCAAAGTAAGAGTAGGACTCCTTACAACGTGCTCCTCCAGACACAAAGTGGCCTGGATATCCATGACCTCACATTGCCTGACACTACCTACATAAGACCATCATAATAGGAGGAAAAGATCATGATATCAAACTGAAAAGAGAGACTGATTGAGAGGGGGAGGTGATATGATGGAGAGTGAAGTTTCAAAGGGGAAAGTGGGGGAGGAAGGGAAATAACATGGGATATTGTCTACATTTAAAGAAGTTGTCAATAATGATGATGATGTGATTTATAAAAGACCCCAGCTACAATGACATGGGGGGGGGGAGAAGTTAAAAGTTATCTAAAATAAAATCTAACATAGGTTGCCCAAGGTACTTGTAGATAGCATTGTAAACCACTCAAGCAGGTAAAAAGTGAGTACAGTGATGTGCAGTGCTGTGGATGAACAAGAGACCTGGTTTACACAAAGATGCCAATTCTCCCCCAGCTAAGCTATAAATTCAAGGCAATTCCAATCAACAATCCAAGAGGTCACTTTTTTAGAACTTGTAACACATATTCATGCACATGTTCTCCCATTAACACAGACAACTTTTATCTTTTTATATATCAGGTAAAAATAAATATAATTAAAAAAATAAAATTTATGCAAAACTATAAAGTTGCAGAGAGCCAAAGAATCCTGGAGAAGAACAGGAAGATGGGACTCAGGCCACAGGAAGCGTGCTATGTGCAGTGGTCTGGGCTGGACACCAGGTCAGAGAGGTAGACACACAGCCCCAGGCCTATACATGCACGGAATGCTATCATGTAGCAGAGAGGGCAAATCTGAGGAAAGAGAATCACTGCTCGACCCAGACACGTGACTCCGCAACGTCTGCGTCCACACTAGGAAAGTCCAAGCTCTTATTCTCAATAGGAATAATTTCAAGTGAATCAAATTGGAAAAATAAGACAAAAAGGAGTATTTTAATGGACAATAGGGATTAAAGGGAGAAAAACACATATCTTGACAAAAATGATCCAGCCCCAGAGCTAGGCTTGGTGACACACACCTTTGATCCCAGCACTTAGGAGGCAGAGGTAGGAGGATCACCGTGAGTTCAAGGCCACCCTAAGATTACGTAGAACTCCAGCCTGGGATAGAGGGAGACCCTACCTTGAAAAACAAAAGAAAAAGGAAAAAAGAAAAGAAAAGAAAAAAGAAATCAACCAATGGAATTGCCCCTAGAATAGGAAGGGAGCTGAGAGGAAGGGTCCTGGTTTCCTGGTCCCCAAAGTCTAAGTTAAGTGTCTGCTAGAAAGAATGTTCTAGCCTGGAACTGGATTTTTTTTTTTTTCAAGGTAGGGTGTTGCTCTAGCCCAGACTGACCTAGAATTTACTATATAGTCTCAGGCTGGCCTCGAACTCACAGCGATCCTCCTACCTCTGCCTCCTGAGTGCCGGGATTAAAGGTATGCACCACTACAACCAGCTCCATTGGTTGATTTTAATCAACTGGTTTGGGGGGCAAAAAGAACTTTGTTTCAAAATATTCTTGCAAAATGGGAGCAGGTACAAGTTCCACTGAGTTAGAAATTAAATGACTGCTCTTTCCCTGAGACATATGTTAAGCTGGTACCTCATTAATCTCCCTTCTGCTCTGACTGTAACAACCTGGCTGCTAAATCTTTTAAGTCACTGGGTCATTACTCTTTTATAATCTCCGAGAGCTCTTGGTTCTCAAGCAGCCAGGAAAGCTGGGCCTAGCATGGTGAAAACCGGGCACAGCTTGGAGAAGACAGCTTTGAGGGAAAGAGGCTGCACCCTGGACCTGGCAAGGGCACCTTAGCGAAGGCTACAGAGCAAGGTCAAAACATACACACTGGCTGGCAGCCCTTTGACAAAAGGACATGAGCAAGGAGAAATACATGCTGAAGTATTTCTGCTTTTTTAGTGCTTGTATGTATAAGTTTATATGTGTGTATGTTCATGTGTGTGTGCATGCATGTACAGACCAGGAAACAACCTTGAGTGTCAACCTCAGGAACACTGTCCACCTCCCTTAAACCAGGATCTTTTTCTGGCTTAGAACTCAAGTGTCTGACCAGCAAGCCCAAGGGTTGTCCTGTCTCCACCTCCCAGATCTGGGATTATAAGCACACACCACCACACCTGGCATTTTTACGTGGACTCTGGGGATCAAACTCGGGTCCTTGTGCTTGTGAGGCAAACACTTTACTGACTGAGCTATCCCCCAACCTCCCAAAAGCATTGCTTCAGTATGATATTGATTGCTTTTGTTAGGGGCTACGGAAGTGATAAATGCTCATTGGAGAAATCGTGAACACTCAGAAAAGCCCAGTGGAGAAAGGAGAGCCCTTCCCAGGTCAACCCTTTCAGGGAGAAAGCTGGCGACATTTCAAGGGGCCTTCTGGTCTGGTTTCAAGCACCAAACGAATGTGCCTGCTCTTGGTCATGTTTCTTTAACGTATCTGTAAGGTGAACCCTACCTCGTTCTTTACCTGTGTGTCCTGGCATGAAGGGTGAGCCAGCCTCTATTGCCTATCCATTATGGATGCCTGGGAGGAGCTTCCTGCCCCTGGGAAGCTGCTTCCATCTGGAGCATCTTCTGTGCCCTTACACAGCCTTATGTGCCAGGGCAGAAATGAACTTCACCCCTTCAATTGCCCCATTGTCTTGTCAAAATATTCAGGATGGCTTTTAATGTCTACAGTCAGTGAATCTATTGATATCCCAGATTATCACAAACCCCATTTGCCAGTATTGATAATTTAATTGTTTCTAATTTTTCACTATAAGAAGTTTTTAAATTAGCATCCTATTTATTTCTGGGGGTGAACCTACCAGGCAGAGAATTTGTGCTTCCTTAAATCCCCCAACACTGGCAAATCACCCCCTGATTTACCAACATTATTGACAAATTGTTTAGCATTGTTCAACAGTGTCCACCTGGCTCCCACCCACTCTGGACTCATTCTGTCATTGTTGTCCCTGTTGTGTGAGAACAGTAGTTTCATGTGAACCCCACTTGCTTGCTCACTTGCTGATATAGTTGCCCACTCTCTCACAAATGTGTGGAGCTACACTTCCTGACTTGGGCTTGGACCAGCTTAGCTGAGAAGAACTGAGGTGCTAAGCCACTGACCACATGAGTTCATCTCATCACCTCAGCCCACACCGTCTCCAGTCATCAAGAAGGAGCTCTGGCATGGCTGCCCTCCACAGGATGCTGCACCCATCCTCACACTCAGAAGCTGTTGCTATGAGTCGACAGGAGGCCCAGCAAGCAAGTAGTGACAGGTATCTGAGCCAAGAGGGCCACAGTGGCCTCCAGTGCCCACATCCCCACCACCCACACCACTTCAAGCCCTTATATTATTATTAGGGATAAAGAACAACTTTCTGGAAAATTATCTCAGCCACTTAAAATTGAATAAGATAAGAATGCAGGGTCCCATGGGCTGCAGAGGGCGAGCGTTCGCAGGGTGCTCAGTGTTTGGCTTAGTCCATTTCCATCACACAGACAGAGCCGAGGCTGTTGACAGAGCCGGGAGCACTCACAATGAAAGTCAACACAATTGCTCTCCATCTTTATTCATCTTCCAGGCCGGCCGCAAATGGAAATTCAGATAATGAACAGACTCTGATTAACTTGTCCATATGAATATTCATTGAATCACCTGGACTTTCATGCTAATTGTGTTCATTTTCCCAAGGCTCTTTCTGAAGAGCAAGGCTTCCTTCACCCTCCAAAGACCTGAGTTCAGCGCTGATTAGAAAACAATCGGAGAAGCTAAGTTTGAAATTCTACCAAGAAACAAAGGAAAACAGACTTTAGGAGATATGTAGAGGGTTTGAGGATCTAATTTGACCTTTTAATTTAAGGTGAATTACACCTTCAAAGTCTACCCTAATTTAGTTTCCTCACACAATAGAAATTACTGCATTGAAATGAGCATGGGTTGGATGCCTGCGGTGGGGTGTAATATTTCAAAGACTTGTCATATTACATAATCCTGCTAGAGTACCTCACGCAGATGTTAGCCGACACCACACTGGACCAGACGAATAAAGGGACTACTTCTTAAACACCAGGCAGAAGTTTGTATATTGAAAAGCAACCAAACACAACGCATGAATGCATCTAGCTGTTGCTGAACACCACTGCCTGCATAAAAACCTAGCTCGAGGCCACACCCCTGCTCAGCAGGCTTTTCAGTAGCCAGTGAGGAGAAGCACACTGGCACCCTGAGAATAGAGCAGAGCCCAAGTGCCCATCAGGCTCACTCATCCCCTCGCCTCTGTCCTTTGCTGGCCACAGAAGCACTACTGGGTCTTCCCCACCGCAGGACTTGTGCTCCAAGCTAGAAGAAGGAAGGCTGACAGAAGGAGCTGGCGGACAAAGATCTAGCTTGCCCCACCTCCCCATCCCCTCCCTCCACACATACACTTGTTACATACTAGTGTCCAGTGTACTTGTGCACCTGAGGCAGGGACTGCACCTGCCTGGCAACTTTGTTGTCCACAAGACCAGGCAAAGGAGGAGGGATGCCCACCCACCTCAGCCTCTCCGCCTCTCCAGGCACCTGGTCATTGTTAGGCCCTGACTTGGTTCAGTGTGTGGACATCTCTGTCCCCACCCCATGAGACATGGGATGTCACACACACTCTTGTTTTGCCTAACACTCAGCGGGCCAGAAGAAAGAGAAAGATTTGAAAGTTCAAAGCCAAAGAATCTACTAAACTTCAACAGATTATATTCATTATAGCCACGGTGTGCCCTTACAAAGATTTCAATTTCTGGGCTGGGGTGATGGCTAAGCATTTAAAGGTACTGCTTGTAAAACCTGATGGCCAGGTTTGATTCCCCAGGACCCACATAAAGCCAGAAATGAAGCGAGTTCAAAGCCAGCCTGGGACTACAGAGTGAGTTCCAGGTCAGCCTAGGCTAGAGTGAGACCCTACCTAAAAAAAAAAACATATAGGGCTGGAGAGATGGCTTAGCGGTTAAGGCGCCTGCCTCCTAAGCCTAAGAACGCTGGTTCCAATCCCCAGCGGTTCCAATCTCCAGGTCCCACGTTTAGCCAGATGCCGTGATGCAAGGGCGCAATGCTGCGCTTGACCACAAGAGAGCGCATGCATCTGGATTTCGTTCGCAGCAGCTGAGAGGTTGCTGGCATGCCCATCTCTGTCTTCCTCTCCCTCTCTCTCTTTCTCTCTCTCCAAAAATAAATTAAAAGTAACAATAATAATAATAATAAACCATATAAATACACACATATATACATATATATATATACTTAATTTCTTGTTATCTATATTAAAATACAGAGTTATGGCTTTGAAAAGTATATTTATAATTAAACAATTATACCAAAATCTAGATGTACATATGCCTGGGCTTAAGGTCACTGAGAAATCAAGCCGGAGCTGAGCTGGAAGCCTCCTCCATTTGTCATGATTCTGGAAAGAGTTATGCAACCTGTTTGGGGGAGAAAAGTAATCAGTGGTATTAGCCAGTAGTGGACCCTGCAAGCTTTCCAGCTGGACAGCCATGCCAAATGTACCAACGGGTGCAATGGTGGCATGTCTGTTATGGGGGGAAACCAATTGCTCTCTGATTGGACTGGAGGCCTGCTCCACAGGAGGGAGCTCCTGCCTGACACTGAAAATCAAATGAAAAGCCTATGGTTTGGGAGGTCATAAGCCTAGTGGGGAAACTACTGCTGTTGTCTTGACTAAATGGATATATTATACCACCAAACTACCTGCTAAATTCTTGTTTGTGCCCCTATATTAATGCTACTCTTGCTTTTGGTTAGAGAAGCTTCTCTTTTCAGATAACAGTGAACACTGGGGAGACTCATAACTCATTAATGGTGCTGAGAAGAAGTGACAGTGGAGTGCTCAGCACTGAGACATCTCTATCACACCTTCCATGGTCAGGAACCATTGCAGAAGAGGTGGTGAAAAGAATGTAAGACCAAAAGAAGGGGAGGAGTGCTTTGCAATGCTGTCTTCCAGACACAAAGTGGCCGTGGTAACCTCACAGTGGCTGATGCTACCTACCCAAGACCTGCATAATGGAAGGGGGAAATGCTGACATCAAAATAGAATAAGGATTAAGTGGAGAGAATAAGAGATTCAGTAGATAGGGAAATTGGGGGGGAGGATGGAAAGTTAGGGAAAGGGATTGTGGTGGTTTATTCAGGTGTCCTCCATACACTTAGGTGTTCTGAATGCTAGGTCCCCAGCTGATAGAGATTTGGGAATTAACACCTCCTGGAGGTGGTGTGTTGTTGGGGGCAGGCTCATGGGTGTTACAGCCAGCTTCCCCTTGCCAGTGTTTGGCACATTCTCCTGTTGCTATTGTCTACCTGATGTTGGCCGGGGGTGATTCCCAGCCTCTGCTCATGCCATCATTTTCCCCTGCCATCATGGAGCTCCCCCCCCCCAAGTCTGTAAGCCAAAATAAACTTTTTTCCTACAAGCTGCTCTTGGCCAGATGATTTGTGCCAGCAAGGCGAACCTGACTGAGAGCAGGGATTATGATTATGGTATATTGTCTATATGGATGGGGGTAGTCAATGAGATTTTTAAAAATCTAAGTGTGCTGTCTAAATATTAACTGGCCAAGAAAGTGCACTTCTGATGAGAGAACCTGGGCAGGTGGAATGTGCTTCAGGGAAGCTGAAACATGTGTGGCTGGGAAGTCTTAAGGCGTTGGACAGGACTCACCTGCTCAATCTTAACATGACTTCCTTTTCATATCTGACACATCTGCACAGACCTGTTTCCACATCAGGGCAGGTACACAGGTGTAGCAGACAGCTTCAGGTTCGCTGAGATGAACTTCCAGACCAGGCACAGTTATGGAGGAAGGGATATTATTTATTGAAGCTTACAGATCCAGGGGAAGTTCCGCAATGGCAAGAGAAACGGCCTGCTCTCACAGGACCAGGCAAGAGAGAGAAAAAAGCCGACCAGGCACACAGCACACAGAGCAAAGCTACAGCCAAAAGTCCCAGCACACTTCAGGAACTCCTATTAGGCACACTTTGCATATCTTTACAATGGAATCTCAAATCCACCACCACACCTTAAGATCGGCCCCCAGTGACATTGCCTCTAGCAAGGTGATTGCAGATGCAAGCTATAACTAATAAAACACTGAATATATTGCGGGACATATATTCAAACTACCACAACAGGTACTGGGACAAAACCAGCCTCCAGCAGGAGATCCAGCCATCCTCCATACCCAATGCCAGGGGATGCAGGGAGCCCTCACTGGTCTCTCAACTCTGAGACGGATGGCAATGGGGAATGGGGAAAAATGGGTTCCTTCCAAGTCTCCGGGCACATATCCCTGTGTCCATGCTCACCCCCAACTCACGGTCCTGCTGCCCTTTATTTAGTTTTTGTGGCTTTGGTTCATTTGATTTTGTTTTGTGAGATAGGACCTCACTAAGTCGCTCAGGTTAGCCTTGAACTGTTCACCCCCAGCCTCAGCTTCATGAAGGTTGGGGTTACAGGTATGTGTGTCCACACCATAACTATGGGTGGCACCATTCCACGGGCTGGGGTTGCAGACTGAATAAAAGGCAACAGTTATCTGAATGCCAGCATTCACCTCTCTCGATCTCCTGACTATGAAACAGTGTGGCCAATTGCCTGATGCTCTGGTCTCCATGCCTTCCCCACCATGATAGACTGGACCACAGACGTGAGCCAAAATAAGCTCTTCTTTTCTCAAGTTGCCTTTTTTAAGAACCTTGTCATTGCAACAAAAAGTAACCAGTACAAAGTGCTGACCTTGTGGTTTGATGTGCAGTGGTGTCCGACAGCTTTCATTGAGTGCCCTGCCCCCAAGAATCTCCTTGATTCTGTGCCATCCTCCTGCTTCTGCCTCTAGTAACAAGCCCTCTTCGAACTCTCTGAACTCTGCTGAGGCCTCTTGAACCATTTGAAGCCATTCTGTAAGTCTAGATAGATAGATAGATAGATAGATAGATAGATAGATAGATAGATAGATAGATGATAGGTAGGTAGGTAGATAGATAGATAGATAGATAGATAGATAGATAGATAGATAGATAGATAGATAGATGATCAGTAGATAGATTGATTGATGGGTTGGTTCATTGATTGATTACTTTACTATGTAATGTGTAATCTGAGGGTTAACATTAGTAGTTAAGATTGGAATAAAAGAATCTGTGTTATTTTGACCACCATCAAGGGAAAACAGGAATACTTGTCAAATTTCAGCTGACGAAACCAACATTGTTTGTGAGTTTATTATTATTCAATAAATTCTGACATTGGGAAGACACAAATATGTCCACCTATGTCTTTAACATGGTACAAGCATGACAACCGTGCAGCTGATTATGTTACTGTGGTGGTTTAATCAATTGTCCCCATAAACTCATGCGACTGGTGGCAGTTTGGGAGGTGGAGCCTCATGGCTAGGTGCCACCTTAGGGGTGTCCCCTTTGCTCACTGTCTGGCTGCTTTCTGCCTGCTGCTGTGGCAGAGGCGATGCCCAGCCTCTGCTCTGCCATCCTTCCCTGCCATGATGAAGCTTCCCCTTGAGACCAAAGCCAAAAGAACTCTTTCCTCCCATTGGCTGATTTTGGTCAGGCGTTTTGTCCTAGAAACATAAATGGGAGGGTAACTGCCACAGTCGCCTTGTTATAAACGAGCCCCAGGAAGCCTGTTTTCATAAGAACCCCCGTCCTCTACACACTGGCAATCTAACTTCCCCCAGACAGGAACTGCTTATCTGTGCTATTTTATTTTCTTCATCATTATTTTTATTTACTAATATACTTATTCATTTCTGTGCATTCAGGCATCTCAGTGACTTTGAAAATAAATAGAATATGCTTGTCTGCATACCTATATACACTTTACCATAGACACATGTTATCACACACAGATCAGGGCACAGAAAACTAAACCTACACACAGGCACCACTTCTCATGTCCAGATGGGTATATACAGATGGATATATGCAGGTGAGATGCCCAGGATGGGCCCTCTGTCCAGCACCCCTAGCCTGTGCCCACTTGCCCTGCTGAAGTTGAATGGGCACCAGTGTTCAGAGCCAGCATCTGCCTTTAACATCTTATCTAGAGCTGGTCAGCAGATTTGTGGGTTTTTTTTTTTTTTCTGTAACTGGCCAGATACAAGCTTTGTGCTTCTCAGAATGAATAAACTAGGAAGCAGCTTCTCATCATATCGGTGTGGGAGCCGCCACTCACCGACAACGTGGGGACGGATGGGAATGACCAAGTTCCAATAAAACTTTATTTACAAAGGGAGATGTCAGCACTCTAGAGACCCTCGTGCACAGACACCAGGGATGGCCACTGCAGCCAGAGGCCGAGACAAGCCAATTGCCACCATTGCGGGTGAGTGTGTGAGGTAAGTAGTTATGATGTAGGTAAAGGAAATAGGGAGCAATCGTACCACCTCAGAATTTGAAACTTGGAAGTAGCAGGGCTTTGAGGAGGACCATCAAGAGAAAGATCCTACCTCCCAGTCAGGCATGGCTACTTTATAGATTCCTATTTTTAATATTTTTTAATTTTTAATTTTATTTTTTTAATATATAATTTTTTATTAACAACTTCTATACTTATAGACAATAAACAATAATTCCCTCCCCCACTTTCCCCTTCACAACTCCACACTCCATCATATCCCCTCCCTCTCTCCATTCGTCTCTCTTTTAATTTGATGTCATCATCTTTTTCAACTATTATGAGGGTCTTCTGAAGGTAGGGCTAGGCACTGCAAGGTCATGGACATCAAGGCCAATTTCCGTCTGGACATTGTATTGTAAGGCATGGTACCTTCCTTTGCTCTTATATTCCACCACCTGTTCTTCCACAATGGACCCTGAGCCTTGGACGATGTGATAGAGACGTTTCAATGCTGGACACTCCTCCTCTGTCACTTCTCAGCACTATGTTGCCTTTTGGGTCATCCCAGTGGTCATCACCATCTGAAAAGAGAAACTTCTCTAACCAAAAGAGAAGTAGCATTAATATATGAATATTAGCATTAAATGGAGTGCTTATAGGGTAGTTTGGTGAGCATAATAGATACATTTAGCCAGTCCAGAGCAGGCTTTGCATCCTGAAGGCTCATGACCTCCCCTGACACAGGCTTTAGATTTTCAGTATCAGGCATGTATTCCCTCTCATAGATTGGGCCTCCAATCCAATTAGAGAGCAGTTGGTTTCACCCAGAACAGACATGCCACTATTGCACCCATTCAGTCATTTGGTCTGTCTGGCCAAACTTGAGGCTTCCAGTGTCCACTGTTTTCACCACCGATGACTTCTGTCTCCCATACGGCTGCATGCAGTGCAGCTTTTTCCAGATTTCAGTTGGCTGGTCTACAGGGAGAAGGTTTTCTGCACAGCCCCAGCTTGATTTCTCAGTGACCTTGCCACCTAGACATGTGGAGTCTGTTACCATCTGTTACTTGTGGGAAAGCAAGAGCCTTGGCAATAGCCTGTAATGTTTTGGAGGAAACAGGGACCTCCTCGTCCAACAACTCACTGGAAAGTATCTCATCCCTGGCACTGAAAATTTCTTAGTAACAATCTATGATTTCCAGATGTGCCAATATCCAAAAAAGTAGGCTTTCATATGTCTTATTCAGAATATCTTTAATTTTGATGGGCCCTCCCCCATCCCTTCTTATACTCAGTCTCTTCCCCTGGCCTTGCTTAGGCCATTCCACTCCCTGTAATCTCTTCTTCTACTTACATATGTACAATAATAATCCTTTAAGTCCTTTCCTCTCCTCCCTCCTATAAGGGCCTTTTTCTAGTTTACTGGCCTCTGCTACCAATTTTTGGTTCCAGCTCACACACAAGTCTAAACTGTAGCTAAGATCCACATATTAAAAAGAACATGTGATATTTGGCTTTCTGAGCCTGGGTTACCTCATTTAGTATAATCCTTTCCATATCACTCATTTCCCTGCAAATTTCATAATTTCATTTTTCTTTACCGCTGAATAGAACTCCATTGTGTAAATGTGCCACATCTTCATTATCCACTCATCAGTTGAGGGACATCTAGGCTGGTTCCATTTCTTAGCTATTGTGAAGAGAGCAGCAATAAACATGGTTATGCAAGTATCTCTAAGGAAGTGAGAAGAGTCCTTAGGATATATGCCTAGGAGTGCTATAGCTGGGTCATATGATAAATCTATTTTTAGCTGTCTCAGGAACCTCCACACTGATTTCCACAATGGCTGGACCAGATTACATTCCCACCAACAGTGCAGAAGGGTTCCCCTTTTTCTGCATCCTCACCAACATTCATTGTCATTTGTTTTCTTGATGGTAGCCATTCTGACAGGAGAAAAATGGAATCTCAAAGTAGTTTTAATTTGCATTTCCCTGATGGCTAAGGATGTCAAAAACTTTTTTAGATGTTTATATGCCATCTGTATTTCTTCTTTTGAGAACTCTTTATTTAGTTCCATAGCCTATTTTGATTTCTTTTTTAGTTTTTTTTTTTAGTTCTTTATATACTCTAGATATTAATCCTCTGTCAGATGTATAGCTGGCAAAAATTTTCTCCCATACTGTAGGTTGTCTGTTTGCTCTATTCACAATGTACTTTACTGTACAAAAGCTTTGTAATTTCATAAGATCCCAGTGGTTGATTAGTGGTTTTATTTCCTGAGCAACTGAAGTTATATTCAGAAAGTCATTACCTATTCCAATATGTTGAAGGATTTCCCCTACTTTTTCCTCTAGCAATTGAAGAGTTTCAGGTCTGATATTAAGGTCCCTGATCCATTTGTACTTGATTCTTGTGCATGGAGAGAGACAAGGATCTATTTTCATCCTTCTACATATAGATAGAGGCTGTCTCTTCTCCAATGAATTTTTTTGGCTTTTTTTGTTGAAAATCAGATGGCTGTAGCTGCCTGGATTAACATATGGGTCCTCTATTCTGTTCCATTGATCTACGTGTCTGTCTTTGTGCCAGTACCATGCTGTTTTTGTTACTATAGCTTTGTAATATAGCTTAAAATCAGGTATGGTAATATCAGCAGTCTTAGTTTTGTTGCTCAAAATTGTTTTGACTATAAAATAATCCTAAAATTCATTTGTAAGCACAAAAAAACCTTGAATAGATTCCTTTTTATTCTCTCTAGAATTCTTTTAATATGCTACTTGCAAAGATTTGTCAAAAGAATGGGATCTGTGTTATTTCTCTGGGTGGAGTCATGACATCCCAAGCCAAGGAAGGTTAAACAACCGTTATTTAGCAGGAACTTTCTGGTAAAGAACAAAGGCATACTGTGGTCCCCTCCCTTAAGAGTTAATCCAAATGCAAGCCGGGCATGGTGGCGCACACCTTTAATCCCAGCACCGGAGGCAGAGGTAGGAGGATTGCTGTGAGTTCGAGGCCACCCTGAGACTACATAGTGAATTCCAGGTCAGTCTGAGCCAGAGTGAGACCCTACCTCAAAAAAAAAAAAAAAAAAAAAAAAAAAAAAAAAAAAAAAAAGTTAATCCAAATGGGCATGACAATAATCTGGGCAGGAAATGCCCGTCAGAAAGCCAGAAACCTTAGAAAGTGATATATAGGGGCCTAAACACACAGGTCACACAATGGTCTCTCTGACCATTGTCCACTTCCACCCCTCAAGAGTGTTTTCTTCCACGTGATTCCTTTGGCCATTATCAGCTCACACCCTTGCACGGGTCTTATAGTGCTCTGTGATAAACCTTTTCTGTCCTTGACACCAGGCTGTATGTCTTGTCTTAAGTCTTTCGACAGAGATCACAAGAACCAGGAGGCCAAGGGAAGTCAGATTGAGATGCTGGTAATGCGCAGAGTGCCCTGCTTGGCACCTCCCAGTCCTTCATGGAAGTGTGATGACGCCGTCCCTCGTAGATGAATCTCCAAACCAGTGTCAGCAAATACAGACCCAGACGAACACACGCGCCTGTCCCTTACGCAAGGCCAGCCACAAACAAAACAGAGGCATGGCCTCTTTAGAGATGAATGTATGTATTCAGTGAAGCATGCAGGAAAGTGGGAATGTTATCAGGAAACTTGGGAGTGAGAGAAGAAGAGGACGCCCGGAGAGAGGAGGATGCATGGGGACTTCCTGTCCTGCCCTGTATGTTCACATTGGCAAGATGAATGCGGCCACAGTATTTACCTCAGGATTTCTCCTTAGCTGAATCTTCACATTTTTACAATCTCTTTCCTCTCTGATCTATTTTATCTTATTTTTAATTTCAGAAAGGATGAGAGAGAGAGAGAGAGAGCCCCAGGCATCCACAGGATTCTAATTCTGAGAGGCTGAGGGGTGAATGATGGCAAGAAAGAAGTAGGCAGGTCCCCACAGGTCCCAGGAGGCAATCAGGCCCATCACCCAAGGTTTTTTCCAAGCCAAATCTCTATCCTTCAACCTTCTAGAACAGAGCCAGTAGCAACTGCAGGGGCTGTTTGAGCAGAGAGGTGGGACTTCACTCAGTGGCCAGCGAAGGTCAGGAAGCAGGATGCAGGACTTCCTGTCAGTGCCCCTCAAGCAGGTGAACGGGGGTGGGGGGCATGTGCTTTCTCAGGGTTGAGGGTCAGGTACATTCACAGCATGGCTTGTCCAACAAGCCGCCACTATATCTCCAAGAATTCTATTTTCTCCTGCTAGGCCATGTTTGGGCAGGTCTGGGTGGTCATGGAAGCTGTAATCTACCACCTCTGAACAACTGGAAGTTACTATGAACACTGGCGTTACCCAGCAGTAACATGGCAGCCAAGTCATGTGATCCACCCCTGCTCCACCAGGTCTGAGATCCCGCTTTACACAGGAAGTCCCCCATGGAGTGCCAACCAGGCATGCTGGGTGTGTGTGCTGATGGACTGATCGTTCAGGTCAGTTGTCAGGGCTCAGGCCCAGAAGGAAAGCCAGGGAGGACAGTGGGAATGAGGAAAGACAAGGGATGGAGCGACGGGATGGCAGATGACATAGGGACAGAGTCCAGAGAGGAGGACAAGAAGGTAAAAAACAGGGTGCAGTCCCATCAGGTTAGTAAGGCAGACCCTTCCCCCCCACACACACACACTTTGCAAGCTGGGTCATGCAAGTGGCTCCAGGTTCTGAGCTTCTTCTGTGGAGCTCACGGTTGAGTGAGAGAGCCCACCGTCAAAGTCAGATAAGCAGGAACTGAAAAGAGAGGACCCGGCATAACGTCAGAGCAGAGCGTGGCCAGGGCAGTGGCATAGGATCACGTGCCTGCTTTGGGGTGTTCAGGGAGAAACTCCGAACATGGCAAGAGCACTACAGGGAAGTGTTGGTGGGAACAGTCAGCCAGGCAGAGGCCAAAACATGCAAAGTCAAGAGGAGGCCCGGGAGGTGGCTCAGCAGTTAAAGGCACTGCTTGCAAAGCCTGCCTGACCTGGTTCAGTTCCCAAGTACCATGTAAAGCCAAATGCACACTAAGTGGCACATGTGTCTGGAATTGGTTTGCAGTAGCAAGAGGCCTTAGCATGCCTATTCTCTCTCTCTCATAAATAAATACAAATATTTAGAAAAAGACAAAGAAGAAAAGAACGTGGTGCAAAAGCCATGACATAGTGGGCAGGTAACAAGCTGGAGGAAGCATGATCTGCTCCCCAGGAACCTGTAGCTGGGTGTGGACCCCTCTGTCCACAACAGGTTAAAGTGGCTCTGCAGCACCCCACCACATGCTCTGAAAACACCCAATAAAGAGAGGTGCTTTGAGGGTGAAGGGAGACCTTGAACTAACTCAAGCAGGGGACCGTGGGGGTGGGAGGCTAAGGTGGGGTCGGGGAGGACTTGAGAGCACAGGGGTCTCCTCGTGAGGGGGTCTCGCACATACCATGGCCACAAGAGCAAGGCTCAACAAGGTCCATTTCCCACTGCCCAGGCTTCTGGGATGTTCTTTTGTGCCTCTCTGGGGAAGACCAAAGCTTCCAAAGGAATAATTGTGGCACCAGGCAGTGCAGCAGGTTCTGTGTTGACTGAGATGCATGCAGGAGACCAGTTCTGACAGCACAGGCGCTGCTTCACGGTCCGCTCCACCAGCCGGCAGACTCCTCAAGAGTCCAGGCTGGCCCACGCTCCCTTTGAATCAGCCTTTTGGAAGGGACTTTCCACGGAAGGGAACATTTTCCTCTAAGAAAAACTCTTTGAGGACTGAGGAAAAGGGTCAGTGGTCAAAGACACTCTTACAAAGCCTGGCAGCCCATGTTCAATGCCCCAGCACCCATGTAAAACCAGACACAAAAAGTTGCACATGTGTCTGGTATTCATTTGCAGTGACAAGAGACCCTGGTATGTTCGTAAATACACACACAAATAAATAAATAAATAAATAAATAAATAAATAAATAAATAAATAAATAATAAATACTGGCACATTTCTACTACAGAAATCACTTTATTTCATACATTCTAATAGTCACTAGCATGTTCATCTATGTTTCTGACATAGCATGCTCACAACAGAAGCAAAGAAACAGAGGGATTCCAATTCCTCTCCACACACACCCTACTTCCTCTCACCTGCCAGCTGGTTGTCTCCTGCCTCCCTTCCTTTGTGTTTCTCAGAGAAGGAATCTTCGTGAAAGAACCAAGCTGCTTAGGGAGGAGAGCAGGAAGTGGGTGTCTAGGGTCCCTGTGACGAACAGATCGTGTGTGCTGACATCAGAGGTGGTGATGTAAATGCACATTAGGATGGACTCACAAAGAACCAAATCCACATGCAAACGAATACATATCAAAATGGTGACGCTTGGACAGGTCCCTGGGCTTGCCAGGGCCTCTTTCCAGACTCAGATGTCACACCACTGGGGCAACTGGGAGGAAGCTCACAAGGGCTCTTTACGTTATTTCTTTTCTTTTCTTTTCCCTTTGTATGGTGTGTATGGTAGTTTGAATGTATGTCCCCCATAGCTAAGGCATTACAATTAAACTTGTAACTTGGAGCTCCAACAGCCTGGCTGATGTCACTGGGGGTGGATCCTAGAGTCCAGTCCTAAGGTGTCACTGGGGGGCACATCTGGATTCCAGTCTAAAAGTGTAAGAGAAAAGTCAGCTCTGCCATGATCCTGCTTGCCGTGGGTTTGTGCTCGCTGCTTTGTGGTGTGTGCGCTGGCGCTGGTGCTGGCGCTGGCGTGGATGTATGGAAGCAGATGGGGTAAGTGAACACCTGAACGTAAGAAGCAGGAACATCTCTGGGCCAACCTTGCAGTCTCCACTTTGCTAGAGATCAAAGGATGATCTGACTCCTTATCTCTTGCCTAAAGGAGATCTGCTTTTCCAGAAACAACCTGGGCCTGTCCTGGGAGGGAGGTCTTTCCTGGGACTTAAATCTAATCCCAACATTGTGGTGGTCAAGCTTACACCCCAGAACTTGGCATCATGGCTGGCCTCTTCCTGAGCCAGCCTCTAGCTGTCTCTCAGGCTCACCTGAGCCAGAAGGGGAAACCCACCACCAGAAGGTTATAAGTATATTTTGCCAGGGGAGAGCAACCTCTCTCTCTCTCTCTCTCTCTCTCTCTGTGTGTGTGTGTGTGTGTGTGTGTGTGTGTGTGTGTGTGTGTGTGTGTGTCTCCTACTTGACTTCTGAACCTTCATCTTCTGGTGAGTTTCTTCTCTTCTTAGCCCAGCTGGGCCGAGGCAAGGGGAGACCGCCCTAACTCCATAACCCCTATCACCACATGGGCTCTTTACCCTTCTGCCCTCCACGGGGCAGGAGCTCTCTGCACTTTCTTTCCTGTCCTCTCCAGCTTTTCTAGGCCCATCACATAGGCTCTCAGGACACGTGGGGGTATTCATTTTCCTTCCCTTGGTTCTGTATTTCCCTAAACAAATATGATTTAATAATTATAATTTTGGGGTCCAAGGACTTTCCTGAACCCCTAACACCCCATTTCAGATCTATAAGCTTGAAATAAACCTCTTTCTCCTATAAACTGTGTCTGGTTTGGGTGTTCATCCCAGCAGTGTAGAGCTGTCTACAGCAGTATGCATCATGTATGTATGCATGTTCACATGCAGGGGTGCATATGTTATATGGGTGCACAAGCACGTAGATGAGCATGCATATAGGTGCATGTGCATGTGAAGGCCAGCAGCTCCCTATATGCCCACCCGCGCCCACAGGGGCTGCCCTCCCTACATGGCTATCCCTGTATAGAGGGGCCGCCTTCCCTATACGTTCACCCCTGCTGGATTTGGCCCACATGGAGGCCACAGCCTAAACCCAGAGCCCACAGATACATTCACCAAAAGGGACGTCACACATGTGATCAAGGAGCTGGGCCCACTTGGTGGGTAGAACAGGCTCCTTGCAAGAGGCAGGCAGGCTGGTCAGAGTGAGTAGACACCAGCAGATGGTCAACCCTAGTCTTAAGTCTGGAGGGGGAGTCCAGGGACCATGGGGAGCTGTGGCCTCTAGCAGTTGGGTGCAGATGCTTTCCAGGGGTGAGGGTGAAAGAGCCAGCCCAGTGAGACCCAGTCAGCTTTGTCAACTCCACAACTGTCGGAGAATCGATGAATGCTGTTTCAAAGAACTGCATTTGTGCTGACGTGTTGCAGCATTAAACAGCGCTACGCTTTGAGGATTATTTTAGTTTCTTTTTGCCACTTTTGTGGTCCATGTTAGCCATCATAGCTTGTAAGGAGTGGTCTGGGGACGTGTGGTTTTGCATGTAATTATTTTTTCCTACCCCAAACTTGCCCCTGTCTAGTCTACAGGAACATTTCACCAGGCTGATCAATATACTAAGGGGTCAGATTCATCATTGTAAACTTCACCATAACAGGCAGGCAGGTCTCCACAATGAAAGACATTTAAATTGAATTATGGATGCAGGTATATGAAAGAAAATGGATTCGGGACAGCAATATGAAAAGCAAGGATTGGCAACAGCATGGGGCACGTGGCTGGACAGAGAGCTCCACTGTGATTGTGGTACGAGGGCAGTGGGCACCACAGAGAGGCCCCAGTATGAAGGTCAGGGGCTGACTGCTAAGTACCACACCTACAGCTGGTCAGAATTCCAGCAAGACTGGGTCTTTCTGACCACTCTCCCTCTAAATGAGCCCAGCACGTGGGGAAGGGCTATGAAGGCAGGCCACACAGGACTGTCCTGTTCCCAGCCATGCTATCACAACATTTCCTTGGGGCTGGAAGTTCCAGTGCCATGATGGTTCTGTGTCAGCTTGATCATTCCTCATAAATGGGTCTCTGAGGTGGCTTGCCAGGGATTAACTGAAGGAGGAAGTCCTTCCCCAGGGTGAGCCCTTCCTCCAGAGTGGGTGGCCTCTCTCAGAGAGGAGGGGGTTTTCTCTAAAGAAGCTCTGGGAAGAAAAGGATCCCCTCCTCCCACCTGGCTGCCAGTGCTGCTGGATGCCTTCCAGTGTGGACCGAAGAGCAGTGTGAACTGAAGAGCAGCGTGGACTGAAGAGCAGTGTGAACTGAAGAGCAGCGTGGACTGAAGAGCAGTGTGAACTGAAGACTAGCATGGACTGAAGAGCAGTGTGAACTGATGACTAGTGTGGACTGAAGAGCAGCGTGGACTGAAGAGCGGTGTGAACTGAAGTCTAGTGTGAACTGAAGAGCAGCGTGGACTGAAGAGCAGTGTGAACTGAAGACTAGTGTGGACTGAAGAGCAGTGTGAACTGAAGATTAGTGTGGACCGAAGAGCAGCGTGGACTGAAGAGCAGTGCAGTATGAACTGAAGACTAGTGTGGACTGAAGAGCAGTGTGAACTGAAGACCAGTGTGGACTGAAGAGCAGTGTGAACTGAAGACCAGTGTGGACTGAAGAGCAGTGTGAACTGAAGACTAGTGTGGACTGAAGAGCAGTGTGAACTGAAGACTAGTGTGGACTGAAGACCAGTGTGGACTGAAGAGCAGCGTGGACCGAAGAGCAGTGTGAACTGAAGACTAGTGTGGACTGAAGAGCAGTGTGAACTGATGACTAGTGTGGACTGAAGAGCAGCGTGGACTGAAGAGCAGCGTGGACCGAAGACCAGCGTGGACTGAAGACCAGTGTGAACTGAAGAGCAGCATGGATTGAAGACTAGTGTGGACTGAAGAGCAGTGTGAACTGATGACTAGTGTGGCCTGAAGAGCAGCGTGGACTGAAGAGCAGCATGGACTGAAGACCAGTGTGGACAGAAGACCAGTGTGGACTGAAGACCAGTGTGGACTGACGACCAGTGTGGATGGAAGAGCAGCGTGGACTGAAGACCAGTGTGGACTGAAGAGCAGTGTGGACTGAAGAGAAGCATGGACTGAAGACCAGTGTGGACTGAAGACCAGTGTGGACTGAAGACCAGCGTGGACTGAAGACCAGCATGGACTGAAGAGCAGCATGGACTGAAGACCAGCGTGGACTGACGAACAGCGTGGACTGAAGACCAGTGTGGACTGAAGACCAGCGTGGACTGAAGACCAGCGTGGACTGAAGAGCAGCATGGACTGAAGAGCAGCATGGACTGAAGACCAGTGTGGACTGAAGACCAGCGTGGACTGAAGAGCAGCATGGACTGAAGAGCAGCATGGGCTGAAGACCAGCATGGACTGAGGACCAGCATGGACTAATGACCAGCGTGGACTGAAGAGCAGCATGGACTGAAGACCAGTGTGGACTGAAGACCAGTGTGGACTGAAGACCAGCATGGATGGAAGACCAGCATGGACTGAAGACCAGCGTGGACTGAAGACCAGTGTGAACTGAAGACCAGCGTGGACTGAAGAGCAGCGTGGATTGAAGACCTGTGTGGACTGACAACCAGCGTGGACTGAAGAGCAGCGTGGACTGAAGACCAGCATGGACTGACAACCAGCGTGGACTGATGACCAGCATGGACTGAAGATCAGCGTGGACTGAAGACCAGCGTGGACTGAAGAGCAGCATGGACTGAAGACCAGCGTGGACTGACAACCAGTGTGGACTGAAGAGCAGCGTGGACTGAAGACCAGCATGGACTGAAGACCAGCATGGACTGACAACCAGTGTGGACTGAAGAGCAGTATGGACTGAAGACCAGCATGTACTGAGACCAGCGTGGATGGAAGACCAGCACGGACTGAAGACCAGCGTGGACTGAAGAGCAGTGTGGATTGAAGACCTGCATGGACTGACAACCAGCGTGGACTGAAGACCAGCGTGGACTGAAGACCAGCGTGGACTGAAGACCAGCGTGGACTGAAGACCAGCATGGACTGACAACCAGCATGGACTGAAGACCAGCATGGACTGAGACCAGCATGGACTGAAGAGCAGCGTGGACTGAAGACCAGCGTGGACTGAAGAGCAGTGTGGACTGAAGACCAGCGTCTCTCCAGGCCGCCTCCAGGCCTTCAGTGCCAGATCAGGACTGCTGAGACATCCAGCCTCATGGACTGAGCAGCTAACGGGTTACTTGACTCTCAGGCCTGCAACCTGCTATTGTTGGACTGCCATAAGGTAATCCAATAAATTCCCTTTTAATACAATTCATTTTGTCGGTTCTGTTCCTCTAGAGAACTAATACAGGTGCCCAAGCAAGACTTCCCAAGAGAAGTCTTCCTCTTTACCTGACTCCCAGAACCTAACAAGACTGGCACAGCCTTGGACATCTCTCAGGCTTTGATGGGTCAGAAGGGAACAAGGTGTGGCAGACACATGGAGAAGGGGCTGTAGGGTGTCTCCAGCTTCAGTGGCCCTACTCTGAACTGGAAAGAGTGCTGTGGACTAGGATGAAAAGAACAGCTCTCTGCTCTCCAGGCCTCTTGGATCAGTGGTGCTGGGACTGTGTGAGGCCAGGCTACTGCGATAGAGGAAGCGGAGTAGTGTGGGAGCACACAGCATCCCAGGCAGGCAGTAGGACCAGGCCACTCCTTCCACAGAAGGCACTGTGTGGGGGCATCTGGAAGGACGACAGGCATTGAGGTGTTCAAGAGTCCCTCAACCCAGGTCCTCCAGCACATGCAGAGCCTGGGGGTGACAAGAGCCGAAGGTGGCCAGAGGTGGGGCAGCGAGGGGGCAAGAAGATAGAAGCAAGGTCAGTACCAGGCCATCAAATCACCAGGTTCCCCCAGGACACGTGGAGCTGTGAGAAGGAAAGGGCCCAACACTGCTCAGAAAGGGTCTCCCTGCTCAGCTTCCTGTGAAGAAGTGCCACTTGTGTTAAGAAGTCAAGGCTTGGGCTAAAGAGATGGCTTAGCAGTTAAGGCGCTTGCCTGCAAAGCCTAGAGTCCCAGGTTCAATTCCCCAGGACCCACATAAGCCAGATGCACAAGGTGGCACACGCATCTGGAGTTCGTTTGCAGTGGCTGGAGGCCCTGGCGTGCCCATTCTCATTCTCTCTTTTTTGCTCTCTCTCTCTCTCTCTCAAATAAATAAGTAAAATATTTATTTAAAAAAGAAGTCAAGACTAGTGAAAACTTCAGTGATCATGGGGAGTTAGAATGTGGCAGGTACAAAGCCAATCTATCTTGGGCTATCTTAGCCCCTTAAGTGGTCATTCTCTGTCCACCTCTTTGACCAATTAGGGAAATCCCTTGAAATGTACAAACATACCCCTACCCCAGCTTCCACCAACCCAAAGCCATGAATGTTCTCCAACATCCAGTCTAGTGTGGCTGGTGCACAGACCCTGTATCCTCAGAGCTGACAATAATTTCCAACCATTCCACTGGTGCTTTGAATCACTTAGGTGTTTTAATAATTTGAATAACATCCAAATATATAAAAGTTCCCTGAAAGAAGAAATTCTGTCCTCCAAATGGTAGAAAATAGTCATGGCAAATAATGCATTTTAATTCTGTTTTAAAATTAGAAAGAACACTTTTTAATTTTTTAATTTTTATTTGCTTTTTATTAATTATTTCAGAGATTTATTTATTTTATTATTTATTAAAGAGGAAGACAGACAGAGAGAAAAAGAAAAGAAAGAAAGAAAGAAAGAAAGAAAGAAAGAAAGAGAAGAAAGAAAGAAAAGAAAGAAAGAGAAGAAAGAAAGAGAAGAAAGAAAGAAAGAAAGAAAGAAAGAAAGAAAGAAAGAAAGAAAGAAAGAAAGAAAGAAAGAAAGAAAGAACGAGCACTCTGGGGCCACTAACCACTGCAAATGAACTACAGACACATGCACCACTTGTGTATCTGGCTTACATGGGTCCTAGGGAATTGAACCTGGGTTCTGAGACTTTGCAGGCAAGTGCCTTAGCCACTAAGCCACCCCTCCAGCCCAAGAGCACTTTTTTAAATCAGCAGAAAGCCATGAAGGAGGCTGTCAGCTCCCAGAACAGTCAGGTCCCTAAGCCACTTCAGCCCAAGGTTTCAATCCCCAGGGGAAATCGAGTTTCCTTAGAGACACCTCATCTCCTCATGCTGCCTCAACTAAAACCCTGAGGACCTTGCATACGTCCACTCAAAAGCTGGCGTGCCAATGCCCACCGTGGCTTCGTTCACGATTGTCAAACATGAAAGCAGCCAAGGTTCCTGAGCAGGAAAACGAGCAAACACACTGTAGTCCATCCAGACCACAGGACCGCATCCAGGCTGTAAGGAGAGGGGCTAACAAGCCCAGTGCTGCTGAGGAAACTGAGTGCGCATTACTGATGTGAAGAAGCCCATGTGACCCGGCTTCACCCCGCAAGAGGCAACAGCATGACGTTCAGCAAAAGGAAAAACCTAATACTAAGCCGTCAGGGCTGTCAGGGTGGGGAAGGAGAGCTGGATGGAGAGAGCAGTTTTAGACAGTTTGCACTATTGGACATGGTGCAAAGCACAGAGCCAGCCCTAGGGGTACTCTGGGAGATGAGAAGTCTGACTGTGGGTCATGGATGGCACCCATTGCACTGGTGCTGTGGGGAATGTTGACAACGGGGAGGGTGGGGTTATGCACATGGTAGGGGTGAAGGCATATGGGGCATTTCCATACTTTTAGTTTCACTCTGAACCCAAAACAGATGTAAAAGTGTAAAGTCTATTATAAAACAACCCTGCGTGGGAGGTAAAGCAATCAGTGTGATAATGCTTGATGCTTGAGCTGGCAGCCTCCTTGATGGTTTTCTGCTGATTTCATATGGTGATGGCTGCTATGTGGGCAGAGGCTGAAATTCACAGCCACAGTCCCAGGCAGGGCCCCAATACCCCATTTTTCTACTCAGAGCTGTCTCATCTCACCTACAATATTGGTGGGTGAGTTAATCTCCATCATTACTGGGGGCCCCATGTGTTACTCTTTGACCTAAGTGGATGGGGAGTCCTGCCCAGCCTTCCTCTTAGTGTGTTCCACAAACAGCCCAGTGCCCACATGAATAGCTGGCATCCCACAGCTCCGGGATGCTAGCCTAGCTGGCCCAGGACAATCACACATCTGATCTGCATTCTCCCAGAAGCTAAAGGGTCTGGGTGACTGGGGAGGAGACACACAGGCTCAAGTCAGGTGAAAGACACACTAGCAAAAAGCAGTGACAAGGCCACGTTTCTGGAGAAGGGTCTGACATCTTCAAGTGCAGTCCTACTCTTGGAGTTTTCCCTGGAAAAGGAAAAATATAAATGTCTACAAACTACTGCACAGCACAGTCACTCCTCCCAGCCCAACCTAGAACTGGCCCAGAAGTCCTTCAGCAGGCAAGTGGGCAGACAGATGGCAGCACATCCATGCAAGGAGCTCTACCGGTGACAGAAAGGCCCACATTCACATCATCCTTCAATAGAGCATGAAAAGGAATTAGAGACCGCACGCTTACACACACCAACAAAAGACAAAGTATTTTTAGAAAGATAACCCAAAGGATGCGTGAAGAGAAAGTTAGTCTTTGACACGTGGATATCCACTTTTCCCAACACCATTTGCTATCTTTTCCAACATGTGTTTTGGAAACCTTTGTCCAAGGTCAGATGACTGTGGATGTACAGGCTTAGTTCTGGATCCTCTCTTAACTCCTTGGGTCCATGCGTGGTTCTGTGCGAGTGCCATGCTGGTTGTGTGACTTCTGGCTCTGGGAGAGCAGTGGGGGAAGGAAATGCACAATGCTGATGTTGTGAAAATGCCAATGAAACTCATCATCTGCATACTCTGGCATGGTGGCACACGCCTTTAATCCCAGCACTCGGGAGGCAGAGGTAGGAGGATCGCCGAGAGTTCAAGGCCACCCTGAGAACACATAGTGAATTCCAGGTCAGCCTGGACCAGAGTGAGACCTTAACTCACAAAAAAAAAAAAAAAAAAAAAAAAAGTTAAATGGCATGATTGAGTTCATGTTCACAGCTGCAGACACCTCACAGCTGGCCCTGGGTGCATTCAAGGTGGCTCTTCAGCCTCCTCTGTCCAGCATCAGCCCCAGCAGTGAAGTCCCTAGATGCCAACACCTCCACAGCATTGTCACCTCCCTGGATAAACAGGCAAATGCAGGAGGCTGGCATCTAGGGGCTCAGCATCTGGGGGGCATGATTCTGTTCTGACCCACCCCAATGACCCAGGATTCACTTTCACACTGACCTGGCAGGGCTTATCCCACGGCCATGCAGCCGCCTCCTCCACTAACGCAGCAAGTATGCAGAGATGACCAGAGACACAGTGGTTAAGGTGGCAACTGGACTCACACCAGCTGAGCAATTAGTTATCAAAAAGGATTTGCAACCTAAGGGCCTAGCATCAGAAGTGGAGCACAGCCATGCAGCCCAGCAAGCCAGAAAGAGTGACACAAGGAATTTCAGAAACACAGTAAGACACTGGGTAGGAAAGCCAGATGTGTATGTACAGAAGGTTGCAAACTTGTAAAAATGCATAGGAGATAGCTCAGTGGTTAAGGTGCTTGCCTGCAAAGCCTAAGGACACAGGTTCGATTCCCCAGTACCCATGTAAGGCCAGATGCATGTGGTTGCCCATGCATATGGAGTACGTTTGCAGTGGCTATTCTCTCTCTCTCTCTCTCTCTCTCTCTTTCTCTCTGCTTCCTTCTCTTTCTCAAATAAATAAGTAAATATTTTTAAATGCAGAATAAATTTACGTGGGCAGATGACCACATGCACAGCATTCACACTATTGTTAAAGTGTGCATAGGGATAATGAACCCCAAACTCCAAGCCAGAGGGAGGCTGGGGATGATCAGTGCTACCAAGGGAGGCCCCGTGTAGCTTGTCAGGTTTCATTCTGTAAGCTGAGTCCAAAGTGTGTGGATGCTTGGCATTATTTCTTATATTTATATGCTTTAAATATTTCATAAGTTGAAAGAGCAAAGTATAGGACAATATAAATAATACACTCCCACTCCCCATTCTAGCAAAAGGGACACACACACACACACTTACATGCATCAGATATTTTGGGCAGGAACATGAATACGAATGAGGATAATGCTCATTTTTCACTCCATGCCCTTTATTCTGTTAAGATTTATTTCCATGTATACATATTATATTCTCAATTTTTAAAAAGCTATAAATATTTTAAAAAGAAAATCTGAGCAGGTTCTCTGAGCACCATCAATCAGTCCTGACCTCTGCCAGGCTCGTCAGAACAGTGGGACCTCTTCCTTGGGGTCCTGGTCTCCCCAGTTTCCAAGAGCCTCTTCTTCCCTTCCCTCCTCTCAGCCACCTGCACCCATCCTGAATTGTCCTTAGGGCCGCACGAGTCTGCTTCCGTACGTCTTTGCTGAGGTCAGCGTGTGGTAAGGCCAAGGTTTCCTGAGGCCCTCCCCCTTGGCTGTACATGGACTCTTCTCCCTGTGTCCTAATTCCCTCTTCTTACAAGGACACCAGTTACATGAGATTGGGGCTTATCCATGGGACCTCATTTTACCTCAATCACTTCCCTAAAGATCTCACACACAGTCACACTCTGAAGTACTATGAACTTGGGGACTATTTCAACCATCACTAAACCAAAAATAAGTATCCCTTGTCAGCCCTTGCCTTTCCACCCAGAGTTCCGTTGAAGCAAACTGCCCCGCTCAGGGGCTCTGCTCCGCCACTGCAGGCAGCTCCTAAAGCAGAATTGCCCCTCAAGCCCTGATGCACACGGCCTTCCCCTATTAGTCACTTTCATTTCTGTGACCAAAGGCCTGACAAGAGCAGCTTACGGAGGAGGGGGTAAATTTTGCTCCCAGCCCGTCATGGCAGAGAAGACATGGCAGCTGGAGAGTGGGGCAAAGGGTCACACTGCTCAGTAGTGAGGAAGCAGAGGGAGGTGAATGCTGGTCCTCAGCTCACACCGAGACCCCAGCCCATGGGGTGGTGATGCCCACATTCAGGATGGGTCTTCCCGCCTCCGTTGACCTAATCTGGAAACTCCCTTGCAGACAGATGTACCCAGAAACTTGTCTCCTAGATGATTCTAGAACCCGTCAATAAACAATCACACTCCTGAAGCTACCCTCTCTCTGTACCAGCTTGTGGGATTCTCTTCCGTGTCTCCTGCCTTGGCCAACAGCTCCCAGACAACCTGGCGTGATTCTGGTCTCCGCTTCTCCTCCACATATCTCCAAACCTCCGCCAACTTCCTGTCATGTCTCAGGATCATTTCCCCTTTATTTCCTCAATGTTGGGTCTTTAAAAACCTCGACCCTCTGTCATTCTAACACAGAATTGAGCAGGGGAATTGTGTTAATGGGCCTCCATGGCAAACAGCAACTGAAGGAAGCAGCTTCAGAGACAACAGGAAGCAGACAGGAGACTGGGACTGGAAGAGCACAGGGGAGCCCTGAGGAGCAGCAGCAGAGCTCCAGGGAGAGTCTCAAAGGACTCTGCTGACAGGTGGGGACACACGAGCTGGGGTGGCACTAAGAGGACAAGCTATGGCCCCAGGCCCTGTGGCCCAGACTCCCACCATGACCCTTCATGGCAAAAAAAGACCCAGCACCAACACCACAGGAGCGAAGGGGCAGAGCACCAAATCCAGGAGGAAGCAAATGGATGCAAGCTGCCTAGCCACTCGGCCTTCATAGGCTAGCTTGCATGTGAATGAGCCTTCCCTCCCTCTGGCTCAAGGAGGCCCTGGGGGGTACCAGGCTGGTGGCTGTGGGAAACCACTCTGTCTCCAAAGCAATGCCCTTAAGAGCTGTTCCCAATGAGGAAATGTCAAAGGTCAGTTTACTGCCTTTCTGGCTCAACCAATGACCCCAGCACAACACATGAATGGCTCCACCCAGCTATTTCCCCCAAGGCAGGTGAACTCAGACCCATTCTTTCACTTAAGGCCTTGCCTTGTGAAAGCCTGAATATCGATGATGAAGAATGGCCACATTTCATACATGAGATATTGACTCAAGTCTCCTAAAACGAACAAAATGCAGGCCAACGTAGTATCTAGGAAAGGTCACCCACTGTGCAGACCACACCCTGGGGACACAGTTCTGCCTGGACTGCAGAATCAAATGATGAAAAATGACCAGAACAGGTGGGACACGGCTTCACAGATAAGGGTGTTTGCTGCAAGCATGACGTCCTGAGAGGGCCTGGAACAGCTTAAGTTCCATCCCCAGGGCCCTCATACACACAGCTGCACGTGGCGATGCGCATCTATAATCCCAGTCCTATGGAAAGCAGAGACTGGAGGAGTCCAGGGACTTAAAAACCCACAGCTCCATGTTCAGAAACTCAGGGCAGTACATGGTGATGAACAGAGGAAGGACACTTGGCGTTGTCCCCAGCTCTTTGCGCCTGGAAGCACATCTGTACACGCCTCACACCTCACAGCACCACCACATCCTAAACACGCAAAATAAAAATGATCAGTGCAGGGCTGGAGAGATGGCTTAGCAGTTAAACGCTTGCCTGTGAAGCCTAAGGACCCCAGTTCGAGGCTTGATTCTCCAGGACCCATGTAAGCCAGATGCACAAGGGGATGCACACATGTGGAGTTCATTTGCAGTGGCTGGAGGCCCTGGCGCACCCATTCTCTCTCTTTCTACCTATTTCTGTATCTCTCTCTCTCAAATAAATAAATTTTAAAAAATGATCAGTGCAGATTTTGCACATCTGCACACACACCTCACACCACCACCACATCCTCAACATGCAAAAGTAAAAATGATCAATGCAGATTTTGCTTACAAAATCCACGTTTTTTTTTTTTTACTTGTTTCAGCTTTGTGTCCTCACAGAGATAAAACCTTCCCTGGTCTTCTCTCCAGTTCTTTTGCTGAATAAGAAGCAAGGCAGGGGCTGGAGAGATGGCTTAGTGGTTAAGGCACTTGCCTGCAAAGCCAAAGGACCTCAGTTCAATTCCCCAGGACCCACATAAGCCATACACAAGGGGGCACATGCATCTGGAGTTTGTTTGCAGTGGCTGGAAGCCCTGACACACCCATTCTCCCTCTCTCTGTTTCTCTCAAATAAATAAATAAATAAGAATAAAAAATTTTTTAAAAAGAAGCCAAGGCAGCAGGTGAACTAGTCAGAGGCAGTGGGGGAAGGGCAGGTTTCTCAAACCACAGAGGAGACCAGCACCAGATCGACCCACCCCAGGGCTCCTCTGGGCTCTAAAAATTGGGGTGATCACCTCAGTCCTCACCTCAGACCAGGAAGGTTGTCACAGCATAGGTGGGTGGCCCTGGGCCTTGGCTGCTCAATCACCTCCTCTCCGTGAGACTTTCAAACAGTAGCACACGAAGCCCAGCGTTGAGTTAACCATCAATTAGCAAGCCGCGGCTCCTGAACGTGAGTCCAAGACAGCCTTGAGCTGGGCTCAGCTGTGAGGCACCTCGGTGTTTCCTCTTGCATGTGGGGCAGGGGCAGGGGTCTCCACATCGTCCCTCCAAAGCTGCCTGAGGTAGAAGCTGGACCCTTCGTGTCAATGCTGGCTGGTAAAGAGGTCACTTTGGAAGGGGAGGTCACCCATCCCCAGTGACCAGGGTCCTCTTCACTAAAGTTTACTTAATACATGTGTCCTTTGACTAATTGCCATGTCCAGGAAAGGTGGTTTGCCATGTGCCTTTCTCTTTACAGATGCATACATCTCTGCTCACGTTAGGCAAGTGCCCTTCAACTGATCTTCCCATGCCAACCGAAGATATGAAATTTTAATTGGCTACCTATATCTCAACAAAACACTAAGAACTTTGGGGCTGGAGAGATGGCTTAGCGGTTAAGGCATTTGCCCTCAAAGCCAAGGGATCCCAGTTAGATTCTCCAGGACCCACGTAAGCCAGATGCACAGGGGGGGCGCATGCATCTGGAGTTGGTTTGCAGTGGCTGGAGGCCTGATGTGCCCATTCTCTCCCTCTTTCTCTGTCTTTCTCTCTCTCTCCTTCTCTCTCTCTCAAATAAATAAATAAATATTTTAAAACCACACTAAGAACTTTGAATAAAATGTCAACTCCTAGTTGCTTTAGAACTGGACCTTTCCACTGCCCTACAGAGTCCATTAGCTTCTCTGTGGAGCTGGGGTGACCTGGGCTGATTAGAACCACTTTAGCCGTCGCTTGCTTGCTTGCTTGGATGTAACATGCCTACCTGAGATTCCCTCCAGCAAATTTGGTAAATGCCTTGATTTATGACTTTTTTGTTCGGTAACTAGTAAAATCTCGTGTAACTACTTCCATGCTAGAAAATCGTACTTGAGGTTATCTAAATCCGTGCTCCTGGGCCAGGATCACTTATACTTGGCTCCAGAACAAACTTTCGAATTCCCTTTGCGGTAAGAATAATGTTTTCATCATTGTCGTTGCTGCTTGCATTGGCAGTGGTGGTGTATGCCTTCAGATCATGGCTGAGAGTCATCCACACAGCGTGCACACCAGGGGCTCACTCCTCTGCTTTACAGGGTGGCTGGGGAAAAGCTCCGTTTCTAGGTCAAGCCTGTGTCACTGTGCTGGGCACCAAGGGCTGAAGTTCATCTGCCCACCCCTGTTGGTGGCACTCTGTGGGTTGTTTCCAGCATGGGCAGTTATCAGAAAAGATGATGATGGGCTAAGGGGACAGCTCAGTGGTTAAAGGTGCAAACCTGATGGCCTGGGTTTGATTCCTCAGTAACCACGTAAAGCCAGATTCACAAAGTGGTGTGTGCATCTAGAGTTTGTTTGCAAAAGGACCTGCCATGTGCATTCTCTGCCTCTTTCTGCCTCTCAAATAAATAAATGCAACATTAAAAAAAAAAACAAAAAAGATGGTGATGACCACTGGGGCAACTCAAAGCTTAGCACAGTGCTGAGAAGAAGGCACAGTGGAGTGCTCATCACTAAGTGAGACGTCTCTGTCACACGCTTCAAGGCCCAGAGACCATTGAGGAAGAGGTGGCGGAAAGAATGTAAGAGCCCAAGGAAGGGGAGGACTGCGCACAATGCTGTCTTCCAGAGACAAAGTGGCCTTGATATTGATGACCTCACAGTGGCTGATGCTACCTACACAAGACCTGCAGAGCAGGAGGAAAATAACAATGACAAAATAGAAGAGAGACTAGCTGGAAAGAAGGGGTTCAATGGAGGAGAAATTTGGGTATAGGAAAAAGGAGGGTGGCGTGAAATGACTATGATCATGACATATTGTTTATGTGTTTGGAAGTTGTCAATAAAACAGTTGAAAATAAGAAAGTTGCTCTCTAAACACCCACACTGAGGCATCTTTGCAACCCGCATTCTCATTTCCCTCCTGTGTCAAGTGTGTGCCTGGTTCAACTGTAAGCCACCTTCTACAGTTTCCTAAGCTTCCTAATGCCAGTAGTGTGAGAGCTCTCTCTCTTTGTCCTGCATCCTTGACAATAATTAGCACCCCCTCTTTTTTTCTCACTCTCTTTCTCTCATCTCCACAACTTAAGTTTTCTTACTGTTGTGTTTTGTTGGGCTTTATATGTTATGGGTACTTATGGGCTAAGAGTTCTTCAACAGATGCATGATGGAAATTTATCTTTCTTTTTTTTTTTTTTTTTTATTTTTATTTTTAGAGGTAGGGTTTCACTCTAGGCTGACCTGGAATTCACTATGTAGTTTCAGGGTTGCCTCAAACTCCTACCTCTTCATTCCGAGTGCTGGGATTAAAGGCATGCGCCATCACGCCTGGATGAAATTTATCATTTTTAAAAATATATTGTATTTATTTGAGAGACAGTGAAAGAGAAAGAGGCAGAGAGAGTGAGGGAGGGAGAGAATGGGCATGCCAGGGCCTCTAGCCACTGCAAATGAACTCCAGATGCATTTACCACCTTGTGCATCTGGCTTTACGTGGAATCAAACTCAGATCCTTAGGCATTGCAGGCAAGTGCCTTAACTGCTGAGCCATCTCTCCTGTCCAGAAGTTTATGATTTTTTTGTTCTTAGAAATGTACTTTGAGGAGCAAAAATCTGCCTCCTGAGTTTTGATTGAAATCCTATTTGCTAGCTTTATGATTTTTTTGTTCTTAGAAATGTACTTTTTGAAATGCTATTTGTGTCATGTGTTTTCAATGCTGTGTCTAGAAACTCTTGCCTAGCCTGAGTTACAAAAGTCCTCTCTTGTTTTCTTTTTAAAATATTTTGTTTATTCATTTAGTTGAGAGAAAAAAAGACACAGAGAGAGAAAGAGAGAATGGGCACACCAGGGATTTTAAGCACTGCAAACAAACCCCAGACACATGTGCCAACTTGTGCATCTGACTTTACATGGGTTCTGGGGAATCAGACCAGGTCATTAGGTTTTGCAGCCAAGAGCCTTAACCACTGAGCAATTTCTCCAGCCCCTCTGCTATTTTCTTATGGAACTTTAGTGTTAGATCACAAATTTAGGGTTATGATCTATTTTGAATTGAGTTTTATTTATTATGAAAGGACTGGAGATAGATAGATAGATAGATAGATAGATAGATAGATAGATAGATAGATAGATAGATAGATAGATAGATAGATATGTATTTTTTTTTTTTTGGAGAGAGGCAGAGAGAAAGGGAGAGGAAGACAGATAGAGATGGGCGCACCAGCAGCCTCTCAGCTGCTGTGAACGAACTCCAGATGTGTGCGCCCCCTTGTGGTCAAGTGCGGCATTGCGCCCTTGCATCACTTTGCATCTGGCTAAACGTGGGACCTGGAGATTGGAACCGCTAGAGATTGGAACCAGCATTCTTAGGCTTAGGAAGTAGATGCCTTAACCGCTAAGCCATCTCTCCAGCCCTGGATTTGTATATTTTTGTGTTTCTTACATATAAATATTCATTTGTTCAACACCTTTGCACAAAAGATACTCCTTTCCAAACTGAGTGCCTTGGGCACTTAGAGGAATTGTGACGGCCACACTTCATATTGGGTAGGAAGGGTTAGCTTGTAGGACTCACAAAGTCCTTACTACACAGTAGCTTTTCAAAATCCCATATTCCCTGTGTACAAGTTACTTTCTCATTTCTGAGACAACATACCGAACCTGAAACAATTTATGAAAGTAAACAGGTCTAATTTAGCTTACAGTTTGGGGAGAAGCTCCATCGTGGTGGGGAAGGCACAGCAGGCCAGATCAGGAAGCTCATGTCGCATCTCACCAGAGCCAGGAAGCAAGCAATGCATGCTGCTGCTCAGTCAGCTCTCTCTTTTGTACATGACCCTGGACCCCAGGCCAGGGAACAATGACCCATCGCTAAGGTGAGTCTTCCCACCTTAATTATCCTAATCAAGATAATATTCACTGGCATGAACAGAGGCTACCTAATCTACATATTCTAGGTCCTGACAAATTCATAATCAGTCTGTGACATACCCTGTGTTCCCGAAGTTTGGGGAAAGTTCTGGATTCATCACATGAGGACGCATGAGGAAAAGACCACCCTTCCCAGGACTCACTGGTGCCTGAGAGGAGCTGAGCTCAGAGACATGGTCCCAGAGGAGATTCTGAGCGCCTTCCTTCAGGGACTGGATCCTGTAGGTGGATGGACTGCACTGTTTCAGAAGCCCAAGTCCCCGCTGTGAGCACGCAGATGGCCACGTCCGGGAACTCTGCTTAGAGGTGCTCGTTAATCATGGGTGGGGTGGCTACTTTCCACTTCAACCACCAACATGTTATTTGCTTTGTGTGGAGCACAATCGATTTTGTAAACAAAGCTTATCTCAACACAGTCTGACAATAGTGGTGGTCTATTTGATGCCACCCTTTACAGGGCATTTATTACACTTCTGTTTGTGACATTTGGAAGAGCTAGCACCACACTTATGTGAGTCAGGACACCCCTCAACTGCAGTTCTTTTTTTTTTTTTTTAAGAGAGAGACAAAGAGAGAGGGAGAAAGAAGGAGAGGAATACAGACAGAGAATGGGCACGCCAGTGGCCTCTCAGCCTCTATAAACGAACTCCAGATGTGTGCACCCCTTGTGGTCAAGTGTAGCATTGCACCCTTGCATCACTTTGCATCTGGCTATATGGTGTTTCTTACATATAAATATTCATTTGTTCAACACCTTTGCACAAAAGATACTCCTTTCCAAACTGAGTGCCTTGGGCACTTAGAGGAATTGTGACGGCCACACTTCATATTGGGTAGGAAGGGTTAGCTTGTAGGACTCACAAAGTCCTTACTACACAGTAGCTTTTCAAAATCCCATATTCCCTGTGTACAAGTTACTTTCTCATTTCTGAGACAACATACCGAACCTGAAACAATTTATGAAAGTAAACAGGTCTAATTTAGCTTACAGTTTGGGGAGAAGCTCCATCGTGGTGGGGAAGGCACAGCAGGCCAGAGCAGGAAGCTCGTGTCGCATCTCACCAGAGCCAGGAAGCAAGCAATGCATGCTGCTGCTCAGTCAGCTCTCTCTTTTGTACATGACCCTGGACCCCAGGCCAGGGAACAATGACCCATCGCTAAGGTGAGTCTTCCCACCTTAATTATCCTAATCAAGATAATATGCACTGGCATGAACAGAGGCTACCTAATCTACATATTCTAGGTCCTGACAAATTCATAATCAGTCTGTGACATAGCCTATGTTCCCAAAGTTTGGGGAAAGCTCTGGATTCATCACATGAGGACGCATGAGGAAAAGACCACCCTTCCCAGGACTCACTGGTGCCTGAGAGGAGCTGAGCTCAGAGACATGGTCCCAGAGGAGATTCTGAGCGCCTTCCGTCAGGGACTGGATCCTCTAGGTGGATGGACTGCACTGTTTCAGAAGCCCAAGTCCCCGCTGTGAGCACGCAGATGGTCACGTCCGGGAACTCTGCTTAGAGGTGCTCGTTAATCATGGGCGGGGTGGCTACTTTCCACTTCAACCACCACCATGTTATTTGCTTTGTGTCAAGCACAATCGATTTTGTAAACAAAGCTTATCTCAACACAGTCTGACAATAGTGGTGGTCTATTTGATACCACCCTTTACAGGGCATTTATTACACTTCTGTTTGTGACATTTGGAAGAGCTAACACCACACTTATGTGAGTCAGGACACCCCTCAACTGCAGTTCTTTTCTTTTTTTTTTTTTAGAGAGAGAGACAAAGAGAGAGGGAGAAAGAGGGAGAGGAATACAGATAGACAGAGAATGGGCACGCCAGTGGCCTCTCAGCCTCTATAAACAAACTCCAGATGTGTGCACCCCCTTGTGGTCAAGTGCAGCATTGCACCCTTGCATCACTTTGCATCCGGCTATACATGGGACCTGGAGATTGGAACTGGTGTTCTTGGGTTTAGGAGGTAGGCACCTTACCTGCTAAGCCATCTCTCCAGCCCTCAACTGCAGTTCTTTTAAGAGGAAGGAAAACTAATTCAAAGGGTTATGTGTCAAAGGCAAAGGCTGTCCACCTGGCTGCCAGGACCTGCTCTTAAGCTGTACCTACACTCATGATCACAGCCTGAGGGGACACAGCACCCCTACATGTATGAGCACTGAGCAGGAATAAGGAGCCCATCATAGGCAGTATTGCAGGCAGCAAGGAGAACCTATGACCAGGCCCAGGCCTAGGGATGCATAATTTCCCAGTGGACACACCAAATCTGTTTAAGAAACACCCCACATCTCCCCAGCCCCTGGGGAGATGGTTCAGCAGCTAAAGGTGCTTCCTCTCTGCAAGTCTGCCAACCCAAGTTCAATCACCAGCATCCACATAACACTGGGTGTAAATGAGGTGCACACATCTATAGTCCCAGTGCACCTATGGCAATGGAAAGAGGAGCCTTGAGAATCCAAAAGCTTGGGGCGAGTTAGACTGGACTTCACAGTGGCAAAAAACAATCGAGGTGATCTCATCTCAAAGGTGGAAGGACAGAAACAACACCCTAAGGTTGTCCTCTGACCCATGGCATTCATGGCCATGCACACATATGCATACACACATGCACAGACACATTCATGTACATGCATACACATACAATAAAAATTTTAAAAATAGGGCTGAAGAGATGACTCACCAGTTAAGACACTTGCCTGCAAGTCCTAATGACCCAGGTTTGATTCCCTATTACCCATGTAAGGCCAAATGTGTAAAGTGGGGTATGCAGCTGGAGTTTCTTTGCAGATGTATAAAGTGGGGTGTGCATCTGGAGTTTCTTTGCAGTAGCTAGAGACCCTGGCGCACCCATTCTCCCTGTCTCTATCTGTCTCTCTCTCTCCACCTCCTTCCCTCCCTGTATGTTTCCCTCTGCTTGCATATAAATAAATCAATGAAAATATTTTTAATAAATAAATAAAATAAAATAAAAACAACTACCTGATAGGTTCCACACAATGGCAGAAAAGGGGAACTCAGAAAATTAGCCTTCAAACACCTTGGGCCTGAGGGTCCCAGGGGGCTGACAAGCTGACATGAGCTCCTCTGCAGAGGTTCGGCTGTCATGACGTCAGACAGCCCAGGTTCAACACAGACATCCGCCTGCCCATAGTGGACGTCTAGCTCTCTGGTTCCCCGACACACACACACATCTGGTAGCTGGAAGAGCTGGTATGCCCCATGGAAGTGGCAGAGGAGATGAGTGAGTTGAACAGATTGGCATGGGACAGTCACCCTCGCTCCTAACACTTGAGACAGTGGGGACTGCAGGGCCTCCTTCACCATGGAGCTGCCTGGTTGCCTCATCTACCCTGCTTTACATATACTGGTCAGAATTTCCTGAAGAAATAATGAGTTTTAAGTAAACATGTTAGTAATTCACATTAGCCTTTATAAGAAATTAAAATTGAGAACAGGGTGTGGTGGCTCACGCCTTTAATCCCAGAACTTGAGAGGCAGAGGTAGGAGGATGGCCATGAGTTCAAGATCATCCTGAGACTACATAGTGAATTCCAGGTCAGCCTGAGTTAGAGTAAGACACTACCTTAAAATAAATAAATAAATAAATAAATAAATAAATAAATAAATAAATCCATCCTCTATTTTTGAACTATCTCTTTTGCTTTCCACATATGAGAAAGTGCAGTGGTTGTCTTTCTGGGTCTGGCTGATTCTGTTCAACATGATAACCTTCAGTCCCATCCATTCTTCTGCAAACAACATGATTCTGCTCTTTTTAATAAACATTTTATTTATTTATTTATTTTATTTGTTTCTATATTTACAAACAGAGACACACACAGCAAAAGAAAGGGCACACCAAGGCCTCTAGCCATTGCCAATGAACTCCAGATGCATGTGCCACTTTGTGCATCTGGCTTTAGGTACTGGGTCATTAGGTTTTGAAGGCAGTTGCCTTAACGGGTGAGCCATCCTTCAGCCCTTTATTCTTTTTATGGCTAGAGAATATTCCCTTGTATTTGTATATGTGTGTATACATATGTATATGCATATGTGTGTGTGTGTGTGTATATACATATACATTCACTCCTTGATGGCATCTAGACTGGCTGCATAGCTATGCCATGCGCAGCACTGTGATAAGCAAGGGTGAGCACGTGTCTGCTGCAGCTGACTTGACTTCCTTTAGATAAATACCGAGGAGTGGAACAGGTAGATTATATGGTAGTTACTATTTTGTTTTTTGAGGAACCTCCACACTGGTGTCTGGACTAACTTTCACTCCCACTAGCAGTGTGTGAGTTTCTTTTCCTCCACATGCTCACAAGCACTTGTTGTTGTTGTTCTCTTGATGGCAGACATTCTAACTGTAGGGGGTCTTTTGTTTTTTTTGTTTGGTTTGGTTTGGTTTGGTTTGGTTTGGTTTGGTTTTTCGAGGTAGGGTTTCACTCTAGCCCAGGCTGACCTGGAATTCTCTAGGTAGCCTCAGGCTGGCCTTGAACTCACAGTGATCCTCCTACCTCTTCCTCCTGAGTGCTGGGATTAAAGGTGTGCACCACCACACCTGGCTCAGTGTAGGTTTGAATTGCATTCCTGATACTTGAGGATGTTCAGGGTTTTTTTCATGTATTTATTGAGCATTTGTATTTCTCTCATAATAAGTGTCTGTTCAGACCATTTTCTCATCTATTGATTAGATTACTATTCTCTGGTTAACTTTTTGGAGCTTTTTATGTCTCTTTATGTATGAATGTATATCCATGCTCTGTCACATTGCCATCACAGGTTTCCTCTTCATATCTCTTTATGTATGAATATATATCCAGGGGTGGAGAGATGGCTTAGCAGTTAAGGCGCATGCCTATGAAGCCTAATGACACAGGTTTGATTCTCCAGGTCCCACGTAAGCCAGATGCACAAGGTGGTACATGCTTCTGGAGTTCGTTTGCAGTGGCTAGAGGCCCTGGCATGCCCATTCTCACTCACTCTCTCACTCTTCGTCTCTCTCTCTCTCTCTGTCTTAAATAAATAAAATCTTTATAAAAAAAAGAATGTATATTCATGCCCTGTCATATGGCCGTCACAAGTCCTCCTGTTCCTTGGCTCTCTTCAATTTGCTCACTACTTCCTTTGCTATGTGCAGAAGCCTTTTAACTTCATGGAATCCCATTGTTCAAAACCTGAGATTCTTTCCTTAACGACTGGAATCCTTCTTAGAAATTTTTCCTACACATGTATCCTGAAGTATTTGCCTTAGTTTTTCTCTAGAAGTTTCGGGTCTCAAAGTAATGTCTTTGATCCATTTTGATTTTTGTGAAGGGTGAGAGATATAAATCTATTTTCATTCTTCCATATGTGGATGTCACATTTCCCAGCACCATTGGTTAAAGATGCTATCTTTCCTAAATGTATGTTTTAACACTTTGTCAAAAATAAATGACTATAAGTATAGATGGCTATAAATATAAACAAATGGCCAAATTTTTGGCATTAACATGTCCATCAACTAGTGCTAAACAGTAACCCTGGGTGTGTTAGTTTTGTTTGTTTGTTTAGGTTTTTTACAGAGTGGCATACTGGTTAGGGAAATGGTAGGACTGGGAAGATAACTCAATAGGTCACATATTCTCCTCATAAGTGTGAGAACCTGAGCTCAATTCCCAGGAGCCACATAAAATCCCAACATGGTGGCACACACCTCCAATCCCAGCCTGGGAGGAAGGAACAGGAGGCGCACTGGCTAGTCTAGCTGAACTGGTGATCTCCACAGCAAAGACAGGCCCTGGCTAAAAGGAACTGAACAGTATAGCAAGAAACAACACGCAAGGCTGTCCTCTGGCCTCCACAGGCGGGCGCACACACGCAGCCACACACATACAAACACATCCACACATCCATGTGCACCACGCAAACAAAAAAGGAAAGAAAAGAAGAAATGAGCTACTGGCAAAGTAGCTCTGTGGCTAAATCTCTCGCGTGTTCAGGTAGAAGAAGCAGATGAGGGTGAGTGAGCACTGCAGAAAAGCAAAACCACAGTGACAAAATGCAGGCTCTGGTCGCCTAGAATCAGGAATTAGGGACAGAGAGAACGGTTGGGGTGCCAGGGACAGGTGGTGATTATTCAGTGCTAGACATTTGCTAAAATTCAATGGGTGATGAATTGGAAGTAGAGGAACTGTTGCTAGGTAAATTAATAAAACCAAATTCTGGTCAGCAACCAATTTTTGGACAAAAGTATATGAGCTGAAAGAAACTGACTCCTGGAATTAATTGATTTTCAGCATAACTGATGATTAGAAAGTACACTAAATAAGGTCATGGTGTCTGTGATTTCCTCCCCACCCCCCAAAAAACCCCAGAATATGAACGCATCTTTTACTTAATATTTTATTATTTATTTATTTGATAGAGAAAGAGGGAGAGAGATAGAATAGGTGTGCCAAGGCCTCCAGTCACTGCAAATGAACTCCAGATACATGCACCCCCCTCCCTTGTGCATCTGGTTAACTTGGATCCTGGGAAATCGAACCTGGTCCTTTGGCTTTGCAGGAAAATGCCTTAACCACCAAGCCATCCCTTCAGCTCCATCCTCTATTTAAAATGAAAGCAAAAGTTCCCAGTTGGAGCGATACCATGGGCCACTTTCAGCAATGTGAAAAAACATATTCCCCAGTTCACCCTCCTTCTGAGGACCATTAAAAATGCTGGAATATACTTTCAAATGCATTGATGACTTGGCAAGAAAGCAAAGGATTCATAAAAGCAAAATTTCTATGAAGCAGGGATGAAGGTGCAATGAATTCTGTGAGGCCAGCTGTCACACTTGAAGATGTACACAAAGGACAGTAAGCTGAAATTTTCAACAGAAGACATGCCTCTGGGGGGTCACTAGAAACCACCACTCTTACACCTAAGCCAGAATTCACAAAAACCCTCAATAGGTGAACTGAAAGCAAACCCACCTCAGGACATTAGGAAGGGAGACCCTTACTTAACCCTCCCTAAGTGCAGGACATTAGGAAGGGAGACCCTTACTTAACCCTCCCTAACTGCAGGACATTAGGAAGGGAGACCCTTACTTAACCCTCCCTAACTGCAGGACATTAGGAACGGAGACCCTTACTTAACCCTCCCTAACTGCAGGACATTAGGAACGGAGACCCTTACTTAACCCTCCCTAACTGCAGGACATTAGGAAGGGAGACCCTTACTTAACCCTCCCTAACTGCAGGACATTAGGAAGGGAGACCCTTACTTAACCCTCCCTAACTGCAGGACATTAGGAAGGGAGACCCTTACTTAACCCTCCCTAACTGCAGGACATTAGGAATGGAGACCCTTACTTAACCCTCCCTAACTGCAGGACATTAGGAACGGAGACCCTTACTTAACCCTCCCTAACTGCAGGACATTAGGAAGGGAGACCCTTACTTAACCCTCCCTAACTGCAGGACATTAGGAAGGGAGACCCTTATAACCCTCCCTAACTGCAGGAATGCAGGAGACCCCTTACTTAACCCTCCCTAACTGCAGGACCCTTAACCCTCCCTAACCCTCCTAACTGCAGGACATTAGGAAGGAGACCCTTACTTAACCCTCCTAACTGCAGGACATTAGGAATGGAGACCCTTACTTAACCCTCCCTAACTGCAGGACATTAGGAAGGAGACCCTTACTTAACCCCCTAACTGCAGGACATTAGGAAGGGAGCACTTAACTAACTAGGACATTAGGAGGGAGACCCTTACTTAACCCTCCCTAACTGCAGGACATTGCAGGACCCTTACTTAACCCTCCCTAACTGCAGGACATTAGGAATGGAGACCCTTACTTAACCTCCCTAACCTAACATTAGGAAGGGACTTAACGCTCCCTTGCAGGACAGGAAGGAGACCCTTACTTAACCCTCCCTAACTGCAGGACATTAGGAAGGGAGACCCTTACTTAACCCTCCCTAACTGCAGGACATTAGGAAGGAGACCTTAACCCTCCCTAAGTGCAGGACATTAGGAAGGGAGACCCTTACATAACCCTCCCTAACTGCAGGACATTAGGAACGGAGACCCTGTTAACCTGCTAACTGCAGGACATTAGAAAGAAGATCAACCTAACTGCAGGACAAGTGCAGACCCTTACTTAACCCTCCCTAACTGCAGGACATTATGAACGGAGACCCCCTTAACCCTCCCTAACTACAGGTCTAATGCAGGACATTAGGAAGGGAGACCCTTAACCTCCCTAACTGCAGGACATTAGAAGGGAGACCTTACTATAACCCTCGCTAACTGCAGGACATTAGGAAGGGAGACCCTTACTTAACCCAACTCTTAACCCTCCCTAACTGCAGGACATTACTGAGACCCTTTACTTAACCCTCCCTGCAGGAAAGATCCCTTACTTAACCCTCCCTAACTGCATCCAGGATGGAGACCCTTACTTAACCCTCGCTAACTGCAGGACATTAGGAAGGGAGACCTTACTTAACCCTAACTGCAGGACATTAGGAAGGGAGACCCTCCCTAACTGCAGGACAAAGGGAGACTTGTTTCCTAACTGCAGGACATTGGGAAATACTTAAAAATAGGAAGGGAGACCCTACTTAACCCGCTAACTGCAGGACATTAGGAAGGAGACCCCAGGACCCTCCCTAACTGCAGGACATTAGGAATTTACTTAACCCTGCTAACTGCAGGACATTAGGAGCGGAGACCCTTACTTAACCCTCCCTAACTGCACATTAGGAAGGGAGACCCTTACTTAACCCTCCCTAACTGCAGGACATTAGGAAGGAGACCCTTACTTAACCCTCCCTAACTGCAGGACATTAGGAAGGGAGACCCTTACTTAACCCCCTAACTGCAGGACATTAGGAATGGAGACCCTTCTTAACCCTCCTAACTGCAGGACATTAGGAAGGGAGACCCAAACCCTCCCTAACTGCAGGACATTAGGAAGGAGACCCTTACTTAACCTCCCTAACTGACATTAGGAAGGGAGACCCTTCTTAACCCTCCCTAACTGCAGGTGGAGGACTTAACCCTCCCTAACTGCAGGACATTAGGAAGGGAGTTTTAACCCTCCCTAACTGCAGGACATTAGGTCGGGCTTAACCCTCCCTAACTGCAGGTGGAAGGAGATTAACCCTCCCTAACTGCAGGACATTAGAAAGGAGACCCTTTAACCCTCCCTAACTGCAGGACATTAGGAAGGAGACCCTTACTTAACCCTCCCTAACTGCAGGACATTAGACCCTTACTTAACCCTCCCTAACTGCAGGACATTAGGAAAGGAGACCCTTCTTAACCCTCCCTAACTGCAGGACATTAGGCGGAGACCTTACTAACCCTCACTAACTGCAGGACATTAGGAACGGAGACCCTTACTTAACCCTCCTAACTGCAGGACTGATTGTGGTGCTTTATAGTAACTGCAGGACATTAGGAAGGAGGCCCTGTAACCCACCTAACTGCAGGGATAGGAAGGAGTAAGTCAGCCTCCCTAACTGCAGGATATTAGGAGGGACTATGTAACCCTCCCTAAGTGTCACATGAAGTGGGAGACCCTTACTTAACCCTCCTAACTGCAGGACATTAGGCATCAGACCAGGCTAGGGTTAACTGCATGGCTAAAATGGAGAGAGCTAGTTAAACCCTCCCTAACTGCAGGACATGCTCTGACCCTTACTTAACCCTCCCTAACTGCAGGACATGACCTAACTGCAGGCGGAGACTCCTACCACCCTGCCTAACTGCAGGACATTGGAACGGAGACCCTTAGTTAACCCTCCCTAACTGCAGGACATTAGGGGAGAGAGAGCCAGGCCAACCCTCCCTCTGAGGCTGAGCGGGATGACGGAGACCCTTACTTAACCCCCCTAACCAAAGGACACCGGGAGAAAAACCACACTAACCCTCCTAACTCAGGATATTAGGCAGGAACTCATCTTTTATTGTAATGAGAAGGTGCAGGCCATTAGTTTTGAGAAAGAGGGTGGGTCCCAGGATGGGAAAAACTGCAGGGGCCAGGAACGGAGACCCTTACTTAACCCTCCCTAACTGCAGGACATTAGGAAGGGGGCACTTTTAACCCTCCCTAAGTGCAGGCAGACCCTGTGCACCTGAGTGGTAGAAAGAAGATCAACCTGAAAGTGCAGGCCACCTGCCACTCGCCCACCAGTCTATGCATAGCTTGCAGAAACAAAGCCACATACATCCTCTCTGAAGAACCCCCTTCAACTCAAGTGGAAGCTGGCCCTCCCCAGAAAGATCCCAGAAGCATCCAAAAAATAAACCAACACCCCATGGTAAACCACTCCCAAAACTTTTTGTCAGAATTTGTCCCATCACAACAAGAAAGGATAGGATGTGTTAAGTTCAGCCGTGCTCACCGCACTCTGCATATCATCCCGCCACGCTACAGGACACAAGGTCTCACTGCTGGCAGACACCAGCTAAACACAAAGCTACCTTTTTTCCCAGGGCTCAACATTCATCATTAGCAACAAAAGCAGGTCATCCATTTCCTTTCAAAGTGGGGCTTCACATGGGTTGCTCATTTGCAGACAAGCAGCTCTAACAAACAGGAAGCCTAGAACCCCTGAGTTTCTCTGCCAGACAGCTGTGGATGGGTATCAGTCCATGTCATTAAGAAATGCAGCCACAGATTCTAACCTGGTACTGATTGTGGTGCTTTATAGTGATGGACAACTGCACAGGGTAGAAGATGGGGAGCAGGCTGCCTGTTCTGGGCATACCCAAGGACTATGTTGCTAAGTGTCACAGACTGGGAAGACCGGCTTAAAGTGACAGCATCATTTCAGGCTGGTTCTGGGGAAATGGAGAGAGCTAGTTAAAATGGGCTTCACCACTCTAGTATGAAGACCAGAGTTCAATCCCCAACACCATGCTAAAATACTGCGGTGTGGTGTGAGCCTGCAATCTTGGTGCAGGGAGGAATAGGAAGAGAAGAGCCTGGGGCTCACTCTTGAGGCTGAGTCCAGGGATGGCCACAGTGGTAGACCCTCTCCCACAAAACACCGGGAGAAAAACCACACACAGCTCAGAGTCTCCATATGCAGGAACTCATCTTTTTATTGTAATCCAAGGTGTATATAGTTTTGAGAAACATGGAGGATGGGAAAAGGTGTGGGCAATCAGTATTTCACCACGTCCCATCTTTTGTTTATTTTTGAGCCTTGCTGGGTCTCACTCTAGTCACAGGCAAAGACAGGTAACACACACTCTGTCAGGCCCAGGAAGTTCCACTAGGCCTCACACCTGGGATTCATAGGGCCCAACAGTCTGCCTCAGAAACTGTAAAATAAATTAAATATTTTCCCCTTATTTATTTATTGTCAGGCTTTTGTCCCAGCAACAAGAAAGATAAGATGTGTGTTAAGTTACCACCAGAAGGTTACTGGGTACTGAGTGACACTCACTCTCACAGTGGCAGACACCAGCTATCCACAATTCTAATTTTTTCCCAGAAGCTCAAATTTCATCATTAGCAACAAAAGCTGTCATCCATTTCCCTCAAAGTGACGAGTTCACATTGCTCATTTGCAGACAATCTCTAACAAACAGGAAGCCTAGATAACTAGTTTCTCTGCCAGCCGCTCCTTTGGGTATCAGTGCATGTCATTAAGAAATGCAGTGAGTGTGCATGGCCTGAGCACAGCCTGTCCCTCCCCTGAGGGCAGCGCAATTGCAATTGCACAGGGTGGAAGATGGGGAGCAGGCTGCCTGTTCTGGGTATACCCAATGCCACCGTAAGTGATCACAGACTAAGACAAAGTGACAGTCGTTCCTGGGCTGGGGAGATGACGCCTTGGGTAATGGGCTTGCCGCACCAGTATGAAGACCTGAGTTCAATCCCCAACACTGCTAAAATACTGAGCGGTGTGGCATGCGCCTGCAATCCTGGTGCTGGGAGGAATAGATAAGAGAATCCCTGGGGCTCAAAAGCTAGTCCAGCCTTGTGTCAGTGGTAGACCAGACTAACACAGTGCACAGAAAACAAGACACAAGCATCCAGAGTGTCCATATGCCACCAGCTTTGGGCTCACTCCAACTCTTCGTTAGAGAACATGGAATCTAAGCAGTGGGCACTCACTGTTCTGCCTTCCCATCTTTTGGACTGACCTCAGCAGGGTCTGGCATCTAGCTCAGGAAGAGCACACACACTCTGTAGTCCCAGGCTGACCTCAAACTCACAGTGATTCTCCTACCTCTGCCTCCCAAGTGCTGGGATTAAATATTTTTATTTATTTATTTCCAAACAGAGCAAGAGAGAGAAAAGAGACAGAGAGAATGGGTGTGCTAGAGAGAGAAAGAATGCCTGTTGAGAACCTTATCATCCCTTGCTGCTGTGGGTTTGTCTCTCTCTCTCTCCCTGACACTCACACGTGCACACACACACACACACACACACACACACACACACACACACACAAACTCCTAGGCCTGGGCTCTAAAGCAAGACCCTCTGAAAGAGTGATGCCATGCCAGTGCCAGATGCAGAGAGAAGCAGAGGAGAGAAGCGGTCCATTTCTGGTCTCCAGCCACTATCTCACCATCTCCATGGGAACGTGATCCTCCTCCGAGCTTCTCTCTAAGGGAGACCTGGGAGGGCTCAGCCATGCTGAGGGCTTGTTTTGTTTTTGTTTGTTTGTTTGTTTTTACTTTTTATTGACAACCTCCACATATATATCCAATATGCCATGATCATAATCTCCTCCCACATCCTCCCTTTTCCTCCTTCCAAAACTTTCTCCACTGAATCCCTTCTTTCCAAATAGTCTCTCTTCTGTTTTGAGATTTTTTTGTTGTTTTATTTTGTTTTCTGTTTTGTTTGTTTGTTTGTTTGTTTGTTTGTTTTTCTAGGTGGGGTCGCATTCTAGCCCAGGTTGACCTGGAATTCACTATATAGTCTCAGAGTGGACTTGAACTCACAGTGATCCTCCTACCTCTGCCTCCTGAGCGCTGGGAGTCAAGGCGTGCGCCACCACGCCCAGCTTCTCTTCTGTTTTGATGTCATCAGTTTTGCCTCCTATCATGCAGGTCTTGTGTAGGCAACACCAGCACTGTGAAGTCGAGTCCCAGGGCCACCTGGTGTCTAGAAGCCACACTGTAGCACTCTTCCCCTTCCTTTGGTTCTTACATTCTCTCCGTCACCTCTTCCACAATGGTCACGTTGAGGGTTTCTGATGATTTCTCTTTTAGGCAGAAATAGTATTTGAATATTCAGCAGGAATGAAGCCATGACCTGCCTCTGTAAGTTACTCATGGGGGCCTTTGTCACTTTACATCCCCAGCCTTCCTCACACGCATACCCTTCCTGGCCCATCAAGGAGGGACATCCACCAATTGTACCCCAAAGCTGAGTCATTCATCTCCATTGAGATGGCATTAACTACAAGGACTAGAAACCAAGTGCCCGGACACAGCGTCTAAGTGTCAAGGTGAGCAGCAGGTGGCCCATCTGCAGGGGTAGCATGAGGGCCACACAGGCCGGAGTGCCGCTCCTGCCCCTCACATGCAGCACACTGCACAGGTGCCTCCATCTCCACATTCTCCCCCAGAGCTCCCAAACCCACGATGACCTTGGCATCAACGGGAGGATGGTAGAGCCCAGGGTGAAGACCCCACTGGGACTTGCCTTTGTTTTCCCTGCAGGGAACACTGGGAACCTCTGAGCCCAGGTCACTTTGCCCTTCAAAGTAACATACGTGCAAACTGAACCTCCAGCCACTGGGAATGGTCTTTTGACCCGTCCAAAAGTGTTGCTGTCATTGTTGCTATTGTCCTCCAAGACAAGGTTGCTAAGAAGGCAACGTGGCTGCGTGGGTCACAGGGGCAGCTGTGTGCTGGCCACACTGAGCATCTTCCAAGGAGAGGAAGGCATCCTGAGGCAGCCAGCAATCCAGTTAGAATCCCTACTCTGGCCTCCCTGTAAAGTGGAGATATAACAATGCCTTCATCATATGACGTACTCCAAGCAGTTTCTCACTCGTGCTAAGCACTGTTTACATGGCGGTCATTGCAGAAGCCACCTTGGCCTGTGCCCCAGCGTTCGTAGGTCCTCATGTGACGCTGGCATACTCCTGTAGTCTGCTCAGGTGTCCAGAAGGAGAAGGCTCTTGCTCATTTCCCTGTGGCAGCTCCCTGGTTCCAAAACCAACAATATCTTCTTCAAGCACAGCAGGAAAATAAGAAGCCAGAGGTCTTCTCCTGTAAATTATTTCTACCTTGCAAACATAGAAATGAGAAGCAGGAGTCTCCCATGGAGAAGGGACTAAGCCAGCTGAGATTTCAAACCTGAAGCCCAGTTGCAGGGGCTGCCCTGCAGATGTGACTCAGATCCTGGGTGTAGCTGAGCCGAGACAAAGAGCCCATCACACCCACACCAAGGCAGAGGGTCGCTGTGGGGGAAGAACAGCGCAGTCGTTTTCAGATACAGAGAGACTGGCGAATGCACGTCAATCCTTGACTACCCTGTGACAGGTCTCTTCATGTGTGAATGAAGTTGTCTCCAAGACAACAAGTTCAAGTCCATTTTAGCTGATTACCAGGAACACAGAACAAGTGGAAAGACCATTGCCACAGACTGGAGCAGAGGTTAGCCTGAGTCCTTTACCTCTTCGTTCTGGGCAACACCTACTGTCCTGGCCACACTCCATAGTCACGTGGGTTGTATTGTATCCCCTCACCCTGTACATTGCCTTGTGTGGTAGTTTGAATATATGGCCCCCAATATATTCAGTATTTTATTAGTTATAGTTTGCATCTGCAATCACCTTGCTAGAGGCAATGTCACTGGGCCGGTCTTAAGGTGTTAATGGTGTGGGTTTGAGATTCCATTGTAAAGATATGCAAATGTGCCTAGCAGGAGTTCCTGAAGTGTGCTGTGTGACCTTTTGGCTGTAGTTTTGCTCTGTGTGCTGTGGTGGCTGGTTGGCTTTTGCTCTCTCTGTTTGGCCCTGTGGAGAGCAGGCCGTTTCTCCTGCCTTTATGGAACTTCCCCTGGATCTGTTAGCTTCAATAAATAATATCCCTTCCTCCATAACTGTGCCTGTTCTGGAAGTTCATCTCAGCGAACCTGAAGCTGTCTGCAACACCTTGTGAAAGGACTCCCCAGAAAGAGGCCAAGTCACACATCAACCGTCTCTGGCTGTTACTCTGCAACAAAAATCTGAGAGGTCTGAGCAGCTTCAGCCTGAGGCTGACCTTCAACATCAAGTGTCACCCTTGGACAGAGATGGAACATCAGTCTGGGCAGGGGGAGGGGCAACCTGGAAGCCGATGGGGAAGACAAGACAGAAACAAGGATGGACGGCAGAGTGGAGGGCGCTACAGGACAGTGGGAGGGGGAGGAGGGACAGACCCCATCTGCTAGGCTCCACCTTAGGAAATAAACCAGAAGAGATTCAGGCCCATCTACAAACCCCAGGAAAAGCATGGTGTTGAAGACAAGAAAGGTCCCTACACAGCTGCCATCAGCCAGCAGGACACGGAAAGCCCACGTCAACAGAAAAGCGTGAAGACTGAAGAGAACAAAGAGACAGATGACAAATAAATGAACACACCAGCCTCTGCTGGGTCCTCGATATTTCCGTGGAAATATCGCTAAAAACAGACTTGCCCAGGAGAGAAATCTAGGAACAGCCCACCTCTTGGATCTAACTGTTAATAACAGCATTTGGATTCCCCATGAGAAGTTGTCATTTTCAGAAGACACCAGAAGTATACTTAAGATGGAGTCTTGCTGTGGGCCACCCTCAAACACCTCAACAGAAAGAAAAGACATCCATCCACTCAGGCAGAGAGCAAAGACAGCAAAGGTTAGCATGGGCAGGATCCAGGAGCTTCTGCCTCCTCCGAGTGCCTGACGTTCCTCCTAGTGAAAGGCTGGGGCAGGAGGCGCATCCCTTCAGCTCAGATTCTCCTGAGCACATCCCCGGCTGAACATCACTTCCAGCTCCCGGGGGAACAGCAGTCACACTACATGGTGTACTGTTCATTCTATTACAGCAGGAGGCTTCTGCGAAAGTTCCTGCAGCCACTCTGGGACACTTGCTGCCTAGCCTCACTCCCTCCTACAGAGAAGATCCCTGATCTTGCTCGGGGCTGCCTGCATCCTTACCAAAGGCAGGAAGCTGGAGGCACCAGAGAGCTTACTGTGGGAGGCTAGGGATAGCTCATGTTGACTGTCATCTTGACTGGACCTGGAATGCCTGCGAGTAATTGTGTAAACTAGGTCAGCCCCTGGGCCTGTCTGTGAGGGGTCATCTTAATTGGGTGAACTGAGATGGAAAGACCCACCTCAACTGTGAGCAGCACCATTCCGTGGGCTGCAGACCTGGACTGTATGAAAGGAGAGAGCCAGCTGAGCACCAGCAGTCCTCGCTCTCTGCCTCCTCACTGGGCTGAATGTGATCAGTGGCCCCAGGATCCTGCAACCATGACAGATTGTAATATGGAATTGTTAGCTGAAACAAACTCTTCCTTCCTTAAACTGATTTTGGCCAGGTGTTTCAACTCTAGCCATGAGAAGGTAACTAAATCAAGCCTCCTTCCTTCGGAGACTATAGAGGGCCTCAGAGGATGGGCAAGGAAAGGAAGAGGGAGAGAAACCCCTCCAGATGGTGGGGAGGGCAGCAGGGCCGTGCCTGGAGTGAACAGTCTCCCAGGACTGGCTCAGGAGCAGAGCTGCTCTTCCAGAAAGGACAGCAAGGGCGGGTTCTGTACATTAGCGCTCCCAGCAAGATCCCTCACTGATTCCCAAGGTGGCTGCACCAGCTTACACTCCATTGACAACGAGTAAGAGTCCCCTTGCCCCACATCCTCACCAGCACTTGTCATTTGTTTCCTGATGGCAGCCACTCTGTGCTTTCTTTTCTGCTCCCATCCAGCTGCCGTCACTTCCTGGGGGTCCTGGGCTCACAGGTCCCCTACTGCACTGGACCTGCAGTGCTCAGCTCTCAGCCGTGACCAGTGGCCAAGACGGGGTTGTGTGCCAAGTCCTCCCAGGCAGGAGGTGGTAGCTTCTCACCCATGCTTATTGCTGCTCTATTCACAATAGACAGGAGGTGGTAGCTTCTCAAAGGTTAATCATTCTGAAAACTTGTCATGTTTGCTGGCTTTGATTTGACCCAAGTAAATCAATCAGATTCCTAACATGACCCTTTCTTCTTCCTTTTTCCCCCAAGCCAGGGTCTTGTTCTGTAGCCCAGGCTAGCTTTGAACTCAGGATCCTTCCATCCCAGCCTCTCAAGCACTGGGATGACAAGCCTGCACCCCACAGTTGAGTTGACAAAATTCCGTCTAACAAGCTGATTTCACCCAAATGTCACAGAGAAAGTGTGTGCACCCTGTCCAGTGTTGGCTGTGGCCCTTCCCTGAGGTGTCATTCAGGCACTTACAGCCACATGCAATGAACTTCCTCCTGGCTCCTCCCTTTCCCAGCCCCATCTGGGCTCAGCAGTGGCTTGGTCCAGGATGCCCTTGTGTGAGGATGCGTGGCTAGGAGAGACAGGCTGTATGGGGGGTGCTCTGCACCCCAGTCAGATTATTACCGTCACAGCTCTGATTTCCCTGTCACCATGGTTTCAAATGTGTCTTGCTCTTGAACTTCTCTCCCTTTCATGTCTAACAATGGGAACTGCCTTGCTAATGGCTTCAGCACTGAGGAGTGGACCCCGAGAGATGTGGGTACTGGGCCTTATGAACAGCAGAGGCAGCTTCTTGAACCGCTAACAGGAGCAGAATTGGCCTGTGGAAAAAAGAATGTGAGAAAAAGCCCAAGAGGCTCAATTACTTAGTGGCATTTCCCATTCTCCCTGGGCAGCTCCTGGGAAGGAACAGATCTCCTAGGAGAATCTGAGCACCAGGCAGGGCTGCTCTGGGAGTGCTTGCAGAGCTGGTAATGGGGCACTCCAGAGGCTGGCTAGACAAGGCAAGGCCCACGTGCTGGTCCAGGGCCAAATGCTGCTACCCAGCTTCCAAGTCGTGTGGACCTCGCCTAGCAGTGGAAGCAGGACAAGTGTCTGTGTCCTGACTTTGCATCTCCTCCCTCAGCCTTGGACAATGTGGTTCAGAACCAGTGGCAGGATTGAGGGAGTCTTGGGGGGGGGGAGGGGGAGGGGCATCCATGCTGTACAAAGTAGTCATGTATCCTGGGGATGGACAAAGAAGAGTTTTGAAGCCATCTGTCAAGCTCCAATGCAGTTGGCATTTGTCAGGTTGCCTGCACCCTATCTCATCTGAAACCCTTTCTCAACGCTTAGATGTGGTCTGACTATCTTCCACGGACCAGGTCAGTGCAGAGACACAGCTTCCATCTGAGAGAATTTTCTGCTGAAGGAACGTCACAGACGTATCCCAGACATTTGGCCCCACTTCTGAAGGTCCATATCAGAATAAAGAACTCGATGTCCTCCACAGAGATAGCTACTCACCCATGCTTATTGCTGCTCTATTCACAATAGACAGGAGGTGGTAGCGTCTCATGGTTCATCATTCTGAAAATTTGTCATGTTTGCTGGCTTTGATTTGACCCAAGTAAATCAACCAGATTCCTAACATGACCCTTTCTTCTTCCTTTTTCCCCCAAGCCAGGGTCTTGTTCTGTAGCCCAGGCTAGCTTTGAACTCAGGATCCTTCCATCCCAGCCTCTCAAGCACTGGGATGACAAGCCTGCACCCCACAGTTGATTTGACAAAATTCCACTGACCGGTGAATGAATAATGAAAATGCAGAACATATATACACACTGGAATTTTATTCTGCTCTAAATAAAAATAAAATTATGAAGGGCTGAGAAATAGCTCAGTGGTCAAAGGTGCTTGCTTGCAAAGCTTGATGGCCTGGGTTTAATTCCCCAGTATAACAAGGTGGCATGTACATCTGGAGTTCTTCTAAAGTGGCAAGAGGCCCTGGCATACCCATTATCATTCTCTCTCTCTCTCTCTCTCTCTCTCTAGTTCTCTCCAAATAAATAAATAAAAATATTATAAAGAAAAAGACTGTCAATAGCAACACTCCCAGAAATCTTAGAATTACTAAAAGTCATAAACAGACTTTCTCAATCACTATCCATGAAATGAGGATTAACTCTTACAAAAATAACAGAAAGACAGACAGATATGGTTGGCAGAAAAACAAAAGAACTGAGTAGAAATTTTAGAATTTAGAGTGTAATCATTGAATAAGAACCCACCAGATGAAGGAAGAGCAAAATGGTAGGTACGTATGAGAGCAGATCAGAAGAAACCAGAAATGAGAGTCTAACATATCTCAGATACATATCAGAGCTAAATATCTCAGATACATATCAGAGTCTAACATATCTCAGATACATATCTAACATATCTCAGATACATATCAGAGAGATACATATCAGATCATAGAAGAAATCAGAGTTCATATCAATACATATGAACAAAGATACATAAGAGTGCAAAGAATATCAGAAGTCTAAAAAATACATATCAGAGGACCTCTCAGATACATATCAGAGTCTAACATATCTCGGATACATATCAGAGTCCTAACATATCTCAGATACATATCAGAGGCTAACATATCTCAGATACATATCAGAGTCTAACATATCTCAGATACATATCAGAGTCTAACATATCTCAGATACATATCAGAGTCTAACATATCTCACATACATATCAGAGTCCTAACATATCACAGATACATATCAGAGTCTAACATATCTCACATACATATCAGAAGTCTAACATATCACAGATACATATCAGAGGTCTAACATATCACAGATACATATCAGAGGTCTAACATATCACAGATACATATCAGAGTCTAACATACCTCAGACACATATCAGAGTCCTAACATATCTCAGATACATATCAGAGTCTAACATACCTCAGATACATAACAGAGTCCTAACATATCTCAGATACATATCAGAGTCTAACATATCTCAGATACATATCAGAGGTCTAACATATCTCAGATACATATCAGAGTCTAACATACCTCAGATACATATCAGAGTCTAACATACCTCAGATACATATCAGAGTCCTAACATATCTCAGATACATATCAGAGTCTAACATATCTCAGATACATATCAGAGGTCTAACATATCTCAGATACATATCAGACTAACATATCAGAGAGTCTAACATATCTCAGATACATATCAGAGTCTAACATATCTCGGATACATATATCAGAGTCTAACATATCTCAGATACATATCAGAGTCTAACATATACATATCAGATACATATCAGAGGTCTAACATATCTCAGATACATATCAGAGTCTAACATATCTCATATCTCAGATACATACATATCAGAGTCTAACATACCTCAGATACATATCAGAGTCTAACATATCTCAGACACATATCAGAGTCTAACATATCTCAGATACATATCAGAGTCCTAACATATCTCAGATATATATCAGAGTCTAACATATCACAGATACATATCAGAGTCTAACATATCTCAGATACATATCAGAGTCTAACATATCTCAGATACATATCAGAGTCTAACATATCTCAGATATATATCAGAGTCTAACATATCACAGATACATATCAGAGTCTAACATACCTCAGACACATATCAGAGTCTAACATATCTCAGATACATATCAGAATCCTAACATATCTCAGATACATATCAGAGTCTAACATATCTCAGATACATATCAGAGTCTAACATACCTCAGATACATATCAGAGTCTAACATATCTCAGATACATATCAGAGTCTAACATATCTCAGATACATATCAGAGTCTAACATATCTCAGATACATATCAGAGTCTAACATATCTCAGATACATATCAGAGTCTAACATATCACAGATACATATCAGAGGTCTAACATATCTCAGATACATATCAGAGTCTAAGTCTAATATCAGATACATATCAGAGTCTAACATACATATATCAGAGTCTAAGTCAACATATCAGAGTCTAACATATCTCAGATACATATCAGAGTCTAACATATCTCAGATACATATCAGAGTCTAACATATCTCAGATACATATCAGAGTCTAACATATCTCAGATACATATCAGAGTCTAACATATCTCAGATACATATCAGAGTCTAACATATCTCAGATACATATCAGAGTCTAACATATCTCAGATACATATCATATATCTCAGATACATATCAGAGTCTAACATATCTCAGATACATATCAGAGTCTAACATATCACAGATACATATCAGAGGTCTAACATATCTCAGATACATATCAGAGTCTAACATATCACAGATACATATCAGAGTCTAACATATCTCAGATACATATCAGAGTCTAACATACCTCAGATACATATCAGAGTCCTAACATATCTCAGATGCATATCAGAGTCTAACATATCACAGATACATATCAGAATCCTAACATATCTCAGATACATATCAGAGTCTAACATATCACAGATACATATCAGAGTCCTAACATATCTCAGATATATATCAGTGTCTAACATATCTCAGATACATATCAGAGTCCTAACATATCTCAGATACATATCAGAGTCTAACATATCTCAGATATATATCAGAGTCTTAACATATCTCAGATACATATCAGAGTCTAACATACCTCAGATACATCAGAGTCCTAATATATCACAGATACATATCAGAGTCTAACATACCTCAGATACATATCAGAGTCCTAACATATCTCAGATACATATCAGAGTCTAACATATCTCAGATACATATCAGAGTCTAACATATCTCAGATATATATCAGAGTCTAACATAATACTGAGGTTTCAGAATATGACTATACCTGAATGCAAATACATATACATTTGATAAAATAATTATTTTAAATGTTTCAAATTGGGGCTGGAGAGATGGCTTAGCGGTTAAGGTGTTTGCCTGCAAAGGCAAAGGATCCCGGTTCAAAACTCCAGGACCCACGTAAGCCAGATGCACAAGGGGGCGCATGCATCTGGAGTTCGTTTGCAGTAGCTAGAGGCTCCAGTGTGCCCATTCTTTCTCTCTCTCTGCCTCTCTCTCAAATGAATAAATAAATAATATATTTTTTAAAAAAATAAATAAAAATAAAAATAAATGTTTCAAATTGGACAAAAGGAAACAATTCAGGACCAGAGAGATGGTTCAGCAATTTAAGTGCTTGCCTGCAAAGCTTTACAACCCAGATTCAATTCCCCAGGACCCACATAAGGCCAAATGCACAAAGGGACACATGTATATGGAGTTTGTTTGCAGCAGCTAGAGGCCCTAGCATGCCCATTCTGTTTCTCTTCTCTCTCTCTCTCTCTCTCTCTCTCTCCTTGCCAATAAACAAAAATATTTACAAAAAAAAAAAAGATTGAACAAGATTACTAAATCTCTGATTGAATGAACAAAAAAAAAAAATCCCATCTACTGAAAACCAAAACTTAGAAAAAGAAATGATTCTACAGTACTCAGAGCAAAATGACACATTGCACATGGGGAGCACCAAGCAGGGTGGTGGCACAGTTCTCATGAGAGGCCTAAGGCCAGGAGACAGAGGCCCAACACTAACGTGCTGAAGGAGGGACTGTTACTGTAGGATTCTGTATGCAGAGAAAATACCCTTCAGGGATGAAGACTCAATAAAGGCATTTTCACAGTGAAGAAAATGGGAAGGATTCATCATCAGGAGACCTGGTGTAAAAAAAAAAAAAAAAAGCTTTGGATATTGTTGTTCATTGTAGAACATTTGCTGAGCACGTGTGACACTGTCAATTCAATCTCAGTGCCACAATAAATTAATAAGTTTAATATTATTTTTAAATGTTAAAGGGAGTTCTGCAGGTGAAAATGAGGTAAGACAAGATGTAAAAGTGGAACTTCAGGACTCAGTGGAGACCCACAAATTATAGCAGAGCTAAGTTTGCATAATAGGATGTTTTATCATCTTGTCTTTCCTAAAATATGTATGATTAAAACAAAATACATGTGATTAAAATGTTGCTCTGGGGGCTGGAGAGATGGCTTAGCGGTTAAGGCATTTGCCTGCAAAGCCAAAGGATCCCGGTTTGATTCTCCAGAACCCACGTAAGCCAGATACACATGGTGACGCATGCGTCTGGAGTTCATTCTCAGTGGCTGGAGGCCCTGGCACGCCCATCCCCCCCACTCTCCCTCTGTCATAAAATAAATAAAATATTAAAAATGTTGCTCTGTAAATAACATAATACATAAGAAAACCACAAGGCAAAATGGGAAGATTAAGGGGATTATATTTCTATAAGGTTTCCATATGTTGCTTGAGGTCATAAAATATTTTCAGGATGCTTTGAAATGATAAGCATGTATATTTTAATGCCTAGGTCTATCACTTAAAATTGTATACATAGGCATAATTTAAAAGAAAATAAGTGAATTAAGATACAAATAAATTTTTGAGTTACTCAAAAAAAGGCAGAAATGGAAACAGAATAAAGGTAAAGTAGTGCCAGTCATGGTGGCACACACCTTTAATCCCAGCACTCGGGAGGCAGAGGTAGGAAGATCGCTGTGAGTTTGAGGCCAGCCTGAGACTACATAGTCAATTCCAGGTCAGCCTGGGCTAGAGTGAGACCTTACCTTGAAAAAAAAAGTAGAATAAATAAGCAGCATGCATAAAGAAAGAGCAAAGTTAAACCATATCAATTACTATGTTAAAGAAAAATAGGGTCTGGAGAGATGGCTCATCAGTTAAAGGCTCTAGTTTGCAAAGCGTGACAGCCCAGGTTCGATTCCCCAGTACCCATGTAAAGCCAGATGGACAAAATGGTGCATGTGTCTGGAATTTATTTAAAGTGGCAAGAAGCCATGGCAGGTGCCTCTCTCTCTCTCTCTCTCTCTCTCTCTCTCTCTCTCTCTCTGTCTCACTTTGCAAATAAATAAATTTATTAATGTAAGCTTTTTTTATTGACAACTTCTATACTTAAAGACAATAAACCATGATAATTCCCTCCCCTCCCACATTTTCCCCTTCACATCTCCACTCTCCATCATATTCCCTCCCTCTCTCCATTAATCTCTCTTTTATTTTGATATCATCATCTTTTCCTCCTTTTATGAGGGTCTTGTGAAGGTATTGCTAGACCCTGCAAGGTCATGGATATCGAGGCCAATTTCTGTCTGGACAGTTGCATTGTAAGGAGTTGTACCCTTCCTTTGACTCTTATATTCTTTCCACCACCTCTTCCACAATGGACCCTGAGCATTGGAGGGTGTGATAGAGATGTTTCAGTGCTGGACACTCATCCATCCCTTCTTTTCAGCACTATGTTGCCTTTTGGGTCATCCCAGTGGTCATCATCATCTGAAAAGAGAAGCTTCTCTAACCAGAAGTGAAAGTAGTGTTAATATATGAATATGAACATTAAGTGTAGTGCTTTCAGGGCAGTTTGGTGAGCATAATATATGCATTTAGCCAGTCCAAAGCAGGCTTTACACCCCTAAGACTCATGACCTCCCCTGTCATAGACTTGATTTGGTTTTTCAGTACCAGGCCTTCAGTTCAATTAGAGAGCAGTAGGTTTCCCCCAGAGCAGACATGCCACTATTGCACTCATTCAGTCATTTGGCCTGACTGGCCAAACTTGAGGCTTCCAGTGTCCGCTGTTTTCACCACTGATGACTTCTGTCTCCCAAAGGGCTGCATACAGTGCAGCTTTTTCCAGCTTTCAGTCAGCTGGTCTACAGGGAGGTTTACAGCTCAGCCCCAGCTTGATTTCTCAGTGACCTTGCCAACTAGACAATAGGTCTTCAGCAATAGGGTCTTATCATCTAATTCTGGTGGGAAACCAAAGGCCTTGGCAATAGCCTGTAATGTTTTGAAGGCAACAGGGACCTCCCTGGCCAACAACTCACTGGAAGGTATCCCGTTCCTGGTACTGAAAATTTGCTAGTAACAACCTATGGCTTTTGGATGTGTCATTATTCAAAAAAGTGGGTTTTCATATGTCTTATTCAGAATATCTTGAATTTTAATGGACCCTCCTCCCACCCTTCTTTTACTCGATCTCTTCCCCTGGCCTCACTTAGGCCATTCCACTCCCTATAATCTGTTCTTCTACTTATATATATATACAATACCATCCTCTTATGTTCCTCCCTCTCCTCCCTTCCTTATAGCCTTTTTCTAGCTTACTGGCCTCTGCTACCGAATTTTGGTTCCAGCTCACACACAAGTCTAAACATTTGTAGCTAGGATCCACATATGAGAGAGAACATGTGATGTTTGGCTTTCTGGGCCTGGTTACCTCAGTTAGTATAATCCTTTTCAGAAAAAGAAAGGAAAATGGTCATAGCCAAGAAAAGTGACTCATTCCTGTAATCCTGACACATGGGAGATAAAAGCAGACAGAACAGAAGTTAAGGTCATTGTTGGCTACATAGTGAGTTTGAGGCCAACCTGGGCTACATGAGCCCTTAAGAAAAGGAAAATAAATGGTTAAAAATACCAATTGACAGGGGTAGGATGCCTCCCAGTGACTTGTTGATCAAAGAGGCTCCTGAAGGGCTGGAGAGATGGCTTAGAGGTTAAGCACTTGCCTGTGAAGCCTAAGGACTCTGGTTGGAGGCTCAATTCCCCAATACCCACGTAAGCCAGATACACAAGGTGGCTCGTGCATCTGGAGTTCGTTTGCAGTGGCTGGAGGCCCTGGTGAGCCCATTCTCTCTCTCTCTCTCTCCCTCTTTCTCTCTCTGTCACTCTCAGATAAATGAACAAAAATTAAAAAAAAAAAATTAAAGAGATCCTGAAGCCCCAAAACACTACAGGCTATTGCCTAGGCTCTGGTTGCCCAGCAGAACTAGTTAGTAAGACCCTCTTGCTGAAGACACCATGAGCTTCAGTTTCAGAACACTGAGAAGCTAAGCTAGAACTGAGCTGGAAGCCACCTCCTTACTGACTAGTCTTCATAGTTCTGGAAAGTGTTATACAGTCTACTGGGGGTGAATAGTCATCAACAGTCTTAACCAGTAGTGGACCCTGCAAGCTACCCAACTGACCAGCAAGGCAAGCTGTACCAAGTAGTGCAATAGTGGCACATCTGTTATGTGGTGACCAACTGCTCTCAGACTGGATTTGAGACCCACTCCAAGGAAAGTTCATGCCGACTCGTGCTGAAAGCCAGTCAAGAGCCTATGGCTGAGAAGCCCCAGGAGAGGAGGCTACAACTGCTGTTTGGCTGCACGGGTTTATATGCTCACCAAACTGCTCTCTAAATACTTGCATTTGTGCCCATGTATTAATGCTACTCTCACTTTTGATTAGAGAAGCTTCTGTTTCCAGATGGCAGTGGGAAGAGTCAAAACTCATCAAAGTGCTGAGAAGTGACTTTGGAGTGTGTAGCACTAAATGCGACATCTCCATCACACCCCCAAGGCTCGAGGTCCACTGAAGAAGAGGTGGTGGGAAGAAGGGAAAAGCCAAAGGACAAGGACAAATTCTCTGGAAGACTGTCTTCTGGACTCAAAGTGGTCATTGCGTTCATGACCACACACGCAGCACTGCAGAAGACGTGCATAATACTGGGCCATCGACACGTTGTCGTGGATCATGGAGGAAGGTAAAAAATGACACTTAGGGCTATAGAGATGGCTTAGTGGTTAAGGCACTTGCCTGTAAAGCCTAAGGACCCAAGTTCAATTTCCAGTACCCACATAAAGCCAGATACACAAGGTGGCACATGCGTTTGGAGTTTGTTTGCAGTGGCTGGAGGCCCTGGTGAGCACCCATTCTCTCTCTTTCTCTGCCTGCCTCTTTCTCTCTCACGCTTTCTCTCTCAAATAAATAAATTAAATTAAATTAAAATGACATCAAAATGCAGCAGGGAATAGTTGGAAAGAAGAGAGGTTCAGTGAGGGGATATAGAACAAAGGAAGGTGCTAGGAGGAGATTATGTAAATTTTTTTTTAATTTTTTATTTTATTTTATTTATTTATTTGCAAGCAGAGAGAGAGAGATAGAAGAGAGGCAGACAGAGAGAGAATGGGCACATCAGGGCCTCTAGCCACTGCAAACGAACTCCAGATGCATGTGCCCCTTGTGCATCTGGCTTACGTGGGTCCTGGAGAATCGAACTGGGATCCTTTGGCTTCACAGGCAAACGCCTTAACCGCTAAGCCATTTCTCCAGCCCCTATGTAAATTTTTAATAAAACTGTTTTGTTAAAAAATACCAATTAGGGCTGGAAAGATGGGTCAGCAGTTAAGGCACTTGCCTGCAAAACCTAAGGACCAGAGTTCAATTCCCCAGAACCCACATAAGCCAGATGCACAAAGTGGTGCACGCATCTGAAATTCGTCTACAGTGGTTAGATGCCCGGATATTCCCATTCTCTCTCTCTCTCCCTCTCCCTCTCTCTCTCTCTCTCTCTCTCCCCCCCCCTTCTCTCTCTCTCTCCTTTCAAATAAATAAAATAAATATTTAAAAATACCAATTAAAAGACAAATACTTGCTGGGCATTGTGGCTCACTCCTATAAGCCCATCATCACTCAGGAGGCTGAGGTGGGAGGATCACATGAGTTTGAGGCCAGTAAAGGCTACAGAGTAACATTCAGGTCAGCTGAGCTAGAATGAGACCCTGCCTCGGAAGAATAAATACGCTGTTTATTTTTTTAAAGATCCAAATATATGCCATCTTGAAGTCCACTTTTTTTCTGTGCGAATGGTGCTAGGGGCTGAATTCCAAGCCTCACATACTAAGCAAATGTTCTGTCACTGAACTACATCCTTAGCCCTGTAAGGATGCCTTTAATTGTATATTCGAGGACTAAAAAAGAGGGATAGGAAAGGCTTGTGATTAAAACACAAATCAGGTACAAGCTGGAGCGACTGTGTTAAAAGGGATATAGAATAGAATTCAGAGGGTTGGAGAGATTGCTCTGCCATTACAGGAACTTGCTTGCAAAGCCTGCTGATGTGGGTTTGATTCCACAGCACTCACGTAAAACCAGGTGCACAATGTGGCTCACGTGTCAGGAGTTCCTTTACAACAGCAAAAGGCCCTGGCACACCCATATTTTCTCTATAGGTACCTATCACAAATAAATAAATAAATTTTTCAAAAACAGAATTCATCATAAGAACAATTACCAGATAGACACTGAGGACACTCAACCCCTACCAAACCAGAGATCCAGAGGCTCCTAAGAGCCCATCACTGAAGTAGACTTAAAATGCATCCAACATGGCTCAGGGAATTTTGCGGAAGAGGGGGTGGAAAGACTGTTGGAGCTACAAGTTGGGACATTATGCACAGAGACATTGCCTCTCCCCATAACTGACTGCTGACCCCACATTGCATGACCCACAGTCCCCACTGGGATAACCTGCATCCGCAACGAGGAGGACCCCTTTGGAAAAGGGGCAGGGATGAGGGAAAGGATGGTACCACCATGTATTGTTTACATATTAAATATGTTCACAACTAAAAAATATAAATTTAAAAAGAACATTACCAGAGACCAACAAGGGATATCACTTAATACAAACAGTTCATTTACCAAGATGATATAACAATAATAAATGTATATACACTTAACACGAGAACTATAAAATACATGAAAGCACAACCTTATTTAACTAAGAGGAAAAATTAGAGAAGTTCAAACTTGTATTTGGAGATTTCAACACTTCTCTCATCATAGATAAAACAAGTGGATAAAAAATAAGCAAAGGGGTAAAAAAAAAACCTAAGCAGCACCATTAGCCCCCTGACCCAGCTAACATCCACAGAACACTCCATCCAGTAACAGCAGAAGGCAATTTTTTGAGTGACATAAAATATTTCCCAAGGTAAACCTGCTCTGGATCATAAAGCAGCCAGCACCCATTTGAAACAATAGAAATCATACAGTGATATTCTCTGACTGTAGCATTAGAAGGGAACTTAATAGACAGATCTCTAGAAACTTTCTACATAGGTGGAAATCAAATAATATCATTCAAAAGTAACCCATGGGTCAAAGAGGAAGTCTCAAAGATTTAAAAATACTTTACTAGGACTGGAGAGATGGCTCCATGGTTAAGGCACTTGCCTGCAAAGCCTAACGACCTGAGTTTGATTCCTCAGTACCCACATAAAACCAGATGCACAGGGTGGCACATGTGTCTGGAGTTCATTTGTGGTGGCTGGAGGCCCTGGCATGCCCATTCTCTGTATCTCACTTCTCTCTATCTCTTTTTACTTGCAGATTAGATAGATAGATAGATAGATAGATAGATAGATAGATAGATAGATAGATAGATAGATTAAAAACATCTTATTAAGGGCTGGAGAAATAGCTTAGTGGTTTAGGCGCCTGCCTGCCAAGCCTAAGAATGCCATTCAATCTCCAAGACCCACATTTAGCCAGACGTAAAGTGACACAAGCACACAATGCCACGCTTGCCCACAAGGGGCACACATGTCTGGAATTTGTTCACAGCAGCTGAGAGGCCGTTAGCGTACCCATTCTCTGTCTCTCTCTCTCAATAAAAAATATCTTATTAAATTAAATGAATGTGCAGCATATTAAAACTTGTGAAATGCAACTGAAAGGGTGTTTGAAGAAATCCTATAGCATTAAATTCATATATTAGAAAATAAAAATAAAACACTCAATTTAACCTAAGCTTCCACTTTAGGAAACTAGAAAAATGGGGAACAAAATGAATCCAGAGCAAGCAGGAATGAAGAAAAATACAGATAAGAAAAGAAATCAATGATTTCAAAAGCAGAGACTTTTTAAAATATTTTATTATTTATTTATTTATTTGAGAAAGATACAGAAATAGGCAGGGAGAGAGAGAGAGAATGGGCATGCCAGGGCCTCCAGCCACTGTAAGTGAACTCCAGATGTGTGCGTCCCCTTGTGCATCTGGCTTACGTGGGTTCTGGAGAATTGAGCCTCGAACCAGGGTTCTTAGGCTTCACAGGCAAGTTTAACCACTAAGCTATCTCTCCAGCCCAAGAATATTTTTTAAAAAGTCAAAAGTTGAGCTGGGCATGGTGGTGCACATCTTTAATCTCAGCACTTGGCAGGCAGAGGTAGGAAGATTGCTGTTAATTTGAGGTCACCCTGAGACTGCACAGTGAATTCCAGGTCAGCCTGTTAGAGCAAGACCTTACCTCGAAAAACAAAACAAACAAACAAAAAAAAGGGCCAAAAATTGATCCTTTGAAAAAATCAATAAAACTAATAAACTTTTAGCCACTCTGAACAAGAAAAAATGAAGAAAGACACGGTTCCCATTGTTAGAAATGAAGGAAGGGGCTGGAGAGCTGACTTACTGGTTAAGGTGCTTGCCTGCAAAGCCAAAGAACCCAGGTTCGATTCCCCAGGACCCACGTAAGCTAGATGCACAGGGTGGCACATGCATCTGGAGTTCATTTGCAGTGGCTGGAGGCCCTGGCGTGTCCATTCTCTCTCTCTCTCTCTCTCTCTCTCTCTCTCTCTCTGCCTGCCTATTTCTGAATCTTTCTCTCTCAAAACAAATAAATAAAATATTTTTAAAAACCTAAGCAAGGCCATGGGAAGAGAATGCATACAAGAAGGGCAGGGGGAGGGTCAATCTAAACTCAAGATATTATGAATAAGACATATGTAAAATTACTTTTTTGAATAAGGGCACGTCTAGAAGCTGTAGACTGTTACTAGAAAATTTTCAGTACCTGGAATGGGATACCTTCCAGTGAGTTGTTGGCCAAGGAGGTCCCGGTAGCCTCCAAAACATTAAAGGCTTTTGCCAAAGCCCTTGGTTTCCCTAGAGAAACAGATAGTAAGACCCTATTGTTGAAGACATCTCATGCCTGAGAAGCATGGTCACTGTGAAAGCAAGGGGGTGTAGAGCAGAAAATCTTCTCCCTGTAGACCAGCCAACTGAAAGCTGGAAAAAGCTGCATTGCACGCAGCATATGGGAGACAGAAGTCATCAGCAGTGAAAACAGTGGAAGCTGAATATTCAAGTTTGGCCAGACAGGCCCAATGACTGAACGGGTACAATAGTGGCATGTCTACTCTTGGGGTAACCAACTGCTCCATAATTGGACTGAAGGCCCTCTCTATGGGAGGGAATACATATCTGGTACTGAAAAACCTAAGTAAAAGTCTATGGTAGGTGAGGTCATGAGCCTTAGGGGTATAAAGCCTGCTCTTGTATGACTAAATGTATATATTATTCCCACCAAGCTGCCCTGAAAGCACTACACTTAATGTTCATATTCACATATTAACGCTACTCTCACTTCTGGTTAGAGAAGCTTCTCTTTTCAGATGGCGATGACCACTGGGATCACCCAAAAAGCAACATAGTGCTGAGAAGAAGGGACAGAGGAGTGCCCAGCAATGAAACACCTCTGTCACACCCTACAAGGTTCAGGGACTATTGCGGAAGAGGGGCCGGATAGAATGGAAGAGCCAAAGGAAGGGTATGACCTCTTACAATGCAACTGCCCAGACAGAAACTGGCCTCGATATCCATGACCTTGCAGTGCCTAGCAATACCTTTGCAAAACCCTCAAAATAGAAGAAAAAGATGATGACATCAAATTAAAAGAGAGACTAATGGAGAGAGGGAGGGAATATGATGGAGACTTGAGTTCTAAAATGGAATGGGGGGAAGGAAGGGAAATATCAGGTTTTTTTTTTTTGTATGTAAGCATAAAAGTCAATAAAAAATAATAATTAAAAAATAAATAAATAAATGGAGGAGGGATCACTATGGATTTCAGAGCTTCATACATTACAGGACCATAAATCAATGCACAGAGACAACTCCACACACACACACACACACACACACTTCAGTGACATATGAGAAGAACCAACTAACTCCTTCAAGAGCACAGATGATCACAACTCACTCCAGGAGAAACAGGTCATCTGAATTACCCTAAGTACACTAAAGAAATTGATTTTTAGGAAGGGGTAAGTCCTTCCGAAACAGTGAATTCCCAGTCTAGATGTCTTCCTTAGAGTATTCCTATCAAGCATTTAAGGAAAAAGTAATGCCATACTCAACAATCTCTTACAGAAACAGTGGCTTCAACACACATTCATTACTCATTGGAGGCCACCATATTAATACAAGGAAGAATAAGAGCCATTTAATCATGTAGAATAAGACAAAACATTTGGCATATTTCAAGGCTCTTTCATTTTCAGTAAGAGAAAACAACTGTCCTTATCTGATAAAGAGCTGTTGACAAAAAAAGGATAATAAATAGATTATATAGACAATGATGATAGATAGAATAGATGGATGGATGGATAGATAGATAGATAGATAGATAGATAGATAGATAGATAGATAGATAGGATGATACTTAAGGGTAAAAGATTAGAATCAAGACAAGGATGTCTTCTGTTTCTTTCACCTTCCTCTTTCTCAGATTGGATCCTTACCAAATGGACTAAAGCAAGAAAAAGAACAGAAAGGCATATATATTAGAAAGTTATAATTAAAACTGACCCAATGCACAGATAACTTCATTGTCCAGCTAGAAAACCTTAGAAATCTACCCTCAAACGTATCTTAGCATCAATGCAGGAGTTAAAAAGCTCTTCACAAGATGTAAGGATAACATACAAAAAGGTTTCTGTATACTAGAAATTGATCTTTTAAAATCCCCCAAAATGATATTCACTAAAGCTCAAGAAAATGAAACACAACTGCACACATCCAACACAATCAGCAAGAGATCTGGAATCCTAAATAAGTAGAATGATATCTCATGTTCATGACTTGGAATACTCAAATTAGTTAAGATGCCAATTTTTCCCAAAATGACCTGTAAATCTAACACAATCCCAAGTAAATTCCCAACATGTTTCTTATAGATTTACATAGAGATGGTAGGGAAATGCAGAGCCAATACTAAAATTTACAGGGTTGAGACAGAAGTGTCACAATCACTAAAATATTTTGAAAAATAAACAAAGCTGGCAGGCTCATGTGGCCACATTTGGCTGACTACAAAGCTACAATGATTAAGGTGGTGTCATATCAGTGATAGACTCGTACCAAGTAACAGACCAAAAATAGACCCGCAGAAAGAAATCGATTGTTCTTTGAAAAAGTGCAAAGAAGATTCAAAGGGGATGGATTATATTGTTATCAAATGGTTTTAGAACAATTAGACACACAGAGATATGGACCTCAACCTACCTAGTTCCTTAAACAAAAATCAATTAAAAATAAGTCATGGACTGGATGTGGTGGCGCACACCTTTAATCTCAGCACTCGGAAGGCAGAGGTAGGAGGATCACCATGAGTTCGAGGCCACCCTGAGACTACATAGTGAATTCCATGTCAGCCTGAGCTAGAGCAAGACCCTACTTCAGAAAAAAACAAAAAATGAGGAGTCATGGGCTTGGATGAAAAAACTGTATGACTCTTAGAAGAGAATAGGGCTGAGGAGCTGGCTCAGCAGGTGAAAGCTCTTGCCACACAAGCATGAGGACCTGAGTTCAATCCCCAACATCCACCTAGAAAGCCATGTGTGGCCACGCATGCCCATTCCCCTAGTGTCGAGGAGAGTGGAGACAGGAGGACCACTGGGGCTTGCTGGTCAGCAGCTATGACTCCAGGTTCAGCGAGAGGCTCACAGAAGAGAGAGGAAGACACCTGACCTGGGGCACACACATCTGCACGTACACGTGCTTGCACCTCACAACGCACACACACAGGCAGTAAATTTGAAAAAACAGAGAACAAGGAGTTGGAGAGATGACTCAGCAGATAAGGGCACTTGCAGCACAAGGGTGAGAGCTTGGTTTCCCTGAGGTCTAGTCCTTGGCACCCATGTAAATAGCTAGGCAAGGCCACAACACCTGTCCCCCTCCCCCCATCCCAGGAAGAACAGAAACCCGAAACCATCTGGAACTTGCTGACAGTCTGACAAGAAAGAAGCAGGGGTGCCCCAGGTGCCCTGAGAGGCTTCATATCAAGGAAACACATGACTGAGCAATGTAGAGGACACCTGACAGTCTCCTCCCTCTGCACATGTGTGCATCTGTGCGCACACACACGTCTCTGCCCTCTGCACATGTCCATCTGTGTGCATACACACATCTCCGCCCTCTGCACACGTGTGCATCTGTGCGCACACATACGTCTCTGCCCTCTGCACGTGTCCATCTGTGTGCATACACACATCTCCTCCCTCTGCACACGTGTGCATCTGTGCACACACACACGTCTCTGCCCTCTGCACATGTCCATCTGTGTGCATACACACATCTCCGCCCTCTGCACATGTGTGCATCTGTGCACACACACACATCTCCGCCCTCTGCACATGTGTGCATCTGTGCGCACACACACATGGGTGTAGCATGCACATACACCACAACACACATACCACACACACAAACACAAAAAAAAAGACAGCCAAAAATGAGGACACAGAAGAATGAGGACACAGAAGAGAAGATCTGAGTCTTTGCATGAGCAAACAGTTACCAAATGAAAGACCAAAACATAAGCCCTAAGAAGCAGATAAATTGGCCTCATCAAAATTCAGGAATTTAGTCTTAGAAACTCACCGGAGGACAGAAGCACAGGCACAGACTTCGAGGAAATGTTTCCAGGACTTGTATTCAGAATATATTAATAACGCTTTAACTCAAGCATAAAGGATCTAACCACCTGGCTTTTTAAAATGTTGGTTTGTTTATTTAATTTCAGAGGGAGAATATGGGTGTGTCAAGGCCTCTTGCCATTGCAAACCAACTCCAAACACGTGCACCACTTTGTGTGTCTGGCTTTACCTGGATACTGGGGAATTGAATCCTGCAGGCTTTGCAAGCAAGTGCCTTTAACCACTGAGCCATCTCTTCAGCCCAGCCTGGCTTTTTTTAATGGCAAAAAGATTCACAGAGATGCTTTGCCAAAGATTTATGGCTGGTGCAACAAGCACAGGGCTGCCCTGCACTTTCCCAGGGAGCTGCTCTCCTGGGCCATGTGGACAGCTGTGCATTCAGGAATTCCTGCCACAGGGCCACTCCACTGCCTCCATGTCCTCAGATGTGTAGCTGCAGGGAAGTGCCCACCAGCTGCAGCGTGGGGCACAGTCACAATGCCTCAGGTGCCCACTCTCCCCAGCGCAGCGACACATTCATCTCCTTCTTGGCTATTTTTACAGTGAGCTGGATTTCAGAGCTTTGGGGAAGTGTGTCAGAGGGAAGGACAAATGTGTAAAGCATTGCTCCTCAAGTGGGGACACTGGCTTTCTGAACTCACATACTTCACGTACGGGCTTTCCTCAGCTCACGCTTTCAGGAGAAGGACACCCTATGGACTTCCCGCCACCCCTGCCCAGTGGAACTCCTTCCTGGTTTGTCTAAAAGATTTCTTCAGTCTGCTGGCAGGGGACACTTTTGCACTTTAGCTCAGGCTCCCTGGTCTCTGAAGCCAGCTGGGGGAGGGGGATGCCAGGGCATGGCCAGCCTTCCTGCCACAAGTCAGACACCACCAGCAGCTCTGTGTAGATCACAGGCAGCCCTAGGGCTCTTGGCCCCCTGCAGCCCATGAACACATGCACATGCATGCACACCTTACGCTTGCAACACTCCACACTGTCTATGCTTCCCTTGTAGCTGAAGTTGCCCCTCCTGCTAGAAGCCACTGCCTTTCCAGCCCCGAGCCTCCCATTTCCACAGGTTTGGCCTTCATCCCTGCCCTTGGGCAAAAGCTGTAACCTGTGTGCATGCAGTAGTGTTGCTTGCCACCATCGGGCCCTGGGAAAGGTCAGCCAGTGGCCCCACAAGCACAGGGTACCCTGAGTGAGGCTGACTGACTTAGTTCACAACACTGTTACAAGCCAGGACCCAGAACAGGGCCTGGAGAAGCAGGATGCTTTATGCGGGTGTCCCTTTCAGCGTCCCTGTGACTTGGGTGTATATACGCCCCTGGCTGTGAACGAAGAAACACAAGCTTATCTTGGGAGAAGCCATTCACCATTGACACTGTCATTGAGAAGATCCATGTCAGGCATGGGGACAGCATAGACTCCCCTTCATGACATTTCTCAGCCTCACAATCTCCCTGTGTCCCAGATGGGGACATGACGTGCCTGTGCCCAGATGGCCAGAGCCCATCCCTTGGTTCCAGGTCACACTGCAGATCACAGCCACCAGTGTCCCAGGCTGCAGACTGATGTTCAAGCCTGAGGACCAGAGTGCACATCCCCGGCATCCACTTGAAAAAGTAGAATGTGAGCCGGGCATGGTGGTGCACGCCTCTAATCCCAGCACACGGGAGGCTGAGGTAGGAGGATCCCAGTGAGTTCAAGGCCACCCTGAAAATATAGAGGGTATTCCAGGTCAGCCTGGGCTAGTATAAAACCCTCAATCTAAATTCAAGATAGTGTGAATAAGACTTATGTAAACCTACTTTTTTGAATAATGGCACATCTAGAAGCTGTAGACTGTTACTAGAAAATTTTCAGTGCCTGGGATGGGATATCTTCCAGTGAGTTGTTGGCCAAGGAAGTCCCAGTAGCCTCCAAAACATTAAAGGCTTTTGCCAAAGCCCTTGGTTTCCCTTGAGAAACAGATAGTAAGACCCTATTGCTGCAGACATCTCTTGCCTGAGAGGCAAGGTCACTGAGAAATCAAGCTGGTGCCAAGCAGAAACCCTTCTCCCTGTAGACCAACCAACTGAAAGCTGGAAAAAGCTGCACTACATGCAGAGTATGGGAGACAGAAGTCATCAGCAGTGAAAACAGTGGACACCGAAAATTCAAGTTTGGCCAGACAGGCCCAGTGTCTGAACGGGTGCAATAGTGGCATGTCTGCTCTTGGGGTAAGCAAACTGCTCCATAATTGGACTGAAGGCCCTCTCTACGGGAGGGAATACATACCTGGTACTGAAAAACCTAAGCAAAAGTCTATGGCAGGGGAGGTCATGAGCCTTAGGGGTATAAAGCCTGCTCTTGTCTGGCTAAATGTATATATTATTCCCACCAAGCTGCCCTGAAAGCACTACACTTAATGTTCATATTCACATATTAATGCTACTCTCACTTCTGGTTAGAGAAGCTTCTCTTTTCAGATGGCGATGACCACTGGGATGACCCAAAAGGCAATATAGTGCTGAGAAGAAGGGATGGAGGAGTGCCCAGCACTGAAACATCTCTGTCACACCCTCCAGGGCTCAGGGACCATTGGGGAAGAGGGGGCGGATAGAATGGAAGAGCCAAAGGAAGGGTACGACTCCTTACAATGCAACTGTCCAGACAGAAATTGACTTTGATATCCATGACCTTGCAGTGCCTAGTAATACCTTCGCAAGACCCTCAAAAATAGAAGAAAAAGATGATGACATCAAATTAAAAGAGAGACTAAAATGGAGGGAGGGAGGGGATATGATGGAGATTGGAGTTCTAAAGGGGAATGGGGGCAGGGGAGGGAAATATCATATGTTTTTTTGTATGTAAGTATAGAAGTTGTCAATAAAAAAATTTTTAAAAACATCAAAAACAAACAAAAAATTAAAAAGTAGATGTGGTAGCCTCCATCTATAATCCCAGCTGGCCAACAGTGAGATAGATGACAGAGACAGGAGAATCCAAAGGTCGCAGGCCTGGCAAACAAGAGGTGGCAGATGACAAAGACCTGCCTCACACATGGTAGATGGTGAAGACCAACATCTGAGGTTGTCTTCTGACTGCCACACCCACCATGGCATGTATACACACACACACACACACACACACACACAAGATACAGGGGAGGTGCGGGGGAATGCTGACCGACTGCCATGCAGGCCAGCCTGGTGTCTGGACACAGGCCAGCGCAGGTGTCCACCCCTCCTGCCAGGTCCCCGAAGGCTCTCGTCCAGGTGGCTAGCAGTCTTGGCAAGCACTGTGCTTCCCAGTTATTTGCAGAGCTGCTGGCCAGGATGAAACATGCCACATCTGTCCTGATTGATGGGCAGCCCCTCGCAAGGCCAGAGCCCAGAAACTTAACCATGGCCTTGGACTCCATCCCAGGCATGTGCGTGTTCTCTCGGCCATGCTGAGGTGATCCTGGGGGAGAAGCGCTCAGCCAACACAGGAGACAGTTTGCACAACTCTACCCTGTCCTGTGAACTGGAATTTATCCTCCCACACCAACCTTCACTGGCACAGCCACTTCCTCTCCAGAGAGCCCTTGAGATATAAAAAGCACAGATCAAATTCAAGGCTCTGTGATACGGGCTGCCCCTCCCTCACGAAGCCACCATTTGTGGGGAAACACCAGCAGGACCTTCACATATGACCTCACTCATGCCCCCCACACCTCGTTCTTCCCCATTTCACCAGTGTGTGTACGGAAGCCCCGAGAGCCAACAAGGTTCTGGCAGGTGGTTGATTAGGGCTGACCCTGGTGTCTAAACCAAAGGCCCCCAGCACTGCCTCCCAACACGGACATCAGCAGAGCAGAGGCTGAGAGCAAGCTTCCACGTCACCAGTGCTGTCCAGGAAAGCTGGAGCTGTGCTTCCCAAAGCCCCTTCCGCCCCAAGGCCACACTGACAAGCCAGAGGTGACAGGGTGGCTTCTGACACCAAGGCATATAAGATTATGTTGCTGTCACCTCTTCGCTGGGACACTCATACTTTGAGCCACCGAATAAGAGCGGTTCCCTGGTGACAGAACCATGTGTGTCCCTTCATCAGCAGTCCTGGGTGCCAAGTCTTCCCAGAACAGATTCCAGACATGGCAGAGGGAGGCAAGCCATCTCCACCACATACACTACACACATGCGCCCGTGCAGACTCCCGCTCATGTGAACCAGAAAACATCAGAAAAGAATTGCTGGAGCTGGAGAGGTGGCTCAGCATGAGGGCCTGAGAACACCTGAGTCCAAGTCTCCAACCCCCACTCAGACAGCTCGGGGTGACTGTGCACTTTTGTAACCCCTGTGCTGTAGTGAGCAGAGACTAGGGAATCACTTGGGCTCCCCAAAATGGAAAACTCTAGAGTCAGTGAGAGGCTCATCTCAAAAAAAATGCATGGATGAGCGACAGGGGAGGCACCTGACATTCTCCTGTGGCCTCTGCATGCATGCCCACAGGTCATGGGCTTCTGCACACACACATCATATGGCACACACATCACACTGCACATACTACACACATGCACCAAAATAAATTGCCAAAGGAAGGCAACTTGTTAGGCCACCGCTGCTGCTGAAATGCTGCCTGTAACAGCAACAGTCGTGTTTTTCCTTCCAGCCGGGAGGTGCAACACTTTGGGCGAGAGACCAGAGAAGCAATCTCAGCAAGCACATCCTGTTCCCGTGTGCCAAAGAGGAAGTGTGGCCCAGCATCAGCCCACTGCCCCCGGGCCAGCCTGGCAAAGAAGGCTCTGCTCACCATCACCACTGAAGATGGCTCTGAACTTGCCTCTGTTCCCAGGCAGCTGCATGACCACACAGCCTCCTTGGTGCGCTTCCTGGGAGTCCCTTTTGCCCCCTTTCCTGCACAGACCTAGGCAGTTCCACACTGACAAGCCCTGTCAGCTGCTGAAAGTTCTGCCTCGGTTCAGCATGGGAAAAGAGAGGAGGAGGATGTGTGCAGCGATCAGCCGAGCAGCCTCAGCTGGCGTTCAATTTAGAGAACGTTTATTGCAATAACACACCGAGATGTTTCTTCAAGGGTGTTTGACAGGCAATCTCTGGAGGCCATCTTCCCACATCATTTTTCCAGCAAAAAAAAAAGAGTGGTATTTACGTCTTTATTCTAGCAGAGGAAGATTTACTTTCTTAATAATGGAAATCTTGAAGCGGCCGGGCTTCCCCGCTCTCTGGAGTTAATTTTGCATTTGCGGTGCCATTCCATCGTGAGGGTGTAATTGACAACTTGAGATTTGCCAGCTCACCGCCATGAAACATCTGGGAAGCTTGAGAGATGCGTGTGTTTACAGCCTTAAGGCTACTCACAATTTGATAAGCATAAGATGTGGATAATTTAAATGTTTAAGCATTTAATTACTCGTCAATGAGAGCAGTTTTGTTTTATGTTGTATTGCTTTATTCTTTCATAAGTTTTTGTTTAAGCATCCGGTAACAGAAGCCAACTTTCTGTCTTTCAGCCTGACTCTGCCCTGTTATCCTTTCTCTCAAGGCAGCTGCTGTGCTCCTGGGACACCTAGACACAGAATTCTACCTCTGCCACCAAAACCTTGAACAGGACTCCTGTGGCCTAGAGTTGTCACCACCCTCACCATGGCCACCTGCCCTCTAGTTGCTCTGATCACAGCCTTTTGACAGCTTGTTAAGACCTGGAACAGCTGTGGTTATGTTCAGTCAAAGGCTACAGTGTGACAGGAGCGCTCAAGGCCATGGCTATGCCCCAGTGACACAGTGCTGAGGGGACACAGGCACCCTCGACCTGGAGAGAAACAGTCAGCCTCACTTAGGCAGGTACAGGCCTCAGCTTTACCCTCGATTAACTGAGATACAAAATCCAATGGCAGCTGGGCATGGTGACCCTCGCCTTTAATCCTAGCACTTGGGAGGCAGAGGTAGGATTTCTGTGAGTTCGAGGCCACCCTGAGACTACACAGTAAATTCCAGATCAGCCTAGTGTCGAGCAAAACCCTACCTCAAAAACAAAAAAACAAAACAATGGCAACATAAGTTTCTAAGTCTCTCTATGCATATATCCACAGATGTATAATTTAGCAGAATTGCATCTGGGTGCTTGCATTACACAAACATTAAGCCTCGCTTTTTTCTCTTTGTCTGTGTTGTGTATAATGTATGCACATGTGTGTGCAGAAGCGGGCACCCCGTGTACACACTTGCCGATGCCAGAGAACATTGGTACCCTTCCACTCTGTCTCCATTCGACAAAGTCCCTCACTGAGTCACTGGTCAAACTTGCTGACCAGGAAGCTCCAGTGATTCTCCCATATCCCCCACCTCACTGCTGGAGTTACAGGCCTGTGAGGCCATGTCCAGCATTCACATGGGTGCTGCAGACCAGACTCAGGTCCTCATGCTTGTGTAGCAAGCGCCTCACTAGCTGAGCCATCTCCCAGCCTGTTCTGCCGTGTGTCCTTCCCAGGCTGATGGATGGACAGCTGTTGAAACACACACATGGAATGGTGTGACACCAGCACATGGACACCATCACAGCCATGAGAATGGTCACAGAGGACTGGACAAGCGGCAGCCACCCCAGCCACCTCCAGCTGAGTCCTCTCATCTCAGGGAAGGGGTGGGGGAAATGCTAAGGTTCCAAATTCAGCACAAATGTCCAGATGCCTCATCCCTCCTTTATTCAGAGTCTGAGATTTGTCACTGTATGCCAAGCTTCCAGGCAGCTTCCACATCCACTCAATCTATCAAAGGCTTCTCCACTCGGAGCTGGGGCTTGTGGATGCTTTATGTAGCTCCACACAAGGCCAGTTCTTCCAGGCAGGACCATTCTGGCAGCTGTGCACTGGATCCCACTCTCTACTGCCACCTGGTGTATTCCTGGGCCAAGAGGGGAGAGATGGTGCCCAGAAACTCCCTAGTTGCAAGCCATGGGGACACCTACACCACTGTCTGCTTATCAGAGGACACTCTGGGCCAACACTGGAAAGTGGGAGGAGGGCCTGGGTGAGCAAGTGAAGTACATTGGTGTTTTACGTGTGTTGAGATCCAGAAAGGGGAAGAAGGCCCAGAAGTGATAATGACCAATTGAGTGGACAAGGGACAGGCAACCCACATAGAACAGAAGAGAGAGCCAGGAGAGAGGGAGCTTCCAGGCACACCAGCTTGTAAGCAGGGTACAGCACTGCATGGCTTCTGTCACTGCACAGCCCCCAGTTGTAAGCAGGGTACTGTGGGTCCTAACCGTTCCCGGGGTCACTGGCCACCAACTTCCCGGGCACAGGAGGAGTTGGGGGGAAGCAGGGTCCTGGAGCGGGTGAGTGCAACAACAGGCAATGAACCACCAGGAGGCAGTCTGATGGACAGCGCTCTCGTTTATTCAACAGGGGAGTGGGTTTATAAACACTTGAGAAAGGTTGAGAAGACACATACAGACTATATGGTGAGTGGATACAGAGTTTACAGATTGCTACCTAATTGGTTGAAAGGCAGAAGTGCAAGGGAGATAGTGGCGGGAAAAGCTATGTGACTTCAGAGTTGTGAGGGAGGAGCTGTAAGGGAGATAACAGAAGTGGCGGGAAAAGCTATGTGACTTCAGCCACATAAGGGTCTCAGGCAGCTAGCCACCAGGTCAGGATCTGTGGGGGAAGGGCAAAGCCTGACTTATGGGATGGTCAGATGCTTTGGGATCAAGGGGGGAGGGCCTCCCCAGTTCTGCCCAGTCTTGGCGATGACAGGGCACACTACAACCTTGCCCGAGGGTAGGGAGGGCCAGTCACCCTTGCCAGGATGGGTTCCTGATGATAAGGCCAGCTGCAACCCCCACAGCCCAAGGACCCCGGCCATGTCCAACAGTTCAGGCCAGCTTCCTCCCAGTCCCAGCCCGTGTTTAGCAATGCCCAACAGGGTATAGCTCTGCATGGCTGTCACCGCACAGCCCCCAGGCAGCAGGGAAGTCAGCTGTGGGTCCTCCTGGCACAGCCAGTAATTTGGGCCTGCGACCCCAGTACTAGCTTAGCACCCCAACCCATTCTGCCACCCGAGTGGCTTGTGGATGCCAGATGGTTCAAAGGCCAGACCACAGAGGGAAATGAGCATAGGCACCGTGCCCAGCTGCTTCTCCTGAAAAGTCCTGACCCAAGCAAGCAGTGCAGAGCCAGCACAGGGAAGGGCTCACCTCATCAGATACAACACCTACCCACAAGACCATCGTCATCTGTAGAGGACATTGACTTTGTCCCCCAGAATCACTGGTGACAGACACCTGCACTGCATGCTCCTTATGCAAGTCAGGGAAAGAAAGCTGACATTCTTGCAATATCCATGCGCTGACTGACCGTGGTGACGATGTTGTCCTGAGGCCCTGAGGACCCCTGTACCTGTTCTACCAAGCTGGAGAAGCAGAGCTGGGCTCATGGTGAAATGGGGTGCTAGGGGTTCATGAAAGTCCTTGAACCCCAAACCCTAGGTTCATGTCTGCTTCTAACCAAAGAATTGAATAAAATAAGACTGAGAAGGATATTTATTTAATTATTATGTTTATTTAGGGGAAGTACAGAACCAAGGGAAGGAAAATGAATATGTGGGGGGCGGGCAGGGTAGAAAGCTTAATTAGACAGGATCAAGACAGTCCTTAAAGGGAGGGGTCTTAGGATGCCACACCCTCACCACACCTTTCCCAGCTGGCCACACCGATCCCAGCTTGCCTCGCCTGTGCCAGTCATAGGATTTAGTGTTATCCCATCTCACCCAATTAGTTCTCTCTCAAGTGTGCATCCTGCCCACGTATGGGTGGATTTCTCCTCTAAGCCCAGGCTGATAGGCTGGGACACCCGGTGTAGGTGTGTCCAGGTGAGGTGGCACAAAATCTGAATCTTCCTGGATCCACAGGAAGAGGGGGCTGTTTTCCTCTCTCTGGAGCTGACAGCAATGTTTTTGGGTCCTTGGACAGGTAAGAGCTCTCTCCCACCCCAAGAGCCATGTGGGGTTGGAAGGGACACTTTTTTCCTTTTTGTTACTGTCTTCACTTTTGATCTTTCTTGGAAGTGCACGTTTTTAAAATCCCTTCTCATGTTTCTTTCCTTAAGATCCATGTTCGTTTACATGGGCTCCTGGGCTCCACGTGGCCTACACAGGCTTTTGGGCTCTCCGTGGTGTACCTCTCTTCCCCCCCCCACTGTATCTTCCCTTATTCCCAGTTTTCTCCCTTCCCTATACCTGTGTAAAATCTAGATAAAATGTAATATTTTAAAATGATTTTCTGGAATCTGAAATTGCCAATTCTTTGGTTTGTAGCTACGAACTCAGGGCTTGGGTGCCAGAAAGCACCCCCAAACCCCAATTCCCCTGTTACAAACACACCCACTTGGCCAGAGAGCCCACATAGTAGGCTGGGAAAACTGTAGAGAAGACAGAAAAGAAAGAATGAAGCGCTCCCGCCGTGGGGCGAGCAGGAGGAGGAAAGAGCCCGTGTGGGAAGTTCTCTCAGGCCAAGAATCTGGAGGTTCACATATTTAAAACCTTCTGGTGGTGGGTTTCCCCTTCTAGCTCAGGTGAGCCAGAGAGAGACAGCTGATTGATCTGGGCTAGCGGCTGGCTCAGGAAGAGGCCAGCCATGGTGCCAAGTTCTGGAGTCTAAGCTTGACCAGCCACAGTGTCAGGATTCTATAAAAAGACCTTCCACCCAGGGAGGGGCTCAGGTAGGGAAAAACAGGTCTAGGGAACCAGGCAAGAGACAAGAAGTCAGATCATCCTTTGATCTCTAGCAAGTGCAGATCGGCCTGCCTTTTCAGGGCCCAGTCACCCTAAGTGCCTAACAAAGCTGCCGACTCCCTCTCAAGGGGACCTGGCAGAGCTCAGGGCCCAGAATCCTGCTCTGAGCCAACTTCTCTAACAGGCTTGCTGTAAGAATAACAAGAAGCAACAAAAGCTTTCAGAAATCACATGCTCCACACCCACAGGAAGACAGGGAGCCAAAGACTCCCGAATGGCATCAAAATTCTCACAAGCAGATGTCGAAGCAGAAACACAATGAATCAATCTACATCTTCACTGCCAGCCTAGATTTTCAACAAACAACTGATTATCAGGTAATTTCCAGCCCAGCATTTCATACCAGGCCAAACTACAGCTTGGACATGATGGAAGAAGAATGCTGGTGTCTCACACACACACATGGACCCACTAGCTTACCTGCTTACTTAGAAAGCACTGGAAGATTTGCTCTGAATGTGCTGCGTGTGGTGGCACACACCTTTAATACCAGCATCTGTGAGGCAGAGGTAGGAGGATCACTGTGAGTTCAAGGCCACCTGAGACTACAGAGTGAATTCCAGGTCACCCTGGGCTAGAGTGAGACCCTACCTCGAGAAACCAAAAAGAAAAAGAGGAACGAAACCAAAGCAAGAGTGGGAGGGGAGGGGGTCCAAGAACACAGGATCTGACACAGGAAAGAGGCAAGAAAACGTCCTAGGAAGATGGCATCGCGGGTGGGGAGACAACATCCTCAGACAAGAGCTGGGTTGGAGCAGGAAACCAGATGACTCAGAAAGGATGACTCAACCGAACACAAAACCCCAGGGGCCAAGGAGTTAGCTCAGTGGGCAAAGTGTTTGCCTTGCAACAATGAGGACCTGAGTTTGAGCCCAAACACCCACATTAAATGCCAGGTATGGTAGCACATGCCTATAACCCCAAAGGTGGGGAGGTGGGGACAGGAGGACCCTTGGGCAAGCTCCAGAACAATGAGAAACCCTTTCTCAAAAAGGTAGACAGGGGCTGGAGGATGGCTTAGAGGTTAAGGCATCTGCCTGCAAAGCCAAAGGACCCCAACTCAATTCTCCAGGACCCACGTAAGCTAGATGCACAAGGGGTGCACACATCTGGAGATTCTTTGCAGTGGCTGCAGTCTGTGGTGCACCCATCTCTCTCTCTCTCTCTCTCTCTCTCTCTCTCTCTCTCTACCTGCCTATTTCTGTATCTCTCTCAAATAAATAAATAAAAATAAAAATATCTTTTAAAAACTTAGAGATGAAAAAGGCACCATTACAACAGATACCAAATAAATTCAGAAAATCATAAGGATATACTTTAAGAATATATATGCCTCTACGTTGGAAAATCTGAAAGATTTGACCTACTGAAATTAAATCAAGATGAGATAAACCATTTCAATAGACCTATAGCAAGTACGGAGATCCAAGCAGTTATAAAAAGTCTCCCAACTAAAAAAAGCCCAGGCCCAGATGGATTCACTGCTGAATTTTATCAGACATTCCTGGAAGAACTAACACCAATGCTTCTCAAACTTATCCATAAAATAGAAAAGGAAGGAATTCTACCAAAATCCTTCTATGAAGCCAGCATCACCCTGATACCAAAACCAGACAAAGACAGAACAAAGAAAGAAAATTATAGACCAATCTCCCTCATGAACATAGATGCAAAAATTCTCAACAAAATATTGGCAAACAATACAAGAATATGTCAGAAAGATTATTCACCCCAACCAAGTAGGCTTTATCCCGGTGATACAGGGATGGTTCAACATATGCAAATTGATAAATGTAATACATCATATAAATGGACTGAAAGACAAAATTCACATGATCTTCTCAATAAATGCAGAAAAGGCATTCAACAAAATCCAACATCCCTTCATGGTAAAAGTATTACAGAAACTGAGTATAGAAAGAACATATCTCAACATAATAAAGTCTATTTATGACAAACATACAGCCAACATAATTCTAAATGGAGAAAACCTTGAAGCTTTTCCACTAAATTCAGGAACAAGACAAGGATGTCCACTGTCCCCACTTTTATTTAATATAGTACTGGAAGTCTTAGCCATAGCAATAAGGCAAGAGACACACATAAAAGGGATACAAACTGGAAGGGAAGATATCAAATTATCATTATTTGCAGATGATATGATTTTATACATAAAGGACCCTAAACACTCTACCAGCAAACTGTTAGAACTAAGAAACACTTTTAGCAATGTAGCAGGATACAAAATAAACACACAGAAATCAGTCGCTTTTCTATACACTAACAACAAACACGCGGAGGATGAAATCAGGGAATCTCTCCCCTTCACAATTGCCTCAAAAAAAAATAATAATAATAAAGTACCTTAGAATAAACTTAACCAAGGAAGTGAAGGATCTCTACAATAAGAACTTTAAAACACTCAAGTGAGAAATTGCAGAAGACACTAGGAAATGGAAAGACATCCATGTTCTTGGATTGTAAGAATCAATATTGTGGAAATGTCAATCTTATCAAAAGCAAGCTACACATTTAATACAATCCCCATTCAAATTCCAGTGGCGGGGCTGGAGAAATGGCTTAGGTGTTAAGGCGTTTGCCTGTGAAGCCAAAAGATCTCAGTTCAATTCTCCAGGACCCACGTAAGCCAGATGCACAAGGGGCACATACATCTGGAGTTCGTTTGCAGTGGCTAGAGGCCCCAATGTGCCCATCCTCTCTCTGTCTGCCTCTCTTCTCTCTCTCTCTCTCTCCCTCTCTCTTTCTCTCTCTCTCTCTCTCTCTCTCTCCTTGTAAATAAATAAATAATTCCAGTGGCATTCTTCACAGAAATAGAAAAAATCCTAAAATTCATTTGTAAGCACAAAAAAAAACCTCAAATAGCCAAAACAATTTTGAGCAACAAAAATCACCATACCTAATTTAAGCTATATTACAAAGCTACAGTAACAAAAACAGCATGGTACTGGCACAAAGACAGACAGGTAGATCAATGCAACAGAATACAGGACCCAAATGTTAATCCAGGCAGCTACAGCCACCTGATTATTGACAAAAATGCCAAAACTATTCACTGGAGAAAAGATAGCTTCTTCAACAAGTGGTGCTTGGAAAACTGGATATGTATTTGTAGAAGGATAAAAATAGATCCTTATCTTTCTCCACACACAAGAATTCAGTCCAAGTAGATCAGGGACCTTAATATCAGACCTGAAACTCTAAAATTACAAGAGGAAAATGTAGGGGAAACCCCACATATTGGCATAGGCAATGACTTTCTGAATACAACCCCAGTTGCTCAGGAAATAAAACCATTAATCAACCACTGGGACCTCATGAAATTACAAAGCTTTTGTATAACAAAGGACACTGTGAATAGAGCAAAGAGACAACCTACAGAATGGGAGAAAATCTTTGCCAGCTATACATCTGACAGAGGATTAATATCTAGGATATACAAAGAACTCAAAAAACAGAATAATAAGAAATCAAACAACCCAATTAAAAACTGGGCTATGCCAAGCATGGTGGTGCATGCTTTTAATCCCAGCAATTAGGAGGCAGAGGTAGGAGGATCACCAAGAGTTCAAGGCCACCCTGAGACTACATAGTGAATTCCAGGTCAGCCTGAGCTACAGTGAGACCCTACCTCGAAAAACAAAAAAAAGGGGGGAGGGGAGGAACCATGGAACTAAATAGAGAGTTCTCATCAGAAGAAATACAGATGGCATATAAACATGTAAAAAATGTTCTACATCCTTAGCCATCAGGGAAATGCAAACTAAAGCTACTTTGAGATTCCAACTCACTCCTATCAGAATGGCTACCATCAAGAAAACAAATGACAATAAGTGTTGGTGAGAATTCAAAAAAAAGGGAACTCTTGTACACTGTTGGTGGGAATGTAATCTGGTCCAGCCATTGCAGAAATCAGTGTGGAGGTTCTTGAGACAGCTAAAAATAGATTTACCATATGATCCAGCTATAGCACTCCTAGGCATATATCCAGAGGACTCTTCTCACTACCTTAGAGATACTTGCACAAACATGTTTATTGCTGCTCTATTCACAATAGCTAGGAAATGTAACCAGCCCAGATGTCCCTCCACAGATGAATGAATAATAAAGATGTCATACATTTACACAATGGAGTTCTATTTAGTGGTAAAGAAAAATGAAATTATGAAATTTGCAGGGAAATAGATGGATCTGGAAATGATTATACTAAGTGAGGTAACCCAGGCTCAGAAAGCCAAACATCACATGTTCTCTCATATGTGGATCCTAGCTACAAATGTATAGACTTGTGTGTGAGCTGGAACCAAAAATTGGCAGCAGAGGCCAGTAAGCTAGAAAAAGGCTATAAGGGAGGGAGGAGAGGGAATGGCTTAAGGGGATGGTATTGTATATATGAAAGTAGAAGAACAGATTACAGGGAGGGGAAAGACCTAAGCGAGGTCAGGGGAAGAAACTGTGTAAAAGAAGGGCAGGGGGAGGGTCAACCAAAATTCAAGATATTCTAATAAGACATATGAAAACCTACTTTTTTGAATAATGGCACATCCAGAAGCCATAGATTGTTACTAGAAAATTTTCAGTGCCTGGGTTGGGATACCTTCCAGTGAGTTGTTGGCCAAGGAGATCCCTGTAGCCTCCAAAACATTAAAGGCTATTGCCAAGGCCCTTGGTTTCCCTTGAGAAACAGATAGTAAGACCCTATTGCTGAAGACATCTCTTGCCTGAGAGGCAAAGTCACTGAGAAGGCAAGCTGGTGCTGAGCAGAAAACCTTCTCCCTGTAGACCAGCCAACTGAAAGCTGGAAAAAGCTGCACTGCATGCAGCCATATGGGAGACAGAAGTCATCAGCAGTGAAAACAGTGGACACTGAATATTCAAGTTTGGCCATACAGGCCCAATGACTGAACGGGTGCAATAGTGGCATGTCTACTCTTGGGGTAACCAACTGTTCCATAATTGGACTGAAGGCCCTCTCTATGGGAGGGAATACATACCTGATACTGAAAAACCTAAGCAAAAGTCTATGGCAGGGGAGGTCATGAGCCTTAGGGGTATAAAGCCTGCTCTTGTCTGACTAAATGTATATTTTATTCCCACCAAGCTGCCCTGAAAGCACTACATTTAATGTTCATATTCACATATTAATGCTACTCTCACTTCTGGTTAGAGAAGCTTCTCTTTTCAGATGGTGATGACCACTGGGATGACCCAAAAGGCAAGATAGTGCTGAGAAGAAGGGATGGAGGAGTGCCCAGCACTGAAACACCTCTGTCACACCCTCCAGGGCTCAGGGACCATTGCAGAAGAGGGGGAGGATAGAATGGAAGAGCCAAAGGAAGGGTATGACTCCTTACAATGCAACTGTTCAGACAAAAATTGGCCTTGATATCCATGACCTTGCTGTGCCTAGCAATACCTTCGCAAGACCCTCATAAAAGAAGAAAAAGATGATGACATCAAATTAAAAGAGAGACTAATGGAGAGAGAGGGGGGATATGACAGAGAGTGGAGTTCTGAAGGGGAATGGGGGGACAGAAGGAAATATCATGGTTTATTGTCTATAAGTATAGACGTTGTCAATAAAAAATAAAAAAAATTTTAAAAGAAACTGACAAAAAAAGGTGAGTGATCTCAGGTGAGATTGTCCTTTGGTCTCCACACATATGTTCCCACATATGCATGGACACATATGTGCACATGCACAAATACAAACATGCATACATGCATGCATGCACACACATGCACACAGAAATAAAACACAGAGACCCTGGAAACACAGGAGAAAGAATCCGAACAGGTTTGTTCCTCAGGCAGAAAGGAAGGTGCTGGCTGGACAAGGACCTAGGATGCTGGTCTATTGCCTCAGGTCACTACACAACTTTTACACATCTGCACTTATAGTGCTTTGACTTCCAAAAAAAAAGACAAATTTAATAAGCAGAATGGGCATTCACAAAGACATCTAAACCATTTTGTAGAAAGCAGCCCACTGCTGGAGAGATGGCTCAGCAGCTAAGGCATTTGCCTGCAAAGCCTAATGACCAAGTTCAATTTCCCAGTATACACACAGAGCCAGAAGCACAAGGTGGCGCATGTGTCTGGAGTTTGTTTGCAGTGGCTACAGGCCCTGGCACACTCATGCTCATTCTCATATTCTCTCCCTCTCTCTCTCCCCAATCCCCAGGAGTGCTGGGGCATGCCTTTAATCCCAGCAGTCAGGAGGCTGAAGTAGGAGGATCACTGTGAGTCTGAGCCAGTCTGAGACTCAACTTGGGCTAGAGCAAAACCGTACGTGAAAAAAAAAAACACAAAAACACAGCCTAACCATCCAAATAACTCTGTGGTTTCACAACATCCTGGGGACAAGGAGAGCATCTGTCCCAAGAGCCTTTACAACCTTAAGGACACTCGTCATTGTGTAGGTTATCAGAGTCACTTCAATGGGGGAAGCCCTCAAAATCACTCAACAGGGCTTTCCTTTCTCAGTCATCAGCCCCAACATCACACTGTTGCCTTCTCGGGGACAGCTCTTGGGGCTGGGGTGTTGACCAATCTGCTCTGCTTAGACCAGACTCATTGGTCGCTACCACCTTAATGACAGGGTGAGAATGTGTCTATAAGCATCATGTGGTCCAGGAGCCAACTCAGAGCTCACAAAAGATCAGGCATGTCTATCCTCACTAAGCGCCTGCGGGCTCAGTGCCTCAGTGGCAGAGCCTCGCTCTGCAGACCCCAGTGCAATGCACTCTAATGCACCCTAGATTACACTTGCTTCTGGCTCCACAACCCCACTACAGAAACAGATCCTCAGGATAAGCATGCAAATCTCCATGCACAGTGTGACCAGCCCACCGCTCATGCCAGAACACAGAAGGTGATTTGAACATCGCCCAGCATCAGTGTGCCCCTGCGTGGCATTGGCGCAAACCTCACCACTCTCTCAGTATTTTCCTTTTCTCTGTCTTTTACTATTATAGGGCATGACTTCTGTAACGTGTGTGTGTGTGTGTGTGTGTGTGTGTGTGTGTGTGTGTGTGTGTGTGTACATGGGCATAGGCGTGCCACCGCACACATGTAGAGGTCTAAGGACAACCTCGAACTGTTGGCCCTCTCCTTCCTTCTTCGAAACAGTCTCTCATTTTGCCGCTTCATGCATCAGTCCGGCTGCCTATGGCCTTCTAGGATCTTATCTTGGATCTACTTCCCATTGTCATGGGAGCTTTGAATTACTGACGTATGTACCACTTTATATCCAGCGTTACATACGTGGGTGCTGGAGAATCCAGTTTGGGCTGGCAGTGTTGCAAGCAAGCACCTTTAACCCCTATGCCAACTCCCCAGTCCAACCAAATGCTATTTCTAGAATGTGTTAATTGACATCTTTGAGAAAATGCCTCACGTGAGGCGCCATCACTCTTCGACCTGGACCCGACTCCAGGCCCGTGTCCTCTAGCTTGCAAGGTGCTAGACAACAGGGTCTGGTCTCAGGCAAAGGAAGAGAACCCTCAGAACCACAGTCTTGAGCTGGGGACAGAGCTCAGCTGGTAGAGCACTTGTCTCGTGGGCACAGGGTCCATCCCCCGCACAGCATAAAATCAGGTTGAGTGGTGAAAGTGCACGACTGCAGTCAGGAGGTGGAGGCAGGAGGATCGGACGTTAGTTCAAGATCACATCAGCTACGTAGTGAGGTTGAGGCCAGTCTAGGCCATGTTAGCCCATGTCAATTATAAATAAATAAATACTTAAATACGACCTCCCCAGCTGAGGACAGCAAGCAAGCACCATTCTTCATGAGTTTGCCAAAATGTGCCTGCAGCACACTGTCCCCAAGAGCCCCAGGCCTGCATAGCCCATCTTAGCCCAGCTCTGTTTTTGTCCAGGAGCATCTCAGGGCCCTTCTCAGGACCTGGGGCCCACCTGGGTCGCTCAGCTTGGATATCTATTAGTTGACAAACTGGAGTCACTCTGTGTGTTCCCGCGCTCCTAACTCTGGAGAGGCGCCAGGAGGCCTAAGATCTGCCTCGGGACACTGCCCTCTGTTGCTACCCAAGAGAGCAGTGCGGCTGTTCCACTGCCAAGGATGGAGGTGGTCAGCCCATGGGGTGCCCTTTCCTTCTGGTACAGAGGACGCCAAGGTAGGCCCCAGACCCACCCCACAAGGGTGAGGCAGACAGACCCCTTTGCTCACCCAGGTCTCCTGCAGGCCGCAGGAGCTTGGGCCTGGACATGTCCCCAACCCCATGAAGCCAAAGCAGATATAGATCCACATGTGCTTCCAAGCCTCACCCCAACCCTTCTGATCCCCACACTCCAGGGCTTCCCCACAGCTCTTCCCCATCCTCCCCACAAGCAGGCAATGGATGAAAGAGCAGTGAAAAGTGAGTGTGGTGGTTTGATTCAGGTGTCCCCCATAAACTTAGGCGTTCTGAATGCTGGGTTCCCAGCTGGTAGAGATTTGGAAATTATAGCCAGTGTCCCCTAGCCAGTGTTTGCCACACTCTCCTGTTGCTGTTGTGCACCTGATGTTGGCCAGGGCGTGATGTCTATTCTCTGTTCGTGCCATCATTTTCCCCTGCCATCATGGAGCTTCCCCTCAAGTCTGTAAGCCAAAATAAACCATTTTTTCTGCCAGCCGCTCTTGGTCAGGTGATTTCTGCCAGCAATGCAAACTTGATGCAACAGTGAGTGACTGTCAACTAGTTAATTCCTGCACGAAGATCACCTCCTATCTCAACCTGCCCCACCCACAAAGACAGCCACCTTCCAGTCTCCTGCCCCAACCACCTGAGGTTTTCCTTTCTCTCCCACATTCTGGGGTCTCTGGAGGAACCTACTTCCCTGGTTATATACTAAATAAAGACAAGTCTTAAATTCAAGTAAGATTTAAGGAACTGGCAGCAAGGTCCCTGGACCAATGCCTGACTTATAGGAGCACAATGCACAGACATATACAAACTATTCACAATACTTTCTGTGTGAAAAGTTCCTTGCACTGGGGGTACTGACCTTGGAAACAACAGAAGGAACTCAAAGCTGCCCTTTGATAGCACAGATTAGGATGCCATTAAAAATTATATCGAAATGTAAACTGTGGGTCGAGCTCAGCAGTAGAGTGTGTACCTAACATGTGCCTAGCCCAGGATGCAGCCCCCAGCACCCACACCAAAAAAGTAAATTTGCTTTAATTTAAGAAAAGGAGCTGGGAATGTAGCTCGGTTGGCAGAGTACTTGCCTGGCATGTGCAAGGCCATGGGTTTGATCCCCAGCTAGTGCCACATCAACTGGGAATGGTTGTGCATGACTGTAATCCCAATACCCAGAGGTGAAGGCAGAAGGGTGAGGAGTGCAGGGTCATCCTCAAGTACGTAATGAGTTCAAGGCCAGCCTGGGGTATGTGGGACCTTGTCTCACGTGAACAACAAAGTAAGTCAGTAAGTAAATGGGAAAAGGCCTGAAATAAAGCCTGCACTGTAATACATTAACACTGCATGTGAAAACAGGCTGCAGAGACTGCTTAGCGCTTAAGGCATTAGCCTGCAAAGCCAAAGGACCCAGGTTCCATTCCCTAGGACCCATGTAAGCCAGATGCACAAGGGGGCGCATGCGTCTGGAGTTCATTTGCAGTGGCTGGAGGCCCTGGCACACCCATTCTCTCTCAATCTCTCTCAACCTCTCTCTCTCTCTCCCTCCCCATCTTTCTCTCTCCCCATCTTAATCCCAGCACTCTCAAATAAATAAATAACCCTTTTAATTCCAGGTCAGCCTGGACCAGAGTGAGACCCTACCTCAAAAAAAAAAAAAAAAAAAAAGGCAAGCCTCCAGCGTGCTTGGGTCTGCAGTGACCCTGTGCATCCCTGCAGTGCTTGCCAGAACAGTTTTTAAAAACTGCATGTAAACACAGGCTGGGGGAAGGTGGGGTTTTCCTTTTTTCATTGGGTTCCCAGCTATTCTATTTACACCCAGAAACATATATATTTTTTTAGCCGGGCGTGGGGGCACACACCTTTAATCCTAGCACTTGGGAGGCAGAGGTGAGAGGATTGCTATGAGTTCAAGGCCAGACTGGGCTATAGTGAGACCCAATATCAAAAAATAAAAGAAATAAATATATAATTTTTAGGGCTAATGAATCAATGCCTTTAAGCCTCATAGGAACACCTAAGAAGTCACAGTTTGGACTGAGCATCCAGGGCCAAAGGCCACACAGTGTCCCTTCAGAGTCAGGCCAGACAACAGATGGAGGAGGCACTGGCAGTGAGCACAGAGAACTTCTGTCCTGGCCCTCAGTGGGATGAGAGAGACAGTCCATTGCCTGAGGACAGGCCTTGTCAGGATGCCCCAGAGAGGTCACGTCAGGGACCCAGTGGATGTTTACAATATGACATACATGAATGAGACACAAGTAAAGACCTCAGACCTTCACTCACACCTGCTGTGGTCCCAGTGTCCTCCTGCCCCAGGGCCTCTGCTATCTTCACATACAGCAGGTGGGGCTTCCCTCTGGGAAAACAAAGTGTCCAAGAGCCATTTGCCCACTGCTGGGGTGGGCAGTGACAAGGATCTGCAGCCAGCAACTGACAAGCTGGGAGCAGCAGGGCCAGAGCCAGAAGCCACCCAATAAGTAGCAGTTGGGCTCAGAGGCTGTGCTCATTCCTAGGAGTGCAGAGGGACAGTCCTCAGTGTCCTTGAGGAAGCTGGGCTGCCTGTGTGTCACTGAGGGTCACTGCACCCTGTAAGTGCCTCCATGCACCCACAAGCAAATGGCCATGCAGCCTTGGTTTCTGAGGCTAAAGAGGACAAGCTGGCATTGGCCCCTGGCACTGAGGGCACACTGTGGTCCATCACAACCAAACAAGTCACCTTGAACTTGGAAGCTGAGCAGTACTCACCTGTTTGTCATAGTGCCACACTCAGCAGCACTTGACACCAGCTAAGATGCCAGAGATCAAGGTGCAGGGCAGCCTCCAGCTCTCTCTGAACTCCATTCAGAATGTCAGGATCAGCCACAGAAAGCACGCCTGAGCCCCAGAGTGGGACCACCCAAGCTCTGAGCAGGACCATGCTTGGCTGTCATGGGAAACATCCCCGGGGGAGAAGCAAACACACTTCTTCGCCCCAGGTAGGGCTCGGATGGCAGACCAAAGCACAATTACACCAGTACCAGTCCAGCGAACTAATGGTTTTATTGGGGGTAATTTACAGAGCACGGAGAAGGGTTATTCATAGGAACATGGAGCCCCCAAAGCAGCCACTTTGAAGGTGCTTCCTGTGTCAAGATTACTCCTTGGCTGATCTTCCTCGGCCTCAAGATGAGGGCTTATGTACAGACCCCAGAGCAGCCACTACCCTGAATGATGACTTCCCTCTGGCTGCTTCCAGAAGCTCCTTGTCCCTGTCCAGGAGTATGATACCCCCAAAGCAGTGCTATATCAGGGTTACCCCTGTGGATGCTCGCCTCAGCCCCGGGGAGAGGGCTTACTTACAGAGCACAGAGAGGGCAGGGACACCACCTCCATGGAGCTCACTCTGCCTTGATCCTTTACCCTCGATACTCTACCACCCCTTGAGGTCAAAAGTCCTCATGCATTTATGGCATACAGCTGGCACAGGGGGTACCTGAACCCCAGGAGGATGTATGATGACCCCCATACCTTCTCATGTGAGTTGACTCAACTGCTTTCACTGAAGCTGGCAGTGGTTGTTTACACCTTTCAATGTGGAGGAAATTTGCCATGGAACACTCTCCCAGGGAGTTGCCTCTCCGTCCAGGGCCCGCTCACTGTGCAGGGACTGAAGCATTCTTCCAGGCAGGAGCCCATTCCCAGTGACTTTGGAGAGGAAGGCACAAGAGCGCAGCTGCAGCCACCCTCAGCAGCACCTTAGGCGCTGGGGTCCCCCTGGACCATGAGCAGCCCTGAGAGGCACACAGCCCTGATGACACTGACCTCCCTTTGTGCCATGTGTGGCCCACACTGTCTGTGGGAGCATGCCAGGCACCAGCAGTGGAGGGCCAGGTGTGACCTTCCATCCACCTAGAATGGACAGCCCCCATCTAAAAGAAGCCACTGTCTCCCAGGCCTGGTCTAGGGTACAGAGAATGATGCCCCTCCCATGCCCTCGGGCCACAGTTTACCTGCCAGATGTGTAGCTGGAGGAGAGGCAGCTTCAGCTGGCTGCAGAAGGAGCCCCATCACCACACCCAGCTCCTGAAGCCCTCTCCATAATAAGGTAAGCTAAATAAGCAGCCAGGCCTGCTGGCACATGCCTGTCATCCCAGCCACTCCAGAGGCATCACAAGTTCAAAGCCAGTCCGAACAGCTTAGGAAGACACTCAAAGCAATTGAGGGTTAGGAGATGGGTCCACGAATAAAACACTTGTCCCACAAGTTGAGTACCTGAATTTGGATCCCAAGAACCCACATACTGCCAGATGCTGTAGCTCTAACATTTGTAATCCCAGCATACCTCCTGTGAAACGGGAGACAGAGGCAGGAAAGTCAGCAAGAAGCTGGCAGGCCAGCTGGCCTGATGAACAGAGTGGTGAAGAGCAGACGGACTGTGACCCAGATGAGGTGGAGCATAAAGACTGACACCTGGACGTTGTCCTCCAACCGCCACGTGAGCACTGTGGCGCGCACGCGCCCACACTACACACACGAACATACGCACCATTGTTGTGAGAACTAGGAATGTAGCTCATTGCTAGAGGGCTTGCCTAGCATATGTGAGACCCTGGCTTCTATCCCCGGAATTGCAAGGCATGGAAGGGAGGGAGGGAGGGAGGGAGGGAGGGAGGGGGGAAAGAGGAGAAAAGAGCAGAAGGAAGGGTGGTAGGAAGGAAACTGAATAAGCAAGATAAGGACAAAGAGAAGAAAGGCTGTCTTAAAGGATCCCCCCTGCACCCACTGGAGAAGTTCCTGCGGGTGCCACTTCTGGATTGGAGTCACCAAGAGTAACAGATAAGACCCAATTGTGTCACAAATCTGCTTTCTGATGAAACAGGCACCAGGAAGGCCTTCTCAATGGTGTCTGCACTCTCACAAAAGTCCATGCTCTGACATTCCCTTCTCAGAAGCTGCCCAGGGCAGTCTGATTAACCAGTGATTTTTATCAGGGCGTAGAAACTCTTTCCTTTAAAGGCCATTTCCATTTTGTTTAAACTCATTGTTTAAATATTCACAATACGCCAGAAGCAAATAGAAAGGAGGAAGCTGTAACGCTAAGGATGGTCTCATTTCCCTGGGGCTCACGGACGTCCCTTCTTAGAGAGAAGCTCGCTCCTGTCCTCAGGATACAGTTCTTTTGATATTTTATATTTGGATCTTCATTCCATGTGGAGCTGATTTTTATACATGGCACGACATTTACACAGGATCCTAGGCTTCTCTCCCTGCAGGCACCTGATGTTGGCTTCTGCCAACCTGCCCTAAGTGCCACATTAGTCAGGCCCACAGCCTTGTTCCCAAACTTCCTGAGCCAAGACCACATAGTCACAGCTCCATGGGCTATGTTAAATTTTAAATATATGATCACATGGGATTCCTGGCTCAATGCTCTTAAATCATTCTCTGCTATTTTTAGACATGATTCTTCCATGTGAATTTAAACATCACTCTGTTTATTTCATAAGGGAATACAGAGCTGGTATGGTGGTGCACACTTTTAGTTCCAGCACTCTAAAGAAGGGGGATTGCCATGAGTTCAAAGCCAGCCTGCAGTTCCAGAATGAGTTCCAGGTCAGCCTGGGCTAGAGTGAGACCCTGACTCAAAATAAACAAAACAAAAGGAGGAGGAAGTGGAGAAAAAGAAAACAGAAACAACTTCTCTAGGGTTCTTATCCAGCTGATGCCAGTCAAACAGCCATAGGTAGGTGGTGGTGTGCTACTGACGTTGCCCTGTCCACCTGGAATCACGGTCCTCCATCTCTTCCCGAGTCTTACTTCCACTGCTGTGGAATAAACAGGGTCTTGTTCACCTCCTTTCATCTCTTCACTGAGATCAGTCTTAGATAGATAGATAGATAGATAGATAGATATAGATAGAAAGATAGATAGATAGATAATAGACAGATGATAGATAGATAGATAGATAGATGATAGATAGATAGATAGATAGATGATAGATAGATAGATGATAGATAGAGTAATAGATAGATAGACAGATGATGGCAGATGATAATCATAGATAGATAGGTAGATTGGTCTTGATAGATAGATAGATAGATAGATAGATAGATAGATAGATAGATAGATAGATAGTAGACAGATGATAGATAGAGATAGATAGACAGATAGATAGATAGATAGATAGATAATAGATGATAGATAGATAGATAGATGGATAGAGATAGATAGATAGATAGAGATAGATAGATAGATAGATAGATAGATAGATAGATAGATAGATAGATAGATAGCAGGATAGATAGATAGATAGATAGATAGATAGAGATAGATAGATAGACAGAGATAGATAGATAGATAGATAGATAGATAGATAGATAGATAGATAGATAGATGATAGATGAGATGATAGATAGATGATAGATAGATAGATAGATAGATAGATAGATAGATAGATAGATAGATAGATAGAAAGAATAGATAGATAGAATGCAGAATGATCAGAGAGATAGATGATAGACAGATGACAATAAAATCAGATGGTTTCTTAGATATAGTTCTCAGTGGACATAGATAAAGATAACTGATAGACAGATGATAGATAGATGGATGACATCCTAGAAACAGCAGCTCATCTGGCCATTACAGCCCATGCGTGAGGGCAGTGAGTGAACATGCCACTGGGACAGGAGGAGGAGCTGGGGCATACTGCACAGCTAGCAGACATGTGCAAAGTGGGATTGTGTAATTTAAAGGTGAACTTGGATTAGTCAAAAATGCATATTGCAACTCCTACATAAACAATAAAACATGTCTTTAACTTTTATTGACAACTGAGGGCAGTGAGTGAACATGCCATAATTATAGACACAATAAACCATGATAATCAAAAATGCCCTCCCCTCACCTACTTGACAACCCCGTAATTACAGCTCATGATAATCTCCAACATATCCCCCTCAAGCTTAGTCAATTAGTCTCTTTTATTTTTACATCATCATATTTTCCCTAGTATGAGAGTCTTGTGTAGGTGTTCAGGGCACTGAGAGGTCATAGATATCAAGGCCAATTTATTGCATTGTAAGCAGTCCTGCCCTTCTTTTGGCTTTTGCATTCTTGCCATCATCTTTTCCACAATGGACCCTGAGCCTTGCAGGGTGTGATAGAGATATTTCAGTGCTGAGAACTCCTCTGTTATTTCTTCTCAGAACTATGGTACCTTTTGGGTCATCCCAGTGGTTCCCGCCACCTGAAAAGAGAAGCTTCTCTAACCAAAAGAGAGTGTAACATTAATGTATGGGTATAAATGTTAATAAAAGTGTTTAAAGGGCAGTTTGGTGAGCATAATATATGCATTTATCCAGACAGGTGTTACACCCCTAGGGCTCATGACCTCCCCTGCCAAAGGCTTTTCACTAGGTTTTCAGTACCAGGCATGTGTTCCCTCCCATGGAGCAGGCCTCCGGTCCAATTAGAAGTTCAGTTGGTTTCCCCCATAACAGACATGCCACTATTGCACCCATTTGGCCATTTGGCTGGCCAAACCTAAGGCTTATAGTGTCCATTTTTGTTTATTTCCACTGATGACTTCTCTCTCCCATAGGGCTGCATGCAGTGTAGCTTTTTCCAGCTTTCTGTCAGCTGGTCTACAAGGAGGTTTTTAGCTCAGCTCCAGCTTGATTTCTCAGTGACCTTGCAGCCCAAGCATGTGGAGTCTTCAACAATAGGGTCTTACCAAACCTACTTTTCTGGACAATGGACACTCAAAAGCCAAAGATTGTTACTAGAAATTTTTCAGTGCCAGGGATGAGATACCTTCCAGTGAGTTGTTGGCCGGGGAGGTCCCTGATACCCCAAAACATTACAGGCCATTGCAGAGGCCCTTGGTTTCCCACCAGGAATAGATGGTAAGACCCTATTGCTGAAGACTCCACATACTTGGGTGGCAAAGTCACTGAGAAATCCTGTTGGAGCTGACCTGAAAGCATCCTCCATGAGGACCAGCTGACAGAAAGCTAGAAAAAGCTACACTGCATGCAGTTCAATGGGAGAGAGAAAAAAACACCAGTGAAGATACTCAACAGTGGACACTGCAAGCTTTAAATTTGGCCAGCCAGGCCAAATGAGCCAATGGGTGCAAGAGTGGCATGTCTGTTATGGGGGACTGCTCTCTAATTGGCCTGGAGGCCTGCTCCATGGGAGGGAATACATCCCTGATACTGAAAACCTACAACAGGGTTAGTCATGAGCCCTAAGGATGTAATGTCTGCTGGTGTCTGGCTAAATGTATATACTATGCTCACCAAAATGCCCAGTAAGCACTTCTCTTAATGTCCACACCTTTATATTAATGCTACTCTTTTCAGATAGCAGTGACCTTGGGATGACTCAGAAGGCACCATGGTGCTGAGAAGAAGTGACAGAGGAGTGTTCATCACTGAAACATCTCTAACACATCTTCCAAGGCTCAGGGTCCATTGTGGAAGAGGTGGTGGAAAGAATGTAAGAGCCAAAGGAAGAGTAGGACTCCTTACAACATGCTCCTCCAGACACAAAATGGCCTGGATATCCATGACCTCACAGTGCCTGACACTACCTACACAAGACCATCATAATAGGAGGAAAAGATCATGACATCAAAATAAAAGACTGATTGAGAGGGGAGGGGATATGATGGAGAGTGAAGTTTCAAAGGGGAAAGTGGGGGAAGGAAGGGAATTACCATGGGATATTGTCTATAATTATGGAAGTTGTCAATAAAAAAATAAATAAAATTTTTTAAATAGGGTCTTACCATCTATTTCTGGTGGGAAAATAAGAGCCAAGGCAATAGCCTGTAATGTTTTGCAAATAGGGACCTCCCTGGCTAACAACTCACTGGCAGGTACCCCATGCCTACCACTGAAATTTTTCTAGTAACAATCTATGGCTTCTGGGTTCATCATTATCCAAAAACGTAGGTTCCATACATCTTGTTCATAATATCTTAAATTTTGATTAACCCTCTGCCTACCCTTCTTTTACTCAGTCTCTTCCCCTGACCTCACTTAGGCCATTCTACCCCAGTAATCTGTTCATCTGCTTACATACATACAACACCATCTCCTTAACTTCTCTCCTTGCCTCCCTCCCTTATAAACCCTTTCTAGCTTAGTGGTCCCTGCTGAAGATTTTAACTCTAACTCACATATAAGTCTAAATATTAGTAGCTAGGATCCACATATGAGAGAGAACATGCAGCATTTGGCTTTCTCAGCCTGGGTTACCTCACTTAGTATAATCCTTTCCAGATCCATCCATTTCCCTATTGTACCAGTTTACAGTCCCATCAACAATGTAGAAGAGTTTCTCTATTTATGCATTCTCTCCAGCATTTACTGCCATTTCTTCTCTTGATGATAGCCATTTTAACATAGGTGAAATGAATCTCAAAGTAGTTTTAATTTGCATTTCCCTGACAGCTAAGAATTTAGGACTTTCTTTTAGCTGTTTATACACCATCTGTGTCTCTTTTTAAAAACATTTTTATTTATTTATTTGAGAGAGAAAGAAGCAGAGAGAGACAGAGAGAGAATGGGCATGCCAGGGCCTCCAGCTGCTGCAAACAAATATGCACTTCCTTGTGCATCTGGCTTATTTTGGTCCTGGAGAATCAAACCTAAGTCCCTTGGCTTTGCAGGCAAGTGCCTTAACTGCTATGCCATCTCCCCAGCCCAACACCATCTGTATCTCTTATCTTGAGAACTCTCTATTTAGTTCCAAACCCATTTTTTTAACTGGGTTGTTTGATTTCTTGTTATTTAGTTTTTTGAGTTCTTCATATATCCTGGATATTAGTCCTCTGTCACATGTATAACTGGCAAAGATTTTCTCCCATTCTGTAGATTGTCTCTTTTCTCTATTCACAGCGTTCTTTGCTATACAAAAGCATTTTAATTTCATGAGGTCCCACTGGTTGATTAGTGGTTTTATTTCCTGAGCAACTGGCATTATATTCAGATAGTTATTGCCTTTGCCAATATATTGAAGTGTTTCCCCTACTCTTTCCACTATCAGTTTTAGTTTCAGGTCTAATATTAAATTCTTTGATCCACTTGGACTTAATTCTTGTGAGTGTAGAGGAATAAGGGTCTACATTCATCCTTCTACAAACAGATGTCCAGTTTTCCCAGCACTATTTGTTAAAGAGGCTGTCTTTTCTCTAATGAATATTTTTTAGCATTTTCATACCTGATTTGGTCTCTGTACTTAGTATTGATCTATTTAAATAGTTTATCTTATCTTGATTTAATTTTGATAGGTTATATAAATCTAGACAATCATCCATTTCCTTCAGAACTTCAAACATAGTAGAATATATGTCCTTAAATTATGTCCTTATGATAATCTGAATTTATTTGGTATCTGTTGTAATGGTGCCTTTTTAAAAGATTTATTTATTTATTTATTTATTTATTTTTATTTAAAACAGAGAGAGAGAGGGAGAGAGAAACAGAGAGAGAGAATGGTCACTCCAGGGCCTCTAGCCACTGCAAATGAACTCCAGACTCATGTGCCACCATGTGCATTTGGCTTACATGGGACTGGAGAATTGAACCTGGGTCCTTAGGCATCACAAGCATGCGCCTTAACAGCTAAGCCATTTCTCCAGCCCCAATGGTGTCTTTTTCCTCTCTAATTTATTAATTTGTGTTTCTTCTCTCTTTCTTTTGGTCAGATTTGCTAAGGGTTTGTTAATATCATTTATCCTTTTGAAGAACCAACTCTTTGTTTCATTGATTCTTTGTATTATTTTTTTGTTTCTATTTCATTAATTTCTACCCTAATTTTTATTATTTCCTCCCATCTACCAATTTTGGTTTGCCTTGTTCTTCTCCCAAGACCTTCAAGTGAAACATTAGGTTGTTCACTTGTGACCTTTCTAATTTCATAATATAGGCACTTAAAGCTAGACATTTTCCTCTTAGGAGTTATTTCATTGTGTCACAAAGGTTTTGGTATGTTGTGTTACAATTATCATTTGATTCTATGAAGTTTTTATTTCCTTTTTGATTTCTTCAATGATCCATTCATCATTCAGTCGTGTACTGTTTAGCACAGATAACTCTAGGCACAATTGTAATGGATGATTTCAATACCCCACTCTCATCAATTGACAGGTCATCCCAGCAAAAATTAAACACAGGGGGCTAGAGAGATGGCTTAGCGGTTAAGTGTTTACTTGTGAAGCCCAAGGACCCCGGTTCAAGGCTCAATTCTCCAGTACCCACATAGGCCAGGTGCACAAGATGGCACATGCATCTGGAGTTTGCTTGCAGTGGCTGGAGGCCCTAGTGTGCCCATTCTCTCTCTCTCTCTCTCTCTCTCTCCGTCTTTCTCTGTCTGTTGCTCTCAAATAAATAAATTAAATTAAAATAAATCAAAAACAAACAGAGAGACATCTGGATTAAATGATGTCATAGAACAAATGGACCTTGGACCTAACAGATATCTATAGACCATTCCATCCAAATGCTGCAAAATACACATTTATCTCAACAGCACATGGAACATTCTCTAAAATAGTCCATATATTAGGATACAAAGCAAATCTTAACAAACACAGGAAACCAAATAATTCCTTGTACTCTATCAGATCACAATGGGATCAAAGTACAAATTATCACCCAAGGCAGAGCAGACTGAAGAGCTCCTGTCTGAGCTAGGGCTGGACAGCATTCCCTGACTCGGGAGGCAGCTGAAACCCTGACCCAGGCCAGCTAGAGCAAGCTGCTGTCAGTGGGGCTCTTGCTTGGGCAGCCTGGGCTTCTGGGAGCTGGTGCCAGCAAGCCACCAGTGTAGGACCTGCCACATTCCTGTCGACAAACGTCTAGAATGAAACAAGCACTGGGCTCTGCTGGGATGGATACTAGAGCTCGGGATGAACTGCAGAGCCCAGCTTCTGGATGGACAGCTGAGATCCAGCAGAAGGGATAATATTGCTGTCCCAGCCCCACCTGCCTGCAAGGTCTACCCCAGGCATCCTGAGTCTCTCGTCCAATTGAGGGCTCCTCGTGATGCCTGTAAGGGACAGCAAAAACCACCACCAGGGCTGCAGAGATGGCTTAGTGGTTAAGGCACTTGTCTGCAAAGCCAAAGGACCTTGGTTCAATTCCCCAGGACCCATGTAAGCCAGATGCACAAGGTGGTGCATGCATCTGGAGTTCGTTTGCAATGACTGGCAGCCCTGGCATGCCCATTCACACTCTCTCTCTCTCTCTCTCCCTCTGCCTCATTCTCTCTCTCAAATAAATAAATAAATAAATAATTTTTAAAAAAAAGACACCACCAGTGATGTCCAACCAATCACCTGCAATGGGCCCAGGGGCACAGCAAACAGAGGCAGCCTGAAAGAGGCCACAGTTCTGTCTCTTCCTCTGTGAGTGGCCTGGGGTGAGCCCGCACATCTTCTTGTTTCTGTGAGGCTCAGCAAAGCCAAGGACACTGCTTGTGGCACCATGAGGCATGGCTGACCATGGAGGCCACCAAGGCCTGAACACCTCGTCCTCAGAATCAGGCTAGCAGACCTCTATGTCCAGGCTTGCCCAAGACCACACGAAAAGATTTGGCAAGAATCCAACCAAGTGTGCGAGAGGACTTTGTCAATTGCCAAGAATTAAATAAATGCTAGCATTTTTGTTATTTCTTACCAGATTAACCGTCCATATTCTCTAATTGCTAAGCACCCCCTGAGCAGAGTAGATTGGGACACCAAGCTCATTAAAAATTCCATGTGATTCCACATCTTTTGCTGACCTCTGCAATAATTCCTGCCTTTTCTCCCCTCATTAAATGCTATTCCTAGAGCTGGTATTAGCTCCCCAGTCACTCTCTGATTAAATAATGACCCCGGATCACCATCTTCATGACACGGTCAGACCAAGGTGCCCCCACTTCAGACATGGGAGGTATGGGAGCCTGCTGCCTAGGCAAACATCACCAAAATACCCTTGGACTATATGCAGGAGGATGCTGCTCAGGCCAGTTATTAAAAGCTTGCAGTTTTCACGAGGGAGGGTTGGAAACTGCACTTTTACAAATAATTAGGGTGGAATTTGATCTTCCCTGCAGTTAAAGGACACTAATGAATCCATTCTATCAGCTGAATTATCTTCTTAAAGTTTGGGACAGTGCAAGGAGCTTTCCCTGAAGCGGTGCCAAGGAACCCTTTTCGGGTATCTCTTATGACCACACTGAGGCCACCTCATTAGCCCACAGCTGGTTTAATGGGTCTCAAAGCAGCTTTGCCATCCATAGCCTCAGGCCAAGCTCGGTAATTTTTCTGACCTGTATGAGCATCCTGGCTCTCATTTCTTTTGTTTTTTTAATGATGGTGGCCTTTTAAACAATTACTTTATTTGTGAGAGAGAAAGAGAAAGACAGACACAGAGAAAAGAAGAGGGAGAGACAGAGACAGAGAGAATAGGTGCACCAGGCCTCTTCCCACTACAAATGAACTCCAAGTGCATGTGTCAATTTGTGCATCTGGCCTAAGTGGGTCCTGGGAATGCAAACCCACTTTACAAGCAAGCCTGGCCCTTACTTCTTGTGGGCATGAGTGCTGCAGTGTGGGCTTCAGAGGGAGTTCAAAGTTCAAAGTAGGTAAGCAACATCAAAATTAAGCCAATTCAAATATGGGCAAAGGACCTGAAAACATCATCTGCCAAAGAAAATACACAAATAGCCAATCAGCACATGAATGATGCCCAAACCTCTGGTCTCCAGGAAATGGAAATCAAAACCATAGTGAGGTTCTACCTTCCCCATCAGACAGCTGCTGAAAGGTGGGAAATGGCAAATGCGCTTGAGAGCATAGGACAAAGGGAATCGTGTGCATTACTGAGAAAATAAAATGGTACAGCCCCGTGGAAAACAAGTTAGCAATCCCCCAAACTTTAAAATACAATTACTCTATGATGTAGCAATTCCTTTTCTGGATAGTTGCTCAGAAGAACTGCAAATGCTGGGCATGATGGAGCACATCTTTAATCTGGCATTTAAAAGGCAGAGGTAGGAAGATCACACTGAGTTTGAGGCCAGCCTGGGACTGGAGAGTGAATGCCAGATCCGCCTGGGCTAAAGCAAGACCCAACCTCAAAACAAATCGAAGAAAGAAAGAAATGAATGGAAAGTCGGACTGGGGACAGAGCTCAGTGGCAGAACACGTTGTCTGGCATGCATACGGCCTGGGTGACATCTCTAGTACTGGAATAAAAAACAGACTTGAGGGCTGGAGAGATTGCTTAGCAGTTAAGGCATCTGCCTGCCAAGCCTAAGAACGCTCCTTCAATTCTCCAGTTCCCACATTTAGCCAGACACAAAACTGAAGCAAGGGTGCAATGCCACACTTGCCCACAAGAGGGCACACACATCTGGAGTCATTCACAGCAGCTGAAATGGCCCTGGCATGTCCATTCTCTCTCTCTCTCTCTCTCTCTCTCTCTCTCTCTCTCTGCCTCTCTCTCTCTCTCTCTCTCTCTCTCTCTCTCTCTCTCTCTCTCTGTTTCTCTCTGTTCCTATCTCTTTCAAAAAAAAACTTGAGAGCAGATACTCAACCATTTATCTGTAAACCTGTGTTCATAGTGTCAGCATTGACAAAAAGTCAGAGAGCTCAAAGTGTCCATTGACAGGTGAATGGCAGGTAGACAAGCAAAAACGGAGTTATCATGTTGCTATAACAATATTAAAGTTGCTATAACAAATCTTGAACAACCATAAATGAAGTAGCATATAAATAGGGGCTGGCTCAGTGGATAAAAGTACTTGCTTGCAAAACTTGACAGCCTGGGTTCAATTCCCCAGAACCCACATAAAGCCAGATGCACAAAGAGGCACATACATTTGGAGTTTGTTTACAGTAACAAGAGACCCTGTCCAAGAAACTCAAGGTCTAAGCTACTCAGCAGCAAACAACCTGATGTGATGCTCACCCAAGTGCAATAGTGGCACACGGCCAAGGTGGGTAACCAACTGCTCTTGGATTGGTGAACAGATCTGCTCAGTGGAAAGGAAACCATATCTGGAACTTGGAAACAAGTCAGAACCATATCCAAAAGAGTTCGCTCTCCAATATCAAGGTCCCAATAGTGGTATACAAGAGGGCCTACACCCATTTAATTCTCTCTAAAACAATAATGGCTATCCATGTATCTTGCACTGACTCACTCCCCATTGGAGGGCCCCAGCTGAAACCATAGAGTAACTGGGGAAATGAGCAAGAGTGCTGCTTTCTTGGTGAACCTGGTATCAGCACAAGGATGAAGAAGACAGACACAGAGAACACTCAACTCCTACCAAACCAGAGATCCAGGGACACAGAGGCTCCCAAGACCTCATCACTGAAGTAGACCTAAAATGAACCCAACATGGCTCAGGGAAATTTACAGAAGAGGGGTGGAAAGATTGTTAGAGCCACAAGTTGGGTCATTACACACAGAGACATTGCCTCTTCCCCATAACTGATGGCTGCCCCCACAATGCACGACCCACAATCCCCATGGGGATAACTTGGCATCCCAAGAGGGTCCCTTCAGAGTGGGGGGACAGAGGTGAGGGTAAAGGATGGTATCAACATGTGCTGTTTACATACTGAGTATGTCCATAACTGATAAAAAATTCATGTTTTGGCCAAAATTAAAAATAAAATAAATAAAAATCCTTTCTGAATACAAAAAAAAATATTAAAGGGAATGAAGAGATGACTCAGTAGTTAAGGTGCTTGCCTGCAAGGTTTGATTCCCTAGTACCTATGTAAAGGCAAACGCACAAAGTGGTGCATGCATCTGGAACTTGTCTGTAGTAGCTGGAGGCCTTGGTGTGCCCATTCTTTCTCTGTCTCTCTGTCTCTGTGGGGGGGAGGGTCTTTCGCTTAAAAGTAAATAAAACTTTTTAAAGTTTTTATTTATTTATTTATTTGCAAGCAGAGAGAGATAGAAAATAGGCAGACAGAGAGCGAATGGGCATGCCAGGGTCTCTAGCCACTGCAAACAAACCCCAGATGCATGTGCCCCTTGTGTATCTGGCTTATGTGGGTCTTGGAGAATCGAGCCAGGATCCATTGGCTTTGCAGGCAAACGTCTTAACCACTAAGCCATTTCTCTAGCCCAAAATAAAACTTTTTTAATATTTTTAAAATAGGTGGACTGGAGATATGGCTTAGCAGTTAAGGCATTTTCCTGCAAAGCCAAAGGATCCTAGTTCAACTCTTTAGGACCCACATATAAGCCAGATGTACAAGGGGGCGCATGCATCTGGAGTTCATTTGCAGTGGCTGGCGGCCCTGGAGTGCCCATTCTCTCTCTCTCTCTCTCTCTCTTTCTCTTTCTCTCTCTCCTTCTCTCTCTCAAATAAATAAATGAAATATATATTTTTAAAGATAAGGCTAGAATCCCAGCACTCGGGAGGCAGAGGTAAGAGGATCACCGCGAGTTCGAGGCCACCCGGAGAATACAGAGTGAATTCCAGGTCAGCCTGAGCTAGAGTGAGACCCTGCCTCGAAAAAAAAAAGGGGGGGGTCACGCCTTTAATCTCAGCACTAGGGAGGCAGAGGTAGGAAGATCACTGTGAATTCGAGTCCACCCTGAGACTACATAGTGAATGCCAGGACAGCCTGGGATAGAGTGAAACCCTACCATGAGAAACCAAAAAATATATAAATATATAGGACTAGAGGGGTGGTAAGATGGCTTAGCAGGTAAGGTGCTTGCCTACAAAGCCTAAAGACCCAAGTCCGACTCTCTAGATCCCACATAAGCCAGACACACAAGGTGACGCAAATGGTTAAGGTTGCACATGCACCAAAGGTGGCACATGCATGTGGAGTTCTCTCTTTCTCTCTATCTCTCTAATAAATAAATAAAATAAAATATTAATGAAAATGTTTTTAAAAAAAGAAAAAAGGGATCAGTGGAGGGTGGATTTTTGGAGGAGGAAAACAGGGGTAGTAGGAAGGGATTATCATGTTTTATTGTCTATGCTTATGGAAGTAAGTTGTCAATAAAAAAGTTAAAAAATAAAAATATAAGCTGATGCCAGCTGAGGCCTTGGAGCAGACCTTTGTGACGTGGAGCTTCACCCGAAGGAGTTAAGTCCTGCCCTGGTCAACAGATGCAGCTTCCAGGGCTTGGGAAGAGATGGCTCTAGGTCTCTCAGCTGAGGACAAATGGGGTCATAAGTCACCAATGATTGGTATATTGATCAGGTTTCTGTCAATATGGCAAAAATACTTCAAACAACTGAGAGAAGGACAGGTTTATTTGGCTCGTTGTTTTGGAGATTTCACCATGATCTTCTGGCTTCGTTTTCTCTGGACTGAGGGGTCATGGGGCTGAGCGCCAGGGCTCATCCCTGAGGGCTGAGCAGTAGAGGGAGACCAAGGACAAGCTGTATCCATCCAGGATGGGTGTGCTGGGTTCTGAGCCCACCAGTGAATTTATCCAGGATGAAACCAACACCCTCCTCATGCGCTCACCTCTCAGCTGCTCCACCTGCTGGCCGCTGAGCCTCAGCACAGGAGCCTTGGAGAAGCATTTCATCTCGACTGTCACAGTCTAGATGAACTCAACACCTACCAAAGCAGAGACCCAGAGCTCCTAAGAGCTCACCACTGAAGCAGACTTAAAACCCACCCACCGCTGCTCAGGGAATTTTGCGGAAGCAGGGGCGGAAAGTTTGTAAGAGCCACAAGTTGGGGCATCATACCCAGAGGCATTGCCCCCTCCCCAATATCTGACTGCTGCTCTCACAGCACTTAACCCACAACCCCAAGGGGAATATCAGCAACCCCACTGAGGAGGACCCTCAGAGGAATGGGGGCAGGGACAAGGGAAAGGATGGTACCAACACATGATGTGTCCATACTAAGCATGTCTGTAATAAAAAATAAGTTTTAAAAGAGATTAACTTGATCTAAATGCACATTAATGGAGACAAGGGGGAGCTGTTTCTCTGGAAGATCCAGAGAAAGGGAGGTGGAAGAAGGAGGGGCTTGTCACTGTGGGTGTGGTGGGAGATGGTGGTCATCCACAACCTTAGCCTCACCTGGGAACTTCAAGGCAGCCCAGTTCCCCCAGCATGCACAGTGGTGACCCAGACCACACTCTTGACTCTGGGATTTTCCCAGCAGGCATAGCAGTGGCCTGAACCTTCCTTGGAAGAAGAAGCCATGCCGATGCCCTAAAAGCTCCTTGCTCTTCTGTTAAAAGAAGGAGGAGGAGGAAGAGGAGGAGAAGGAAGAGGGGGGGAGAAGGAGAAGAAGAAGAAAAGAAAGAAAACTCTAGCTCCATGCCTCCTGCTAGAAGCAATTTCCAGTGATAACCACTCCACACTTGTGACTGCTACATGTTGGTTGAGATACACTGCAATTAAATAAAATGTAATGTTGAGTCTCCTGGGCCACATGTCAAGTACTCAACAGCCATGTGTGGCTAGCAGCATGCACTGAACAGAGCACCCTGTCCTAGCAGGGAGTTCACTCACAAGCTCTCCTAGGGGTCAAGCCCTGTTCCAGCCCCTCTGCAGCCATAAGGCCCTGAGCAATCAAGCAGCAGGAGGCGGGCCGTGAGGGAGACCCTCCTGGAAGGTCCCCATGTGGAAGCCACAAATGAGGTACCCACCATGCTGGTTTCCAGTAAGTGGCTTCGTCAGGCTGCCTGAAGAGACTCACTGCTGCGCCTAGCTGAGTACTCTCAGATGACGCAAATCCACGTTTACTAATTAAGCCTCCAACATCATTCATTTAAGGCCTAGAATTGACTTTTCACCTCCCAAAGCCTTCATAATTGCTTTTATTATTATGCCAGAATTTTATCTCAGTTGAAAGTTTCTTTTTTTGTACCCCATTAAAAGTGCTAATAAGCTGTATTTAAGACCTTACCTCGCAATTATGTTGAGCAGACTAAATAAATCAACACTGGATTTTAGCTCATTTAAGGGGGAGAATTGAACTGCTGTGAACTTAAATATTTTAAAAGTCAGAACTGATGAGCATTTGAATGCTGCCCAAAATTAGCATGTTTAATTTGTGGTGACAAACCTGAGGCCATGCAGACCCCTGGGAGGAAGGGGGGTTGGGAAAAGCCATAAAATCACATTCAGGAGGAAGCTTACATTTCACTTGTCCAGAGTTTCTTTCTTGCATGCACACATGAACTCTCCCAAGCAGCTTTTCATTGTGTTTTTGTTTTGTTTTGTTGGGTTTTTAATTTATTTGAGAGAGAAAGAGGCAGATAGAGAAAGAAAGTGGCAGAAAGAGAGAGAGGGGACGGACACGCCAGAGCCTCTAGCCACTGCAAACAAACACCAGATTGTGCATCTGGCTTACAGAGGTTCTGGGGAATTGAACATGGGTGCTTAGGCTTCATGGGCAAGCGCCTTAACCACTATGCCATCTCTCCAGCCCAGTACTTTGTTTTTAAGACAGGGTCTGATATTGCTCAGGCTGACCTCAAACTGGCTGTGTAGCCAAGGATAACCTTGAACTTCTGATCCTCCTGCCTCCACCTCCAAGTGCTGGGATTACAGTTTATGAGTATGTGAAGGTGTGAACGAGAGAGTTAACTGAAGAGGGAAGACCCGCCTGAATGTTGGTGGCACCAATCCACAGGCTGAGATCCTACATGAATAAAATGGAAAGATCAAGCATTCATCTGCCGCTGCTCCCTGATCAGACTCAATTTGGCCAGCCACTTCAAGCTTCTGCCCCTGGGATTTCCCTGCCATGATAAACTAGACCCTCAACCTATACACTAAAATAAAGCCTCCCTTCTTCCCTCCCTCACTTCCTTCCTCCCTCACTTCCTTCCTTCCTTCCTTCCACGTTATTTTTGTCAGAGAAGTAACTACTAAACCTAGCGTGTGTAAGGCCCGGGTTCAAAACCCAGCAAAAAAGGCCAGAGTTGGGCTGGGGGTGTGGTGGCTCAGTGCAAGAGAACTAACCTAGCATATGAAAGGCCCTGGAATAGATTCCCACCACCACACAAGGAAAAGGAAGGCTAGAAACAACCATGGTGGCCCAGACCTGTAAACCTAGCACATGGGAGGAGGCTGAAGCATGAGGAAGAAAACTCAAGGCCAGCATGGACAACCTGGTCAGGATCTGTCTCAAGATAGAAAGTAAGTGGGGATGAGGGAGACGGCGCAGCAGTTAAAGGCACTTGTCTGCAAAGCCTGTCAGCCCACGTTCTATTCCCCAGTACCCAGGAAAAGCCAGATGCACAAAGTGACACGTGTGTCTCAAGTTTGTTTGCAGTGACACGAGGCCCTGGAGCACTCATCTTCTCTGTCTTTCTCTCTCTCACTCTCTGCAAATAAATAAATAAAAATATTTTTAAATATAAAAATAAATATTTTTTTTAAGGAGGAATTAAGGAGATGAGCAAGAGTGCTGCTTCCATGCTGAATCTGATAATCAGCTCCAGGGTGTAGGAGACAGACCCTGAGGATACTCAACACCTACCAAAGCAGAGATCCAGAGGCTCCTAAGAGCTCATCACTGAAGTAGACTCAGGGAATTTTGCAGAAGAGGGGGTGGAAAGACTGTAAGAGCCACAGGTTGAGACATCTTGCCCAGAGGCATTGCCTCCCCCAAAAATAACTATCTGCTGCTCCCACAAGGCATAAACCACAACCCCATGGGGAACACCTGCAACCCCACTGAGGAGTGCCCAATGGAATGGGGGGCAGGGACGTGGGAAAACAGGGTACCAATACATGATGTATCCATATGAAATATGTTGTTAATAATAATAATAAACAACATTTAAAATACAAAAAAAAAAAAAAGAAAAAGGCCAGTTAGAAAGAAGAAGGGACAACTGGAGGGGATTTGGAAAGGGGAAAGAGAGGGTGGTGAGAGGAAACTGTGGCCATGGGATATTGTTTATATTCATTGAGGTTGTCAATAAAAAAGTTTTAAAATGAAAAAAAATGGTGGTGTATGGCTTTAATCCCAGCACTTGGGAGGCAAAGGTAGGAGTATAGCCATGAGGTAGTGAATTCTAGGTCAGCCTGGGCTAGAGTGAGACCCTATGTCAAAAAGGGGAGGAGCTGAACTCCTCCCTGCTGACTAGCTGTCAATAGAGCTAGGAAGTGCCATGTAGGGCTGGAGAGATGACTCGGCAGTTAAGGCACTTGCTTGCAAAGCCTTACAACCCAGGTTCGATTCCCAGGACTCATATAAAGTCAGATGCACATGATGTCACATGTGCTGGACTCATTTGCAGCAGCCCTAGCAGTCCTGGCATGCCCATTCTCTGTCTGTATCTCTTCTCTCTATCTCTCTCTGCTTGCCAATAAATAAATTAAAAAGATAGGCTGATGCTGGGCATGATGCACGCCTTTTATCCCAGCACTCGGGAGGTAGCAATAGGAGGGTCACCATGAGTTCAAGGCCACCCTGAGACTACATAGTGGATTCCAGGTCAGCCTGAGCTAGAGTGAGACCCTACCTTGAAAAAAAAAAAAAAAAAAAAAAAAAAGATGGGCTGGAAAGATTGCTTAGTGGTTAAGACATTGGCCTACAAAGCCAAAGGAACCAATTAGGTTTCCCAGGACCCATGTAAAGCCAGATACACAAAGTGGCACATACATCTGGAGTTTGTTTGCAGTGACTAGATGCCCTGGTGTGCCTATTCTCTCTCCCCCCTATTTTCTCTCTCTCTCTCTCTCTCTCTCTCTGTATATCTATTTCTTTCTCTTCCTCCCTCACTATGTATCTGCCTCTCTCTCTCTCAAATAAATAAATAAAAATAGGGCTGGAGAAATGGCTTAGTGGTTAAGGCACTTGCCTGCAAAGCCTAATAACCCAGGTTCAATTCCCCAGTATCCACATAAAGCCAGATGCACAAAGAGATGCATGCATCAGGAGTTTGTTAGCAGCAGTTGGAGGCCCTGGCACACCCATTTTCTCTGTTACTCTTATCTCAACCTCTCTTTGCTTACAAATAAATAAATAAATAAATAAATAATTTTTTAATTATTATTTTTTATTGATAACTTCTATACTTACATACAAAAAACACATGATGGGCTGGAGAGATGGCTTAGCAATTAAGGCGCCTGCCTCCTAAGCCTAAGGACGCTGGTTCCAATCTCCAGCGGTTCCAATCTCCAGGTCCCACGTTTAGCCAGATGCAAAGTGATGCAAGGGCGCAATGCTGCACTTGACCACAAGGGGGCGCACACATCTGGATTTAATTCACAGCAGCTGAGAGACTGCTGGTGCACCCATCTCTGTCTCCTCTCCCTCTCTGTCTGTCTCTCTCTGTGTCTCTCTCCAAAAATAAATAAAATAATAATTTTAAAAATTTAAAAAAAACAAACACATGATATTTCTGTCCCCTCCCCCCATTCCACTTTAGAAGTCCAATCTCCATCATATCCCTTCCCTCTCTCCATTAGTCTCTCTTTTAATTTGATGTAATCATCTTTTTCTTCTATTATGAGGGTCTTGCGAAGGTATTGCTAGGCACTGCAAGGTCATGGATATCGAGGCCAGTTTCTGTCTGGGAAGTTGCATTGTAAGAAGTCATACCCTTCCTTTGGCTCTTCCATTCTATCCTCCCCCTCTTCTGCAATGGTCCCTGAGCCCTGGAGGGTGTGACAGAGGTGTTTCAGTGCTGGGCACTCCTCCATCCCTTCTTCTCAGCACTATGTTGCCTTTTGGGTCATCCCAGTGGTCATTGCCATCTGAAAAGAGAAGCTTCTCTAACCAGAAGTGAGAGTAGCATTAATATGTGAATATGAACATTAAGTGTAGTGCTTTCAGGGCAGCTTGGTGGGAATAAAATATACATTTAGTCAGACAAGAGCAGGCTTTATACCCCTAAGGCTCATGACCTCCCCTGCCATAGACTTTTGCTTAGGTTTTTCAGTATCAGGTATGTATTCCCTCCCATAGAGAGGGCCTTCAGTCCAATTATGGAGCAGGTGGTTACCCCAAGAGTAGACATGCCACTATTGCACCCGTTCAGTCATTGGGCCTGTATGGCCAAACTTGAATATTCAGTATCCACTGTTTTCACTGCTGATGACTTCTGTCTCCCATATGGCTGCATGCAGTGCAGCTTTTTTCCAGCTTTCAGTTGGCTGGTCTACAGGGAGAAGGTTTTCTGCTCAGCACCAGCTTGCTTTCTCAGTGATCTTGCCTCTCAGGCAAGAGGTGTCTTCAGCAATAGGGTCTTATCATCTGTTTCTCAAGGGAAACCAAGGGCTTTGGCAAAAGCCTTTAATGTTTTAGAGGCTACTGGGACCTTCTTGGCCAACAACTCACTGGAAGGTATCCCATCCCAGGCACTGAAAATTTTCTAGTAACAGTCTACAGCTTCTAGATGTGCCATTATTCAAAAAAGTAATTTTACATAAGTCTTATTCACAATATCTTGAACTTAGATTGACCCTCCCCCTGCCCTGCTTTTACACATTCTCTTCCCATGGCCTTGCTTAGGCCTTTCCCCTCCCTGTAATCTGTTCTTCTACTTACATATGTGTAATACCAGACACTTAAGTCCTTCCCTTTCCTCCCTCCCTTATAGCCTTTTACCAGCTTACTGGTTTCTGGTACTTATTTTTGGTTCCAGTTCACACACTAGTCTATACATTTGTAGCTAGGATCCACATATGAGAGAGAACATGTGACATTTGGCTTTCTGAGCCTGGGTTACCTCACTCAGTATAATCCTTTCCAGAACCATCCATTTCCCTGCAAATTTCATAATTTCATTCTTCTTTACTGCTGAATAGAATTCCATTCTGTAAAAAATAGAATTTATTTTTTAAAAAGGAAAGAAAGTGCTATGTAGTCCCTTGGGGGAGAAAAGTCATTAGTGGTCTTAACCAGCAGAGGACCCTGAAAGGTACACAGCTGGCCAGCCAGGCAAGATGTGCCCACTAGTGCAACAGTGGCATGTCTGTTATAGGGAGTTAGCCAACTGCTCTCAGATGGGCTTTGAGGCCCTTCATCTAAGGAATTTGTGCCTGGTACAGAAAACTTAGTCAAAAACTGATGGCTTAGAAGGTTATAAGCCCTGGGGGTGAAGTTACTACTGTAGTTTTGCTAAATGGATGTATTATGCTCACCAAATTGCCTTCTAAATCTTTATGTTTATGCCCACGCATTAGTGCTGCTCTCACTTTTAGTTAGAGAAGCTTCTCCTTTTGGATGTCAGTGTCTACTGGGGAAACTCAAGACGCATCAAAGTGTGAGAAGAAGTGACAGTGGAGTGTTCAACACTAAATGAGACATCTCTATTACCCCCTCCAAGACCCAGGCACCGTTGCAGAAGAGGTGGCAGAAAGAATGTAAGAGCCCAAGGATGGGGAGGAGTGGGTACAATGCCGCCTTCCAGATGCAAAGTGGCCATTGTGTCATGACTCCAGCTGCTGTCATTGCCTGCACAAGACCCGCATAACACCAAACCTATCACAGTGTTGTCATGGATGAAAAGGGGAAACTGACATCAAAATAGAGGACGGGCTTATTAGAAAGAAGAATAGGTTCAGTGGGAAAGCGTGTGTGTGCATGTGTGCCTGTGTGTGTTTGTGTGTGTGTATGTGTGTAAATTGTCAATAAAAATGCTGGGGATATAGTCCAGTGGTAGAATACCTGCCTAACATGTACAAAGCTCTCAGCTCAATCCCCAGTACTAAAGAAAGACAAGCAAACAGGGGTCTCAAGAGGTGGTCCAGTGGATAAAGCATTTGCTGCGCTGGCGTGAAGACCTGAGTTCGGATCCCCAGCACCCACCACTCATAGTGATGAGTCCTATCCCAGGACCAGAGAGACAGAGATAAGAGGACTCCTGAGACTTGCTGGCTAGGTAGCTGTATCAGTTACTCTCTCTTTGTTGGGACGAAAACCCAACCCGAAGCAGCTTAAGAAGGGAGTGGACTGATTTTCAGCTTACAGTCTAACGCGGAAAGAACAGGAAGCCAGAATTACATTGTCACATCCCAAAGAAAGAAGTAGCCAAGAGATGAATATTGACTGTTCAGCTGGTTCTCTCTTTAGTATACAGTCCAGGACCCAGCCATGGGTGGATCTGCCCACTGTCAGGGTGGCTCCTCCCACCTCAACCCAGCCATGGGTGGATCCACTGGGCCCCAGCCTGGGGTCACTGTCCACTGGTGGGTCCTCCCACCTCAACCCAGCCATGGGGTGGTGGATCTGGGTCCTCCCCTCAACACAGTCATGGGTGGATCTGGTCAGGGGCTCCTCCCACCTCAACAGCCAGCCATGGGGTGGGTCCTCCCACCTGTCCAGCCATGGGTGGTCAGGTGGGTCCTCCCACTTCAACACAGCCCTCCCACCTCAACCTCAACCCAGCCATGGGTGGTGGATCCTCCCACCCCAGCCTGTCAGGGTGGGTCCTCCCACCTCAACCCAGCCATGGGTGGTGGTCAGGTTGCTCCTCCCACCTCCACTGTCAGGATGGGTCCTCCCACATCAATAAAATTCCTCACAGACATGACCCGAGTTTTGCTCCATTGTGGTTCTAAATCCTGTCAAGCTGACAACCAGAGATTAACTATTAACAGTAGTCTAGCCAACCGTGAATTCTTGGTTTAGTAAAAGACCTTGTCTCAAAAAATACGGTGAAGAGCAATTGATAAAGACATTCAGCGCCCAACATCCTCTAGCTTCCACAGGCACATGCCCTTATGTGCACAAGCACACACACATATACACAAGTCACACAGAAACAAACCCTGACCAGAGGGTCCTCCAGCCTGGCAGGAAGAAGACAGCAGGCATAAACACACCTATCCATAGGCAGGTCCCACACCCCTCACCTGCAGGAGCTCACCTGCTACAGGCAGACTGGAAATGGAGGCTCTCAGACACTGAGCAACTCGCCTAAGAGCACCCGGGGAGTCCACACAGGCCTGACCCCAGGCCAGGTGGGATGACTCCCAGCAAGGATGGGGGAGCACCCACTCCCACACTCGCACCGCACCTCCTCCCTGAAACTGGAAGCATGCACCAGTGCACAACTATGCCAGCAAGCTGTCTGTGGGGACTGGATCCTTGGGGCACCCCCTTCCTCCAACACAGACACCACAAGTCCAGGCCCATGGAGGGGTGATGAGCACATCTGTGCACCCACAGACCACATGTGCAGACAAGAGCAGCCTCACTATCAGTCTTCAGGGGTACTGACAAGTATTGAATATCCACCTTCCACCTCTCTTTAACTTCTAAAAACGGTTTATTTTCATCTTTCCTGAGTCTGCAGAACAGCTTAGGACCATTTAGAGGATGTCCCCACCACCTCTGTGGTCTGAGCAGTGGGAGCTGCAGGCCAGTCCCCAGTCTACCACCTCGGGCTGGGCAGCAGTGAACTCAGGAGTGGGCGCAGTCCGTCCACCCTGAAGCTCTTCTTGGTCACGGCCTTCTCAGTGGCGGTCTGTTCCTCCTGAACTCTAGACCTTACCTAGAAATAGATATGAAATCTCCACGGGGTCTCTGTAGAAGTAGATCAGGCATGACCTCCCAGGGGTGCTCACGGAACATGGTGCCAGGCATGTGCAGGACTTCCCGGGCCAGCATCCACATCAGACCCACCGAGTGAGCTCCCTTGTTGTTGCGTGGGGTGGCAATGTCCGTGTAGTACAGAGGACAGTCTGTGTTACACAGAGCAATGGTAGGCAGGTTGACATAGGACCCCTCTGTGAGAGACTGGTGGTCAGGCCCAGGATCAGTCACCACCAGAAGACGTGGCTCTCGGAAGGATGCCTGAATCTTCACAGCTGTTATCATTACCTGCACAAGACCTGCATAATATTAAGCCTATCGAAATGGTGTCATGGATAAAGAAAGGGAAAAACTGACATCAAAATAGTAGAGGAGGGTCTAATTGTGAACTCAGGAGTGGGTGATATCTCTGGGTGCTCACAGGCCACTTCTAACCATTCACCCTGAAACTCTTTGTGGTCACGGCCTTCTCAATGGTGTGAAGGTCCCAGGGGTGAAGCGGGGAGTGATGGGAGTGTTTCCTGTGGCCATGGTAAGCTTCAGCAGAGCGCTCTGGCTGGGGGTCCTGGTGGCTTCATCTGCAAACCAAGGTGGGTGGACCTAAGTGGGTTCCAGCTGCAAGGAATTTGGGGACCTCCTCCTTCATCGGCAAGATGTCAGGGGCTCTGGACATTGTGTTGCTTTGAAGTGACCACGGAGACCAAGAACAATGCCTGGGTAGCACAGAAAGGTTCACCTTTTCTTTTTTTCTTTTTTTTCAAAGTATAATTTTTTGTGACAACTTCTATACTTACTGACAATAAACCATGAAAATTTCCTCCCCTCCCCCACTTTCTCCTTCACAACTCCACTTTCCATCATATCTCCTCCCTCTATGTATTAGTCTCTCTTTTATTATGATGTCATCATCTTCTTCTCTTATTATGAGGGTCTTATGAAGGTATTGCTAGGCACTGTGAGGTCATGGATATCGAGGCCAATTTCTGTCTGAACAGTTGCATTGTAAGGAGTGGTACCCTTCCTTTGGCTTTTACATTCATTTTGCCACCTCCTCCGCAATGGACCCTGAGCCTTGGAGGGTGTGATACAGATGTTTCAGTGCTGGACACCCCTCTGTCACTTCTTTTCAGCACTATGTTGCCTTTTGAGTCATCCCAGTGGTCACAGCCGTCTGAAAAGAGAAGCTTCTCAAACCAAAAGTGAGAGTAGAATTAATAAATGAATATGAACATCAAATGTAGTGCTTATAGGGCAGTTTTGTGAGCATAATATATGCATTTAGCCAGTCCAGAGCAGGCCTTACATCCCTAAGATTCATGACCTCTCCTGCCATAGGCTTTTGATTAGGTTTTCAGTACCAGGCATGTCTTCCCTCCCTTAGAGAGGGCCTTCAGTCCAATTAGAGAGCAGTAGGTTTCCCCCAGAGCAGACATGCCACTACTGCACCCATTCAGTCATTTGGTCTGTCTGGCCAAACTTGAGGCTTCCAGTGTCCACTGTTTTCACTGCTGATGACTTCTGCCTCCCATAGGGCTGCATGCAGTGCAGCTTTTTCCAGCTTTCAGTTGGCTGGTCTACAGGGAGAAGGTTTTCAGCTCAGCCCCAGCTTAATTTCTCAATGACCTTGCCTCCCAGGCATGTGGAGTCTTCAGCAATAGGGTCTTACAATCTGTTTCTGGTGGGAAACCAAGGGCCTTCGCAATATCCTGTAATGTTTTGGAGACAACAAGGACCTCCCTGGCCAACAACTCACTGGACAGTATTCCATCCCTGGCACTGAAAATTTTCTAGTAACATTCTATGGGTTTTGGATGTGTCATTATCCCTAAAAGTAGGCTTTCATATGTCTTATGCAGAATATCTTGAATTTTGATTGACCCTTCCTCCATCCTTCTTTTACTCAATCTCTACTCCTGGCCTCACTTAGGCCTTTCCAGTCTCTGGAATCAGTTCTTCTACTTACATATGTACAATACCATCCCCTAAAATCCTTCCCTCTCCTCCCTCCCTTATAGCCTTTTTCTAGTTTACTGGCTCCATTTCACACACAAGTCTAAAGATTTGTAGCTAGGATCCACATATGAGAGAACATGTGACATTTGGCTTTCTGGACCTGGGTTACCTCACTTAGTATAATCCTTTCCAGATCCATCCATTCCCTGCAAATTTCATAATTTCATTTTTATTTACCACTGAATAGAACTCCATTGTGTAAATGTACCACATCTTTATTATCCATTCATCTGTGGAAGAACATCTAGGCTGGTTCCATTTCCTATCTATTGTGAATAGAACAGCAATAAACATGGTTGTGCAAGTATCTCCAAGGTAGTGAGAAGAGTCCTCTGGATATATGCCTAGGAATGCTATAGCTGGGTCATATGTTAAATCTACTTTTAGCTGTTTCAAGAACCTCCACACTGATTTCCACAATGGCTGGACCAGATTACATTCCCACCAACAGTGTAGAAGGGTTCCCCTTTTTCTGCATCTTTGCCAATATTTGTTGTCATTTGTTTTCTTGATGGTAGCCATTCTGACAGGAGTGAGATGGAATCTCAAAGTAGCTTTAATTTGCATTTCCCTGATGGCTAAGGATGTTGAACACTTTTTTAGATGTTTACATGCCATCTGTATTTCTTCCATTGAGAACTTTCTATTTAGTTCTGTGGTAGTTTGAATAGATGGCCCCCAATATATTCAGTGTTTTATTAGTTTGAAGTTTGAATCTGAGCCACCTGGCTGGAGGAAGTGTCACTGGGCGGGTCTTAAGGTGTGGTGGTGGGTTTAAGATTTCAATCTAAAGATATGCAAAGTGTGCCTAGCTGAAGTTCCTGAAGTGTGCTGTGCTATATGGCTTTTGGCTGGTGGCTTTTGCTCTCTGTATTTGATCCTGTGAAGGTAAGCCAGCTTCTTCTGCCATTATGAAACTTCCCCTGGATCTGTAAGTTTCAATAAATATCCCATCCTCCGTAACTTTGCCTCGTCTGGAAGTTCATCTCAGTGAACCTGAAGCTGTCTGCTACAAGTTCCAAGTTCCATAGCCCATTTTTTAATTGGGTTGTTATTTCTTGCTGTTTTTTGTTTGTTTGTTTGTTTGTTTGTTTGTTTGTTTGTTTGTTTGTTTGTTTTTAGTTCTTTGTATACTCTGGATATTAATCCTCTGTCAGATATATAGCTGGCAAATATTTTCTCCCATTCTTTAGGTTGTCTCTTTACTCTATTCACAGTGTCCTTTGCTGTACAAAAGCTCTGTAATTTCATGAGATCCCAGTGGTTGATTAGTGGTTTTATTTCCGGAACAACTGTGGTTATATTCAGAAAGCCATTGTCTATGCCAATATGTTGATGGCTTTCCCCTAATTTTTCCTTTAGCAGTTTCAGAGTTTCAGGTCTTATATTAAGGTCCCTGATCCACTTGGACTTGATTCTTGTACATGGAGAGAGACAAGGATCTATTTTCATCCTTCTGCATAGAAATATCCAGTTTTCCCAGCACTGCTTGTTGAAGAGGCTGTCTTTTCTCCAATGAATTTTTTTGGCATTTTTGATATAAATCAGATGGCTGTAGCTGCCTGGATTAACATCTGGGTCCTCTCTTCTGTTACACTGATCTATGTGTCTGTCTTTGTGCCAGTACCATGCTGTTTTTGTTACTATAGCTTTGTAATATAGCTTCAAATCAGGTATGGTGATACCACCAGTCTATTTTTATTGCTCAAAATTGTTTTGGCTATCCAAGGATTTTTGTGCTTCCAAATGAATTTTAGGATTGTTTTTTCAATTTATGTGAAGAATGCCATTGGAATTTTAATGGGGATTGCATTAAATGTGTAGATTGCTTTTGGTAAGATTGACATTTTCACAATATTAATTCTTCCAATCCAAGAACAAGGGATGTCTTTCCATTTCCTTGTGTCTTCTGCAATGTCTCACTTGAGTGTTTTAAAGTTCTCATTGTACAGATCCTTCACTTCCTTGCTTAGGTTTATTCCAAAATACTTTATTTATTTTGAGGCAACTGTGAATGGGACAGATTCCCTGATTTCATCCTCCTCATGTTTGTTGTTAGTACATAGGAAAGCTTCTGATTTCTGTGTGTTTATTTTGTATCCTGCTATGTTGTTAAAAGTGTTTATCAACTCTAACAGTTTGCTGGTAGAGTCTTTATGGTCCTTTATGTGTATAATCAGATAATCTGCAAATAAGGATAATTTGATCTCTTCCTTTCCAATTTGAATTCCTTTGATGAGTGTCTCTTGCCTTATCTCTATAGCTAAGACTTCCAGTACTATATTAAACAAAAGTTGGGACAGTGTATTGTTCCTGAATTAGTGAAAAAGATGCAAGTTTTGGCCGGGTGTGGTGGCGCACGCCTTTAATCCCAGCACTCGGGAGGCAGAGGTAGGAGGATCGCCATGAGTTCGAGGCCACCCTGAGACTACATTGTGAATTCCAGGTCAGCCTGAGCCAGAGTGAGACCCTACCTCGAAAAACAAAAAAAAAAAAAAAAAAAAAAAAAAAAGATGCAAGTTTTTCCCCATTTAGTATTATGTTGGCTGTTGGTTTGTCAAAATAGCCTTTATTATGTTGAGATATGTTCCTTCTATTCCCAGTTTTTGTAGGACTTTTACCATGAAGGGATTTTGGATTTTGTAGAATGCCTTTTCTGCATCTATTGAGATGATCATGTGATTTTTGTCCTTCAGTCCATTTATCTAGTGTATTACATTTATCGATTTGTATATGTTGAACCATCCCTGCATCACTGGTCAGGGTGAATCATCTTTCTGACATATTCTTGTATTCTGTTAGCCAATATTTTGTTGAGAATTTTTGCATCTATGTTCATGAGGGAGATTGGTCTGTAATTTTTGTTTTTGGTGCCTTTGTCTGGTTTTGCTACAGGGTGATGCTGGCTTCATAGAAGGAGTTCTGTAGAATTCCTTCCTTTTCTATTTTATGGGAAAGTTTGAGAAGCAATGGTGTTAGTTCTTCCATGAAGGTCTGGTAAAATTCACCAGTGAATCCATTTGGGCCTGGACTTTTTTAGTTTTATAACTTCCTGGATCTCTGTATTTGTTATAGGTCTATTTAAATAGTTTATCTCAACTTAATTTAATTTTGGTAGGTCATGTAAATCCAAGAAATCATCCATTTCTTTCAGATTTTCAAACTTAGCAGAGTATATGTTCTTAAAGTATGTCCTTATGATTTTCTGAATTTCTTTGGTATCTGTTATAATGGTGCCTTTCTCATTTCTAATTTTATTAATTTTTGTCTCTTCTCTCTTTTGGTCAGATTTGCTAAGGATTTATCAATCTTGTTTACCCTTTCAAAGAACCAATTCTTTGTTTCATTGATGCCACACACACATATATATATATATATATATAGTTTCAATTTCATTAATTTCTGCCCTCATCTTTATTATTTCTTCCTGTCTACTGATTTTGGTTTCCCTTGTTCTTCTTTTTCCAAGGCCATTAGGTAAAGTGTTGGGTTGTTTACTTGTGATCTTTCTAATTTCTTTTTTAAAATTTATTTTTATTTATTTATTTGACAGAGAAGGGGAGAGAGAATGGGTGTGCCAGGGCCTCCAGCCACTGAAAACAAAATCCAGATGTGTTTGCCCCTTGTGCATCTGACTAACATGGGTTCTGGGGAATCAAACCTGGGTCCTTTGGCTTTACAGGCAAATGCCTTAACCGCTAAGCCATTCCTCCAGACCTCTAATTTCTTAATATAGGCATTTAAAGATACATAAAAGAATGGCAGGGGGAGGTTCAATGAAAATTCAATGTCCATTCTGACTAGCCCAAGGAAGAGAAGTGGGCCCTGGCTTAGCTTCATACAGCACATGCAGCAGACAGGACAAAAAGCAGTTGTGCCCAGGCTTGCCAGTGTACCCGACCACAAGCTCGGTGACAATGCCTTGGGATCCTAATCTGTGGTGCCATCTATGCAGAGCTTTCTTCCAAGTAAATGATGACCAGACATAGCAAGTAGACTTGTGAGGCCCGTGATGTAGGTTCTAGGACACCAGCTTTGTTCTTCATTACTCCAAGCACGGCCCAGCCCCAGTCCCTGGCAGTGCTGAACAGAATCCCTGAGGGGCTAGGGCTCATTGTGAACCAGTGCACAGCAGCTCCCCACTACAGCCTGGCTATGTCTATCTCTTCTACTGAACTTACAGGCATTCCCTAGGGCCTCCCTTTGAAGTTGGCGGTTGCTCTAGGCGCGGATACATTCAGCAAGCGTCCACAAAAGAGAAAAAGTCTGTTTTCATAAGAAGAGCTTCCCAGGGCCCAGGAGCTTGAGTGAAAATTCAGAGACAGAGAGACCCAAATGCCAGGCCAAAGGTAAGGAGCAGGTGTCCAGAGCTGGCCCAGCACTGAAACAGGCAGACCCTGGGCCAGTCCTCCAGGGTGAAAGCAGAGGGGCCCAAGCACCCGGCCCACAAGGGAAACTCTCCTGCCCTGGCTGCTCCTGCTGGCCCCTTCTATGTCTCTCTGAGTAGAATTTGGCTTCATCGCCCACTGTGTCAGAATCACCACGCAGTGTCTGCCCACCTCAGCCACACCCTGGAAATGTTCAACTGGTAGTGCATCCCCCTGCAGGGCATCTTCTGCCTTCAGACCTCCATCATACCCACAGTCTCCACACAGTGAAGCGCCCAGGCCTGTTTTGACAGCTCTCTGCAGAGCTATGGGCTCTGAGAACTGTGGAGGTTGTACTTGAAATTACATTGAACATTTGGCAAACGTCTATCCTCTTAACAAACTCAGTTCTTTAACATATTAAAGAAAGGTTCTAGGGCTAGAAGGCTGGCTTAGCGGTTAAGGTGTTTGCCTGCAAAGCCAAAGGACCCAGGTTCAATTCTCCAGGACCCACATTAGTCAGATGTACAAGGTGGCAAATGCATCTGGAGTTTGCTTATAGTGGCTGGAGGCCCTGGCACACCCATTCTCTCCATCTCTCTCTCTCCCTCTTTCTCACTGTCAAATAAATAAATAAATAAAAATAAAAGACCAGAATAAAAAAAGAAAGGTTCTAAGGGCTAGAGAGATTGCTTAGTGGTTAAGGCGCATGCCTAAGAAGCCAGAGGACCCAGGTTCAATTCTCCAGGTCCCATGTAAGCCAGATGCACATGGTGGTGCGTGCATCTGGAGTTCGTCTACAGTGGCTAGAGGCACTGGTGCACCCATTCTCACTCTGCCTCTCTCTGTCTGTCCCTGTCTGTAATAAATAAATAAATGAATAAATAAATAAATAAATACTTTTTTTAAAAAAAGAAAGGTTCTAAACTTATTATCACAGAACTTTTTGAAGACTCACTAAGGACAGTATTTCCTCTGTCATAGAACTGGATTCCATTCAAAATGGAATTTTTTTTTTTTTTTTTCATTTTACTTTATTTGCAAGCAGAGAGACACAGAGAGAGAGAGAGAATGGGTGTGCCAGAGCCTCTAGGCACTGCGAATGAACTCCAGACACATGTGCCACTGGTCTTGGGGCATCAAACTCAGGCCCTTAGGGTTTGCAGGCAAGTGCCTTAACCACTGAGCCATCTCTCCAGCCCCCAAATGGAGTATTTCAGTACTGCTTCTTTGAAGGTTGGGGCTCAGTGGGAGAGCACTTTCCCAGAAATCTCCAGGTCCCAGATTCAGGCCCCAACATAAAACATTTCACTTTGGCCAACTCAGCACAAAGATTTAGCCCCAGCTGATGAGAAATGGGCCTCTGCTTCTTCTCCTTTTCCAGAGGACAGGCACGTGTGCCCGGTCCTCACTTATGGAACAGGGCAAATGAGGGAGGAACAGGAGAGAGGAAGGAAGAAAAGAGCCCGAAAGCCCTGGTGACTTCTAACAACCACTCAGATGTCCTCTTGTTTACTTTGCAGACAAGTTGGCAAAGATCCAATAAAAGTTAGTTATTAGCCAGGCATGGTGGCACACACATTTAATCCCAGCACCCAGGAGACAGGTAGGAATGCTATGAGTTCAAGGCCTGAGATTACAGAGTGAATTCCAGGTCAGCCTGGGTTAGAGACCCTACCTAGAAAAAAAATTATTGGGGAGAGGGGAAATCCCCTTAAATGAGGTACAAGAGCACCACCCTGTGGAGACTGTCTCTTCTACCAGCTCTGACTACACTTGCTTCCTGCCAGTGTCTGCATGTTCCTTCCAACCTGGACTTGGGTGAACACCTGAGGCCACCAGCCCATGTCACCCAGAAGGGTGCACAGGGCACTGATAGGGAAGGATCCAGGTCCACATGCTTACCCAGTACAGTCCTGGTTTTTCCATCCCAGGGAAGTCGTGAACTCGGACACTCCTACCAAGAACACTTGCTGAGAGAGGTCTCCAGGGTGTGGAGGTCTCAGGGGCTGAGGCAGGTGCCATGGTCCCACAGAAAGGGCACTCCCCTTCTGCTGTGTCAGTGCATGACCTGCACCTCAGGTGTTTGGGTCGGCCAGCAGTGAAGAAACCAATGTGGTAATAATGAGAACTGAGCTGCAAGATCCTGCTCCCCCAGAAGCTTTCCTCTGATGTTTCTGCAGGCCCTGTGTCGAGATAACCCAAGATGATCTCATCTTAAGACCCCCACCTTGATCACCTGAAAAACCTTTGTCCCAATGAGGTCCTGCTAGTACATTTGGGGAATTTGGGGACCATCACCAGCCTGCATGGGCAGCATGAGAACATTAGCCTGAGGAGAGATGGCGTGTGCCAACATGCAGAGGTGTGAGGGAGACAACAGCCACGTGGGTGACTCAATCTGAGCGAGATTTATAGTCGACCTGCGCTTCATGGGGGACCCAGGGAAAAACGGTAAGATCCCAGCAGAGCAGAGTTGTTTTGTGATGTTGTATTTGTGTGTTCATGACCCTCAACATTGAATTTAGGGCTCCAAGAATGACAGGCAAGCACTCTACTACTGAGCTGTATCTCCAGCCCTCTTTATATTGTTGTTTCTTTTTGTTTGTTTGTTTTTGTTTTTATTTTTTGAGGTAGGGTCTCACTCTAGTTCAGGCTGACCTGGAATTCACTATGGAGTCTCAGGGTGGCCTCAAACTCACAGTGATCCTCCTACCTCTGCCTCCCAAGTGCTGGGATTAAAGACATGTCCCACACCCAGCCTTGTTTTCTTTTTCAAGGTAGGATCTTATTCTAGCCCAGGCTGATCTTTCTATTTATCTATTTACTTATTTATTTACTTGTCTGTTTGTTTGTTTGTTTGTTTGTTTTAGAAAGAGACAGAGAGAGAGAGAATTGGTGCACAAGGGCCTCAGCCACTACAATTAAACTGCAGGTGCTGGCACCACCTAACATTCACGTGCAACCTTGCACTTGCCTCACCTTTGGCATCTGACTAACATGGGATCTGGAGAGTCAAACATGGGACCTTAGGATTTGCAGGCAAGCACCTTAACCTCTAAGACATCTCTCCAGCCCTCGATTCATATATATATATATATATATATATGATTATTGACAACTTCTATACTTACATACAAAAAATGCATGATATTTCCCTCCCCTCCCCCATTTCCCTTTAGAACTCCAATCTCCATCTTATCCCCTCCCTCTCTCCATTAGTCTCTCTTTTAATTTGATGTCATCATCTTTTTCTTCTATTATGAGGGTCTTGCGAAGGTATTGCTAGGCACTGCAAGGTCATAGATATCAAGGCCAATTTCTGTCTGGACAGTTGCATTGTAAAGAGTCTTACCCTTCCTTTGGCTCTTCCATTCCATCTGCCCCCTTCCGCAACGGGCCCTGAGCCTTGTAGGGTGTGACAGAGGTGTTTCAGTGCTGGGCACTCCTCCATCCCTTCTTCTCAGCACTGTGTTGCCTTTTGGGTCATCCCAGTGGTCATCGCCATCTGAAAAGAGAAGCTTCTCTAAACAGAAGTGAGAATAGCATTAATATGTGAATATGAACATTAAGTGTAGTGCTTTCAGGGCAGCTTGGTAGGAATAAAATATACATTTAGTCAGACAAGAGCAGGCTTTATACCCCTAAGGCTCATGACCTCCCCTGCCATAGACTTTTGCTTAGGTTTTTCAGTATCAGGTATGTATTCCCTCCCATAGAGAGGGCCTTCAGTCCAATTATGGAGCAGGTGGTTACCCCAAGAGTAGACATGCCACTATTGCACCCATTCAATCATTGGGCCTGTATGGCCAAACTTGAATATTCAGTGTCCACTGTTTTCACTGCTGATGACTTCTGTCTCCCATATGGCTGCATGCAGTGCAGTTTTTTCCAGCTTTCAGTTGGCTGGTCTACAGGGAGAAGGTTTTCTGCTCAGCACCAGCTTGATTTCTCAGTGACCTTGCCTCTCAGGCAAGAGATGTCTTCAGCAATAGGGTCTTGCTATCTATTTCTCAAGGGAAACCAAGGGCTTTGGCAAAAACCTTTAATGTTTTGGAGGCTACTGGGACCTTCTTGGCCAAAAACTCACAGGAAGGTATCCCATCCCAGGCACTGAAAATTTTCTGGTAACAGTCTGCAGCTTCTAGATGTGCCATTCTTCAAAAAAGTAGGTTTACATAAGTCTTATTCACACTATCTTGAACTTAGATTGTCCCTTCCCCTGCCCTTCTTTTATGCATTCTCTTCCCATGGCCTCGCTTAGGCCATTCCCCTCCCTGTAATCTGTTCTTCTACTTACATATGTGTAATACCAGACACTTAAGTCCTTCCCTTTCCTCCCTCCCTTATAGCCTTTTACCAGCTTACTGGTTTCTGGTACCTATTTTTGGTTCCAGTTCACACACAAGTCTATACATTTGTAGCTAGGATCCACGTATGAGAGAGAACATGTGACGTTTGGCTTTCTGAGCCTGGGTTACCTCACTTTGTACAATCCTTTCCAGATCCATCCATTTCCCTGCAAATTTCATAATTTCATTTTTCTTTACTGCTGAATAGAACTCCATTGTGTAAATGTACCACATCTTTATTATCCATTCATCTGTGGAGGGACATCTAGGCTGGTTCCATTTCCTAGCTATTGTGAATAGGGCAGCAATAAACATGGTTGTGCAAGTATTTCTAAGGAAGTGAGAAGAGTCCTTCGGATATATGCCTATGAGTGCTATAGCTGGATCATATGGTAAATCTATTTTTAGCTGTCTCAAGAACCTCCACACTGATTTCCACAATGGCTGGACCAGATTACATTCCTACCAACAGTGTAGAAGTGTTCCTCTCTTTCTGCATCCACGCCAACACTTATTGTCATTTGTTTTCTTGATGGTAGCCATTCCGACAGGAGTGAAATGGAATCTCAAAGTGGTTTTAATTTGTATTTCCCTGATGGCTAAGGATGTGGAACACTTTTTTAGATGTTTATATGCCATCTGTATTCCTTCTTCTGAGAACTCTCTATTTAGTTCCATAGCCCATTTTTTAACTGGATTGTTTGAATTCTCATTATTCTGATTTTTAAGTTCTTTGTATATTCTGGATATTAATCCTCTGTCAGATGTATAGCTGGCAAAGATTTTCTCCCATTCTGTAGGTTGTCTCTTTGCTCTATTCACAGTGTCCTTTGCTGTACAAAAGCTTTGTAATTTCATGAGGTCCCAGTGGTTGATTAGTGGTTTTCTTCCCTGAGCAACTGGGGTTATATTCAGAAAGTCATTGCCTATGCCAATATGTTGAAGGGTTTCCCCTACCTTTTCCTGTACCAGTTTCAGAGTTTCAGGTCTGATATTAAGGTCCCTGATCCATTTGGACTTGACTTTTGTGCATGGAGAGAGACAAGGATCTATTTTTATTCTTTTACATACAGATATCCAGTTTTCCCAGCACCACTTGTTAAAGAGGCTATCTTTTCTCCAATGAATATTTTTGGCATTTTTGTCAAAAATCAGGTGGCTGTAGCTGCCTGGATTAATATTTGGGTATTCTATTCTGTTACATTGATCTACCTGTCTGTCTGTGCCAGTACCATGCTGTTTTTGTTACTATGGCTTTGTAATATAACTTAAAATTGGGTATGGTAATACCACCAGCCTGATTTTTGTTGCGCAAAATTGTTTTGGCTATTCAAGGTTTTTTGTGTTTCCAGATGAATTTTAGGATTGGTTTTTTCTATTCCTGTGAAGAATGCTATTGGGATTTTAATGGGGATTGCATTAAATGTGTAGATTGCTTTTGGTAAGATTGACATTTTCACAATATTGATTCTTCCAATCCAGGAGCATGGGATGTCTTTCCATTTCCTTGTGTGTTCTGTAATTTGTCGCTTGAGTTTTTTAAAGCTCTCTTTGTAGAAATCCTTCACTTCCTTGGTTAAGTTTATTCCAAGGTATTTTTTTTTTTTTGAGGCAATTGTGAATGGGAGAGATTCCCTGATTTCATCCTCTGCATGTTTGTTGTTAGTGTATAGAAAAGCTACTGATTTCTGTGTGTTTATTTTGTATCCTGCTGCATTGCTAAAAGTGTTTATCAGCTCTAACAGTTTTCTGGTAGAGTCTTTAGGGTCTGTTATGTATAGAATCATATCATCTGCAAATAATGATAATTTGATCTCTTCCCTTCCAATTTGTATCCCTTTTATGAGTGTCTCTTGCCTTTTTGCTATGGCTAAGACTTCCAGTACTATATTAAATAGAAGTGGGGAAAGTGGACACCCTTGTCTTGTTCCTGAATTTAGAGGAAAAGCTTCAAGTTTTTCCCCATTTAGTATTATGTTGGCTGTAGGTTTGTCATAAATAGCTTTTATTATGTTGAGATATGTTCCTTCTATTCCCAGTTTCTGTAATACTTTCACCATGAAGGGGTGTTGGATTTTGTCAAATGCCTTTTCTGCATCTATTGAGATGACCATGTGATTTTTGTCCTTCAGACCATTTATATGGTGTATTACATTTATGGATTTGTGTATGTTGAACCATCCCTGCATCACTGGGATAAAGCCTACTTGGTCAGGGTGAATAATCTTTCTGATATATTCTTGTATTCTGTTTGCTAGTATTTCATTGAGAATTTTTGCATGTTCATGAGGGAGATTGGTCTGTAATTTTCTTTTTTTGATCTGTCTTTGTCCAGTCTGGGTATCAGGGTGATGCTGGCTTCATAGAAGGATTTTGGTAGAATTCCTTCCTTTTCTATTTTATGGAAAAGTTTGAGAAGCATTGGTGTTAGTTCTTCCAGGAATGTCTGGTAAAATTCAGCAGTGAATCCATCTGGGCCTGGGCTTTTTTTAGTTGGGAGACTTTTTATAACTGCTTGGATCTCTATAGTTGTTATAGGTCTATTTAAATGGTTTGTCTCATCTTGGTTTAAATTTGGTAGGTCATATGAATGAAGGAAATCATCCATTTCTTACAGGTCTTCAAACTTAGAGGCATATATATTCTTAAAGTATGTCCATATGATTTTCTGAATTTCTTTGGTATCTGTTGTGATGTTTGTTACCTTTTTCATCTCTAATTTTGTCAAATTTTGTCTCTTCTTTCTTTTGGTCAGATTTGCTAAGGGTTTGTCAATCTTGTTTATCCTTTCAAAGAACCAACTCTTTGTTTCATTGACTTTTTCATTGTTTTTTTGGTTTTCATTTCGTTAATTTCTGCCCTAACCTTTTTTTTTTTTTTTTCAAGGTAGGGTCTCACTCTAGCTCAGGCTGACCTGGAATTCACTATGTAGTCTCAGGGTGGCCTTGAACTCATGGTAATCCTCCTACCTCTGCCTCCTGAGTGCTGGGATTAAAGGCGTGCGCCACCACGCCCAGCTCCTAACCTTTATTATTTCTTCCTGTCGACTGATTTTTGGTTTGCCTTGTTCTTCTCTTTCCAAGACCTTAAGGTGAAGCATTAAATTGTTTAGTTGTGAACTCTCTAATTTCTTAGTATAGGCACTTAGAGCTATAAGTTTCCCTCTTAGGAGTGCCTTCATTGTGTCCCAAAGGTTTTGGTATGTTGTATTCTCATCATCATTTGGTTCTATGAATTTCTTGATTTCCTTTTTAATTTCTTCAATGACCCATATATCATTCAATAATGTATTGTTTAGTCTCCATGAATTTCTGTATGCTCTGTAGTTTTTCTTGTTGCTGATTTGCAGTTTAATCCCATTGTGGTCAGATAGCATACAAGGGATTATTTCAATTTTCCTGTATTTGTTAAGATTTGACTTGTGTCCTAATATATGGTCTATTTTAGAGAATGTCCCATGTGCTGCTGAGAAAATGTATATTCTGTAGCATTTGGATGGAATGTTCTGTATATATCTGTTAGGTCCATTTGTTCCATGATATCATTTAATGCAGATGTCTCTGTTTATTTTTTGCTGGTTAGACCTGTCAAGTGATGAGATCAGGGTATTGAAGTCACCCACTACTATTGTGTTAGGAGATTTCTCTGACCTTAATTCTAATAGTGATTGTTTGATGAAATTGGGAGCCCCCATGTTAGGAGCATATATGTTTAGGATTGTAATGTCCTCCTGTTGGAGTGTTCCTTTAATCAGTATAAAGTTACCTTCTTTATCTTTCCTCACTAATGTTGGATTGAAGTCTATCCTTCCAGAAATTAGGATAGCAGCCCCTGCTTGTTTCCTAGGCCCATTTGCTTGAAATACCTTTTTCCAACCTTTCATCCTAAGAAGGTTTCTATTTTTTATTGAGAGATGAGTTTCCTGGAGGCAACAGATGGTAGGATCCTGCTTTTTAATCCAGTCTGCAAGTCTGTGTCTTTTGGTTGGGGCATTGAGGCCATTGATATTAAGAGCTATTATTGAAAGATATGTATTTATTCTCACCATTCTTCTTATTTTTTAGTTCTTCCTGTTTTCACTTTACTCACTTGTTTTAACTGTTATTCGAATATGGTTTATTTTTTCCTATTTCCTGTTGTGTGTGTTTTGCTTTCTCTTCAGCGTGAATGATTCCTGTATTTTCTGTAGAGCTTGTTTAGTTGCCATAAATTCCTTTAGCCTGTCTTTGTTGTGGAATTGTCCTTATTTCTCCATCAATTTGGATAGATAGCTTTGCAGGATAAAGTAATCTTGGTTGACAGTTTTTTTTTTTTTTTTAATTTTTTATTATTTTGTTGGAGAGAGACAGAGAGAGAGAGGGAGAGGAAGACAGAGATGGGTGCACCAGCAGTGTCTCAGCTGCTGTGAACGAAATCCAGATGTGTGTGCCCCCTTGTGGTCAAGTGCAGCATTGCGCCCCTGCGTCACTTTGCATCTGGCTAAACATGGGACCTGGAGATTGGAACCGCTGGAGATTGGAACCAGTGTTCTTAGGCTTGGGAGGCAGGCGCCTTAACCCCTAAGCCATCTCTTCAGCCCTTGGTTGACAGTTTTTATCTTTCAGAACTTGGAATACATCACTCCAAGGTCTTCTGGCTTTTAAAGTTTGTGTTGAGTAATCTGTTGTGATTCTGATGTGCTTGCCTTTGTAGGTGACTTGCTTTTTCTCTCTAGTTGCTTTCAATATATTTTCTTTGGTTTGTATGTTTGGTAGTTTAATTCTAATATGGCGTGTAGAGGTTCTTTCCAGGTTTTGTCTGTTTGTTCTAAAGGCTTCCTGTATCTGCATTGGCATCTCTTTCCCAATTTGGGAAAGTTTTCTTGTATGATTTTTTTGAAAACACCTACTATGCCTTTGGAGTGAAATTCTTCTCCTTCTACTATACCCTGAATTCTTATGTTTGATCTTTTCATAGTGTCCCAAATATCTTGAAATTCCCATTCATACCTTCCTATTACTTTGCCTTTCTCTTTGTTGGACTGTATTAGATCTGCCACCTGGTCTTCTAGTTTAGATATTCTGTTCTCTCCTTCATCTATTCTACTAGAGAGATTTTCTACAGAGTTTTTTATTTCACTGACTGTGTCTTTATTGCTAGCATTTCTGACTGGGTTTTCTTTTTTTCTTTTTTTTTTTTTTTTTTTTTGGTTTTTCTAATTCCATATTTATGTCTAGTATTGACCTCCTTATTTCATTAAATTGGTTTTCTGTGTGCTCTTTGAATCCTTTGATTTCCTCTTTGAGGTCTTTGAACCCTTTCATTTCCTCTTTGAGTTCTTTGAATATATTGATAATCATTCTTTTGAAATCTTTCTCAGGCATTTCCTCTAATTCAGCCTCACTGAAGGTCATTTCTGAAATATTAATACTTTTTGGTGGATTTATATTGTCTTGATTTTTTGTGTTTCTTGTAATGTAGAGGTATTTGCATCTTAGATTAATTTAATGCTTGGTTTTCTGATTATCTGCAGTAATATTAGATGTATCAATCAATCTGATATTATATATCTTCAGGGTAGGAGTTTAAGGTGCTAAGTGTGGCTCTTAAGGCTCGCAGAGTAAGCACAGAAGTGACCCTAGGTGTTGGGTTTGCCTGCTATGAGAGTATCAAGTGGGCTGAATGGAACAGAATACAGTCAAATTCTAAAAATTTAACTAAACAATGTACCCATCCAATGAAATACAGCACAGAGTATTTGTGCAAAAGTAGCATTATGACAAACAGATCCTCTAACAAAGTCACAGTCCCTAAAGATGTGTGTTACCCTTAATCCTGTCAACTGGGAGGCTAAGATTTCTGGTCTGTAGAGGGTTTCAAGGTTAGCTTGTGATCAAGTGAGACCCTTCCCCAATGAATGACAGCAGCAGAAACCAAGGCACTATAAATCAGGAAGCAACAAATGAGCAGCCAAAAATGTAGCTTATTTAGTAATGTCAGATCTGACCATCCATCAGGTTTAACATATAATTTACTCTGACATGGAAGGTGCAATTCACCCTTCCAATGCAAGCCTATACACCAGGCTTATTTGGTGGGTACTGACCTGGTGCAATCCAAATTACCTTTTGGAACAGGTTTGATCACAGCTATGCTGCACGGCTGCTTGGGTCCTTTGCTGTATTGTGGTCTCAGGAAGGCTGGCTGCATCTGTGGGACACTGCTTTCACCATGATGGATGCTGGGTTGGTGAGCTTTCTTCCCCAGGTCTCTGGTGTTTGCTGGCGTTTGTGCTGGTGGTGGGGGAGGAGAGGCTGTGGATGGTGGCTGAAGTCTGTCTGCTTGTCCACGCTATCCTCTTCCTCACAAGCTGCTCCATTGGTCTCTGCTGTCTTTCTTCCACGTTTCTTGAGTTTGTGAGGAGGCCAGTGTGATTGGAAAATCCCCTCACCTGGCTTTAAAATCCTGCCACCACATGGAACTTGCCCCGCTGCTGGAGCCCCTTGATTCTTTTTTTAATTAATTAATTATTTATTTACCTATTTGACAGAGAGAAAGAGGCAGAAAGAGGGAGAGAATAGGTACACCAGAGCCTCTAGTAACTTCAAACAAACTCAAGATGTATGCACCACCTTGTACATCTGGCTTTATGGTTTATGAGCAAGTGCCTTAACTGCTGAGCCATCTCTCCAACCCCTTTCTTCTTCTTTTTTTTTTTTTTTTTACAGTAGGGTCTCATTCTAGCCAAGGCTAACCTGGAATTCACTGTGTAGCCTCAGGCTGGCCTCCAACTCACAGCAATCCTCCTACCTCTGCATCTAAGTGCTGGGATTAAAGGTGTGCGCCACCATGACCGGCTCCCTCTATTCTTTTGTAATGTGAATGTGTGTGTGCACATGCTATATGTGATGTTAGGTGATCTGTGTATTAAATATCAGTGTGAACACGGTCACACTCAATGCCCATGTCACGTGTATGTGTACCTGTTGTGTGTGATGTTGGGTGATCTACATATTAAATCATGGCTGCCCAGTTATGTAGGGAGTGCTAATTCTCATGATAAAAAGCATGAGGAATAAACTTGCTAGGTTAGGGCTGCGGAGATAACTTAGTGATTAAAGGTGCTTACATACAAAGCCTGCTCTCACAGGTTTGATTCCCCAGTACCCACATACAGCCAGATGCACAAAGTGGTGAATGCATCTGGAGTTCATTTACAGCAGCAAGAGACTCTAGTACACCCATACACTCTCCTCTTCTCTCTCTCACACACACAATAGATGATAGATGGATGGATGGATAGATAGATAGATAGATAGATAGATAGATAGATAGATAGATAGATAGACAGACAGATAGTAAAGTCCTTGAGAGTCAACAATCTTGTTCTGTGCCCTTGGCTGCAGTTCAGTCACTCTTTGGCAACAATTATTTTTGTCATTGCCTTAGAATATAACTGATAAGCCAGGTGTGATGGCACATGCCTTTAATCCCAGCACTCAAGAGGCAAAGGTAGGAGGATCACCATGAGTTCGAGGCTACCCTGAGACAACATAGTGAATTCCAGGTCAGCCTGAGCTAGAGTGAGACCCTACCTTGAAGAAAAAAAAAAAACAGCGAAGTTAGGAACACTGAAGAAGAACAAGAGGACTCACAGCTGGGTGTGAGACAGCCAGACTGACCAGATAAGAAAGATTCTGAGAAAAATGACAAAGCCAGTCTCAGCAGGCTCCAGCTGGACCCCACAAGCACCATCCTACCCTTGAGATTTTGGGTGGACTCTGAGTCTCTGCTCTTCTCCCTGACCCACCATACAAACCAAGTCCTCCATATACATTTAAACTTAACCAGTAAAGTTCATCGCAGCTTGATGTCTAGTTTCCATATGGACCAAGGACAGTCCATCCTCAGAACATAAGAGCCCCTGATCCAGAGCGCCCAAAGGCAACCTGTTCAGGTCCCCTCTACTGATGCAGAGAGCTGCTTTAAATATTTTGTTTTTATTTATTTGAGAGAAAGAAAGACAAAAGGAGACAGAGAAAATGGCCTCTAGTCACTGCAAACAAACACCAGACGCATGTGCCACCTTGTGCATCTGGCTTACATGGGTCCTGGGAATTGAACCAAGGTTCTTTGGCTTTGCAGGCAAACACACTTCACTTCTTTTTCTTACTTATTTATGGGGTGCACATGTGTGGAGTTCAGAGAAGTTGTCTGTGCTCCATCCTTCTTTGACATAGGGTCTCTTGCTACATGGGTCTGGCCTGCAAGCAGTTTTTTTTCTTTTAAATGCAATGTACTAATTTACTTTTATTTATTTTTTTATTGACAACTTCCATAATTGTAGAAAATAATCCATGGTAATTCCCTCCCACCCCTACTTTCCCTCCTACCCCCCCCTTTCCCCTTTGAAACGCCACTCTCCATTATACCCCTCCCCCTCTCAATCAGTCTTTCATTTTGATGTCATGATCTTTTCCTCCTATTAGGATGGTCTTATGTAGGTAGAGTCAGGCACTGTGAGGTCATGGATATCCAGGCCATTTTGTGTCTGGAGGAGCATGTTGTAATGAGTCCTACCCTTCCTTTGGCTCTTGCATTCTTTCCACCCCCTCTTTTGCAATGGACCCTGAGCCTTGGAAAGTGGGTTTGAGATGTTTCAGTGCTGAGCACTCCTCTGTCACTTCTTCTCAGCACCATGGTGCTTTCTGAGACATCCCAAGGTCACTGCCATCTGAAAAGAAAAGCTTCTCTAACCAAAAGTGAGAGTAGCATTAATATATGGGTGTGGACATTAAGAGAAGTGCTTACTGGGCACTTTGGTGAGCACAGTATATACATTTAGCCAGACACCAGCAGACATTACACCCCTAGGGCTCATGACTACCCCTGTCATAGGTTTTCAGTATCAGGGATGCATTCCCTCTCATGCAGTGGGCTTCCAATCCAATCAGAGAGCTGTTGCTTTCCCCTATAACAGACATGCCACTATTGCACCCGTTGGCTCATTTAGCCTACCTGCCCAAATTTAAGGCTTGTAATGTCCACTGTTGAGTACCTTCACTGGTGTTTTCTCTCTCTCATTGACCTGCATGCAGTCTAGCTTTTTCCAACTTTCTGTCAGCTGGTCCATATGGAGGAGGCTTTCAGCTCAGCTCCAGCAGGATTTCTCAGTGACCTTGCAGCCCATGTATGTGGGGTCTTCAACAATAGGGTCTTATCATCTATTCCTGGTGGGAAACCAAGGGCCTCAGCAATGGCCTATAATGTTTTGGGGGTATCAGTGACCTCCCTGGCCAACAACTCACTGGAAGGTATCCCATCCCTGGCACTGAAAAATTTCTAGTAACAATCTATGGCTTCTGAGTGTTCCATTGTCCAGAAAGGTAGGTTTCCATATGACTTATTTATATCCTCTTAGATTTTGATTAGCCTCCTTCCACCTTTCCTTTACTCAATCTCTTCCCCTGACCTCACTTAGGCCTTTTCACCCCCATTAGTCTGTTCTTTTACTTACATATATACAATACCATCCTATTAGGTCCCCCTCCCTCCCTTTCTATTCCCTTTATATCCCCTTTCTAGCTTACTGGCTTCTGCTACTGAGTTTTATTCCTACACATAGAAATCCAATCATTTGTAGCTAGGAGCCACATATGAGAGATAACATGTGACATTTGGCTTTCTGGGCCTGGGTTACCTCACTAAGTATAATCCTTTCCATATCCATTCATTTTTCTGCAAATTTCATAACTTCATTTTTCCTTACCACTGAGTAGAACTCCACTATGTAAATGTACCACATCTTCATTATCCACTCATCAGTCAAGGGACATCTAGGCTGGTTCCATTTCCTAGCTATTGTGAATAGAATGGCAATAAACATGGTTGAGCAAGTATCTCTAAGGTAGTGAGACGAGTCCTTAGGATATATGCCTAGGAGTAGTATAGCTGGATCATATAGTAAATCTATTTTTAGCTGTCTCAGGAACCTCCACACTGATTTCCACAATGGCTGGATCAGATTGCATTCCCACCAACAGTGTAGAAGGGTTCCTCTTTTTCCACATCCTCACCAACATTTTTGGTCATTTGTTTTCATGATGGTAGCCATTCTGACAGGAGATGGAATCTCAATGTAGTTTTAATCTGCATTTCCCTGATGGCTAGGGATGGTTAAATGTTTATATGACATCTGTATTTCTTCTTCTAAGAACTCTCTATTTCCATAGACCATTTTTAAATTTTTTGATCTTATTAGTTTTTTGAGTTCTTTTTATATCCTAGATATTAATCCTGTCAGATGTATAGCTGGCAAAGATTTTCTCCCATACTGTACGTTGTCTCTTTGCTCTATTCATAGTGTCCTTTGCTGTACAAAAGCTTTGTAATTTTGGCTAGAGAGATGGCTTAGCAGTTAAGGCATTTGCCTGCAAAGCCAAAGGATTCCGGTTTGACTCACGTAAGCCAGATGCACAAGGGGCACATGCATCTAGAGTTCATTTGCAGTGGCTGGAAGCCCTGGCACATCCATTCTCTCTCTCTCTCTCTTTTTCTTTGCTTCTTTCTCTCAAATAAATAAATAAAATATATTTTTTCTTTAAAAAACTTTATAATTTCATGAGGTTCCAGCAATTGATCTGTGGTTTCATTTCCTAAGCAATTGGGGTTATATTCAGAAAGTCATTGCCAAGACCAATATGTTAAAGGCTTTCCCCTACTTTTTCCTCTAGCAGTTTCAGAGTTTCAGATCTGATATTAAGGTCTTTGATCCATTTGGACTTAATTATTCTTCATGGGGGGTGATAAGGATCTATTTTCATCTTTCTACATATAGATATCCAGTTTTCCCAGCTCCACTTGAAGAGGCTGTCTTTCTTCAATGAATATTTTTTGGCATTTTTGTAAAAAAAAAAAAAATCAGATGATTGTAGCTGCCTGGATTAACAACTGGGTCCTTTGTTCTGTTCCATTGATCTACATGTCTGTTTTTGTGCCAGCACCATGCTGTTTTTGTTACTATGGCTCTGTAATATAGGTGAAAATCAGGTATGGTGATACCACCAGCCTTATTTTTGTTGCTCAAAATTGTTTTAGATATTCGAGGTTTTTTTGTGCTTCCAAATTAATTTTTGGAATTTTTTTCCTATTTCCGTGAAGAATGCCATTGGAATTTTGATGGGGATTGTATTAAATGTATAGACTGCTTTTGGTAAGATTGCCAAAGATTGATTCTTCCAATCCAAGAACAAGGGATGTCTATTTCCTATTATCTTCTGCAATTTCTTGACAAGCAGCTTTTTATGTGGTGCTGGGGAATAGAACCCTGCCCTTTTTTTGGCCTTTTAATTAATTTATTTATTTATTGTTTTTTGAGGTAGGGTCTCACTGTAGCCCAGCTGACCTGAAATTCACTATGTATTCTCAGGCTGGCCTCAAACTCATGGCAATACTCCTACCTCTGCCTCTTCAGTGCTAGGATTAAAAGCATGAACCACCACAACCAGCCTCTTTCACTTCTTAACTTAATGCAAGATTTTTCTGTGAACTTTTTTTTCTCCCTTCATTACAAATGAGAATCATTCTTTAATTTCTGCTAGATAAAAAAACACCTGGAGCAGGGCGTGGTGGCACACCCCTTTCATTCCAGCATTTGGGAGGCAGAGATAGGAGGATTGCTGTGAGTTCAAGGCCAGCCTGGGACAATAGTGAGACCCTACCTACAAAAAAAAAAATTAAACAAACACTTGGAGTCACTGGCTCAGTAGAGCCTTGGTGACCGATGTGAGTCCTAGTTAAGACCACCTAAGAGCTGAGATAAGGATGCTTTTGCTCTCAAAGAAAAGGGTTATTCTAAGACCCCAGGGACTTTCTGCTTCTAGGTCACTTTTGTGGGCATAGAACCTTCTTCCTGGAAGACCAAGATGGCCACTGAGCTGCTTTCCCAGGCGTGACCGGCAGAGGGCAGCAGCGACCTAAAAAAGCGCCACCTGCCAACTCGTGCAAGATGCAGCTTGAAGGTGAGGAGCTGGATCAGGTGCCTAGAGCAGGGCGTCCTAAGGCTGTGTTTTCTTCACAGGAGGGACAGACGCCCATAAATACTTCCCACCTCGCTGAAGCACAGTAACAAAAATAGTGTGACTGAGGTCACATGTAATATTTTTAGAGAGCTCATCTTTATTTTTTGAGCTCATAATTCCTCTGGCAGGCAGAGCAGGAGCGCTTCCCCTACTAAGCAGCAAGGAACAAAGTCGGCTAGAAGTGCACTGGAGGAGGCCTGGAGGGTGTGCGTCACTTTAATCCCAGCACTTTGGAGAGTCAGGAGTTCAAAGTCACGCTCACCAACACAAAGCCAGACTGAGCTCCACGCCTGTGGGGAGAAAGAGGAGGGAGGGAGAAATGAAGGGAGGGGAAGGGGCGGAGATGAAACAGAGTAAGGGAGTAAGGAGGGAAAGAAGAAAGGTAGACATAAAGGCAGGTAGAGACAAATACTTAAGGTCCCCCGGTTTGAGGAGAGGCCATGACTCCAGACCACGTGTCTGGGCTTCCCAGCAGCCTGCCCCTGACTCCGAGGGTGTTCCCAGCCCACACTGGCCTAACGGATGCTTTGATCACCAAGCAAACTGCTCCTCTATGAGGGGGCAGTAGAAGGGAGGTGCTTCTCCAGCTGGACACCCACATTAAAGTAAGTCCAAGGAGCCACTGTCCTGTTCACACAACCAAACTCCACTATGCTAGGCTCAGAGAACAGTACCATGGGCCAGCCTGGGGCCTCCTCCAAACAACTTCTTGCATTTCCTGTCACTGAGGCTCTTTCCAGTGAGTCACTGAGCTCAATGTGGGTTCTACTCCTGGCTGTGGAATGTTTCCAAAGGTGAGTCACCGGGCAGATAGCCAGCATTGATATGAAGGTACCCCGACAAGGGATTCAATGTAGGATCAGAGCCAAGGCAAGAGAGAGAGGCAGGTGCACCGGGAACCTTCCTGGAGAAGCAGCCCTCGCTCCAGGATCATCCATCAAGCTGACATTTCCTCCCCCGAGAAGATAAGACAGCTCACATTGTGAAGGAGCTTTGATGTACAAAGAGCTTTTTTCAGTATACAGAATTCCCAAGTTACTAAGATAAATGGGGGGAGTCGTGACATTTATTGTGCATGATTTAAGCTCAAATAGGCTCTCAGAGAAGAAGAATCACAAGATGCTAAGCTGGGTCTGTGCCTTCTGCTGCCCTGCCGGTCCCACACCACGTAAGAGCTGCCTCAATTTTGATCATGTACAGAACAAAGCCATAGCCTAAAAATCATGACATTGTATTTTTCTTTTTGAATGAAGTTATTCTCATCTGTAAATTAATTCTTTTTTAAAAAAGCACTTAATTGAGCAAGTGTTTTCCTCACTTTTAATATCTGAGTTAAACATAAACATCTTCAAATAGCTGACAGTGTTCCAAAAACACATAAAATGCACAGATGCAGGCATGTACCAAATGTAGAATGAAAATATTTTCCCAGTGGTTCATGCCAACCTCCCAGAGACCCACACAGCAGTGTACACTCTGCTCTTTGGGAATCTGTGGCCCGCTCTGCTGCTCCAAACTGCAAAATCGAGACATTAACCCTGTGTGCAGCTGTGAGCCTGGACTCCATGAGGGTTTGAATGTAAACTGACCCGTAGCCTCACGTGTTTTGTGATTGAGCTTCACACCTAATACCAGCTGGTGGAGCCTTTCAGAGGTGGAACCTGGCTGGAGGAGGTGTGTCACTGGGGTGGACTTGGAATTTGATGGCCCAAGCCCTGCTGGCTGTACTCAGCTCCCTCTCTCTACTTCCTCCCTGCTGCTTTGGGGATTGGTTCCTGGCTATCTGCTCCTGCCACGCTGTCCCTGTCATGATGAAACTTCTCAAAACTATACGCTGGAAATAACCCTTTCCTTCCATAAGCTGCTTATACTTGGGCATTTGGTGTCAGCAATGAGAAAGTAACTGATAGAGCCTTCCTTTTGTTCTCTGTCCAGGGGTGTGGATGGGCTATATTGCTCCTGACAATTGTCAGACAGGACAGCAGGGTACAGCCCTCTGCTTCTACCTCTGTCTTCCCTTCAGAACTGGAAGGGACAATGCCGTGGGAGCCAGGGGACAGCACTAATACGAAGGTGTCCCCTCAATGGGGGGCTGGCACACCACACTGAGTAATGAGCAGACAGTGACAGCTCCTTGGCTGATAAGTGACCCATCAAGTGTCCTCTCCTGATCCCAAAGCTCGTGGATGCTGAAACTGACTTTACAGGATGCTGGGGAGGGTCAGAATTGAAAGAGAAGAGCTGGGGAAATGGCTTAATGGTTAAGGCATTTGCCTGCGAAGCCTAAGAACCATGGTTCGATTCCCCACCACCCATGTAAGCCACATGCATAAAGGGGCACGTGTCTGGAGTTCGTTTGCAGTGGCTGGAGGCCCTGGTGTGCCCATTTTCTCTCTGTCTGCCTCTCTTCTATCTCTCTCGCTCTGCTTTCAAATAAATAAATCAATAAAATACTTTTTTTAAAAAAAAGTTAAGAAAAAAAAAAAGGAATTCAGAGCCGGGCATGGTAGCACACGTCTTTAATCTTAGCACTTGGGAGGCAAAGGTAGGATTGCTGAGTTCAAGGCCACCCTGAGACTACATCATGAATTCCAGGTCAACCTGGGCCAGAGTGAGACCCTACTCAAAAAAACAAACAAAAAAAAAAATTTGAAAGATAACCTATGACCTACCAATGATATGCAAAGCTACAAGGAGCATCCAGCAAGCCCAGAACGTGTACACTCTACAATATACTCTGCACTTGCTCCTGACACCCTTTCAGATTTCAGAAACATCTTCGGTCTGGCCAAAAACCAGATCACGGCTTCCAGTATGAAGGGGCAGTGAGGGAGACTGACAACTGGACTAGGGGCCAGATCTGTCCCAGAGCTCCTCCTCACTCAACCAAGATTCCCCTTGCACTCTCCTGCCCTCTTCCCCAGGGTCCTCACCAGCCCCAAGTTGCTTAGAAGCTTGAGGTTTGGAGCTCTGGAGGGAGGGGAAGGAGAGAGAGGAAAGGAGGGGAGAGGAAAGGAGGGGAGAGGAAAGGAGGGGAGAGGAAAGGAAGGAAGGGAAGAAAAGAAAAGGAAAGGGAAGAAAAAGAGGAAGGGAGGAAGGGAAGAAAAGAGGGAGGAAAGAGAGGAAGGGAGGGGGAGGGAGGAAGGGAAGAGAGGAAGGAAGGAAGGGAGGGAGGGAGGGAAGGAGGAGGAGGGAGGGAGGGAGGGAGGGAAGGAGGGAGGGAGGGAAGCTGGGAGATGACCCAGTGGGATGAGCACTGGCCACACGAGCCTGAGGACCTGAGTTTGATCCCAGCACCCATGTAAAAAACCAGGCTGCTGGGCGTAGTAGCTTACACCTGTAATTCCAGAATTTTTAAACCCAGCGAGGCTGAGGTAAGAGGAACAATGTGAGTTGGGGCCAGCCTGGGCTATCGAGTGAATTCCAAATCAGGCTGGAAGAGACCCGGCCTTAAAAACAATGGGCCTGGCAATGCATGCCTTTTACCTCAGCACTGAAGGGAGCTGAAAGAGAGAACTGCTGGGGCTTGCTGGGCAGCCAGTCTGACAAACAAAACAACAAACAAAAAAAAACAGCAAGCTCCTGGCTGAGAGAGAGACTGTCTCAAGGAAAAAGGCGGAAGAGCAATAGAAGAGGACAGCTTACCTGCTCTTCCGGCTTTTGTGCGTGTGCATACACACAGTCATGCATACACTACAAACACATCAAACCTACTACACTCGAAAAGGATGAGGAGAGGAGGAGGGGAGGGAGGGAGATAAGTAGGAAAAGAGCACAAAACAGAGGTACCTTCCCCAACCAGCCTCCTGTGACCAGCCCTAATGCAGAGACTTCTGGAAGCTTCCATCTGCTGTGCTGGAAGGCGGGGCTCTTAAGAAGACCTGTTGCTCCTTCTAGCGGGCTAAACCTGGTAATCCTGAGGACAATGTGCAGTGTGCCTCAGACAGCACACGTGTGTCACAGCTGTCCCAACAGGGCCACCCTTTCCATCAGATGTACCTGTGCCCTCCACTCCTCAGTTTCCCCTTTCACATGTGGTACTCCAACACTCAGTCTTGCCAGCCCTGTAGGCCAGCCCACACAGAGGGTCAATTCCCGTGCCTGTGTGCTGGAGAGTACAAAGGAGAAACAGAGGGTTCTACCGAGGACCAGGCGGGAGAAGGGGCATCAGACAGCAGGAACACCCCTAACCCCCACACAGCACACATTTGGTCTGTAATGTAATCATTGTAATGAAAATCCTTAGGTAATATTAACAACCGCTGTGCATCAGAGAAAGAAATTTGTAAGCACAGTTCACCTTTTTTCTCCTTAGATGGTGCCTCAGCTGGAGCCTGAGACCACAGGGTTGGTAGAAATGTCACCGATACCCCCACTGCCATCCACCCTGACACCCCAAGGCCCTGCTGTCTCTGTCTCAGGGTCCTCTGCCTCTGACCCAGGATTCTTGGTGCTCAGCCCCCTGAAATCCCCCCAGGTCCTTCAGGATGATACCTTGTGTGCCAGGCCATCAGAGAAGACCAGAGCGCATGTCTGCAATCTTCAGTTACTTGCTCATTCAACCAGCCTCTGCCCAGCTGCGCCCTGGTGTCTGACTGATAGCTGTTCGAGGCCAGGGCGCCACCAAGATCAAACCCAGAAGGGAACCACTCAGGACGAGATTCATGAAGAAGCATGCAGTGGGGTTCATGGCTGGAGGCACAGAACACGTGACAGTCCCCACAGAACCACGCGGAACTGCCTCAGAGGCCAGGCACCACACAAAGGGAAGTATCCATGGATACCCCAAATGCAGGGCACCCAGAGCACCTAGGGGCCTGGACACATCACTTCAGACCTGAGAAGACAAAGCTAGGGGCTGAAGAAACGGGTCCACGGTTAAAGGTGCATGCTTGCAAAGCCTGATGAAATGGGTCCATGGTTAAAGGTGCATGCTTGCAAAGCCTGGTGTCCCAGGTTCAAACTCCATGTAATGCTAAATGCACAAAGTAAGAGGCAGGTGCACCGGGAACCTTCCTGGAGAAGCAGCCCTCGCTCCAGGATCATCCATCAAGCTGACATTTCCTCCCCCGAGAAGATAAGACAGCTCACATTGTGAAGGAGCTTTGATGTACAAAGAGCTTTTTTCAGTATACAGAATTCCCAAGTTACTAAGATAAATGGGGGGAGTCGTGACATTTATTGTGCATGATTTAAGCTCAAATAGGCTCTCAGAGAAGAAGAATCACAAGACGCTGAGCTGGGTCTGTGCCTTCTGCTGCCCTGCCGGTCCCACACCACGTAAGAGCTGCCTCAATTTTGATCATGTACAGAACAAAGCCATAGCCTAAAAATCATGACATTGTATTTTTCTTTTTGAATGAAGCTATTCTCATCTGTAAATTAATTCTTTTTTAAAAAATCACTTAATTGAGCAAGTGTTTTTCTCACTTTTAATATCTGAGTTAAACATAAACATCTTCAAATAGCTGACAGTGTTCCAAAAACACATAAAATGCACAGATGCAGGCATGTACCAAATGTAGAATGAAAATATTTTCCCAGTGGTTCATGCCAACCTCCCAGAGACCCACACAGCAGTGTACACTCTGCTCTTTGGGAATCTGTGGCCCGCTCTGCTGCTCCAAACTGCAAAATCGAGACATTAACCCTGTGTGCAGCTGTGAGCCTGGACTCCATGAGGGTTTGAATGTAAACTGACCCGTAGCCTCACGTGTTTTGTGATTGAGCTTCACACCTAATACCAGCTGGTGGAGCCTTTCAGAGGTGGAACCTGGCTGGAGGGGTGTGTCACTGGGGTGGACTTGGAATTTGATGGCCCAAGCCCTGCTGGCTGTACTCAGCTCCCCCTCTCTACTTCCTCCCTGCTGCTTTGGGGATTGGTTCCTGGCTATCTGCTCCTGCCACGCTGTCCCTGTCATGATGAAACTTCTCAAAACTATACGCTGGAAATAACCCTTTCCTTCCATAAGCTGCTTATACTTGGGCATTTGGTGTCAGCAATGAGAAAGTAACTGATAGATCCTTCCTTTTGTTCTCTGTCCAGGGGTGTGGATGGGCTATATTGCTCCTGACAATTGTCAGACAGGACAGCAGGGTACAGCCCTCTGCTTCTACCTCTGTCTTCCCTTCAGAACTGGAAGGGACAATGCCATGGGAGCCAGGGGACAGCACTAATACGAAGGTGTCCCCTCAATGGGGGGCTGGCACACCACACTGAGTAATGAGCAGACAGTGACAGCTCCTTGGCTGATAAGTGACCCATCAAGTGTTCTCTCCTGATCCCAAAGCTCGTGGATGCTGAAACTGACTTCACAGGATGCTGGGGGGGGGGTCAGAATTGAAAGAGAAGAGCTGGGGAAATGGCTTAGTGGTTAAGGCATTTGCCTGTGAAGCCTAAGAACCATGGTTCGATTCCCCACCACCCACATAAGCCACATGCATAAAGGGGCACGTGTCTGGAGTTCGTTTGCAGTGGCTGGAGACCCTGGTGTGCCCATTTTCTCTCTGTCTGCCTCTCTTCTATCTCTCTCGCTCTGCTTTCAAATAAATAAATCAATAAAATACTTTTTTTTAAAAAAAAGTTAAGAAAGAAAAAAAAAAGGAATTCAGAGCCAGGCATGGTGGCACACGTCTTTAATCTTAGCACTTGGGAGGCAAAGGTAGGATTGCTGAGTTCAAGGCCACCCTGAGACTACATCATGAATTCCAGGTCAACCTGGGCCAGAGTGAGACCCTACTCAAAAAAACAAACAAAAAAAATTTGAAAGATAACCTATGACCTACCAATGATATGCAAAGCTACAAGGAGCATCCAGCAAGCCCAGAACGTGTACACTCTACAATATACTCTGCACTTGCTCCTGACACCCTTTCAGATTTCAGAAACATCTTCGGTCTGGCCAAAAACCAGATCACGGCTTCCAGTATGAAGGGGCAGTGAGGGAGACTGACAACTGGACTAGGGGCCAGATCTGTCCCAGAGCCCTCCTCACTCAACCAAGATTCCCCTTGCACTCTCCTGCCTTCTTCCCCAGGGTCCTCACCAGCCCCAAGTTGCTTAGAAGCTTGAGGTTTGGAGCTCTGGAGGGAGGGAGGGGAAGAGAGAGGGAGGAGGAGAGGAAAGGGGGAGAGGAGGAGGGAGAGGAAAGGGGGAAGAAAAGAAAAGGAAAGGGAAGAAAAAGAGGAAGGGAGGAAGGGAAGAAAAGAGGGAGGAAAGAAAGGAAGAGAAGGAGGGAGGAAGGAAGAGAGGAAGGAAGGAAGGAAGGAAGGAAGGAAGGAGGGGAGGGAGGGAAGGAGGAAGAGAGGGAGGGAGGGAAGCTGGGAGATGACCCAGTGGGATGAGCACTGGCCACACGAGCCTGAGGACCTGAGTTTGATCCCAGCACCCATGTAAAAAACCAGGCTGCCGGGCGTAGTAGCTTACACCTGTAATTCCAGAATTTTTAAACCCGGCGAGGCTGAGGTAAGAGGAACCATGTGAGTTGGGGCCAGCCTGGGCTATCGAGTGAATTCCAAATCAGGCTGGAAGAGACCCGGCCTTAAAAACAATGGGCCTGGCAATGCATGCCTTTTACCTCAGCACTGAAGGGAGCTGAAAGAGAGAACTGCTGGGGCTTGCTGGGCAGCCAGTCTGACAAACAAAACAACAAACAAAAAAAAACAGCAAGCTCCTGGCTGAGAGAGAGACTGTCTCAAGGAAATAAGGCGGAAGAGCAATAGAAGAGGACAGCTTACCTGCTCTTCCGGCTTTTGTGCGTGTGCATACACACAGTCATGCATACACTACAAACACATCAAACCTACTACACTCGAAAAGGATGAGGAGAGGAGGAGGGGAGGGAGGGAGATAAGTAGGAAAAGAGCACAAAACAGAGTTACCTTCCCCAACCAGCCTCCTGTGACCAGCCCTAATGCAGAGACTTCTGGAAGCTTCCATCTGCTGTGCTGGAAGGTGGGGCTCTTAAGAAGACCTGTTGCTCCTTCTAGCGGGCTAAACCTGGTAATCCTGAGGACAATGTGCAGTGTGCCTCAGACAGCACACGTGTGTCACAGCTGTCCCAACAGGGCCACCCTTTCCATCAGATGTACCTGTGCCCTCCACTCCTCAGTTTCCCCTTTCACATGTGGTACTCCAACACTCAGTCTTGCCAGCCCTGTAGGCCAGCCCACACAGAGGGTCAATTCCCGTGCCTGTGTGCTGGAGAGTACAAAGGAGAAACAGAGGGTTCTACCGAGGACCAGGCGGGAGAAGGGGCATCAGACAGCAGGAACACCCCTCACCCCCACACAGCACACATTTGGTCTGTAATGTAATCATTGTAATGAAAATCCTTAGGTAATATTAGCAACCGCTGTGCATCAGAGAAAGAAATTTGTAAGCACAGTTCACCTTTTTTCTCCTTAGATGGTGCCCTCAGCTGGAGCCTGAGACCACAGGGTTGGTAGAAATGTCACCGATACCCCCACTGCCATCCACCCTGACACCCCAAGGCCCTGCTGTCTCTGTCTCAGGGTCCTCTGCCTCTGACCCAGGATTCTTGGTGCTCAGCCCCCTGAAATCCCCCCAGGTCCTTCAGGATGATACCTTGTGTGCCAGGCCATCAGAGAAGACCAGAGCGCATGTCTGCAACCTTCGGTTACTTGCTCATTCAACCAGCCTCTGCCCAGCTGCGCCCTGTTGTCTGACTGATAGCTGTTCGAGGCCAGGGCGCCACCAAGATCAAACCCAGAAGGGAACCACTCAGGACGAGATTCATGAAGAAGCATGCAGTGGGGTTCATGGCTGGAGGCACAGAACTCGTGACAGTCCCCACAGAACCATGCGGAACTGCCTCAGAGGCCAGGCACCACACAAAGGGAAGTATCCATGGATACCCCAAATGCAGGGCACCCAGAGCACCTAGGGGCCTGGACACATCACTTCAGACCTGAGAAGACAAAGCTAGGGGCTGAAGAAACGGGTCCACGGTTAAAGGTGCATGCTTGCAAAGCCTGGTGTCCCAGGTTCAAACTCCATGTAATGCTAAATGCACAAAGTAGGGCTTGCATCTGGAGTTTGTTTATAGTGGCAAGGAGCCCTGGTGAGCCCATTCTCTCCCTCTCCTCTCCTGTCCTCCCCTTCCCCCTTTTCCTCTTCTCCTCTCCTCTCAAAAGAAAAAGAAAGGAGGAATGAAGGGAGGGAGGGAGGGAGGGAGGAAGGGAGGGAGGGAGGAAGAAAGGAGACAAAAAGAGATAGAGGCAGGTGACCCATCCAGTGACCCTTGTGCCTTCCACTGTCCTCCAAAGAGCTCCAGGGTCTGAGGTCCTAGTGCACAGCCCCCCCCACTTGCCTTCTCAAAGGTGGGGGTGGATCCCTAGGTCCCAGGCCCCTGGTCTTAGGCACCACCTGCACACAGGAAGGAAAGGTGAGGGTTGAGGACTGAGCCCAACTTAAGTTCATATAATTCTTCCTCTGTCTCCTTGGATCCTAGCCAAGTCTTCCTGTGTGCTTAAGGTAAATAAATTCTTTTCAAAATGAGAAAAATTAAAATTCAAACACAGCCCAACATGGGCACACTTGACCCCTGGCCTGGCCTGGCTTTATTTCACCCCCCCAGAGGTACAGCATGCATCACCTTCTCATGGGACAGCCTGCTGGATGTGCAGAACACCTCCCAAAGCCCCATGTGTTTTGAAACCAGATCTAGTTCTAGTCTTTCTTAACCTTAAAGCACCCTTCACCCCGACCTGAGAGGGCCAGGAACACTGTGGTCCGGGGAAGCACAGGAGCCAGAACCCCGTGTCCTCTGTCTGCCAAGTCCTTGAGGCTGCCTGCAACAGCAGTGAGCGGCAGTGTCACATTCCCGTGTGGAGAGCTCCTACCAGCCACCATCTTCCATCCTGAGCTGACCCTTCCAAGAGCCTCCGAATCCGGTCTGCCTCCTAATGGGTTTCTGGAGACGCTTCCTAGGCAGGGTCTCTTTGCAGGTTTCAAAAGAGGGGAAGACTCACTGGAGAGATGGCTCAGTGGTTAAAGGTACTTGCTTGCAAAACCTGATGGCCCAAGTTCAATTCCCAAGTACCCATGTGAAGCCAAATGCACAAAGTGGCACATGTATCTAGAGTCATCAAGTGGCAAGAAGCCCTAGTGTGCCCTTTCCCTCTCTTTGGCTGGGCATAATGGCACATCCCTTTAATCCCAGCACTCAGGAGGCAGAGGTAGGGGGAATGCTGTGCATTTGAGGCCAGTCTGGGACTACAGAGTGAGTTCCAGGTCAGCCTGGGCTAGAGTAAGACCCTACCTCAAAACAAAACAAAAAAGATCCAAGCAGAGAGATGTCACCAACAGCCAGCACTGCAAAAGGGAACCACCATGCTCAAACTGCGCTCCACACACCTTCGGGCTAGAATCAGATCCACCCCCGCTGACATGCCCCCTCTAGCAGGAATCTGACTGCTAGGGGCTCAAGTGGGAAGTTTAATCAAAAATGATTGAGAAGCCAGGCACACTTTTAATCCCAGCACTTGGGAGAATTAGGTAGGAGGACTACCATGAGTTCAAGGCCACCCTGAGACTACCGGGTGAATTCCAAGTCAGCCTGGGCTAGAGCAAGACCCTACCTTGAAAAAAAAATGATTGAGGGCTGGAGATATGGCTTAGTGGTTAAAGCGCTTGCCTGCGACACCAAAGAACTTATGTTCAAATCTCCAGGTCCCACATAAGCCAGACTCACAGTGTTGCAAGCACGCAATGTCACACATGCACACAAGGGGGTGCACATGTCTGGAATTCACTTGTAGCAGTTGAAGGCCCTGGCATGCCCCCCCCCACCTTTCTCTTTCTCTCAAATAAATTTTAAAAAAAAGACATAAGAGAACATACTTATCTCTAAAAAAAAAAAAAAAAGAAGAAGAAGATTGAGTCTATGGGACCAAGCATTCAAACTATCACCTTCAAGCTACCACAGCGTGGGAGACAAGTGGAATAGAGGGAACACCTGGCTGCCAATGTCACTTGCCTGTGTTTGTCTAGGCAGCATGGACTAGCACCCCCTCCCAAGGAGCAGGCCCCTGTTCTGCCCCAGCAGGCATAGTCACCCACTTCCTTTCCACTTCCATATGATAAAAGGGTCATGGACAGCTCCTTTTCTTGTCAGTGTCACAGCAATATGGACCTTTGCTCCTCTCACTGCTCTGTGAAGCCATCAGAGCCAGCCATTCCTCACAGCTGTAATTTCTGACTCCATCCAGGATAATGGCTCAACGCTCACTCACCGCGGGGGCTGCCTCTTGATGACTGAGGCTTGCACAAGAAAACCCACAGGCTGGGGCACAGGAGCCAGAGCCTGTCTGGCTCCTCAGTCTTGGTTCCCTGCCACAATGCTGCTGGGAGACAGGGCTGCAGCTGGGGTGGGTGCATAGAGCAGCACGCTTTTGGGGTGCCCCGGATGGGATGTGCCAAAGCTGAGTGTGCCAGCTTGGAAAACCAACTGTGAATGGGGCTCTTCTACCCAACTGCACATTCAATGACCCTCCGTTGGTAGCTTGAGTTTGGCTATGGTGTGAATATTTACACTGTGGGAGTAGATAAACTGAAGAAACGGCAGTGCGGCAGCAGGGGCTGCGACTACTCCTTCCTCTCTCCTCCTCTTTCTCACCCCTCTGCCTCCCCACCTTCTTTTCCTTTTCTTCCCATCCCATCTTCCTAGTCCTCTCCCTCCTCCCCACCTCTTCCTTTTTCCTCATCCTTCCCCTCTCGTCCTCCTCTCCCCTTTTCCCCTTTTCTTCCTTGAGAGCTGCACACATTGCTTATCCCAATTACTAGAGTCTATTTACAAAATCCTATCCATTCAGTTGGACCATGGGAAGCAGTTTCCTCATCTCTCTCCCCTAAGTGATTCGCGTGTTTCTTAAAGCAACTACCCTTTGTCAGACAGGAATACTGAGCTGCCCTGGTTCTGTTGGCATCCCCAGTCTCCAGGGGCTTAGACCCCAGTTCTGCAGTCTCAGAACTCTCCTTCCTTCAAGTTCCTATAACCACAGGCTCAGCACCTCCCAGCTCAGCCCATCCCCAGTGCATCTCCCAGGGTTTGAGCAAGTGCTCACTAACTCCCCTTCAGCTGTGAGGCGGCCTCGGCATCCCTCCCACTGCCTCAGTGCCCCTCCCTCTCACAGGAAGACCGCAGCAGCCCTTCTCCCTCCTATTTACCCTAGAAATGCAGTCTCTTGCCCAAGACATAATCACGGTCTGCTGTTAATCGTCACACTTCACACAGCCACAGTGTTCTCTGGGCTTTCTTAGCTTATAGTTCATAATCACAAGGCAGGAGACCTCTTGGATGGAAGAACTGGGCTGATATATGAATGAAATCTGACAGGCTCTGAAATTTTCCAAACCACATTAGGAAGATCCAAGAGCTTTCTATGGAGAGTTCTAGAAGGATCTGGGCCTTGCCATCTTTGACTATCATGGCCTTCAGGGCTTTATACAGGGGTGGCTCACAGCTTCAGCTTTAACAGGTGAGATACCATCCATGTGTGGCACAATGCAGATCTGGCCCTAGCCAGACCACATGCTAAAAGAAACCAGGCCACATCCCCCAGGTTTTCTCACCAGGATGGTGGGTAGTCAATGATGGGTAAGACCCCATGAGATGGGGCAACCTACAACAGGCACCGTCGCATGTGATGATCCCTTGGGGCCTGGGTTCAACAATGGCTTGGTAAAGAACCATGCCTCCCAGGGTTGCCAATAATAAAAACAAAAAGGAGGATATGTATGGCACAATGCAGGTTGGGCCCTAGCCAGACTGCATGCCAGAAGAAAACCAGGAAGTGGCTTCTGTGGATGTGGCATCCCACACAGGCCTGGCGTGACAACAGCTACAGTCCCATGCTCACGAGAAACCTGCTGCGAGATGATCTGTCCAGAGACAGGCTGTTATTGGTCACAAGAAGGGGACCACCCCATACAATGATTGGCCAGCCAAACCCCTTAAACCCCCTACACTTCCTTAAATAAACGAGTTTACAGCAGCTTGCCCTCTGCCTGCTTCCACCCAGCTCCTGGAGTCTGTGTCATGACTCCGCGCCTCTCACCCCCTACTCGGCAGATACCCTGCCGTCCCTCCTGGGCTGGCCCTAGGAGGGACCCCAACACCACTTGTGCTGCACTGAGCCTCCAGTCAAAATTCAAACACTCCTTAGCCTGGGCTAGAGTGAAACCCTACCTTGAGAAAACAAAAAAGAAAACAAATTCAAACACTCCTGACCGCACAAGCGCACTGCAGGAGGGTGCTGACCCCATGGCTCAACTGGTGGACAAGGGTTCAAGAGGGAGAGGTAGATCCTGAGGAGGGAGGGGAAAGGGAGAAAGAATAAAGGTCTGGAAAACTGCGAAGTCATTGTTGACACCCATGCGCTGAGGCACTGAAAGCAGCAAGGAGAGAACTGCCAGCCCCTCCCACCCTAGAAAGAGCGAGGGTCCCAGCCCAGGTGAGGGTCAGTGTACATCAGCTGAGAACATGGACATGGCTCCAGTTCTCTTTCAGGACGACACTGTTACACAATCGACAGACAGTATAACAACTTGAAAATCTGTAGAATTACAAAGATTGTGTTTTGTTACACACACACACACACACACATCCACATTTCTAGAAAGACATTAAGACATGCTTTCCATGGTCATTGCATGAAGACCACACACAAACTGACCAAGTTGCCCAGAAACAGGGCTGGCACCCCGAAGTTGAGCAGCAACTTTGAAAGATGTCTGCCCAACACTAGGACTTCAGCCAACTCTAGCACTTGCCCTGCTAGTGAGTCTATAGAACACACACCTTTCATCCTCTCAGCCCAGAGGGAAAATTCATGGAGTACTGAGCCTATAACATTAGCAGAACACTGAAGGTAAAACAGACTTGAAGGTCCTGCATTCCCAAGGTACCATTCTGGGCTTAGAATGTTAAGTTCTTGATATCTATTGATAAAACACAAATGCAGGTCTAATGTCCAGTCCACCTTCCTGGGCTTGGGATGTCCTCAGAAAAGGTGCCTATCAATGCAGGAGCTGATGCCCAGCGTAAGGAGACCTGTGTTGCAGCCAAAGTGCAATTACGCATAAGGCCCCAGGGGGCCAGGTGTGGCCCCATGGAACCTAGGCTTACTGACATTTGTGCTGAACTGCCTTAGTCATGATAAGGCAGATTCATACCCTCATTCATGGCCTCTAGGTCTCTCTCCTCCACTTGAGCAGTTCATCTCTGCCACGCCCTCGCTGCCAGCCCAAACAAATCCCTCCCCCACCCACAGGGAACAGGCCTGTTGCTGGAAGCCTTGGTGAGTTTAAGTGTAAGAGAAAAGCAAAAGAGAACATCAGACTTGATCTCTGCAGACAGATTGTTTATTGAAACAGTGAGGGGCCTCAGCTTTTCCAAGGGATGAAGGCTGAAGCACTGGCTCAGGCTGGGGTGCAAACTTATAAGAGGGATCCTAAGAAAAAGACTGTACCAGCTGCAGGTCCAAGAGAAGTAGATAAGGAACTGTAGTTATTGGTGTCCTTGCTCAGAATAAGCTTTTTAGCCAAATTGTCTACAGAGGATAACCCACCTGATGGGTTATCTGTTCTCTCAAGGTTTTCTGAGCTAAGGGAAATTTAGTTTATCATTTGGGAGTAGACAGGCCTGTCAAGGCTGTGCTTCTGAAGGTTTTTTATTGCTTATTGTCTTAGGGATAGTTAGTAACTCTTTAGTTTCCTCTAGTTTTCAGGGAAGTCTATTAACCCTTCAGCAGTGAGTATGTGGTCTCCATGGTCATGGGGAGTATGTTTCAGTATCTTTCTTGAAATGTGGATACATACATACACACATAAACTCATTACACAGCCTTTGTAATTCTCACAGTGGGATTTTTTTTAAAAAGAAACATATAAGGACCACATATAGGGAATAGCAGTACACATGGTAGATATTAACCCAATTAGATCAACAATCACTTTTAATGTCAATGGTATAAACATATCAGTAACAAGACAGAGCCCAAAAATATACATACACAACCAAGACCTACATGTTGTCTGCAAGAAACAAACATGGGGTGGAGAGATTGCTTGGTGGTTAAGGCTCTTGCTTGCAAAGCCTAATGACCTGAACTTGATTCCCCAGTACCCACACAAAGCCAGATGAAGAAAGTGATGCATGCATCTGGAATTCATTTGCAGTGGCTGGAGGTCCTGGTATGCCCACATTCTCTCTCTTCTCTTCTCTCTCCACCTTTGTCTCTGCTTGCAAATAAATGAAAATATTTTTTTAAAAAGAATGGAACCAGGGCTGGAGAGATGGCTTAGCGGTTAAGACGTTTGCCTTCAAAGCCAAAGGATCCTGGTCTGACTCTCCAGGACCCACGTAAGCCAGATGCACAAGGGGGTACATGCATCTGGAGTTTGTTTGCAGAGGCTGGAGGCCTTGGCATGCTCATTCTCTCTCTCTCTCTGCCTCTTTCTCTCTCAAATAAATAAATAAATAAATAAATAAAATGTTTTTTAAAAAAAGAATGGAGGGCTGGAGAGATGGCTTAGCGGTTAAGGCGCCTGCCTCCTAACCCTAAGAACACTGGTTCCAATCTCCAGCGGTTCCAATCTCCAGGTCCCACGTTTAGCCAGATGCAAAGTGACGCAAGGGCCCAATGCCGCACTTGACCACAAGGGGCGCACGTATCTGGATTTCGTTCACAGCAGCTGTGAGACTGCTGGCGCGCCCATCTCTATCTGTCTTCCTCTCCTCTCTCTCTGTTTCTCTCCAAAAAAATAAAAAACAAACCTTTAAAAAAACCTACTTTATAAATATAAAGACACAGATTCACTGTAAAGGGATGAAAACCAAAAGGTGGGAGTAGCTATATAAAATTTAGGTAGGGCTAACCTGAAGTGAAGGAAGTCATTACTTAATGAAAGAAGTGTCAATTCCTCAAGAAGACCTAACACTCCTTAACATGTAACAAAAGAGCTTCAGCTGACATGAAGGAAAACACGTATCTGGAGCAGAAATAGCAGAGCCCTGTGTTACAGATGAAGACTTCAAAACTGTGTCAGACACAGGTCCTGCAGGCAGAACATCAGCAAGGACATGGCTAAACTCAACAGTACCATCACTCAGCTGGATCTAGTTGTCATTTAGAGAATATGTCTTGCTAGTTGAGACCTGGAAACCCATCCTTCCAGGTGCTCCAAACTGTGGGCTCAGTTATTTAAGCCCCCCTTTCTCTGTCACTGTATTCATTCTATCTGTAACCCTGGAGGCCCTGTCTTCCAAGTTGTGGCACATCCTCACCACCCCACCACCACACTGCTGTCATTCCACCTGCATCACTGCTGGCCCACCCAAGTCCTCTTATTCATCCGCTTTCTCTCTTGGGTGGGTAACACCGGCTGTTCTTCAGCTGAGCAACCTAGAGACCCTACTTAAGTGCCAGTCCACCATAACCCTCCAGTGCTCACAGCTTATCTCATCAGAGTCCACATCATGGAACCTGCTTCCTGCTCTGTCTTCCTACCATGACTTTCCTGCCTCCATTCTTGTGAGCAGCCTTCCTCCATTCTCTGCTCACTCTGCTCCCCCTACAGCTTCGAGCGGCCTCTTAAACCATCAGCAACCTGGGCATGTGGCAACACATGTTTGTTTTTGGTTTTTCGAGGTAGGGTTTCACTCGAGCCCAGGCTGACCTGGAACTCACTGTGTAGTCTCAGCTCGAACTCACAGCGATCCTCCTACCTCTGCCTCCCGAGTGCTGGGATTAAAGGCGTGCACCACCACGCCCGGCTGCGACACATGATTGTAACCCCAGCACTAGAGGCCAGCCTGGCTAAACAGCAAGAGCCTGGCAGAGAGAGAGAGATAGAGAGAGAGAGAGAGAGAGAGAGAGAGAGAGAGAAGGAGAGAGGAGAGGAGGAGGAGCAGCGGGAAGAGTCGGCGCTGAACTCGCGGCGCTGTCGTGCGAGCGTGCACTCCTGTCTCCCGGCCGTCTTCCACGATCGACCCAACTCTCCTGCTCCCGATCCATCTTCTCGGCCACGGCTGACTTTCCCATGTGTGGCCTCGTGGGTCTCGAGAAGCTCGGCGGGGCAGGACCGCCCAGGGCTGGCTGGGATCGGGAGCGCCGAGGCGGGCCGGGAGCCCCGGGAGGGCCGCGGCGGCTCGGGACGACGCCCTCCCGCCGTGCGACTCGTTCCTGCGGCCTCCGCCGCGCGCCTCCGAGAAGCGATTCCCACGTCACAGCCACAGGCGAAAGCGCTCTGAGCGCCAGAGCTCCGCGCCGGCCGGCCGGCGGAAGGGCGGGCCGAGGGCGGAAGGGCGGCTCCGGGCAACTCAAGAATCCTCCAGAGGCGCCGGCCGCAGGGCGACCGAGACCCGGGCCCAGCGCGCTCGGGGGCCCAGGCCCCGCCCACCCGCCGCGGTAGGCCGCGCTCCATTGGCTGCTGCGCGGAGACGCCGCAACCCCATTGGCTCAGGACGTGGAGGGGGCGGGGAAATCGCCGGCCAGAGTCCAGTTGGCCTCAGAGGCGGAGACGCAGGGGGCCGGCCGGCATCGGCCGGTTCTCAGCCGGTCACCGGACGCATCCCGGCCGCCTGGCCGTCTGCTGGCCGGGAAGCCTGCCTGCGTCTTCCGGCCCGGCTACACCCTCGCCCTGAGGCGCCCCCATCTTCGACCTGGGGCGGTGCCGGGCGGGGGTCAGGGCGGCTCGCGCAGGCGCGGTCAGCTCACTGTGCGCCCCCGGCAGCCCCCGCGGCACTGGGCGTCGGAGAAGGCGGAGGGGTGACGTCATCCGGAGGGGCGACGGGCATTGGGCGCCATTTTGAAAAGGGGGAAAAAAATCCCTCCCCGGCGGCGGCGGCTGCGGCCGGGTGAGAGCTCGGCGGCGTCTCGGGTCGGCCGCGCCGCGCTGGGCTGGGCTGGGCGGGCGCCGTCCCGCGCCGCGGCCATGGCAGGTGAGGGCCGCGCGCGATCGGGACGGGAGCGGGGCGCCGGCGGGCGGGCGGGGCCGGCCTGACCGCCCGTTGTGTTGCAGGAGCTGGAGGCGGCGGCTGCCCCGCGGGCGGCAACGACTTCCAGTGGTGCTTCTCGCAGGTGAAGGGCGCTGTCGACGAGGACGTGGCGGAAGGTGAGGCTCCGGCCGCAAGGTCAAGCTCGGTGGCGGGCGGAGGAGACGGGCCGTGCACACTGCCGGTCCGTGGAGGGCGAGACGGGCCGTGCACGCTGAGGGTCCGTGGAGGGCGAGACGGGCCGTGCACGCTGCCGGTCCCGGGTCCGTGGAAGGGGAGACGGGCCGTGCACGCTGCCGGTCCCGGGTCCGTGGAGGGCGAGACGGGCCCTGCACGCTGCGGGTCCGGGTCCGTGGAAGGGGAGACGGGCCCTGCACGCTGCGGGTCGCGGGTCCGTGGAAGGGGAGACGGGCCCTGCACGCTGCGGGTCGCGGGTCCGTGGAAGGGGAGACGGGCCGTGCACGCTGCGGATCCATGGTCCGTGGAAGGGGAGACGGGCCCTGCACGCTGCCGGTCCCGGGTCCGTGGAAGGGGAGACGGGCCGTGCACGCTGCGGATCCATGGTCAGTGGAGGGCGAGACGGGCCGTGGACGCTGCGGGTCCATGGTCCGTGGAAGGGGAGACGGGCCGTGCACGCTGCCGGTCCCGGGTCCGTGGAGGGTCCGTGGAAGGGGAGACGGGCCGTGCACGCTGCGGATCCATGGTCAGTGGAGGGCGAGACGGGCCGTGGACGCTGCGGATCCATGGTCCGTGGAAGGGGAGACGGGCCGTGCACGCTGCCGGTCCCGGGTCCGTGGAGGGCGAGACGGGCCCTGCACGCTGCGGGTCGCGGGTCCGTGGAAGGGGAGACGGGCCCTGCACGCTGCCGGTCCCGGGTCCGTGGAAGGGGAGACGGGCCGTGCATACTGTCGGTCCCGGGTCCGTGGAAGGGGAGACGGGCCGTGCACGCTGCCGGTCCCGGGTCCGTGGAAGGGGAGACGGGCCCTGCACGCTGCGGGTCGCGGGTCCGTGGAAGGGGAGACGGGCCCTGCACGCTGCCGGTCCCGGGTCCGTGGAAGGGGAGACGGGCCGTGCACGCTGCGGATCCATGGTCCGTGGAAGGGGAGACGGGAGACGCTGCCGGTCCCGGGTCCGTGGAAGGGGAGACGGGCCCGGCACGCCGCGGGTCCCGGGTCCGTGAAAAGGGGAGACGGGCCGTGCACGCTGCGGATCCATGGTCAGTGGAGGGCGAGACGGGCCGTGGACGCTGCGGATCCATGGTCCGTGGAAGGGGACGGGCCGTGCACGCTGCCGGGGCGTGGAGGGGGCGGGCCGTGCACTCTGCGGGTCCCGGGTCCGTGGAGGGGCGAGACGGGCCGTGGACGCTGCGGATCCATGGTCCGTGGAAGGGGAGACGGGCCGCTGCGGTCCGTGGAAGGGGAGACGGGCCGTGCACGCTGCCGGTCCCGGGTCCGTGGAAGGGGAGAGGGGCCCTGCACGCTGCTGGTCCCGGGTCCGTGGAGGGCGAGACGGGCCGTGCACTCTGCGGGTCCCGGGTCCGTGGAAGAGGAGACGGGCCGTGCACGTCGCGGGTCCGTGGAGGGCGAGACGGGCCGTGCACGCTACCGGTCCCGGGTCCGTGGAGGGCGAGACGGGCCGTGCACGCTGCCGGTCCCGGGTCCGTGGAGGGCGAGACGGGCCGTGCACGCTGCCGGTCCCGGGTCCGTGGAGGGGAGACGGGCCGGCACGCCGCGGGTCCCGGTCCCGGGTCCGTGGAAGGAGACGGGGAGACGGGTCCCGGGTCCGTGGAACGGAGCGGGTCCCATACTGTCGGTCCGGGTGGAGGGGAGACGGGGCCGCTGCGGATCCGCTGCGGGTCCCGGTCCGTGGAAGGGGAGGGGCCCTGCACGCTGCTGGTCCCGGGTCCGTGGAGGGCGACGGGGCCTGCGGGTCCCGGGTCAGTGGAAGAGGAGACGGGCGCGGGCGGTGCCGGTCCCGGGTCCGTGGAGGGGAGACGGGAGACGCTGCGGTCCCGGGTCCGTGGAAGGGAGACGGGCTGCGGTCCCAGGTCCGTGGAAGGGAGACGGTGCGGGTCCATGGTCCGTGGAGGGCGAGACGGGCCGTGCACGCTGCTGGTCCCGGGTCAGTGGAGGGCGAGACGGGCCATACATGCTGCCGGCCTCCGGGTCTGTCCACGCCGGTCTGAGAGGGGTTCTGTGTGTAATTGATTAGGTGTGTGGATGGAGAGTGAGGTAGAAGTTTATACTGGGTGAGATGGGGCCCATTTAGGGTGAGACACTGATCTGTGGGTCTGTGGGAACTGAGGAGTAGGCTAGAAGCTTGCAGAAAGAGGTGAGACCCTGCAGGATCATGCAAAGCTGTGTGTGGACTACCGGTCTGAGAGTCTGTGGGAATTGAGTGGGGCGACCTTTGGGGAGTGGACTAGAGAAGCTTGTACATGAGAAGGCCTGTACAGGGTGAAATCAGGCATGGGCATTGGTTTTGGGGTTCATGGGGAGTGAGACAGGCTGTGAATAATCATCTTAGGACTGTGGGCACTGTGTCCTTGGGGGCCTGTGCATGGTGAGATGAGCCCTGTGCAGGGCAGACACTGGTCTACAAGTAAGATGGCATTGTGGACACTGGTCTTGGGGGCCCATGCAAAGTGAAACAGAGTCTTTGGAAGGTGGTTTTAGGGTGTTGCGTGCTCTGGGTGTCCTCCTGAGTGGAGCATGGTGTGTCGCAGCCCCTGTCCTGGTCCCAGGCCAGGCCATGGTCAGCCCTTGGCCTAAGTGTCCTGGTCTTGACCTCTAGATGCTGCTGTGTGATCCAAGGGTCTAGGCCAGATCCTAGGCTCTGCAGTTGTATTTCCTTGTGGGAGCTTTCTCTTACTCCGTGGTACTATTTAAAGTCACTCTTACAGGCTTCAGTCACTCCTTTTGTTGTTGTTTTGTTAGGATAGGGTCTTGCTTTGTAACCCAGGCTAGCCTTGAATTTTTCCAGGTAAGGTCTGACTCTACCCCAGACTGACCTGGAAGTCACTGTGTAATCTCAGGCTGGCCTCGAACTCACAGTGATCCTACTACCTCTGCTGGGATTACAGGTGCTCGCCACCATGCCTGGTTAGGCAGACCTTTTGCCTTGGTCCCAAGTTGCAAGTGTCTCCATCCCTCTTGAGATTTAATTCTTTTTGTTTGTTTGTTTGTTTGTTTGTTTGTTTGTTTGTTTGTTTTTGAGTAGGGGCCCACTGTAGTCTCAGGCTGGCCTTGAACTCACAGTGATTTTCCTACACCTGCCTTCTGAGTGCTGGGATTAAGGTCATGCGCCACCGCACCTGGCCAGACTTTGTACTTGAACCTCCAGGTATTTCTGCTCTGCTTTGTCTTTTCCATGCATGCTCGTGTGCCAATGTCCCTTGCCTTGTAAGCCAATGCTTGTCCAGCTTATGGGAATGGAAACTAGGGTGTCAGCCTTAGCAAAGCAGGCACCTTAAAGCACAGAGCCATCTCTCCAGCCCCAGTTTCATTCATTCATTCATTTTGGAAATGGGCTCAAGTTGCCAGGGCTTAGGATGACTTTGAACTTGTTCTCCTGCCTCTACCTCCCCAGTATTGGAATTACAGGTGTGTATCACCCCCTGGTTTATGTGGTGTTGGGGATTGAACCTATGGTTTGCTTGTTATGCAAACAGTATACCACTCAGCTATGGCTCAGCCCCTTCTCCTTCTTACTATAGTCTGCCTGTACACCTTCCTTACAGCTTCTCAGACATCCTGTTGTGGTTCCTCCACCTTGGTCCTACACTACCTTTTTCTTCCTCTCTTCTGGCTGTGTCTGGCTTGACATAACCCTTGAGACTATCTGGAGTTCTGTGGTATCCATAGGCAGCAAACCCAGCTTAGGTCATTCAGTGAGTGAAACTGCTCTCTGAAATTTGCAGAGGTGTGTGGCTTGAGATTAAAACCATGTGACTTTTTTTTTTTTTATGTAATGTGAATAGTTTATTGATCTTGTTTCTTCAATTTTGACATAAAGTATATCACTCTCTTGCTTTGTGCATGCCGACAAGCTGACAGTTCAGCCTCCTAAGTGTGATTTCTGGCAGAGCACAGCAAAAGCAAACATTGATTGTGTGGGCTAGGGAGGTGGATGCCTAAATTTTGACAGAAATATTTTGTGTTAAACTGATAGAACTTTTTGCAGTTGTAAATCCCTATCTTTTTGGGTTTTCAAGGTCGGGTCTCACTCTAGCCCAGCTGACTTGGAATTCACTATGTAGGCCTTGAATTCATGGCAGTCCTCCACCTCTGCCTCCTGAGTGCACACCATGCCTGGCTTAAATCCCTATCTTAAGTAAAACTTTGAATACATCTAAAATTTCAGTATTCAGGTTCTCTCTCTCTCTCTCTCTCTCTCTCTCTCTCTCTCGTAATAATTACTTTGTAGTAATTACCTGTATTTTTCTTTTCAATTATATGTATTCAGAGCTTTCTATTTTCATTCACATGCTCCTTGTACATAATTAGCCATCCAGACTAAGACATTTATAACCTCATCATTTTATCAGGTCGCTGTAGTGGTGTCTTGATTTGTTAAGTTAGAGTGGATGGTAAAAAGCAGGTAGGCCTTGCATAGCACAAGAATCACGACCTACCCAGCTCAAGCTTCAGAAGAAAGAGCTGCTCAGAGGTAATGAGGAGATGCGACTTCACAGGGCTTATTCTGTATGCTGGTGCTTGGATTTTAGAACCTGAGGTAGATAAATTCATCTGTTGCAACTTGTCACTTGTGAACCTTTTTATTCAGCTCTGCAGAATTCCATGTAGCCCTGCATCCTGACCCATCTTTCTATTTTCCCTGACATGGGCAGTCAGAGGTGTAGAGATTGAACTGGGAGAATCCTTTCCTCACTCCATGGCAGAGGTCCTGGGGTCTCAGGGAGGGGCAGGGTGTATTTTCAGGCCAGACTGAAAAAGATGAGAACAGGCTTTTCATTTTCATGGTGCTTTTAAAACTAGTAAACCCTGATCAATCGGTGCAGGTACTGAGCTGCACATCTTTTGATGGTCTTGTTTTTCATTTTCTTAAGGATTGGGTGTTGCTGTTGGTCAGGTCAGCTGTCTGGTGAAGAGTCAAGGTCTTACCCTATAGCCATTGAGTCCCATCTCCCTATAGGTGGTGTGAGCTGGGCTCATAAGATTAGTAATTGTCCTACTGGTGACCAGAAGCAGAGGCTTCTGACCATGGCCATGAGCTCTCCTGCCCCTGCTGGAGAGTGGGCTAGGCAAGCAAGTCAAAGTAGTGAAGCCAGAGGACTTCCAAATGCTTAGCTTCTGCTGGTGACTGCTCTGGGAGCTGCTGAAGCTCTGCAGCATGCATGGTACCCAGTGACCTTCACCCAACCCCTGCCTCCTCTCCTTGCGCGTGCTTCCGCACATAAACATTGCTTGTCTGTCCTTGGTAGACTGAGCAACTCCAGCCTGAAGGCCCCTGTCACTCCCTTTCCTGGGCCTTGCAGAGGACCCAGCCAGAGGGCAGTGATAGCTAACATGGTTGAATGCTTTGTGCCATAGGCACAGCGTAGAGGCAGGAACTCCTGTTCTTCCCATTTCAGATGCTTGAACAAGGCATGTGGAGCAGCCAGCATGGCCATCCAGCCCCTCTGGAGCAGAGCCGGGCTTACAGTTAAGCCACCTGGCTCCAAAGCCGGTGTCCGCCCAAGTTACATGCTGTGGCTAGGCCTAGAGAGCCCTACCTGTGATTGACTGAAAAATTCCTTTGCAAACAAAAGAGAATTCCATGACTTTGGGAGGGGTATCTCAAAATACAAGAACAGTAATGGGGTTTAGGGGGAGGGGGATTTTCTGGCTAGTTTGCAGTCAAGTAGGCATCAGAGACAAGAAGTAACTGCAAGCATGGGCAGGCATGGCGGGAAGGTGCTGGCAGAGGGAGAGTCCTTTGCTGAACCTGGTTTTCTAGAGCTTCCTTGGTGTAACTTGATAAAAGCTGATTCTTTTGTTCAGAACTAGTAGTTTTTTTGTTTTGTTTTGTTTTGTTTTTTTTTTGGTTTTTCGAGGTAGGGTCTCACTCTGGTCCAGGCTGACCTGGAATTAACTATGTAGTCTCAGGGTAGCCTCGAACTCACAGCGATCCTCCTACCTCTGCCTCCCGAGTGCTGGGATTAAAGGCGTGCGCCACCACGCCCGGCTAGAACTAGTAGTTTTAACTGTCTTGACTTTATTTGCTGATTTTTGTTGTGGTCATTTCTTAGTCCATGAACTATCTGTTGCTTTGAATGTGACTGCAACCTTTTTTTCTAATAAAGCAATACCAGATCAAGCTAAAGGTCTGTCTATTCAACTCCAGGGTAAATCATGGGAGTTATTGAAGGGACCCAGCTGGTTGGGTGATGTGGTAGGATAAGCCCTCCTTAGGAATTATGTGGTATTTTGAAAGAAGAAACACTGTAAAAGGGAGAAGGTAACAAAATGAGGGAACTTGGGCACAAGTCAGGAAGTTATTTATTTCATTGAATAAAATGGGGCAGATGATTCCTTACAGTCAATGGAATGGAGTATTTGGAATGTAGTGTTTTTTTTTTTTTCTTTTTTGACAGCTACTAGTGTATGATGATTGAATCTGCATATAGAAAATGAGCATTCAGTATTTATCATGATTTTTTAAGTCTGAATGACACTCAGTATTTGGTTATTTCAGTTTTTCCATTTTAATTTCTGCACTCTTGTAGAATTCCCACTTCTTGTCATGCCCTGTTGGTTAGTTGGTAAAGTCCAGCAGGAAAGAGTCTCAGGAAGAGCATCAAAGAAGCAAGTGATCTATGTAGTAACATGTTTGAGTGAAGCCAGGAGAGCTTCCAAGGGGAGGTGAGCCGCGTGGTTCATAAAATCAAGGCAGTTACCATCCTTGAAGTTCTTTAACATTCTTATTTATTTGCGAGCAGAGAGAGACAGGCAGAGAGAATGGGCGCACCAGGGCCTCCAGCGACTGCAAATGGACTCCAGATGCCTGCTCCGTGGCTTCAGGAGACTGTGGTCATTAGGCTCTGAAGGCAAGCACCTTAACTGCTGATCCATCTTTCCAGCCCTGAAAGTCTCTTTTCAGTGGAAGGTCCTGGGTTCAGTATGTGTACAGCTTACCAAGTTGTGAAGGCCCCTGCTGAGTCTAGAAATTATACTACATGATTTTTAAAAAATACTTTATTTATTTACTTATTTATTTATATGGGGGGAGAACAGGCACGCCAGGGTTTCTGGCCACTGCAGACAAATTCCAAACACATGCACCACCTTATGAATCTGACGTGGGTACTGGGGAATGGAACCTGGGTCCTTTTATGGAAGTGCCTTACCACCAAGCCATCTCTCCAGCCCACACTGCAAGATTTTTGAGATCAAACAGTGGGGCTGGGGAGGTAGCTCAATGGCTAAAGGCACTTATTTACATTAGCCTGATAGCCAGGGTTCAATTCCCCAGGCACCCATGCAAGAGACCATGGTGTGTGCGTACATGGTGCAGCCTGTATAATGCAGCTTCAATTGTTAACTGATTTTAAAGTGTTTGTGTTTGGTTTTAGCTGCTTTTAAACACAAAAATAGGAGTTTCTAGACTGTTCCTCACCTCTCTACTCGTACAGTACAACATCCTATCTGCTGGACCTAGAATCTTGACTTCTCCACTGTTATCTGAATAACTGTTGCTATCTCTTTATCTTTGCTCCTGTTTCTTTCCATTCTGGAATATTTCTTTTGCTTTCTGTCTGTTCTTTGCATTCCTCTAATCCTTCTCATTCCATTTCAAACTCTACCTTGTGGATAGAGCTCTGCTGGAATGCTCTTCACACCACTCAGTCTTCGAATCTGAGCTGTCCCTTCTCTTGGAATAGCATTGCTGGCATTTGGCTGTGTCCTGCTTCATGCATTCAGCCCGTCTCTTCTGTGTGCTGCCAGTTAGGTTGCAGAAAGTCAGGCATTGTGCAAAAGGATTCAGGGGCAAACCCTATTTCTACCTTGTACTAGCTTTGTGTCAGCTTGACAGGAGACATCCCTTCTGTTTCCCCACATGAAAGTGGGCACTTTACTTGTGATCATTGCAGAGTTGGAAAGGACATTCCAGAAAAGCCAGAAAGCTCTGGCGGGACACAGGAGGGATAACAGTTGGGATGCTGTGTGAGAAGACTCTTTCATAGAGGACCTGACATTGGTGATCCAGGGAAGCAAGCCAAGGGAAAGGAGGGGCTACCTGTGTTGGTGATGGAAGTGGAGAAGTGCAGCTTAGATTGGCAGGTAGACAGCAGGTAGGACGTTGCACCCATACCAGGACAGAGCATGTGGAGGGCACAGGAGAGGAGTGATGACTGCATAAGCACGCTGTAGGGATGCTGGGCACAAGGAGGCAGGAGAGTGCTGCGGGAGAAGACTGGAGAAGCAACCTGAGTGCTGAGCCTGGTTCTCTTGATAGATGGGCAGCCCTGTGAGGCAGGAGGCCACTCCAGCCAGTGGGGATACTGCAGCCTTAAAGCAATGCCAAGGGCTTTGCATTGTGTTCTGAGAGTTTGTGAGCTTGAAGGTCCTCGGCAGAGGAATGCCATCAAAGTAGCAACTTCGTTATGGTCACTGTGGTCTTTGGAGAATAGCTGGTGCTGAGGCGAGAGTGGAGGCATGGTTCCCAGAAGCAGTCACTGAGATTATATTTAATAAGGGCTGGAATCAGGGACTTGTGCAGGTGTGCAGGCTGGTGGTAGGCTGAAGGTTCTTGAAGGCAGTCAGTAAGATAATAAAGGCTGGAATAGAGCACTTACTTTAAGAGGGACAGGTGGGAAATCGGTGAGGCTTTGCAACCAGTGCTGCCCCTGCTGAGCTTGTCCGCCCCAGAGCAGCTACAGCCTAGCAGAGTGAGCGGGCTTGGCCACCACAGCTCTCTGTCTTCAGTGCTTGCTGGTCCTTCTCTAATGACTGGCTCTGAAGGCTTCTGGTTCCAGGATTCTTTCACACTCTCCAGAAGTTACTGAGTGTAGACAGCATATCTATCTTTGGTTAGAACTGTCTATTTACTGTATTTGAAATTGAACAGCATAAAATTTTTGCTCTTTCACGCTAAAATAATAAATCCAGCAAATAACCAAAAAATTGGTGAGTTTCTTGAGGCAGCCAGCTGAGCATGCAGCCCAGGCAGCCAAAGGGTTCTTTTGCTGGTAACTGAGTTGCCAGCAAAATGGCCTCGTGTGCCCTGTCCCTTCACCACAGCAAGCCTGGGAAGGAATGAAGTAAATTATGCCAGCATTTTTCAAGAAAAACTGGCTCTCCTTTTCTTTTTCTGTGTGGATGACCTAGAAACCGGGAGTGCTGGTGCAAGGTGGTACTAGGCCATCCTGTTGCCTCTGCTCACTTGTGCAGAGGACACCACTGAAATGACCAATCCCACATCCATGTTATTATGAATGTGGTTTTGAGTGTTGGGCCCTCTTGTGGATCCACAGACCATGCCGTGGGAACCATTACTGTGCAGCAGGCTGCTGGCATGGGGCAGGCAAGGCAGGCTTAAAGGCAACCACTCCCACTAGTCTGTACTAGATTGTATTGTTTCTGTCCCCAGACACAAAAGTAGAGCGTTATTTTATAGCAAACCAAATGACAGAGCTACAGTAAGAGTGTAGAAAGAAAGCTCTCCTGGTGACCTGCTCATTCCTCAGAGAGGTTCTCGCTCAGTGAACGCTCTGTGAACAGTATGTTTCTTGTTTGTGCTCTATACTCATCTGTTTGATTATACTTTACAAGTTAGTTTGCTCATAAGCACCAGGGGGGTTTTGTTTTGTTTTGTTTTTTTGATACCTGCTCCATTGTGTATCTGGCTTTATGTGGGTTATGGGAATTGAACCCCAGCCAGCATGTTTTGCAAGCAGGTGTCATTAACTTCTAAGCCATCTCCCCAGACCAAGGGCTCTAGCTTCTATGATGTGCACATGTGGATGCATGTTCATAGGTATGTGGATACACACTCACATGTGTGGAGGTGCATGTTTAGGGCAAAGGTCAGTGTAGGGTGTCTTCCTCAGTTGCTTTCCGCCCTATTTAAGACAGGGTCTCGCTGAATCTAGGCTTGAGATTCGTCTAGACCTTAGTCAATGATCCGCTCTCCACCTCCCAGTGTTGGGGTCATAGGTGTGCAGCACAGCAAGCAGCTTTTATGTGTGATGCCCCTTCATCTGTGCACACGCAGGTGTCCATCTACTGAGGAGTGGGCGCATGTCAGAGACCATGAAGAATTCCATTTCACTTAACACTCCGGAGTGTTTTGGGGGGTGGTTTGGAATTTATCTGTTAAACTTTGAGCAAAGGGTGAGGCCCCATGATTCCTGTAGAAATGTGCCAGCGCCTCATGGAGAGGCACCTAAGGATGACGTGGACTAGTACATGCGAGGAAACTAAGCAGTGAAGCAGTGGACTAGGTCACAGTACACATGGATGGAGGGCTCTCGGGCCTGATGGGTAGCAGTCTGTGACACGGGGTGACAGTTGGCATTCAGTGATTAATGATCCTATGTAAAACTGCAAGTGGTTGTGAATGCTCAAGGGCAGGAGGTGGTACCTGATAGTAAACATACATCCCCTTGGAAGTAGTAAGTGGTCAGATTGGCATTGAAGAGGTTTTTGTCTTTTTTTTCAAGGTAGAGTTCACTCTAGCCCAGCCTGACCTGGAATTCACTATGTAGTGTCAAGGTGGTCTTGCCTCCTGAGTGCTGGAATTAAAGGCATGTGCCACCATGCCTGTCTGTCAGGTCAGCATGGACTAGAGTGAGACCTTACCTCAAAAAGAAAAAACAACCCCAAAAAAGATGAAAATTAAAGTGGGTATGGTGGCTCATTCCTATAATCCCCAAACTTGAGAGATTGAGGTATGAGAACACCAGGGATAGAGTAAGTTGTAGGTCAGCCTAGGTTGGCATGAAACCCTGAAAAAGAAAGCCTTTAATCCCAGCATTCTGATGGCAAAGACAGAGGATTGCTGTGAGTTCAAGACTACCCTGAGACTACATAGTGAATTCCAGGTCAGCCCAGGCTAGAGTGAGGCCCTACCTTGTAAAACCAAAAAATAAAAAAATTAAAAAGGGGAGAGAGAGAGAGAAAGTAAACGGGAAATTCATTCTGGGTACAGTATGGGCCTAGAATCAGAGATTTGGTGGACATGATGGTATTTAGTTGGAAAGTGTGTTTGTTTTTTAATGTTCAAGGAGTGTACTAGAATGTTGAGTGGGAGCATAGCAAAACCACTGAGCATGTGAGTGGTTATTTTGCCTCGCTTATAAGTCAGACTCTACCATGGCTCACAATTTCACTTTTGTCAAAGAAAATTTCTGGGGCTAGAGAGATGGCTTGGCGGTTAAGGCGCCTGCTTCCTAAGCCTAAGAACGCTGGTTCCAATCTCCAGTGGTTCCAATCTCCAGGTCCCACGTTTAGCCAGATGCAAAGTGACACAAGGGCGCAATGCTGCACTTGCCCACAAGGGGGTGCATGCATCTGGATTTTGTTCGCAGCAGCTGAGAGGCTGCTGGAGCACCCATCTCTGTCTGTCTTCCTGTCCCTCTCTGTCTCTCTCTCAAAAAAAAAAAAAAAAAAAAGAAAGAAAGAAATTTCTGAATGTGAAATTAAGCATTAACTTTTTTATGTGTGGTTTGCACAGTTTTAACATTTGAGAAAAAGGTTAGAATGAGACTAAGCCAGAGAAACGTTTGTGGTTCCTTTTTATTTACCCTTTTTGTTTTCAAGGTAGGGTCTCACTATAGCTCAGGCTAACCTGGAACTCACTTTGTAATCCCAGGTTGGCCTTGAAACTCACAGTCATCCTCCTGCCTCTGCCTCTCAAGTGCTGGGATTAAAGGCCTGTGCCGCCACACCTGTTGATAGCCTTTGGGATTGACTGTCTTAGTTTTCAGGATGGAGAGAGGGAAATAGCATGAAATACTTTATAAAAGTAGGATATTTATTGAAGATAGTGATTAGATCTGATGGGCTTTAATGGCAGGGGCTAAAGTTTGAAATCTCCTGACCTTAGTCAAGCCAACTTCTGGTGATAGATGGTGTGAACCTCGCCTTCCCAACAAGACAGCAGGCGCCTGTCTACCCTGTCTCCATTGTCCCTTCATGAACATGCTAAAGGAAATGGAGTGTCAAGTCCTTTAAGATTAAATAGGAAAATACATTTAAAGTACTTTAAAAGTTGAAAACAAATTTGTGACAGATTTTTGCTTAGGAGATGAAATTAATGTAGTGAGCATTTAGAGTATGTTCCAGAACGTTACGGGGTACAAGGCCCTTTTATAACTTGATTCTTTTGTTTTTATGGTCTGTTTTTGTCTGTGACAGCTTTATTGAGCTATAACTCACATAGCACAACACTCATCTTGTTTAAGTGTGTGGATGGCTTAAAGTGAAGTGGATGATTTTACAGTATGTTCAGAGTTTGCTGCTGTCTGGTTTTTCATAATCCCAGAAGAAACGCTGTAGTGGTCACTCACTCCCTGTTCCCTTTTCCCTCCCCACAGCACCCACTAAGCTACTTCCTGTTTCTGTGGGTTTTCCTGTTCTGGAATAAATGGAATCATGAGATGCAGCTGTTTATGTCTGTCTTGTTCCATTTAGTGGGCTGTTTTCAGGCAGGGTTCGTCCATGTTATGGAACAAGTCAGTACTAGGTGCTTTCTAGTTTTGCTGAAGGTAGCTGTGGTAGTTTGAATATATGTCCCCCAATATATTCAATGTTTTATTACTTTATAGTTTGCATCTGCAATCACCTTGCTAGAGGCAAGGTCACTGGGGGCTGGTCTTAAGGTGTGGTGATGGTTTGAGATTCCATTGTAAAGATATGCAAATGTGCCTAGCAGGAGTTCCTGAAGTGTGCTGTGTGACCTTTTGGCTGTAGTTTTACTCTGTGTGCTGTGGTGGCTGGTTGGCTTTCTCTCTCTGCTTGGTCCTGTGTGCTTCTCTTGCCATTATGGAACTTCCTGGATCCATCCATTCCTCCATAACTGTGCCTGGTCAGTTCATCTCAGGGAACCTGAAGCTGTCTGCTACAGTAAAGTGGTACCAGGAGTGGGGTGAGATGAACCTGACCGTGTGGATATTGTCTTTTGGAACCTTTGTTTTGGAGGAATGGGCATGGACTTGGTGCTTGCAACTGAAGATGCCTTCTGGAGTGGTAAGCCAAGTTTATATGGACTATTCTGATGAGAGTTTGAGAAGTGCAGATAGTATTAGGCTTGGCTTTGAGCTTTCTGGGGAAGGAAAGAAGGCAGAGGACTTTGTTGAAGGCTACTGGCATAAGGGATGGCTGTTTTTCCAGGCCCAGAGTGTTTGATCAAACTTAAATTTGTAATGGACTGATGTACCATAAAGATATTGGACTGAGGAGATTTAAGATTTTAAGTTGGAAGACTTGAAGCAAGTTTCATTGAGGCTGGTTTAACTCATTGTCAAACACATTAGCAATCTTGAAGGTGGAAGGGAAGGTGGCCAGACTTGATTTACATTAAAACAATGGAGAGGATGCCTGAGGAAAGACTGTTAAAAATGCAAATTCTTGGAAAGAGTTGACTGGAGAAGGAACCTGCTTTTCAAGGCTATGGTTTATTTTGTCCCTGGATTAAAATATGGCTGTGTCCTTCACACCTGGTTTAGTTTTGGAAGCATGAAAAATGCATGGAATGGTCATGAGTTGCACGGTTCCAGGAGCGCTGCTGAGATGCAGCATGAAGGCAGGGCATGAAGTCCCTGAGAATAGGCTGGAAGAGCCTTTTGGAAGATGGACCGTGGTTTGCATGGAGACCTGAAGATGTTTTGGATATACCAGGACTGTGCAGGGCTACCATGGAGTGCAGTGTTGGCATGGGATGAAGTTTTCCCTCCAAACACCTGCTGGATGGGGAAAGGAATTGGAAAACCTGGAGACTGTCAGTCTCTGGTTATATTGAACTTGAACTGCAGAAGTTTGATGACTGCTGATGGTGGTTAAGTTTGCATTATTCTAGTCTCTCCTTGCTATGCCTTATACCAGTTAAAATGTTTACTCTGTGCCTTTACATGTTGAAAGTATTTAACTTGTTTGCTTTTATAGGACTCACTATCTTAAGTTGATCAAGAGTGAGAACCTTTGAAATTGGACTGAGTACAATTTACTAAAGTTATAAATCTACTCCAGGAGCTAAATATATTGGGGGCAAAATGTGGTAGTTTGAATATATGTCCCCAATATATTCAATGTTTTATTACTTTATAGTTTGCATCTGCAATCTTGCTAGAGCAAGGTCACCTGGTCTTAAGGTGTGGTGATGGTTTGAGATTCCATTGTAAAGATATGCAAATGTGCCTAGCAGGAGTTCCTGAAGTGTGCTGTATGTGACCTTTTGGCTGTAGTTTTACTCTGTGTGCTGTGGTGGCTGGTTGGCTTTCTCTCTCTCTGACTTATCTTTTTGGGCAGGCAGTCTTGCCATTATGGAACTTCCCTGGATCTGTAAGCTTCAATAAATAATATCCCTTCCTCCATAGATGACCTGGTCTGGAAGTTCATCTCTGGAACCTCCTGCCTACAGTAGCCCATTGTATGGACTGTGCATTTTGTCCATCCATCCATTCAAACACATGGGCTGTCAGCGGGCGGGCTGCTGGCAGTAATGCTGCTGTGAATGTTCGTGTACAGCTTATGGTGAGGACGTGCCTTACTGCTTGGTCTGGGGTGAGAGGTGTTACATTGCTGAAGACCTGCCCACCTGTTTTTAAAGCAGTTACAGTGTTTTACATTCCCACCATCAGTATGTGTAGTTTCTGATTTCTCTACACCTTCATCAGTCCTTGTTGTTGTCTCACTTTAGCCTAATTCTAAGAGTTGTGAAATAACTTACTTATAAAAATATTTTATTTATCTATTTGAGAGAGAAGCACATGGAGAACGAAAGAGAATGGGCGCAGCAGGGCCTCTAGTCATTGCAGATGAACTCCAAACACCTGCACCACCTTGTGCATCTGCCTTACATGGGTATTGGGGAATCAAACCCGGGTCCTTAGGCTTCACAAACAAGCACCTTAACCACTAAACCATCTCTCCAGCTCAAAATCCCTTATTTTGATTTTCACTTCCCTGGTGGTCATTGATCTTGAGAAGTCCCTCCTGTACTTATTGTGTATCCTTGAAGGAATAGGTATTCCTATCCTTTGCACATCTTTACTTGACTTATCTTTTTGGGAGGCAGTTTCACGTAACTAAAGATGACCTGAGCTTCTGGTCCTCCTGCCTCCACATACATGCTTGGATTACAGGTATATGCCCCAGGCTTGGTGTGTGCTGTGTTAAGGATCAAAGCCAGCATGTCATGCAAGCCCTGTGCCAACTGAACTATATCCCCAGCTTGACTTACCTTTTTATATTGTTGGGTTATTAAGAATTAATATTGGGGGGCTGGAGAGATGGCTTAGCAGTTAAGGCGCCTGCCTCCTAAGCCTAAGAACGCTGGTTCCAATCTCCAGCCGTTCCAATCTCCAGATCCCACGTTTAGCCAGACTCAAAGTGACACAAGGGCGCAATGCTGCACTTCACATCTGGATTTCATTCTGATAGACTGACGCCCATTCGCTATCTGTCTTCCTCTCCCTGTCTCTCTGACTGTCTCTCTCTCTGTCTCTCTCTAAAAAATAAAAAATAAATTTAAAAAAAGAATTAATGTTGGGATTAAAGGCATGCTGCCACCATGCCAGGCAAGAATTCCGTTTTTTTATGCATATGTATATGTGGCAATTTTTATAAGAGTGTGGGAGATAGCGTACCAGTTGAAAGTCTGCTGGCCTCAGGTTCAATTCCTCAGCCACCTACATAAAACTGGATAGACATTTATTTGCAGCAGCAAAAGACCCTGGTGAACACACAATAATAAATAAATAGATTAATTAATTAATTTGATTAAGGTCAGGATATTTCTAACTTTAGGAAGCCAGATTTATCCCCTGCCATTAAAGCCCATCAGATATAATCACTATCTTCAAGGAAAATCCTACTTGTACAAAATATTATGCTGTTTCACTCTCCCCATCCTGAAAAATAAAGTCAGTCCAAAAAGTTGTCAGACCAGGTGTGGAGGCGCACACCTTTAATCCCAGCACTCGGGAGGCAGAGGTAGGAGGATCGCTGTGAGTTCAAGGTCAGCCTGGGCTACTGTGAGACACTGTACCTTAAAAAAAAAAATCATTTTAGAGCTGGGAAGATGGCTCTGTGGTTATTGGCACTTGCTTGCAAAGATTGATGGCCTGGCTTCAATTCCCCATTTTCCTTTTGAATTGTCTTGACAGTCTTGTTGAAAAATCATTTGACCACAGACAAAATACTGTCCTTATGCCAGTTACATGATTCTTGTAGCTTTATACTAAGTTCTGAAATCAGTAAATATGAGGCCATTGCTGGTGTGACTACCACTCTTGAGTCCGTGCGAGTGTGAAGGAGTGTGAAACTGCTGACCTCCGGGATGCATGTTGTCATGACCTCCTCTGTCTTGACTTGGTGATGTCAGGTGGTCATTCTGAGTCCTGTATCTGTCTCACTTTTTAGTAATGACTGACTGTTAGATGTGTGTTGATGGGCCAAACCAGTGATGATATCATTGTATCTTGGAACGTGAGTGGCTGTTGTGGGGCCCAGGGCAGCCACAATAAAGCCTGAGAGAACTAGAGGAAATGAAATGTACATGATTAGATGGGTATGGAGGCTCACACTTTTAATCCTAGCACTTGGAAAACTGAGGCAACAGGATTGCCATGAGTTTGAGGCCAGTGTAGGCTGCATAGTGAACTCCAGGCCAGCTTGGGCTACAGAGCGAGATCCTGTCTCACAAAACCAATCGATACATAAGTCACACCTGTGCTCTCTTGAGCACAATAATAGCGTGAAAAGGCATATGAGTAACACCATAAAAACCTGCAAATTCACCCAAAATTTGCTGCCAGAGCTGTGGGTTTTCCTCTGTTCTGTGGCTTCAGTATTGTAGTGACCCACCCACAACCTCCTGGCACGTTCAGTGTTTCGTCTCCCTGTTGGCCCTGCACTCACTCTGTCTTCCACAGCTGAGTCTGTGTTGCATCCCTCCAGAGCCTGAATCTGTAGCCGTGGTGGAATGACAGGGTCAGGACTTCTTCCTGGAGGTGCATGGAGCTGAGGTATGAGCTGAATGGGGACTTCGGTCCTATTTTGCTTTTCCATTTCCGTCCATGTGAGGGCACAGCAGGAAGGCCCTCAGCATACCCTGGGTGCCAGTTCCTTGATCTTGGACTTTCTGACCTTCAAAGCCATGAAAGTGAATTTCTGTTTACTGTAGACTTCCACTCTTCTGTAGCACAGATGAACTGAGACAGGGCAGCCACCCCTGCTTATGTGGCTGCCACACCCCCTGCTTTCACCCTAAGCCTAGTTGACCAGCCAACCTCCCCTAGCCACCTTGCAGCTCTGCTGAACCCTCCTGGGAAGTCTCACAAGAACAGAGCTTTTCGTGAGCCATGCCTGTCTCTGGGCTGTAGCTCAGGTCGTTAGGACTAAAAGAGAAAGCCTGCTGTCTCCTTCCTTCCTTATGCATTTTCTTCCTCTCTCACCCAAACCAGTTCTGCCTCTCCTGTTTCCTGCAGCTGGTAGTCGGCCCTCATGCCGGGCATGTGTGCATGTGTCCTCTCCACTTCCTCACGTCTTCACCCTCCCAGCCCACGTCAGGTCGGTGGTGTCTCACACGTGCTGCTCTCCCATGCTTTGTGGTCCCTAATTCTGAGCAGTAAGTGCTGCCTTCCTGTACAGTAGCTGCTACAGTTCTTAGAGGATGGCTCCCTGGTCTCCCTTTCTCTTCTTTTTTCCTCTCTCATGTTGCCAAATTGTAGCTTCTAGCACATTCGTGATAGAGGCTGTGGCTCTTTGCATTTTGAAACCAGTTTCATTCCTTGAAGCCTCAATCAACCTTGATTGAGAATTTGTCTTGCGATTGTTTTTCCTCAGAATTTCAAAGATGGTTGGTAGCCTTCCACCAGCTCTGTGTGAGACGTGGTTCTTTGTGTCTGGCCCTTGCGTCTCCTCTGGGAATGGTTGGGGTACCCTTTATCCAGTGTAGATGTCCTCATTCTTCATCAGGCCTTGGTCGTGTTGGTGCCTTTGACCTTTGCCCAGGAGGCTTGTTCCAGCCCTTTGATCCTTTTCCTTCATTTCTCTCAGAACTTGAGGATTGAGTGGCCACTGACCAGCCTCTGGTGGGTTCTTCCTTCCCACAGTCAGTTCTTTTTGCTCCTGGCTTTAGAAGAGGCTCTGCACTTCATGTCAGGTAGCACTGCTCCCCTCCCCAAAACATCTAGAGTAGGTCGCTCATCACTGAGGACCCTGCTGGATGCTGTGCTGGCATCTGCATCAGGCCAGGGTGACAGGAGCTGCTTCCCAGGTCTGCTTGTGAGCTCACCCACCTAGCAAATGCAAGAGTTGTGCTCCCTGGAGGAGCTGAGTCCCATGCTGTGATGTGATGTGAGCTTCCTTAGGTGGCGGCTCTCCAAGATGTTATTGGTCAGTTTTGACCCTTTGTTGATGCACTGTCTCTGTCTCCTCCAAGTTACTTTATTTCATTAATTTTTCTCACAGTCTGCAGATCCTGAGCTGTGAATTAGGTTCTTAGAGTGGAGCTACTGTGAGTACAATAGCAGTTCTCTGAATGGTCTTACAGAACTCCAGAGTTGTGCTGAGCTGGTGGGAATGCTAACCTGGCAGCCAACACCTTAAGAAACAAGTGGGTGTCTGGAGAGATATCTCAGCGGATAAGGCGCTTGCTTGCAAAGCCTAGTGACCCAGTTTTGATTCCCCAGTACCCACATAAAACCAGAAGCACAAAGTGGAGCAGCTGGAGGCCCTGGCTTGCCCATTCTCTCTGTCTGTAGCATGATGATCATGAGGATCATTGGAGTTCTGTACACCTGCATTTCCTAAGCTGACTTCCTGGATGTCCATGCCAGAGCTCAGCACTTGGGTTATAAGGCTCTGCGCCCTTTCCTTCTCGTCCTTCTCACAGCAGTGGGTCAAGCCCCCTCACTCACATAAATGCCTTCCGCTTCCTTCTGACATTTTGTGGTGGGGGTGGAAATCTGAGATTGCTCAGTATTAATAGCTGGGGACTGTCCCAGCACCAAAGTGATCTAAACAGCAGGACTCTACAACAACCACCTTACAGTGAAGAGCCTAGTGTGCTCTCTATGCCACATGTTGGCTGAGCAGAGACCCAGAGCTGCATGGCACAACCAGGAGGTGCTGGCTGTGCTGTAAGCCAGCTCTTTGGTCAAAGAGTGGCCTTGACCGCGTACATGGTAGTCTTGACATAGCTCAGCCCTGCTTCGGTGAGGGTTTGTTTTAGCCTGTCTCGTTCTGTACAGCAGTGTCCATCAGGATGAATTGATGTTGATCTTTAAGTTCCCTTAATTTTGTAGCTTGTTTCACATTTAGTTAATGTTTGTTGTCTTCTATGCCTAGGCTTTACAGAGAGCAGTTCTAATCTGGGCCTGTACCTATCTTGTGGCTTAATGAAAATTGCTTCTCACCCTGGGAGTCTTAGGAATTTCTCTTGTAAAAGATTCAGTTCATTTTAATTAAGTTTCAAATTTTCTGATGTCTAAAACACCATTAATTATGTAATGATGCCTCTCTTCTGGGTATACATAACACAGATTTAGACTCTTCCAGTAGTGAAAACTTTAGCTTCATTTAAGTGAATTAGGTTATTTTGAGTAATTTAAGAGTGATTGGCTGGGGTATAGCTCAGTGGTTCATCACTTGCCTAGTGTGTATGAGTTTTAATCCTCAGGGGAATGGGCTTCCAACAAGAAGTAGCCCAATTATGCATGGTGGTGTGTGACTGTAATCCCAGCACTTGGTAGGTGGAGATCAGAAGTTCAAGATCCACTTAAAAAGGAAAAGAAGCATCCTGTCCTTGTACCACATCCCACTGATGTCCTTGGAGAAAGCAGTCTCCACAGTGGAGTCGACCAGCAGTGCCCTGTAGTCAGCTGGCTGAGATGTGAACAGGTGAGAATTAGAGATGTTTGCTTACAAATCCTGTGAGCCATAGTTCCCAAGCCACTGACATAAGCTGGATATTAAAAGTGGCACAAGCATCTGGCATTCATTTGCAACAGCAAGGGGCCCTAACACATGCAAATAAATAAATAATTTTTTAAATTACATCCTAGTGTGGCTATGTGGGGCACTCTTCGGCAGTCTGAGCTTTTGGTTGCACTACTTACTGGTAGAAAGGTTGCTTGTGACAGTTGTGTCTCTACAAACTCCTAACTTCGTAATAGACACTGTGGGCCTCGGCTGCACGTGGCAGTCAGCCTATCACACTGGAGCATTGACGACTGTCCTTGGGAAGAGTGCGGTGAGCCAACCCTGCAGTGTGGTGTGCTGCCTGAACCACAGTTAGGTGAGGCCAGCTCCCTCCACAGTCCATTATGGCTCCTTTTCTTGATACGGTGGTAGTCTGTGGCATAAGTAAAGGTGCTATCTCTCTAAGAACTTTTCCAGTGTCTTGTGTTTGATTCCTTGAACCCATGGTCTTTACCTCTGCTGAACTCCTGTGAGCCTTGTGGTGTCTAATTGATGGCGGTGTTGTGTTAAGGGTACATTGGCAGTGAAATAGAACTTGTACAAATTTCCATGTAGAATATTAAAATATCTCTATTATTATGTAAGAATCGTATTTATTTTGAAAGTTAATACTAGACATGCACTTTAAATTAAGGCAACACTTTTCTAGAACCACCCAGGTATTTTTTTCTCTAATTTGTTTTCCTTTAAAAATTAATTTTTGAGCCGTGCGTGGTGGTGCACGCCTTTAAGCCCAGCACTCGGGAGGCAGAGGTAGGAGGATCGCCGTGAGTTCGAGGCCACCCTGAGACTACATAGTTAATTCCAGGTCAGCCTGGGCCAGAGTGAGACCATACCTCGAAAAACCAAAAAATAAAAATAAAAATTAATTTTTAGAGCTGAACAGATGGCTCAGTGGTTAAGGCACTTTCCTACAAAGCCTACAACCCAGGTTGAATTCCCCAGTACCAATGTAAAGCCAGATGCACGAGGTGGCACATGCATCTGGAGTTTGTTTACAGTGGCATGAGGCCCTAGAGCACCCATTCTTTCTCTAACTGCCTCTTTCTCTCACCCTCCCACAAATAAATAAATATTTTTTAAAACTAATTTTGAGGGCTGGAGAGATGGCTTAGCGGTTAAGGTGTTTGCCTGCGAAGCCTAAGGATCCCAGTACGATTCTCTAGGTCCCACGTAAGCCAGATGCACAAGGGGGCGCACGCGTCTGGAGTTAGTTTGCAGTGGCTAGAGGCCCTGGTGTGCCCATTCTCCCTCTCTCTGTCTCTAATAAATAAATAAATAAATAAATTTTAAATCTTTAAAATTAATTTTGAGGGCTGAAGAGGTGGCTTAGTAGTGAAAGGCAGTTGCTTGCAAACCCTGATGGTCCATACGCATGTAAAGCCAGATGCACAAAGTGGCACATATGTCTGGAGTTTGTTTGCAGCTGCAAGAGGTCCTGACATGCCCATACTCGCTCTCTGTGTCTATCTCTCTGTCTTTCTCTCTTCCTCTCTCTCTCTCAAATAAATAGGATATTTTTTATAAAATAAATAGAAATTAGTTTAAAATTTTTTATTCTATATCCTTAAATCAAGACAGCCCAGTCTAGGTAAATCATGGTGCTCAAGACCGAGCATGGGTCAGTGGAGTCATGTTTGTGAGTCTGCATGTGCTGATGGGCTCTCTATCCCAGATCCAAGAAGTGACCAAGAAGCACATACATTTGCCATGAAGTTGTTTCATTTGGGGAGAAAGCTTGTATATGTTCATTATTCTTTTGATTTTTATGTTCCTTCTGACCATCATGTGTGATTGCTTCTGTCTCTTTTTGACAGCTGACATCATCTCAACCGTTGAGTTTAACTACTCTGGAGATCTTCTTGCAACAGGAGACAAGGGTGGCAGAGTTGTTATTTTTCAGCGGGAACAAGAGGTCAGTAGTTACACTCCACAAACAAAACAGCATCATTAACCCTGTGTACATCACTTACCCGGAAGAAGCAAAATTATCTCTTCAGTATCAGATTTCCTTTACATTTGGTCCTGTTGGGTTAGCTGTGCAGATCTTTCTTTCAGACATTACCTCAGAGATGAGCAAGAGATCTGCTCCCCACTGTGGTCTCCTACGTTGGCAGTGCATTGACCTGAAGTAGAGGGGGACATGCTACCCTGCACACTGGCTTAGGGGGAGCAGATGAATCAGGGATGCGTAGAATGTCTTTGTTTTCATTTGATAATGACAATCTGAGGCACACACACACACCACCACCACCCCACACACCCATTCAGCTGTTCTGTCCGCAGCACTGACCAGCATTTGCTGCAGAGGCAAAGCAGGCACAGAGCCTCGGTGAGCAGTGCTGCATCCTCCAAGCCTAGATGCTTCCCTTTCCTAAGGGCACAGAACTCAAGGGTAGGGGAAATAACTACTTTTGGGGGATGTCTCCTCAGAATCTTTGATCTTAATTCAGAAGTACAAAGAAGCACCTTGGCATAAAGATTTGTTTAGTTAGTTTCCTTCATGCACACACTAAAGTTCTGAAACATGAGATTTAAAGTAAAAGATTATTCAAGGTGCCTATGACTCAGTCCCCCCTCCCATTGTCTCTATTTCATTCTTCTAGTTTCCGCCATCTCATTTGACAGCCTCTGGCCCGCGTGGAGTTGTTGTTCCTTTGCGAATGTGTACTTTCCCAAGGATGTTTTTCTACCTCTACTTCAATACACAGAACTGTTTTTGCTTAAAATTCACATAAGCAGCACGTTACTCTAGGTGTCCTTTCATAACTCCATCTTGTTCTGACTTCATGGGGTGTGTCCTTGGGGTCCCTGTTCTTACCTGCACTCATGGCTCTGCTGCTACCCTATCTCTGCACAGCATTTCCTCCTCCCCAGCTGGCTCAGCAGGCATTCTCAGTAGGTTCCAGGTCCCAAGATTGGTGCCTTCAGCCCCCTAGGTTGTGCAACAAGAGCAGATCCAGCTGTAAAGAAAGGTGAAATCTTGACATTTACATGAAAATAGGGACAACTGATGAGAATTGTGTTAAAGGAAAACAAATCAGGCTCAGAAAGACAAATGCTGTATGTTTATTCTGACAGGAGGAACCCAGATTTAAAATGGTGGTGTGTGTGTTTATACATGGGAGTCATGAAAGCTAGAAAGATCATGAGAGGAGAGGGAGAGATTTACAGGATGGTGGGTGTTGCAGCTCCTTTCTCATTGCTGGGACAAATAACCTGACCAGAAGTAGCTTATGAGAGGAAAGGGTTTATTTCAGGCTTATAGATTCCAGGGGAAGCTTCACCATGGTAGAAGAAGCTGGCTCACCTCATACATCCATAGCAGAATGAACAGCCATTGCTGAAGCTGGCTTTCAATACACCTTAAGGCTGGACTCAAGATCCAACCTCAGGGACACACTTCCTGCCAGAGATCCACCTGCTGAAAAAAGAAGCATAATCAAAAATACCTGAATCCGGGGCTGGAGAGATGGCTTAGCTGTTAAGGCACATGCCTACGAAGCCTAAGGACCCTGGTTCGATTCTCTAGGTCCCACGTAAGCTAGATGCATATGAGGGCACATGCATCTGGACTTCGTTTGCAGTGGCTAGAGGCCCTGGGGTGCCCATTCTCACTGTCTTTCCCTCTCTCTATCTCTAATAAATAAATAAAATAAAATCTTTAAAAAAACAAAATCTTAAAAAAAAAGAGTCTAGCTGGAGAGTTGGCTTAGTGGTTAAGGCACTTACCTGTGAAGCCTAAGGATCCATGTTCAACTCTTCACATTCCCCGTAAACCAGACACACAAGGTGATGCAAGTGCGCAAGGTCGCATATGCGCACAAAATGGCACACACATCTGGAGTTCAATTGCAGTGGCTGTATTTTCTCCCTCCCGCCCCCCCTTTCTCTCACTCTTTTACTCTCACATTAAACCAAAAGAAAAGCCGAGTGTGGTGGCGCACACCTTTAATCCCAGCACTTGGGAGGCAGAGGTAGGAGGATTGCCAAGAGTTTGAGGCCACCCTGGGTCTGCATAGTGAATTTCAGGTCAGCCTGAGCTAGTGTGAGACCCTACCTCGGAAAAAAAAAAGTCCAGTCTGTTGGACTTGCCTCAAAAAGGAAACAATACCTGAGTCTGTGGAGCTTTTTGCATTAAAACCACCACAGTGGGCAATGAAAATAGAATACATGTGATGGGAACGCGCAGGAAGCTAGGGAAAGAAAGATCTGTTGGGGAGAAGTGCAGTGGGGGAAGGTAACAACGAGAACAAGTATGGCACAAAAATGCCATGGTGAATGAAACCCACTGTTTTGTATGCTACCAAAAACACTGACGGACAGACCGACTGTCATGCTGCTTCCTTTTTTTATTTTTTTGGTTTTCAAGGTAGGGTCTCACTCTAGCTTAGGCTGACCTGGAATTCACTACGTAGTCTTAGGGTGGCCGTGAACTCTTGGCGATCCTCCTACCTCTGCCTCCCGAGTGCTGGGATTAAAGGCGTGCGCCACCACACCCGACTCTAAAACATAAATCAAGAGAAAGAACACATATCCACAAACAAGCCCAGTTGTGTTTCTGTTCCTACAAACTACTCACCCTCTACAGGCCATGTTCATTCTCCAGACCCTGCCTAGAGAAGACACCTAGATGTGGAATCAAAGTGTTGCAAAATGTTCTTTTTTCTTTCCAAGCACATTAAGTGTAAGCTGCACCTATTTGAGAAAATTTTGAGCCAGCATCTTTAACTTAAAATTAAGTGTGGTCGGGCTGGAGAGATGGCTTAGCGGTGAATGAGCTTGCCTGCAAAACCTGGGGACCTAGGTTCGATTTCCTAGGATCTTTGGAAGCCAGATGCACAAAGTGGTACATGCATCTGGAGTTTGTTTGCAGTGGCTAGAGGCCTTGGAGTGCCCATATTCTCATTCTCTCTCGCTCTCTCTCAAATAAATAAATAAATAAATATTTTTTAAAAAATAAGTATGCTCCTTTGATGTTTTGGCTCAGTGGTATCAAAGTTTTCTCTGTATTGTGCCTCATTCACTAAAATAGCTGTCCAATTTCTTTACAGAATAAAAGTCGCCCTCATTCTAGGGGAGAGTATAATGTTTACAGTACCTTTCAAAGTCATGAACCAGAATTTGACTATTTGAAAAGTCTAGAAATTGAGGAAAAAATCAATAAAATCAGGTGGTTACCACAGCAGAATGCTGCTCACTTTCTGCTCTCTACAAATGGTAAGAAATTGTTGTTTTCTTCAAGTGGTTATTTTGTTTAATGTTTTATATCTAACTTTATGTAGCTGGATTCATTTTGAATTTTTGGAGGTAGGGTCTCACTCTAGCCCAGGCTAACCTTGAACTCACTCTGTGGCACCAGGCTGGCCTCAAATTCATGGCAATCCTCCTACCTCAACCTCCCAAGTGCTGGGATTAAACGTGTGTGACACCATGCCCAGCCTGGTTTCTTTTATATATATTTTCAAGCAGGGAGAGAGAGAGAATGGGTGTGCCAGGGCTTCTTCCAGCCCCTGCATACGAACTCCAGACGCATGTGCCACCTTGTGCATCTGGCTTACAAGGGTACTGGGGAATTGAACCTGGGTCCTTAGGCTTTGCAAGCAAGTGTTTTAACTACTAAGCCATCTCTCCAGTCCCCTAGTTTCTATGTATATATTATTTATTTATTTACTAGAAAGAGAAAATGGGTGTGCCACGGCCTTTAGCTACTGCAAATGAACGCCATACACATGCCACCTTATGCATCTGGTTTTATGTTGGCACTGGGGAATCTAACCTGGGTCCTTTGGTTTTGCAGGCAAGCACCTTAACCCCCAAATCATCTCTCCAGTCCAGATTCTTTCTTATTTTAAGTAATTCTTGAAGTTGTTTTTACTTTGAGCTTTGTCAGCTAGGGTGAACAATGATATGTTAAAAATTCAAATCCTGAGCCGGGCGTGGTGGCGTACGCCTTTAATCCCAGCACTCGGGAGGCAGAGGTAGGAGGATCGCCGAGAGTTCGAGGCCACCCTGAGACTACATAGTTAATTCCAGGTCAGCCTGGACCAGAGTGAGACCCTACCTTGCAAAACCAAAAAAAAAAAAAAAAAATTCAAATCCTGCAAAGAAAGATAATATTCCTTTGTGTTTGTGTGTGCAAGTCTACATCTCTTACTGTACAAAACAATGGTCAGCTGTAATTAAAAATGCTCATGTTCAGGTACTCCCAGCTTAGACAGCAACATACAGCCAAAAGCACAATCATCAAATAGTAGTAATGCATGTTATTTGTGTTTTTTCTTTTAATATAAATGATTTTTTTATTTTCAGATAAAACTATTAAATTATGGAAAATAAGTGAACGGGATAAGAGAGCAGAAGGTTATAACCTGAAGGATGAAGATGGGCGGCTTCGAGACCCCTTTAGAATCACAGCACTGCGGGTACGCACGGCGTTTTCTTTCACCTTCTCACCACTTCAGAAATTCTTCAGAAATATTGTTCTGTGGGCTAAGTGAAAGGTGGTAGATTCTGCTCTTAACTTAGGAACAGCACCTGTACCGATCTTGCTAGTTTATTGTGTGTGTTTAAAATGGTGTTCCTCAGATTGTCCCCCAAGGCAGAAATCACTTCACCTTTAGCAATATGGCAGTGCCAAGGGAAAAGCTGTGCTTGGATCTATGGAGAAGCGAGTACAGAGCACTTCCTGGTGGACTTAGGCAGGTGGAGGATGGACCAGCAAGACAGAGTGGTGGTGCTGGGAAAGTGGTGGCACTCTGCCCTTGCAAAATTTTCCACTTGTCAGTCCTAAGCACTGTAACTTTTTTAAAAAATATTTTTTTCATTTATTTGAGAGAGAGAGGGAGAAGAAGGGAGAAAGAGGCAGATAGAGAATGGGAATGTCAGGGCCTCCAGCCACTGCAGACAAACTCCAGACACATGTGTCCCCTTGTACATCTGGCTTACATGGTTCTTGGGGAGTTGAACCTGGGTCCTTTGGCTTTGTAGGCAAATGCTTTAACCACTAAGCCATCTCTCCAGCCCTTTTATTTATTTATTTGAGAGAGAGAATGGGCGCACCAGGGCCTCCAGCCACTGCAAATGAACTCCAGATGCATGCGCCCCTTTGTGCATCTGGCTTACATGGGTCCTGGAGAATCAAACCGGGATCCTTTGGCTTTACAGGCAAACACCTTAACCACTAAGCCATCTCTCCAGCTCCCCATTTTTAAAATATATTTATATGAGAGAGAGAATGAGCACCACTTTGTGCCTCTGGCTTACTGGGTACTGGAGAATTGAACCTGGGTCCATAGTCTTTACAAGCAAGCACCTTAACTGCTAAGCCATCTTTCCAGCCCAAGCTTCATACCTTTAATGGTTAAATGCTTCTCTCTCTCTCTTTCTTTGATACTGGATGCAGTGTGTAATGGCTGTATGTAATCAGTTCTAATAACTAGAGCTTGAAAAATAACTAGGATTTTTCCCCCCACTTTTTTATTATCTATGGAATTGGGGAAAACTTAAAATTTCAGTATCTTAGAATTGGCCTCAGTACAATGTTTTAAGTTCAATGAAGTGTGTTACAGAGACTAAGCAGACTTGACTTGTGCCCAGATTGGTCTGGTAAATGCAGGAAGTGCTAGGTCGGTGGGCTTAGTGGACATACATGGATAGAAGTGTCCCAGAGAAATCTACCTGCCCCAAGGAGTACAGCTGGGGTTTCCGAAATGGGTGACTGCCAGATTTGTCATTGAGGCTGAAAGACGCCTAGGCAAGCTCTCCGCAAAGCAGCCTCCTGGTTCCTACTGGGAAGGGTGCATGACAGCCTTGTCCTGACATGCTTCCTAGGATGTCACAGGCCAGCCACTTGAATACATGTGGCCTCCTGTCACGTTGCTTTGAGGAAGCAGGAGGATTGTGATGACCCAGTGAGGGCTGTCCCTGCCACCAACACATAGACAGTGAGTAAGGCTGGGACGAGCATCCCAAGGCCAGTCTGCCTCTAACTTCTTTTTTTGTTGTTGTTGGTTTTGTTTGTTTGTTTGTTTGTTTGTTTGTTTGTTTTGTTTGTTTTGTTTTTTGAGGTAGGGTCTCACTCTAGCCCAGGCTGACCTGGATGGAATTCACTATGTAGTTTCAGGGTGGCCTTGAACTCATGGCGATTCTCCTGCCTCTGCCTGCCTCTAACTTCTTAGACTCATAGCCCCAGTTTCCCATGACATCATGAAGACCAGAGAAGAAATGTAGTATGCTCAGATTGAGTTTAGAGCTCAGAGGTTCTCTTCTCAAACGGTGGTGATGCTTCCTGGCACCAAGCTGCTGTGTTTGCATTGTGAATTCGTTTTGCTGCTCCTGTAGAAGCTGTCAGTAAAGGGGAGTCGATTAAACCTGCTCTGGTTCTGCTCCTCCCTCCTGCCCAGCCCAGACCCCTGCACATCCCAGAAGGTCACGTGCTTAGTTTGGCATGCTCTCAAGTTCTTATTAATTAGGTCCAGTGTTGGTTTTATTTCAGTCCTTTTTGGTTTTTCAAGGTAGAGTCTCAGGCTGGCCTTGAACTCACAGTGATCCTCCTACCTCTGCCTCCCAAGTGCTGGGATTAAAGGTGTGAGTCATCATGGCCCGCTTCTAGGCCCCTTTAAAAATTTTTTCATTTATTCATTTGTTTGTTTGAGAGACAGAAAGAGGCAGACAAAGAGACAAAGAGGAACAAACTCCATGCATCTGGCTTTACATGGGTGCTGCTACCAGGCCAGCTAATGTGGTTGATTTGGGAGGTTTGAGTCGCCGACACCTGTCTTCTCGCTCAGCCTCAAGAGAGAAACGGCTGGCCCGGCTCTCTCTCTTTTGCTCTACCTGCGGTGGTGAGGGAAAAAGCCGCTAGAAAGCCCTGGCGCACCCATTCTCTCTTTCTGCCTTGCCTCTGCCTCTATCTTCCTCTCTCGAGTTAAAAAAAAACACTAATTGGGGCTGGAGAGATGGCTTAGTGGTTAAGGTGCTTGCCTGCGAAGCCTAAGGACCCAGGTTCCATTCTCCAGGTCCCATGTAAGCCAGATGCACATGGTGGTGAATGTGCCTGGAGTTTGTTTGCAGTAGTTAGAGATCCTGGAGTACCCATTCTCTCTCTCCCTCTCTCTCTCTCTCTCTCTCTCTCTCTGTCTCTGTCTCAAAGAAATAAATAAAAATAAATATTTTCAAAAAAGAAAAACATTTTTTAAATTTTTTAGAAATTAAAAAAAATTGTTTGACAAAGTGAAATATCTGAAAAGTGAGATTTTTCACATTGGCCCTGGAGAGACGGCACAGTCATAGACTAGCAACTCTGCCATGGTCATGGTCCATATTTGAGTGTTGCTACTTGGAACTTGGAGTAAACTATTGGGCCTTACCCAAGCAATAGCCAGAAATGTTCTTACAGGCTTTTCCTCTTAATATGTTTTAGTATTGTAAAAGAGTTTTATTTAAAAGTTCTCTTTCTGTTAGAATTATGGTTCCCTCTACTGGATTAGTTAGAGGCAGCAGAGAGTCATGGAAGGTGTGTTTAACCCTGTCTGAGGTCACTGTATCCGCAGCTTGATACTGACAAGCAGACCAAACCACTAGTGCAGTGAGGGTAGAGGCTTGTGTTCCCGGCTGTAAGGACAAGGGGTTCCCATGCCTTCCAAGGTGGTGTTATCCCTTTCTTGGTCACCAGGGGATAGTACAGGAGAGGGACTGTGAGGCCATTAATTAGGAGCAGGTCATCTTCCTCCTTTCAGTAAGGTCATGTTATCTCCATAATGGAAGCACAGAGAAAAGCTTGGAACAGTTTTCCACCTTATACCTGTTGTCACAGCTCTGCTCAGTGGTTGGGGGTGTTGCTTTTAGAAAACTCCAATTTACCTCTTTAAAAAAAAAAATTGTTCTTATTTATTTGCAAGCAGAGAGAGATACAGACAGAGAGGGAGAGAGGGAAAAGAGAGTATGTATGGTGGTGAATGTGCCTGGAGTTTGTTTGCAGTAGTTAGAGATCCTGGAGTACCCATTCTCTTTCTCTTCTCTCCCCCTCCCTCTCTCTCTCTCTCTCTCTCTGTCTCTGTCTCTGTCTCAAAGAAATAAATAAAAATAAATATTTTCAAAAAAGAAAAACATTTTTTAAATTTTTTAGAAATTAAAAAAAAATTGTTTGACAAAGTGAAATATCTGAAAAGTGAGATTTTTCACATTGGCCCTGGAGAGACGGCACAGTCATAGACTAGCAACTCTGCCATGGTCATGGTCCATATTTGAGTGTTGCTACTTGGAACTTGGAGTAAACTGTTGGGCCTTACCCAAGCAATAGCCAGAAATGTTCTTACAGGCTTTTCCTCTTAATATGTTTTAGTACTATAAAAGAGTTTTATTTAAAAGTTCTCTTTCTGTTAGAATTATGGTTCCCTCTACTGGATTAGTTAGAGGCAGCAGAGAGTCATGGAAGGTGTGTTTAACCCTGTCTGAGGTCACTGTATCCACAGCTTGATACTGACAAGCAGACCAAACCACTAGTGCAGTGAGGGTAGAGGCTTGTGTTCCCGGCTGTAAGGACAAGGGGTTCCCATGCCTTCCAAGGTGGTGTTATCCCTTTCTTGGTCACCAGGGGATAGTACAGGAGAGGGACTGTGAGGCCATTAATTAGGAGCAGGTCATCTTCCTCCTTTCAGTAAGGTCATGTTATCTCCATAATGGAAGCACAGAGAAAAGCTTGGAACAGTTTTCCACCTTATACCTGTTGTCACAGCTCTGCTCAGTGGTTGGGGGTGTTGCTTTTAGAAAACTCCAATTTACCTCTTTAAAAAAAAAAATTGTTCTTATTTATTTGCAAGCAGAGAGATACAGACAGAGAGGGAGAGAGGGAAAAGAGAGTATGTGCATGCCAGGGCCTCTAGCCACTACAGACGAACTCTGGAGGTATGTGCCACTTTAGCATCTGACCTTACATGGGTACTGGGGAATTAAATCCTGGTTGTTAGGCTTTGCAGGCAAGTGCTTTAACCCACTGGGCCATCTATCCAGCCCCATTCTTACCTCCTCCCCCCACCCCTTTTTTTTTTCAAGGTAGGGTCTCCTTCTAGCCCAGGATGATCTGGAATTCACTATGTAGTCTCAGGCTGGCCTCGAACTCATGGCGATCTTCCTACCTCTGCCTCCTGAGTGCTGGGATTAAAGGCGAGCGCCAGCACACCCGGCTCTTACCCTTTCTGTTACTTTCTGCAAGCGATAGGCAAGTCTTGTGCTGTGCCCTTTGTTTTGAATTCCCATCTCCTTCCATTTTTAGGTTCCAGTACTGAAGCCTATGGACCTTATGGTAGAAGCAAGTCCACGACGGATTTTTGCAAACGCTCACACGTATCACATAAATTCCATTTCAGTCAATAGTGATCATGAAACGTATCTCTCTGCAGATGACCTGAGAATTAACCTATGGCATTTAGAAATCACAGATAGAAGCTTCAGTATCCTTTCTGGGATAACTGTTGAATTATGTCGGTATCTATGCCCATGTACTTGAGTCTGGCCTTCTGAATGTGAGCATTCTCTAAGGCGACTGACCTGTATCCCTGATTCATTCAGAGGCAATTTGGAGTGAAGGTATATTTAAAAACTCAGTGTTGCATGTATTTTCTTCTGAATTTGCAAATTATAGGTACTAGCAGGGGATAGGATGATGTTGAAATTCACGTGAGGACGCATCTCCTTGGCTTATTCGCTGTCCTGCTTCAGCTTTCCAGGGCTCCCAGCTCCATCTCCTTAACTCAAGTCTGCAGCCTCACTCTGGGTACGTTGAGGGTTGCTCTGGTGTATCAGCTTTTTCCCCTGGGTGGGAAATGTGCCCCTTGCCATTGCACATTGGCCTTGAGAGAGAGTTCACCCTGGCTGTGTTTTCTGTTGGTCCCATCCCGATGACCTGCTGAGCTACCATCATCCTGCAGCTGCACACAAGCTTACTTAATCAGGTAACTAGAGAAGCAGAGTCCGTGAATTTGCAATTTCTGGGATAGCACTGTGAGGTCACGTGGAGTGTTGGCCTTGCTTATGAGTGCCATTCAGTGTGCTTGTCTTACCTGCCATCAGAGACGGTAGGATATGGGGACGCGTGGGGCTAGCAGGGCACGAGTCTCTGCATCCCCCTTGGGCAGGCCCAGCCTTGCGGTCTGAGTAATGCATCCACCCAAAGCCTCTCGTTGCTGCTTTGGGAGCAGCTTGGGTGGTCAGCTGCCCTGAAATGTGGCCTCATCGCACTTCCTGTGGGTGGAGTAGCTAAGCCAGTCAGCTGAGCATGAGCACTGAGCCTTAACCTCACGCTCCAGACATCGTGGACATCAAGCCTGCGAACATGGAGGAGCTGACGGAAGTCATCACTGCCGCCGAGTTCCACCCACACCAGTGCAATGTGTTCGTCCACAGCAGCAGCAAGGGGACCGTCCGCCTGTGCGACATGCGCTCCTCTGCTCTTTGTGACAGGCACTCCAAGTGTGAGTCTCCTGTAAATTCCTTTGCTTTCCAGAAACTAGCCATTTGTATGGACAGAGGCCTCCCTGTTCTTGTATGAGAGCGCTAGGCAGGCTCCCTGTGGGCTGTGCTAATAGGTCCTGCAGTCCCAGGGGCTATTTCCCCCTAGCAGACTGAGTTCAGCATCTCTCCCAAGCTCTCCCTGAGCTCGGTCTGGCAGAACCACCACCATGGCCTCTTTCTTTATGTGGCAGGACTTGGGCCACAGCCACCAGAGTGCATTCCACCTATGTCCTTGTCAGCTGCTAGAGGGGGTGCCGATGATGGAGAGCATGGCTGGAACTGGAACCAGTTCCCTGAGTCTCAGTCCAGTGGCCTAGAAATGCCTTCTGGGTGAGGAAAGTCTCACATTGATTTTCATCTTCAGCTTAAACAACAGGCCTTCCAGGCACAGTTGCACACCTGGAGTCCCAGCTCCTCAGGAGGCTGAGGCAGGAGGATCACTTGAGGCCAAGAGTCTGAGAGCTCATCTTAAAAACAACTGGGAGCTGAGTGTGGTGGTGCACACCTGTAATCCCAGCACTCTAAGGCTGAAGGAGAATTTCTGTGTGTTTGAGGCTAGATGGGCTACAGTGAGTTCCAAGTTGGCCTAGGCTAGGGAGAAACCTTGCTTCAGGAAAAAAAAAAAAAAAAAAAAGCCCCAAATAGCAAATCATGGTCTGCATTGTATTACTGTATTGTCTTAGTATACCCTGTGGGAAAGCCAGCAGGTACAACTGCCCTGCCCGAAAGTGCCCCCAGCCTCCAGCTCTTGTCCTCAGTGAAGTCATTCCCTCTCAGCCCCTCTGCAGTGTGGCACTGTGAGCTTGTGTCAGAACCAGCTGGTGCCCCTCAGACATCCTCTTAAGACTCAAGTCTTAGAAGTCTGCTCTTGTGACATGCCTGCAGTGAAGAGGAACTGCTCTGTGTCTAGCCCGTGCAAACAGCTTCAGACTCCAAAAGTAGTGTACTTGTCAGCAGAGCCCTTTAGTTGAGTAAATGCTTGGTGTTGGCACTAGAGATGCTCAGGCTAACATTTCATGCCAAGCCAGTGGACTCTAGGCTGCCACGCTGAGAAGAGTGAAGGCAGTGCTGAGGCATATCCTGCAGCCTAGAGTGGGCCAGGTTGAGGTGGTCAGTCCAGGGGACCTCTTGGTCTTCGGCCTTCCGCAGAGCGGGCCCTGCCTGAGAGGCCAGAGTGTCATGCCTCCGTTACTATGACTGTTCCTGTGATGTGGGAGGACAGGCAGAACACCAGGAAGAAGCGACTTGCTGCAGTTGTGACCCTGTATCACACCGACGTTCCGGAGCCCATGGGGCCTGACCCGTGACATTGTGACCCAGAATCTGAACTTGTGGTCTCTTTCATGGGCACGGTGCTGGGATGTCTCAGCTGTGACGTTTGGCCTCAGAAGTTGAAGGTGCAGAGAGCTAGACAAGTGGGAGAATTGAGTCCAGCACCGTTTGGAGGGCTGAGCCCTCCAGGGTCTCCGTGAGGCCTACGTCCTGCTGGGCTCCAGGATGATTTGTCGTGACTACCTGAAAGTACTTCCTTTGTTTTTCAGTTTTTGAAGAGCCCGAAGACCCCAGCAGTAGGTCCTTCTTCTCAGAAATTATCTCGTCCATATCTGACGTCAAGTTCAGCCACAGTGGTCGGTACATGATGACCAGAGACTATCTGTCAGTGAAGGTCTGGGACCTCAACATGGAAGGCAGACCTGTGGAGACCCACCAGGTGCACGAGTACCTGCGAAGCAAGCTCTGCTCCCTTTATGAGAATGACTGCATCTTTGACAAGTTCGAGTGTTGTTGGAATGGTTCGGACAGGTGAGCCTGCTAGTGTCCAGAGCTGCAGGTTCCCTCAGGGTCTCCAGCAGGACCCTCAGGTTTGTGCCCATGTACCACCAAGGAGGGCACTACAGTCCATAGCTGCAGAAAGAAAGCTGGTGGCTCTCCGGGCATTTTGAGTGTTTGAAAAAGTATCCAGGGGAGAACCAGGCATCTGAGCAAGTTTCTCACCTTGCTGACTGCATCTGCATTTAGACACAACCATGTGTGGAGAGTGCTCAGTGAAGCATCATTTTGTTTTTGATTGCATCCAGATGAGTGAATGGAATGAATAGGGAAGTCACCCTAGTCTGACTGGCCACCATTCAGTGTGATTCTGCAGTGGGAGAGACAGAGGGAATGACTCTCGGATCACTCACTGCCTTCAGTACAACTCCTGAAGTGTGGTTCAGTACAGGGTAGTCTCAGGGCCCTCTATAATGTACTTGGTGCTTATTCTTAGAAACAATACCATTTTTAGTGTTGCTGAGAAAGAAGTTTTGGATATTCTAGAAGAAATTACATTTCAAATGGTAGAAACAGCTTGTCTTACATCGTCCTCATCCTGTTCAGAAGTTGACTGACTCCACCCTCCTCTGCATGGACACCTAGAGGTCACAGACTAGCATGCCGGCCTAGAGTGTTTGATGCAGTGGCTGAGGGTTGGCCTCTTCACGTTGTAAGCAGGTTCCTGCTGGCACAGGTTCCCAGGGTGACGTGTTCTCAGCAGAGACGGTGACGCTGACATTACAGATGATGTCACAGTGCAGGCACATACTTCGTATATCACTTCTCGGGAACAGGACATGCAAGGCTTTCACAGCCATGGTGCCTGCTCCAGACTCCACTCCCTCATGCTCACAGTCTCCAAGTGTGAAACCAATTAAGTAATTCATAGGAAATTTTATCAAGATAGAGAAAAAAGCCACTACAGAGGCACCAGGCATGGTGGCATGTACTTTTAATCCCAGCACTCAGGGAAGCTGAGGTAGGTGGACTGCTGTGAATTCAAAGCCAACCTAGGCTAGAGGAGACCCTGCCTTGAAAACAAAAACCATGATGGGCAACAGAGATAACCAAATCTTTCTTTCTTTTCTTCTGACAGAGTTTTCCTATATAATTCTGGCTGGCCTGGAATTCACTATGTTGCCCAGGCTGACCTCAGGCAGTCCTGCCTCAGCCCCCTGAGTGCTGTAATTATAGGTGTATGCTACCACTTCCAGCATAACATCTGAGAGTTCAAATGTGAGGAAAAAATGAACCAGAAACCTTAACAGGGAACCCTAAGACTAAATGACCTAAGAAACTGAGAAACAAATAACTAGAGATGGAAGATACAGCAGGTCAATATGCATGTGGGAGTTTAGCAGCAATGCTAGTTTAACTGGAGGTCCTGAGTTAATGAACTTCCAGGAAGATCATTTATCCAGCTTATAGCCCAAGGATGGACGCATGGGCAACAGGAAGGGCTAAGAAGCCTAGAGGTGTGGTGACCTTTGCCTGTGACCATCCCCAGCACTGGAAGCTGAGGCTTGCACTCTCTATCTAGACCCTGTCTCCAGAATTTGTAAAGCATGGAGGGGAGCATATGACCAACAGAGAAGTACCCGCAAGTACAGACGTGGAGAGGTGATGTTAAAGTGATAATGAAGCCCATTGTTATCTGCAGTTAATATCCACTAATTAAAAAGGCCTGGGCCACCATGCCCAATGACTCTATGGTACCAAACTTTAGCCCTGGCTATCCCCAGAACAAATTTTAAAAAGAACACTCTAAAAAACTATTATACATAGCTGGGCATGGTGGCACATGCCTTTAATCCCAGCACTCAGGAGGCAGAGGTAGGAGTGATCACCTTGAGTCCAAGGCTACCCTGGGACTACATAGTGAAGTCCAGGTCAGTCTGAGCTACAGTGAGACCCTACTTCCAGAAATAAAAATTGGCCTGAAGAAATTGCTTAGCAGTTAAGGCACTTGCCTAAAAGCAAGGACCCAGGTTCAATTCCCCATAACCCCAAGATGCACGAGGTGGTTCATGCATCTGGAATTTGTTTGCAGTGGCTAGAAACCCTGGCACGCCCATTATCTATCTGCCTCTTTCTCTCTTCTCCATCCTCCACCTCAAAATAAAAAATATGTTTTTTTAATTATTTTAGGCTAGGCATGGTGGGGCAGGCCTTTAGTCCCAGCACTCGGCAGAAGTAGGGTCACCGTGAGTTCAAGGCCACCCTGAGACAACATAGTGAATTCCAGGTCAGCTTGGGCTAGAGCGAGACCCTACCTCGAAAAAAAAATTGTTTTTTTTCTTATTGACAACTTCCATAATTATAGACAATAACCCATGGTTATTCCCTCCCTTCCCCCACTTTTCCCTTTTGCAATTCCACTCTCCATCATACATTTTCCCCTGGGTCAGTCTGTCTTTCATTTTGATGTCATCATCATTTCCTCCTATTATGATGGTCTTGTGTAGGTAGTGTCCGGCACTGCAGGGTCATGGATATTCAGGCCATTTTGTGTCTGGAGGAACACGTTGTAAGGAGTCCTACCCTTCCTTTGGCTCTTACGTTCTTTCTACCACCTGTTCTGCCGCAATGGACCCTGAGCCTTGGAAGGTGTGATAGAGATATTTCAGTGCTGAGCACTCCTCTGTCACTTCTTCTCAACTCTATGGTGCCTTCTGAGTCATCCCAAGGTCACCTCCATCTAAAAAGAGAAGCTTCTCTAACCAAAAGTAAGAGCAGCATCAATATATGGGTGTAAACAGTATCAGGCATGTATTCCCTCCCATGGAGCAGGCCTCCAGTCCAATTAGTGGTTGTTTCCCCCATAACAGTCATGCCACTATTGCACCCATTGGCTCTTTTGGCCTGGCTGGCCAAATTTTAAGGCTTGAAGTGTCCCACTGATCATTTCTTTCTCTCCCATTGAACTGCATGCAGCATTCCAGCTTTCTAAGGAAAATGGGGGGAGGGCTAATCAAAAGTTAAGTGGATATGAATAAGTCATATGGAAACCTAGTTTGTTGGACAATGGAACAACCAGAGCCATAGATTGTTACTAGAAGATTTTCAGTATCAGGGATGGGATACCTTCCAGTGAGTTGTTAGCCAGGGAGGTCCCTAAATGCCCCCAAAACATTACAGGCCATTGCTGAGGCTCTTGATTTCTCACCAGGAATAGACGGTAAGACCCTGCTGCTGAAGATCCCACGTACGTGGGCTGCAAGGTCACTGAGAAATCCTTCTGGAGCTGAGCTGAGAACCTCCTCCATGTAGACCAGCTGATAAAAAAAAATTATTTTTTTTTAAAGTTGTAATATCCCAGGATTTTCTTCAGTTTATCAGAGACTGATACCAAAATTCAGGAAGCACAGAAATCCACTGCATAATTCATACAGAGTTGACCACATCCATGTGATGATGAAATTACAGGGCACCAGAAGGAGAGAAATGATCTGAAAAGTGGGGTAGGAAGAAAGTATGCAAAGTGGATGTTGAGGCAGAATAGACTTCTCCACAGCCACAACAGACATCTCCCTTAGGTCTGAATTGTGTTGCTATAATGGAAGCTAAGTGATTTTTATCAAAGAAAAGGTTTACTAAGCTTCCAGTTTACCGAAAGTCCAAGATGGAGCAGCCCTGTCCATTCAGCGTCTGGTGAGGACATCAGGACGGCTTCTTCACATGATGTGAGAGAGGGAAAGGGAAGAAGCACTCACAACGTCCTACTTCCATAGTGATTCATCCAGAACCCCAAGACAGTCTGTCTTCAAGAGAGCCAGACCCATCAAGAAAACCACTAACCCATTCCTAAAGGCAGATCCTCATGACCCCATTCACCTCCCGAAGGCATGCGCTGCAGCAGTGGGGAGCAAGCTTTGCTGCTGTGAGCCAGCCACATGCCACCTTGCAGATCCAGAAGCTGCCATAATAGCAGCTCCGTGTGTGGAAGGAAAGCTGCTTTCAGCCAAGAATGTGCTGAGACAGCACTGTGTACAGTCAGCATTCTGGAGGCAGCCTGCTCTGTGGGGCAGGTTCCAGGCCAGCCAGGGCTAGGTGAGACCTTACCTCAAAAACACTTAAAAAAAAAAGATATATTTACTTTTAAAAGCACACAAGAGCCAGGCATGGTAGCACCTGCCTTTATTCCCAGTACTTGGGAGGTAGAGGTAGGTGGATTGCTGTGAGTTCAAGGCCACCCTGAGACTACATAGTGAATTCCAAGTCAGCCTGGGCTAGAAAGCGAGATTCTACCTCGCAAAACCAAAAAAATTATAAAGCACTCAAGAAACAGAAGACAGCTCAGTTAATAAAGTGCTTACCACTCAGATGACGGGCCCTGAGCTCAGCTCCCCAGCACCCTGCCAGCAGGGTGGAGTGCCTGTAATTCCAGTGCGAGCTTCCTGGTTAGCTTGCCCAGGGTTCAGTGAGAGCCTATCACAAGAGCATGGTGAAGAAGTGAGAGCATACCTCTTGACAGCCTCTGCCTCCATGCATATGTACACTACACAGCTATTTGCACATACACACGGGAAAAAAGCACACCGAATAAAAGGCGTTTAGGGGTGGAAAATCACTTTATCAGTAAGTTTTTGTGGGATAGAGCTGAAGAAAGTCACTGCAGAATTGCTGTAGCAGGAGAGGTTCTGCAGATCAGCTCAGTTAATAAAGTGCTTACCACTCAGATGACGGGCCCTGAGCTCAGCTCCCCAGCACCCTGCCAGCAGGGTGGAGTGCCTGTAATTCCAGTGCGAGCTTCCTGGTTAGCTTGCCCAGGGTTCAGTGAGAGCCTATCACAAGAGCATGGTGAAGAAGTGAGAGCATACCTCTTGACAGCCTCTGCCTCCATGCATATGTACACTACACAGCTATTTGCACATACACACGGGAAAAAAGCACACCGAATAAAAGGCGTTTAGGGGTGGAAAATCACTTTATCAGTAAGTTTTTGTGGGATAGAGCTGAAGAAAGTCACTGCAGAATTGCTGTAGCAGGAGAGGTTCTGCAGATGAGTGAGGGTGGCAGGAATCTGCAAGAAAAAAATTGGTGCCTTGTGGCCCACAGCCCCAACTGAGTTGACTGGTCCTAGGTGACCTGCCAAGAGGACACAAGCCAGAGCTCGCCTGACACCATGCCAGAAAGAAGCGTGGATGTTGACAGGCCTGAAGAAATCCCAGGAGCACATCTTCGGGCGGTCTGGAGAAGGAAAGGCTTCTGAAACAAAGCCCCAAAAGCCTAGACTCCGAAGAAAAATATTACAGAATTCAGCTATTGTAAAAATAACCACGGAGAGTATCCAGGATACATAAGGAATCCAAGTTAAGAGAGTGGTAGCAACTCACTTTACAGAGTGGAGGATTAATGAAAGTGCCAGGGAGGAAGTGCGGCCCCTCGTCCCACTCTGGCTGCTTTGGAGCTGTAGGCAACACCTTTGGAGCTGGAGGCCCTTGCAGGTTCAAAAGCCTGAAGAAAGCCAGGCATGGTGGTGCACATCTTTAGTCCCACCCAGCACTTAGGAGGCAGAGGTAGGAGGATCGCTGTGAGTTCAAGGCCACCCTGAGACTACAGAGTGAATTCCAGGTCAGCCTGGGCTAGGACAAGACCCTACCTCAGGGGGAAAAAAAAATCTGAAGTAGCAAATGCCCTGGAACAACTAGGCTGCTTCTTCAAATGGAGCACAGCTGGATTTTAATCCTAGTCAGCAATGAGTCATGAAATAGAACAGCATGTGTCACAGAGGGGAGCTCACAAGAGGAGGAGTGTGTACTGCTTGGCATCGTAAGACCTTACTACACACCACAGTTTATTAAGAAGCCAGAATTGGGCTGGGCGTGGTGGCACACGTCTTTAATCCCAGCACTTGGGAGGCAGTGGTAGAAAGGTCACCTTGAGTTTCAGGCCACCCTGAGACTACGTAATGAGTTCTGGTCTGGTCAAGACCCTACCTCCAAATAACCAAAACTTTTTTTTTTTTTCCTGGTTTTTACAAGGTAGGGTCTCACTCTGGTCCAGACCGGCCTGGAATTAACTATGTAGTCCCAGGGTGGCCTCGAACTCTCAGCAGTCCTCCTACCTCTGCCTCCCGAGTGCTGGGATTAAAGGCAGGCACCACCACACCCGGCTCAAAACAAATTTTTTAAAAATCCAGAATTGGGCTGGCTGTTTAACCAAGTGGTAAAACATTTATCTAACTTGTGCAAAGTCCTAGGCACTACAGAATTTTAAGAAACCCAATTATTAAAAATAACTACTGGAATCTTACACACTTGATTTAATGTAAGATCATCTTGCTGCAGGTTGTCCCTCTTACTCATGGCTTATGAATGTGCAGACAGTTAATGAACTAGTCTATACCCTTGGATATGTCTGAAAAAAATAATGCAGAACGTTACCTACCTCCCCAGGAACATCCAGACACCCAGTGCTTTTGCTTAGTCTGCTTGAGCAGGAGCTTCACTCCACAAGCAGGGCACAGTGTCTGGTGCCTTGTTGCTGTGAAACACTCCCTCACTGTGGTCCAGCGCCACGTTTGGCTCTGCTCCCTGTCCACGGGCAGATCTGATGTGCACCAGGTGCCAACATGGTTCTGCTGCAGTTGGGTGCAGGTGCTTTCCACATAAACATGAGGACCCCAGTTTGAATCCTCAACACCCATGTGAAAAAGTGCTTGTAACATCAGCACTGGGAGACAGGGACAGGGAATTCCTGGGACTCACTGGCTGGCCCATCTAGCCAAATCGGTCTAGTTTCAGTGAGACACCCTCTCAAAAAATAAGGTGGGGGCTGGAGAGATGGCTCAGCGATTAAGCACTTGCCTGTGAAGCCTTAGGTCCCTGGTTCGAGGCTTGATTTCCCAGTACCCACACAGGCCAGATGCATAAGGTGGCGCATGCATCTGGAGTTCGCATGCAGCGGCTGGAGGCCCTGGTGCGCCTATTTTCTCTCTCTGCCTCTTTCTCTCTCAATCGCTCTCAAATAAATAAAGAAAATTTAAAAAAAAATAAGGTGGGCCAGCACTTGGGAAGCAGAGGTAGGAGGATTGCCATGAGTTCAAGGCCACCCTGAGACTACATAGTGAATTCCAGGTTAGCCTGGGCCACAGTGAAAAACCCTACCTCAAAAAAAAAAAAAAAAAAATCTGGGCTGGAGAGATGGCTTAGCAGTTAAGGTAGTTGCCTGCAAAGCCAAAGGATCCCGTTTTGATTTTCCAGGACCCACATAAGCCAGATGCATGAGGGGGTACACTCATCTGGAGTTTGTAGTGGCTGGTATGCCTCTCTCCCCCTCTCCCTCTGTCTCTCTCTCAAATAAATAAGAAATAATTATTTTTTTAAATCCAAGGTGGGCTGGGCATGGTGGTGCACACCTTTAATTCCAGCACACAGAAAAGCAGAGGTAGGAGGACCACTGAGTTTGTGGCCAGCATGAGACTATGTAGTGAATTCCAGGTCAACCTGTGCTACAGGGAGGCCCTACCTAAAATAAAATAAAAACTAAGGTGGAAAACCACCAAGGGAGATGGCTGACCTTGACCTCTGGCCTCCAGATCAGACATACATATGTGCATACATACATGTGCATGCATACATACATACACAAAACAAAAAATGTTTTAAAAAAATGGGATTGCTGGAGAGTCGACTTAGATGAAGGCACTTGCTTAAAAAAAACCCTCACAGTCCAGGTTTAATTCCCCTGTATCCACATAAAGCCAGGTGCACAAGTTGGCAAATGTATTTGGAATTCATTTACACTGGTCAGGCATGCCCATTTTTTAATTGTTTAAAAAAAAAAAAAAAAACAGCCATCCACTGTTTACTGTTACAGTGCACCAGCGTTTTCCATCCATGCCAAAGATAAAATTCTTATAGGGTATGGTGGCACATGCCTCTAACCCCAGCACTCAGGAGGCAGAAGTAGGAGGATCATATTGAGTTCAAGGCAACCCTGAGACTACATAATGAATTGCAGGTCAGCCTGAGCTAGAGCGAGACCCTACCTCGAAAAACCAAACTAATAACTAAATAAAGAAAAGATAAAAGTCTTCCTGAGATGACTGGAGAGAGGGTTTAGGTGCTTGCCCATAAAGCCTGATGACCCACGTTTAATTCCCCCATATCCATGTAAAGCCAGAAGCACAAATGGTGCATGTCCATTTTCTCCCCCCACCTCTGCAAATTATTTTTTTTTTATTCTTAAACTGTGTATGTGTCATATACATACCAGCATTCCGAAGGCAGAGGCAGGTGGATTGCTGTGAGTTCTGGCCAGCCTGAAACTAGATACTGAATTCCAGGTCAGCTTGGGCTAGAGTGAGACCTATTTTTAAAACTTCTTGAGAAGCACCGTCAGTAGGCTGGTGGTTCTGCATCATAGTGGCAGCTGGCTTTCCAGCTTCCAACTAGCACACTTCATCACTTGTCCTTGCATAAGCATCGTATTATATGTGGAGATGGATTTGGAGAAGGTCCACTTAGAGCGGCCTCACTTCAGACACTGCTACTTACTATGTGTTGAGATTTGAAGTAACAGTGATAGTTGCCCTTTTCCCGAGTCTCAGATGAGGATAACTAGATGCTGAAACCTTGGCAGATGTCTGGGAAGGGCCCTGAACCAGGCTTACAGATTGGCACCTAGACCTTGTAAAGATCACTAACCTTGCAGTGATGGGTTATCCCCACAGAGAACCAGGGAAGTCAGAGGACATTGGAGAACTTGTTTTCTTCTTGGTTTTTCGAGGTAGGGTGTGCACCACCACACCCAGCTATATTGTTTATTTTTTGATGGAACCTTCATGTAGCCTAGGCTTGCCTCATCCAGGTGTGGTGGCACACACCTGTAATCTCAGCACTTTGAACACAGTAACAGGAAGATAGTTCAAAGCCACTCTCCAATACATAGTTCCAGGCCAGCTACTTGTAACCCTGTTCAGCAAAACAACAACAAAAAAAACTTGCCTGGGCTCGAGCACACCTTTCTCATCAAGATTGGGACAAAAGATCCACCCACCTCAATTTCCAAGTGTTGGAATTACAAGTGTGCATCACCACACCTGGCTTTGAGACGGGTTGAAATTCATTGTCTGATAGGTCTGAGTGAAGCCACCTTGGAGAATGGGGCAGTTGTCTGGGACATGAACTTGTGGTTGTGTGACTAAGGCCTCAGTAAGGTACAGGAGGCTGCATATTTCAGGACAGACATATGGGTCTTTATTTTTCTTTTGGGGATCTTTATTTTTATTGACATGGGGGGTCAGGGACTTGCTGAACCATATCTCCACCCTCACATAAGGGTTCTTTACCTTTTTCAAAAGTGCATTAATGTAATTAAGTGTGAACCAGCAGGTGGGAAGATGGCTTAGTAACTAAAAGTACTTGCTTGCAAAGCCTGCTAGCCTGGGTTCAATTCCCCAATGCCCACATAAATCCATATTCAAAGAGCACCATGTGCATCTGGAGTTCATTTGCACAGCCCTTACATGCCCATATTTTTTTTTTTTTTTGAGAGAGAGACACAGAGAGGGAGAGGAAGACAGATAGAGATGAGCGCGCCAGCAGCCTCTCTCAGCTACAAACGAAATCCAGATCCATGCGCCCCTGCATCACTTTGCATCTGGCTAAACGTGGGACCTGGAGATTGGAACCAGTGTTCTTAGAGTTAGGAGGCAGGTGCCTTAACCGCTAAGCCATCTCTCCAGCCCTTACATGCCCATATTTATATTGTCTTACCCCATTCCCCTCTTACTGGGCCGTGAGTGTACATAAAGTCACATTGCTTATTTGTGGAAAGAACTTGGTATATGGGGCTAGTGTCTGGCCAGGAGCTGTGGGAGGAGAGGGCCTAGTGTTTCCTTCTTGTTCTGCCAGGTGCTCAGTGTTACTTCTGTTGTTCTTTTGAACAGTGCTATTATGACGGGGTCCTACAACAACTTCTTTAGAATGTTTGATAGAAACACTCGGAGGGATGTTACACTGGAAGCATCAAGAGAGAACAGCAAACCCCGAGCCAGCCTCAAGCCCCGGAAAGTGTGTACAGGTGGTAAGAGAAAGAAGGACGAGATTAGTGTGGACAGTCTGGACTTCAATAAGAAGATACTCCACACAGCCTGGCACCCTATGGAGAACATTATTGCTGTAGCTGCCACCAATAACTTGTATATATTCCAAGACAAAATCAACTAAAGAATCTAGTTGGAGGACCAAGTCTTGTCTTGTATACTTAAGCCAGTCATTTTTTTGTCAAAGGACAGGGGCTGTCTTCTCCATTAAGAACAATGAGACACTTCCTACGTCCTTCATACACGGGAGAGAGGAAACCTCCACTGGAGTCCTGGCATTGGCTCCGCCTTCAGCCCGGGAGACAAGGATGCTGCTGCTCCAGGGGAACGCCTGCTCGAGGCAGTAGATGGACATTGCTCAATAAAGGCCATTACTCAGAATAAATATATTTATTTAAGTCTGAGCCTTCCTTTCCAGTTTATAGACCAAAAAACTAACATCTGAGAAAAAAGGTCTTGTTCCCTCTCCCATCCTTGAGCCTTTACTTGGACATGGTGTGGCCACTGTTGCTGCTCCATTGGTGTGTGTATTCACCTGAGCGGACTCAGGCAGCTTTCTTCACCCACTGTCTCTGCCATTACACCTTCTGGTGTAGCCACGTAATAAAAACAGCACACTATAAAGTGTTTTTAATCCCAAAAAAGTATCGTCTTTTTGTTTTCTTCATATCATGAAATTATGTAGTTTTTTTTTTTGAGGTAGGGTCTCACTCTAGCCCAGGCTGACCTGGAATTCACTATGTAGTCTCAGGGTGGCCTCGAACTCACAGCAATCCTCCTATCTGCCTCCCAAGTGCTGGGATTAAAGGTGTGCACCACCATGCCTGGCTAAATTATGCAGATTTTATTCTTCAGAATAAATTGGGAGGAATGGTGGACTTTCTGCAGGACCTCAGATTCTAAATAGAACTCCCAAGTTGGCACTTGTTTCTCCAGAAATAGTCCCATGTGCCCCAGCGGGCAATAGCTGGGAAAGGCCATCATTGAGGCCACGTCTGAGAGGAGATAGTAAGGAAGAGTAAAATTCCTGACATAACATTAACACCTGGCTTAAAGTAGCCTCATAGTCATAATTGAACACATACATGCTTAAAAAGTACCTTAGCCAGGCGTGGTGGCGCACGCCTTTAATCCCAGCACTCGGGAGGCAGAGGTAGGAGGATTGCTGTGAGTTCGAGGCCACCCTGAGACTACACAATTAATTCCAGGTCAGCCTGGGCCAGACTACCTCAAGAAACCAAAAAAAAAAAAAAAGTACTTGAAACATCACTAATATTCTATGCATGGTAAATTTCAAGCTGCATTTTAGCAAGCAGAATGAATGTTAGGTAGGATGTGATATCACCAGTCCCTGGGTTTTTTTTTTTTTTTTTTTTTTTTTTTAATTGACAACTTCTTACATGCAAAAAACGCATGATATTTCCCTCCCCTCCCCCCATACCCCTTTAGAAGACCAATCTCCATCATATCCCTTCTATTTTTCTTCTATTATGAGGGTCTTGCGAAGGTATTGCTAGGCACTGCAAGGTCATGGATATCGAGGCCAATTTCTGTCTGGACAGTTGAATTGTAAGAAGTCATACCCTTCCTTTGGCTCTTCCATTCTATCTGCCCCCTCTACCGCAATGGTCCCAGAGCCTTGGAGGGTGTGACAAAGGTGTTTCAGTGCTGGGCACTCCTCCATCCCTTCTCAGCACTATGTTGCCTTTTGGGTCATCCCAGTGGTCATCACCATCTGAAAAGAGAAGCTTCTCTAACCAGAAGTGAGAGTAGCATTAATATGTGAATATGAACATTAAGTATAGTGCTTTCAGGGCAGCTTGGTGGGAATAAAATATACATTTAGTCAGACAAGAGCAGGCTTTATACCCCTAAGGCTCATGACCTCCCCTGCCATAGACTTTTGCTTAGGTTTTTCAGTATCAGGTATGTATTCCCTCCCATAGAGAGGGCCTTCAGTCCAATTATGGAGCAGTTGGTTTCCCCAAGAGTAGACATGCCACTATTGCACCCGTTCAGTCATTGGGCCTGTATGGCCAAACTTGAATATTCAGTGTCCATTGTTTTCACTGCTGATGACTTCTGTCTCCCATAGGGCTGCATGCACTGCAGCTTTTTTCCAGCTTTCAGTTGGCTGGTCTACAGGGAGAAGGTTTTCTGCTCAGCACCAGCTTGCTTTCTCAGTGACCTTGCCTCTCAGGCAAGAGATGTCTTCAGCAATAGGGTCTTATCATCTGTTTCTCAAGGGAAACCAAGGGCTTTGGCAATAGCCTTTAATGTTTTGGAGGCTACCTGGACCTCCTTGGTCAACAACTCACTGGAAGGTATCCCATCCCAGGCACTGAAAATTTTCTAGTAAGAGTCTACATCTTCTGGATGTGCCATTATTCAAAAAAGTAGGTTTATATAAGTCTTACTCAGACTATCTTGAACTTTGACCCTCCCCCTGCCCTTCTTTTATGCATTCTCTTCCCATGGCCTCACTGGGTTGTTTCTTTTAAAAGTTGTTGGCTATCAGAAATCAAAATTTCCTAACAAAAATTACAAAGAGTACCCCTACCACTGACAAAAGCTTGCTTCATGGGATTCCGCTTTGAGCCAGTCACTGCTGAAAGGATCAGGGTGTGTTTCGAATACCAGTGGTGCAGATATGCAAGGCCAGAACACTTCTCACCCTTAGTGAGTGCTGTCAGAATGCCACTCACCTTACGTCTCACTGTGATAACAGTCAAGAGCCAAAACATGTCTGTTACTTGGAAGTAATGTTTGCCCTATCTCGGTTGTGCCATTGACAGTATCTGAGATGGGAAGTTGTTCAAGTGTTGGCCTAGCTGTAGCAAAATGGGACTGTACATGTTCCAGCTATTCCGACTAAAAAGTTTAATAAGTTCTAAATGTTCAAATGGATTTACACTGTGTATTTGGACAAACTTCTCCATCATTTTTTTGTTTTGAGGCAGGGTCGCTAGCCCAGGCCGACCCAGAACTCACTGTGTAGTCCCAGGCTGACCTCAAATTCACAGTAATCTTCCTACCTCTGTATATGCCACCAGGCCTGGCCCAAAATTTTCAATCTTTAAAATGTATTTCACACTAACAGAGCCAGCCTTCTCCCCACCACCAGGTAGCAGCAGAAATGACCAAGTGAGCAGGCTCATCCTGTGGCTCCCTGTTGCTCCAAGGCTTGGGTCTGCACAGTACCCTCAGCTAAGCACTGTCCCCTGTGGAGTTTCTTACAGTGCTGGGTAAGATCTGGGATGCCAAAAAAAAAAAAAAAAAAGTGAAAGAAAGGCATGGTTGCCCACACCTTTAATCCCAGTACTCGGTAGGCAGAGGTGGGAGGATCGCATGTGAGTTTAAGGCCAGCCTGAGACTACACAGTGAATTCCAGATTATCCTGGGCTAGAGTGTAATCCCACACACACAAAAAATCTGGAATGTTTAGATGGCAGCTACCTGCGTGGGCAGACAGGCCTCCCTTCGGATACTGGTTGGAAGTGTCATCTTCTCTCCCCTCTGCTGTGTGTCCAGGTAGATCAGGATAGCCTCAAATGTAGGATGCCCCCGCCACCTCGTCCACCTGAGTGCAGATTCCATTTGAGCATCTGCCCTTCCAATTGGGGGGAGGGTGAGAATTCTGTGATTTTCAATCTTTTGACTTTGTTTATAGTCAAGCTTGGAATAGCTGTCAGTACTTCCTCTCAGACTTTCATTTCCTGTTTAGATTCTGACATTGTTTTGCTGTGACATCATTGCTGAACATAGTGCTTTCCTGGCCAGGGACAGGATCAGTTGAGTAAGTATTAACAGGAGATGTGAGGGAGGCAGGTGGGATCTTGCTCTGTATCAGGGCCTAAAACGCATTACTGGTAGCAGTTCTTCTGCCTTTGCCTCCCAAGTATTTGGGTTACATTGCATAAACATGTGGATCTAAACCCACATTTTCACCCCCACACTTGTAGTCCCAGCATTTGGGTGGAGGCGACAGGAGAAGGTTCAGGAGTTCACATCCTCAGCTACACAGTGGGTTGTACTGGAAGCCCAGCCTGGGCTGTATGAGAGCCAGTCTCAAAATACTCTTCACTTCATCTAAATTCAGCTTACAACATTGAACACAAGTGATGTCCTCTGCTAGGTGGGTCACAAAGTCATAAACACAAATGTAATTCACATTTTTTAGAGATATAACTAGGTTAGATACACACAGAATCCTATCACCTTGTGTATTACAAATGAGTAAAATAAATTTCCTAGGTAAAAACAAATAATTTAAAAATAAAAAAAGGATACTTAGCTCTCTGCTCTGTCATTTCTCTTTGCTCTTCCTTAGTGTTATATGTTATTTAAAGTTATGACAAGGGGCTGGGGAGATGGCCTAGTAGTTAAGACACTTGCCTGCATAGCCAAAGGACCCAGGTTCTATTCCTTAGGACCCACATAAGCCCAGATGCACAAGGTGGCACATGCATCTGGAGTTCGTTTGCAATGACTGGAGGCCTTGGCCTCTCAAATAAATAAAAATAAAATTTTAAAAAATGAAAGTTATGACAAGCTGAACTCTAAAAAAGGGGATGGTGCCCTGTATGGCACAATGCAGGTCTGGCCCTAGCCAGACTGCATGCTAAAAGAAACCAGGCCACACCCTTCGGGTTTTCTCACCAGGATGGCAGGTAGTCGATGACGGGTAAGACCCCATGAGATGGGGCAACCTAAGACAGGCACCGTCGCATGTGATGATCCCTTGGGGTCTGGGGTCAACAATGGCTTGGCAAAGAACCATGCCTCCCAGGGTTGCCAATAATAAAAACAAAAAGGAGGATATGTATGGCACAATGCAGGTCTGGCCCTAGCCATACCGCATGCCAGAGGAAACCAGGAAGTGGCTTCTGTGGACATGGTGTCCTGCGCAGGCCTGGCGTGACAACAGCTACAGTCCCATGCTCGCAAGAAACCTGCTGTGAGATGATCTGTCTGGAGACAGGCTGCCATTGGTCACAAGAAGGGGACCACCCCATACAATGATTGGTCAGCCAAACCCTTTAAACCCCCTACACTTCCTTGAATAAACAAGTTTGCAGCAGCTTGCCCTCTGCCTGCTTCCACCCAACTCCCAGAGTCTGTGTCATGACTCTGCACCTCTCACCCCCTACTTGGCAGAGACCCTGCCGTCCCTCCTGGGCTGGCCCTAGGAGGGACCCCAACATCGTGCCCCTTTATCTCAGAGCCCATACAAATTTAAGCCATGTGACCCTGTCCAGAGACAAAATGATCAATTGTCTCTGACAAAAAAAAGAAAATGAGCTGGGCGTGGTGGCGCACACCTTTAATCCCAGCACTTGGGAGGCAGAGGTAGGGGATCGCTGAGAGTTCGAGGCCACCCTGAGACTACATAGTTAATTCCAGGTCAGCCTGGACCAGAGTGAGCCCCTACCTCGCAAAACCAAAAAAAAAAAAAAAAAGAAAATGACAACATATAACTTTGGTTCTCTTTATAGTTCCTCTCCTTTAAACACCTAAAGTCACCTCTGTCAGATAAAACATCTCACTAGATGAAAAAGGTCAGATAAACTAAATCAAGGTATGTGATCAGGTTAAAAACTCCTTATGTAAGAAAAACAGACTTACCTAAAGTATGTATCAGGGTAAACCAAATATAAAAAGATATCAAGTAAATGATCTCTCTCAAATATCAACAAAGGATAAGATCCCTATATTTAAGGAAATAAAACCAAAGGTTACCTTCAAAACAATAACATCCCTTTTGTCCCAGGGGAAGACACCCCCCCATAAGACCTCTAGGCTACTAAGACAAGAATAAAGACAGGGATCTTCACACTTGGGCTGCAGAGATGGCTTAGTGGTTAAGGCACTTGCCTGTGAAGCCTAAGGACCCAGGTTTGATTCTCCAGGTCCCACATAAGCCAGATGCACAAGGTAGTGCATGCATCTGGAGTTCATTTGCAGTGGCTGGATGCCCTGGTGTGCCCATTCTTTTACTCACTCTCTGTCTCTAATAAGTAATTTTTGTAATGTTTTATTTTATTTTTTAATTTATTTGAGAGAGCGAGAAAAAAGAGGCAGAGACGGAGAGGAAGAGAATGGGCACGCCAGGCCTTCTAGCCACTGTGAACGAACTCCAGACGCATATGCCACCTTGGGCATCTGGCTTACGTGGGTCCTGGGGAATTGAACCGAGGTCCTTTGGCTTTGCAGGCCATCTCCCCAGCCCTAATAAATAAATTTTGAAAAATTTTTTTAATTAAAAGAAAAATCTTCATACTTGGGCTTAGAATGGCCAGTGACAGTCCTTGTATGCCATAATGTAAAACATGTACAAGGGACTGGGGAAAAATTAAAAAAAAAAAACTGAATTTGGAAGCTGACCTTGTAAAATAAACATAAATATCCTTGCTCCAGGAGGCACATAGATGGCATTATGTGTCCCCTTTTGATTGGGGTGGGGGTTGAGTTAGGATTCTTATTTTTAAAAAAAGATTAGACGGGTCTGGAGAGATAGCTTAGGGGTTAAGGCATTTGCCTGGGAAGCCAAATGACCTAGGTTCGATTCCCCAGGACCCATGTAAGCCAGATGCACAAGGGGTGTGTGTCTGGAGTTCGTTTGCAGTGGCTGGAGACCCTGGCTCGCTCGCTCGCTCTCTGTCTTGTCGTCGTCCCTTCTTCTACTTTCTCCTCCTTCCTTCCTCCTCCTTCTTCCTCTTTCCCTCCCTCCCTCTCTCTCCCTGCTTGCAAATTAATTAATTAATTAATTTAAAAAGATTAGAGCATGGTGGTGCATGCCTCTTTAATCCCAGCACTCGGGAGGCAGAGGTAGGAGGATCGCCATGAGTTTGAGGCCAGCCCGAGACTACTTAGTGAATTTGTCAGCTAGAGTGAGACCCTACGTTGGGAAAAAAAAAAAAAAAAGATTAAAGAAAACCTAATTTTTTTCCAGCTGGAATCAACAAAAAGCTGGAGAGCCGGGGATGCCCCTTTAATCCCAGCAAGGCAGAGGTAGGAAAAAGATGAGACTACCTAGTGATTCCAGGTCAGCCTGAGCTAAAGTGAGACCCTACCTCGAAAAAAAAAAAAAAAAAAAAACTTGCTCTATGGGACACTCTAGACTCTTCTTCCACTTCCTGCACTTTGTTTCAATGGGACAGTCAGCTTCCAAGATTACCCCAAAAGTCTCTGCTAGCCTGTCTCCTTGAAAACTGGACTCATTTAGATAATACAATAAAAATTAAAATTTACCATTACTTTTCTCCAGAAACTTAAGGAGACAAAAAACATGCTAGCTGGACATGGTGGCACACGCCTTTAATCCCAGCACTTGAGAAGCAGAGGTAGGAGGATCACCATAAGTTCAAGGCCACCCTGAGACTACATAGTGAGTTCCAGGTCAGCCTGGGCTACAGCAAGACCCTACCTCAAAAAAAATTTTTATATGTATATATATATATATATATTTCCATATACCCTAAAAAATTCTTAAAAATAGATTTTAAACTCAGTTAACACCTGATACTCATTGAAAAAATTACAAAACTTGGTAGCCAAACCAAATAAGAACTTAAAACAGTTGCTTCAGGTGCCAATTTCTGTTTATTATAATCAAAAAGATTAAACAGATAAACATCACCAAAAAGTCATAAGCTAATAAAGGGTACTCAAGAAAGGTTGCCCTTCATTAAAACATTTAATTAGGGCTGGAGAAATGGCTTAGCAGTTAAGGTGCCTGCCTTCTAAGCCTAAGAACGCTGATTCCAATCTCCAGCGGTTCCAATCTCCAGGTCCCATGTTTAGCCAGATGCAAAGTAACACAAGGGCGCAATGCCGCACTTGACCACAAGGGGGCGCACACATCTGGATTTCATTCGCAGCAGCTGAGACACTGCTAGTGCGCCCATTCTCTATCTGTCTCCCTCTCTCTCTCTCTAAAAACCTAAAAAATAAAAACTTTTAAAAAATTAAAAAATTTTAAAAATTTTAATTAGATAAAATCTAAAATATGTTTACTTAATGCCAGCATTTTAACCAATAAAAAACTGAGTCCAACACTTCACAACATCAATTTCTTCATGGTTTAATGGATACAAAAACTGACTTTAAAGCTCAATAAAATAAATTAATTTCCTCCATTTGTCCAGGTCTTAACTATTGAAAAACTAAGCCTTAAAGGTTCACATGCAAGTATTTGATTTCCAAAGATAAAATACTCATACCTAAAGACATTGTGACTTTAAAGGTAACTCCTGTTTTATTTATACTAATTCTACCAAATGGTCATCACTAAGTTTAATCACTTAAGTTTAAGTGATTTAATTTCAGTCAATATAACTTTTATCCTCCTGTTAGGTAAAATATGTAAGATAGCTTGCCCAAACTGGATCAATTGTAAGTCATGGGTTAAGACACAAAATTGTTTTGTGTTAATAAAACTTGCTATTATACATAAGATCAATTAGTATCCAAAATTAAGTTAAAAACATTGGTTGTCAAATAATTTTTTCTCTTTCAGAAAAAAACAGATTTATCAAGGTTTATATTAGAGCTTAGCTGTTTTGGCACAACAATAACCAGAATCTGCTCTATTAATAAAATAGCTGTCTCATTTCTGATAACTTAAGTCCAATACTTAAAATAAAATTAACTCTTATGACATATTCCCTGCTTTAGAGTGCAGCCTCATGCTCAAACAATGGTCCTCATATGAAAAAAATAATTTCAAGCTCTGTGGTTCTGTTTCCAATCTTTAGGTAATTGGTTCCCACACAGGTATGTGAACTAATCAAAGATGTTTTCAAACAAGATGCCAAAACTTTATACTGTCTTACTTGTCTTTTTTGACAATTTCTAGGTTAAATTAATTGCTTTAAATTTATATTATTTTTAAAACTGATAACAGACTCTGCCTATATTTATAGCTATCAAATATTTTTAAAATAAGATGTGCCTCCTTTCTATGCTTCAGATATGGCCTATGCTGCCACAAGACAAGTAAACTTGAAAAGGTTGGACAAGGGCTGGAGAGATGACTTAGCAGTTAAGGCACATGCCTGCAAAGCCCAAGAACCCAGGTTCGATTCTCCAGGTCCCACATAAGGCAGATGTACACGGTGGCACATGTGTCTGGAGTTTCTTTGCAGTGGCTAGAGGCCCTGGCACGCCTATTCTCTCTCTCTCTGCCTCTAATAAATAAAAATAAATCGTTAAAAAGAAAAAAAGGTTGGACACAAGGCCAGGTATGGTGGCGCACACCTTTAATCCCAGCACTTGGGAGGCAGAGGTAAAAGGATTGTTGTGAATTTGAGGCCACCCTGAGGCTACGTAGTGAATTCCAGGTCAGCCTGAGCTACAGCAAGACCCTACCTTGAAAAACCAGGAAAAAAAAAAAAAGGTTGGACAAAATGACTTTATGATGTGCAGTTCTTTACCTAGATCTGTTTCCATGATCAAATGCACTACATATGTACATACATCCAGATTGGTGTAACTTCCTTTCTAAGTGCTCTAATAACCTATGTAAAAATGAGCCAAAGCCAATTAAATTAGCCAAAGCCAAAAAGGGCAATATTTTGGTCCTGCTCCCAGCTCATAAGCTACTAAAGATGATGGGACATTTCTACACCAGCCTCCTGAAAGTCACCTGTCTTCCTGATCAAAGATACCAAGACCCCCGCCCAAAAAAAATCAATGTACAATCTAAAACAAAAAAGTCACAACTTGCCGGGCGTGGTAGTGCACTCCTTTAATCCAGCACTCAGGAGGCAGAGGTAGGAGGCTCACCATGAGTTCAAGGCCACCCTGAGACTACAGAGTGACTTCAAGGTCAGTGAGACCCTACCTCAAAAAACAAAATGTCACGACTAAAAAACTCAGTCCTCCTGGCTCCCCCCCGCCCCCGCAAAACTACTTGCCCAACATGACCTAACTCATCCTAACAAACAGCACCAGGGTGGGCTCCTCCCAGGTCCCTAAAGTCTCCTGTAGAGAACCAGTAGTGACCTCTAAAATTAATCCTTGATTAAATTTTGGCTATCTGCTTGGTCTTAAAACACTTAGAAAAATGTATACCCAAAAATAGATATTTCAAATATATAAGTGGCCTATTAAGTAACAACAAAAACTTTTCAAAAAAGAGTAAGACCTTAAGACATACTGGCCCCCTCTTTAATAGTTCTAATTCCACAATTAAAAATGTAGATGTTAAAATGGTTATTTTCAAATGTAAAAAATATATATAGATAACTTGAACCAAGGGTTGCTTAATTCAAAAGAATTCCTTATACTGAAAGCAATGATAAATCCCTTCTAACTTATGCCAGGACATCATTAAATAAGTCCTAAGGTCAAAAATATATTATATAGGGCTGGAGAGATGGCTTAGCAGTTAAGGCGCCTGCCTGTGAAGTGTAGGAACGCCTATTCAATTCTCTAGGTCCCACGTTTAGCCAGAGGTAAAGTGACGCAAGGGCGCAATGCTGCACTTGCCCACAAGGGGGCGCACACGTCTGGAGTTTGTTCACAGTGGCTGTGAGGCTGCTGGCGTGCCCATTATCTGTTTCTCAAAAAAATATACATATAGACGTATATTAAACAGCCCCTACTGACACCAAATGACTCTATGGTACCAAATTTTGGCCCTGGCTACCCACAGAACAAATTTTAAATGTATACTCTAAAAGACTATTATACATAGCCAGGCATGGTGGCACACACTTTTTAATCCCTGTACTTGAGGCAGAGGTGGGAGGATCACTGTGAGTTTCAAGGCCACCCTGAGACTATATAGTGAATTCCAGGTCAGCCTGAGCTACAGTGAGACCCTACCTCAAAAAAAGAAAAACCAAAAAGACTTATACAAAATATGGTATATTCACCATTATCTAGGTTAAATGTCTGTATATATTGCTGCTAACTCTGCTAATATCTTGTCTGTTTTACAAGCCATACAAAAACAAGTTCAGGCCATGTCAAACACAACTGTGCCATTCAATAAACAATTTTAAAAAATCTCAACCAGCTCATGCTCAGATGGTCCTGAGACAATCCAACTCTGTCTACCTGGGTTCCCTCAAATACTTTCCAAAAGTCCACAAAAAAAAAGAAGAAGAAAACTCTAAAGGCAACCAGTTTGCTATGTTGTCACTTCTCATTGACTCCTTACTTTTATTATTTCTCCCCAACATGTTCTTCCAAGACTATCTTCCTCTACTCCATCAATACACTTTTGGGGTCCTTTAAAATAGTTCTACTCTCTGAGACTCTCTAACTGCCATATTTCTACACCCTCGTTCAACCAAAAGTAATTCAAGATCTAATGTCTTTGCCCCCTGTCCTTTCTCATCAGAGGGGGGAATGAGAGGAGTATGGTTAGGGTGACTGGACCCCTAAAAGTTAAAAAAAAAAAAAAAACTTGTAAAGATCAAGATGATCTAATTTCTGTCTTGCCTAGTTCCCTGGACCTGGTCTAGGAAGGTCTTTCATAAAATTATAACATTATGGTTGGTCAAGTTCAGCCCCTAGGACTCGGTGTCAGGGCTAGTTTCTTCCTGAGACGGCCCCTCGCCCTAACCAACCAGCTGTCCCTCTAGTTCACCTGAGCTGGAAGACAGCCCACCACTATAAAGTTATAAATCCCATTACAGGAAGGACAGGCTCTCTGACCACTTGGGAATTTCAAGCTGTGGATGTTTTTTCCTCAGCTGTCCAGGCCAGCCAGGGTATCCCTTAACCCTTACTCTCCACATAGGTTCTTTACCCCTTCCAGCTCCCCACATGCCAGGAACGCCTACAGAACTCCTTGAACTTTTTTCCAGGCCCTCCATTTGGGATCTCTAGCCATATGGGTGCCTTTCCTTGACGCTACCTCCCTCAATAAATATAATTCAATAATTATCCTTCGCAGTTTTTTTTTTTTTTTTTTTTTGAGGTAGTCTCTCTAGCCCAGGCTGAACTGGAATAATTCACTGTGTAGTCTCAGGGTGGCTTTGAACTCACAGCAATCCTCCTGCCTCTGCCTCCCTAGTACTGGGATCAAAAGGGCACACCACCACACCCAGATTCCTTCTCAGTCTTTTGAAATTAAATTCTTTGAAATTAAAAACAGCCAGGCATGGTGGCACACACTTTTAATCCCAGCACTTGGGAAGCAGGGGTAGATGGATCAGTGAGTTTGAGGCCACCCTGAGACTACATAGTGAGTTCCAGGTCAGCCTGGGCTATAGCAAGATCCTACCTCGAAAAACCAAAAAACTAAATTAGAAACAAAATCAGGGTTTGAAATTCAAAGACTTTCCTGGACCCCCAATACCCTGTTACAGTACTAATAGTGGTTTTTAATTTTGTGTAATTCCCTTCCCCACCCTCCCTTCTCCCTAAGCCCTCCAACCCCCTATATTGTCTTTCACCTGGCCTGTCAAGTAGCCCTTCCTCTCATTTCTCCTATCTTCTAGTCTCATTCTAGTTCCATGCCCATATTCCTGGTGCTTACTACCATTTAAAACACTCAACCTCCACCGATTCAAGGTAAGAACTGCATGTGAGAGAGAACATGCAGCATGTGGCGTTCTGAGCATGTGGGACCTTGCTTAGAATTTTTTTTTCCAAGTCCATCCATCCTCTTGCCAATTCCATTATTATTTTTTTATTTTTTTATTTATTTATTTGAGAGAGGGAGATACAGAAATAGGCAGGTAGAGAGAGAGAGAGAGAGAGAGAGAATGGATGCGCCAGAGCCTCCAGCCACTGCAAACTGCAGATGCATGCACCCCCTTGTGCATCTGGCTTATGTGGGTCCTGGAGAATCGAGCCTCGAACCGGGGTCCTTAGGCTTCATAGGCAAGTGTTTAACCGCTAAGCCATCTCTACAGCCCCCATTATTACTTTTTGCCATACTGCTGAGTAGAATTCCATTGTGTATCTGTACCCCGTCTTCATTATCCGTTCATCAGTGGATGAGCATCTGGGCTTATTCCAATCAGTAGAACAGCAACAAACATGGCTGAACAAGTATATCTGTTACAGAGTGGAGTCTTTAGGGTATATATTGTTGAAGCAAAAGACACAGCTCTCACCTCCAAGGGGATAAGAAATCATTTACTCTGGAGCCAAATGGGAATGACCATGGCCCAGGAACAGATTTAGGTGACCCCAAACTATGTTCCCATGTGTTAATGGTTTCATGAAATCTTTATAGTGACAAAACAAAGGAAAGTCATAAACTAAGTCCAAATACATTACCCATCAGGTAGGAGGGTTCAACAAAGGGGGTAAATTACCATAGGCTTCAGATGACATGTTTAGCCCTTGGGTTGGTGGCAGCTGGGGTCTATTCATACATTCCTGATCAACTGATAGTCACCAGGATGTCAGGTCAGACCCAGAGGTGGGCAACGAATGGGTAACGGGGTTAAAGGTAGCCCAACTAATTTGATCTGATGTGGCAAATTCCATCTCTTCAGGAGACCTAGCAGTCCACTTGGTCTTAATTGAGAGAGATGCAGCACTTCCCCAGAACTTCAGTTCACAATGACCACGATTTGAAGAGCTGGATAAAATGGCAGATCTATGTTCATTTTTCAGGAGTCTCCATACTGAGTTCCATGATGCTTGTACAAGTTTGTACTCCCACCAGCAGTGGATAAGGGTTTCTCTTTCCCCACAGCCTCACCAGTACATGTTGTCATTTCATTGTTTTAATTTATTTTGAGAGAGGCAAAGAGAGAATGGGCACGCCAGGGGCTCTAGCCACTGCAAACCAACTCCAGACGCATGTGCCATCTTGTGTTTATGTGGGTACTGGGGAATGAAACCTGGGTCCTTGGGCTTTGCAGGCAAGGCCTTAACTGCTGAGCCATCTCTCCAGCCCTCATTTGATTGTTTGACAACTGCCATCCTGTCTGGAGTGAGATGGAATCTGAAAGTCAAAGTCAAAAAAGAACTTTTTTTTGTCGACTTCAAACTTTAAGAGCCAAAAGTTCATGCATGCACAGAAGGCTGCCAGCCAGGCCCAGTGAGGTGCTGCTAAGGTGCTTGGATGTTGTTTTCAGAAAGACACACAAGTGTAGTTAAGGTCCTGGAAATGAGGACCTTCTGCTCCAGTGTTTCTTAGCAGTAACAGTCTTAAGGGAGTAAAATGGGCATCAATATGGGCACTTTTGCTTTACTTTCAAAACCTTTTTCTCTTGCACTGGGGAGATGGCTTAGCAGTTAAGGCACTTGCCTGAAAAGCCAAAGGACCCAGGTTCAATCCCCCAGGACCCCCATAAGCCAGATGCACAAGGTGGTACATGTATCTAGCATTCATTTCCAGCAGCTAAAGGCCCTAGTGTGCCCATTCTCTAATTGCCTTTCTCTCAAGTAAATAAATATTTTGCAGCCAGGTATGGTAGAGCACACCTTTAATCCCAGCACTTAGGAAGCAGAGGTAGGAGGATCATTTTGAGTTCAAGGCCACCATGAAACTACAGTGAATTCTCAGGTCAGCCTGGGCTGGAGTGAAATGCTAACTCAAAAAAAAGGAGGGGGTGGGGCTGGAGAAATGGTTGTTTGCCTATGAAGCCAAAGGACCCAGGTTCAATGCCCCAGGACCCACATAAACCAGATGCACAAGGGGCACATAGATCTGGCGTTTGTTTGCAGTGGCTAGAGGCCCTGGCATACTCATTCTCTGTCTCTCTTTTCTTTCTCTCTCTCCTTGCAAATAAATGAAATTTGAAAAAATAATTATTAATCCAGTGGGTGACAGGAATGTGATCAGAGTGAGTAGAAGCCTAGACTGTACACTTCCCTGGTGGTAGTCGTCCTGGCTACTTTTAAGTGGAGAAATGGTAGGGACACTGTTCTGTGTTGTTCCCATTGTATCCTGTTCCAGGTGTCATGCTTAAAAATGTGGCACGTGGACTAACGCGACAAAACTAGCTAGTCCTTGAACACTGCAGATGGAAAAAGTGTCATCCAAAGGCCCCACACGGCAGTTGTGGGCATCACCTATCAGGTGCAGGTCTCTTAGCTCTCTTCAGAGAGCTGCCTGCTGAGGTTGTGCTGAGCAGTCAGTCACCACAGTGGCTGCCGCGCTTCTCAACGCACACAGCATGGACAGCCTGCTGGCTGGATTTGGGGGAAGAGCAGCAGCCACATGAGATGGGGCACACCTTTAATCCCAGAACCCCAAAAGCTGAGGTAGGAGGACTGCCATGAGTTCAAGGCTAGCCTGGGCTACAGTGATACCCTGCCTCAAAATTAATAAATAGGAAAAAGAGATTGGCATGGCGGCACACACCTTTAATCTTAGCACTCAGGAGGCTGAGGTAAGAGGATCGCTGTGAGTTTGAGGCTAGACTGAGACTACACAGTTCCGGGTCAGCCTGGGCCAGAGCAAGACCCTACCTTGAAAAACAAGGGAACTTGGATTACTCATGGACACACCAGAGCACACAGCTGGCACCTCCAGAAGGCAGATGGAAGTATCGGACTACCTTCAGGGTGCACACCTCACCTGTGTGAACCATAGCCTTGATCTTTCAAGAAGCACCTACCCCTGAAATAAAGAAAAAGTGCAGCTGGACAGTTAGTGGAGGTGGAGCTGGGGACATGGCTCAGTTGGTAAAGGACTTGATATGCATGCATGAGGACCTGGGTTTGGGTCCCTGGCACCCACATAAAAGCTAGGCATTGTGGTACATGCCTGTAGTCTAATTGCTGGGGAGGCAGAAACCAGAGGATTTCCCAAGGTGTGCTGGCTAACTAGTCTGTCTGAATCATGAGATCTGGTTAGTGAGACCTTGTCTCAAAAAATAAGGTGAGCCGGGCATGGTGGCTCACACCTCTGATCCCAATACTTGGAAGGCAGAGGTAGGAGAATTGTCATAAGTTCAAGGCCACACTGAGACTACATAGTGAATTCCAGGTCAGCCTGGGCTAGAGTAGGACCCTACCACAAAAAAAAAAAGAGGGGAGGGAATTACATGGGTTATTGTCTGTAATTATGGAAGTTGTCAATAAAAATAAAATTTTAAAAAAATGGTAGGGCTGGGGAAATGACTCAGTAATTAAAGGCGCTTGTTTGCAAAATCTCTCAGCCCAGGTTCAATTCCCCAGAACCCATGTAAAGTCAGATGTGCAAAGTGGCACATGCATCTGGAGTTCATTTGCAGTGGCAAGCGCAATACCTATTCCCTGTCTGAAAAAAAAAAAAATATATATAGATAGATAGATAGATAGATAATAGATGATAGATAGATAGATAGGTGGATATAGGAGAGCCTGGGGAGATAGCTCGGCGGGTAAAGGCACAAACTGGCAAAGCCTGCAAGCCTGGGTTCAGGTCCCAGCACCCACATAAAGCCAAATGCATAAAGTGGTGCCTGCACCTAGAGTACATTTGTGTTGGCGAAGGCCCTGATGGGCCCATACTGCTGCAAACATATGCACTACTTTGTGTATCTGGCTTTATATAGGTATTGAGGAATCAATCCCAGGCTGGCAAGCTTTGCAAGCAAGCACCTTGAACTGCTGAACCATCTCCAGAGCTTCACTTGTGGCTTTTAGAGGCCACCCTGAGACTACATAGGAATTCCAGGCCAGCCTGGGCTAGAGTGACACCCTATCTCAAAAAATCAAAAAACAAAAACAAAAAAAAAATGTTTTAAGATTGGCAGACTCAGGCTGGAGACAGCTCAGTGGTTAAGGCACTTGCCTGCAAAGCCTAACAACCAAGGTTAATTCCCCAATACCCGTGTAAAGCCAGATTCACAAAGTTGTGCACCCATCTGGAATTTGTTTACAGTGACTAGAAGCTCTGGTACACCCACTCATATTCTCATTCTCCCATTCTCTCTCCATGCAAATAAATATTTTTTAAAAAGGACTGGCCGACTCCTACCATTCTATTCTTCTAACTTCATGGCGTGTGCTTCAAATCCTACATGCATTGCCTGAATAGCAAATACCGTGTCACTCTTGCACTCTCCTCCAGGGAGAGCCAAATGGAATTCCTTAAACTCTGTGCCCAAAGTGATCTGTCTATAATTTTATGTGAACACTTCAGTACTTTTTTAAAGTGGAAATCAGTAACTTGAATTCACCCAGTGATTGCAGGGTGAGAGTAGAACTCCTGAAAGGGAAGAATGATGGAGATGAAAGCAAGGGCTGCAGTGCAGGGACACTGCTCTAAGGCAAGTTGAGCTTCGCTCTTTGGAACATTAAGAATGAAATGTGGCCAGGCGTGGTGGCACACACCTTTAATCCCAGCACTCGGGAGGCAGAGGTAGGAGAATCACAGTGGGTTCAAGGCCCCCCTTAGAGTACATAGCAAGTTCCAGGTCAGCCCGGGCTAAAGTGAGACCCTATCTCGAAAGAAAGAAAAAGAAAGAAAGAAAGAAAGAAAGAAAGAAAGAAAGAAAGGAGGGAGGGAGGGAGGGAGGGAGGGAGGGAGGGAGGAGGAGGAGGGAGGGGGAGGGAGGGGGGAGGGAGGGGGGAGGGGGGAGGGAGGGAGGAGGGGGGGGAGGGAGGGAGGGAGGAAGGGAGGAAGGAAGGAAAGAAAGAGGGAAGGAAGGAAGGAAGGAAGGAAGGAAGGAAGGAAGGAAGGAAGGAAGGAAGGAAGGAAGGGAGGAAATGTGGAAAGTGATTGAGGGTGGCATGTTCAGTTTCTACTTTCCATTTAGCTGTCTGAAATACTTTTCTATTTTTTAAACTTGAGGAAAATTTTTTTAGTGTTTGAGAGAACAGGCAAGCTATAATTGGCAGCTGCTGTAGGGAGGGAGATGCTAAGAGGAAGAAAGGAAGTCATGCTTCTGAGTCAGGATCCAGAACGTACCCAGGTTCAGCAATGGAGGCCTGCTAGCGCTGCATGGGGTCTTCAGGACGTGAGAAAACCCAAAGAGTCAGGACAGGCATGTTGAGGATTTGGGCCCATATCCAAAGATAGGACAAATACTGGTTACACATGAACACTTCCTGGGAAAAAGTACAACCATGGGCTGGAGAGATGGCACAGCAGTTAAGGCACCTGCCTGTGAAGCCTAAGTAGACCCAGGTTTGATTCTGCAGTACCCACGTAAGCCAGATGCACAAGGTGGCACATGCATCTGGAGTTCATCTGCAATGGCTAGGAGCCCATTATGTCAATCAATTAAAAAAAAAAAAGTGCAACCAATACTGGATGTTGTGGCATGTGCCTTTGATTCCAGCACTCAGAAGACAGAGATAGGAGGATTGCCAAGAGTTCAAAGCCACTCTGAGACTTCATAATAAATTCCAGGTCAGCCTGGGCTAGAGTGCAACCATGCCAAAGTATGGCTCAGACTCTCTGAGGATAAACTATATAAAGACTTCTGGTGCTGTTCTACCAGCTTTCTACAAATGAAAGTGCTGTAAGCTTGTTTCCAAGGTCATCAATCAAATATAAACAGATGTTGAACAGTTAAAATGTTCCATTTATTTTAGTACACTTGAATATGGTGTGGAAAAGTGGAACAAATCCAACAGGATATATACAGCATATCAAAGAGGCAGTCTTTAAAAATGCAACGCCATGCTATGGAAGAGAGTACAAGACGCAGGGGAGTGGCCTGGTTTCAAAGAAGCTCTAGAATCATGGTTTTAACTCCTTTGTAAATTCAGCAATCTGCAAAGAATTTGGCAAAGGTTTATTTTTTTCTATTTCCAGTTTTCTAACGTAGGCATCGATTTGCTTACAATAAAGCTGATTTAAGAGCACACAGAGACAATGAGATGTGACCCAGCCCTCCAAATGATGAAGACGAGGAGACAGTGCCAGCCCCAGAAGGCTGACCACCGAGGTGATGGGCACGTAAACTGCAGTCCGCATCCTGCCAAGCGAAAGCTATAGTGTGGGGACTGTATAGTGGAGTTCGTGGATGGGCCTCAGTTTCTACTTACTTTAACAGTTCATTTAGTTGTTTAGAGATGACCTGTGCCCATTTAAACAGGTCATAGTTTCTACTGTGTCACGTGATTATAAGGCCACAATATTCCTTTTGAACAAACCTCTTAAGGTCATATTAATGCTACTCTTCTTTGGAAGGGTAAAGAGTTAACTGAATGAAGATTACTTACAGATCATTTTTAAATACTACATACATCATCAGTTATATAAGATTATTTATACTATTTATATCTAATACTCAAAGAAAATTTACTACCAAATGCTTATAGTAGGTCTGTCTGACATGCTATTAATTGATCCCATAGGTCTAATTACAGGCCACAACTTCAGTGTCTATCGTCTTACTAATCAGGAGGGCGGCATTTGCAGAACAAGTAATCACAAGCCGCTGCCGCCCCAGCGGTCACGGGAGCTCTTCAGTAGCAGGCCACAGGCTCCAGGAGCCCCTACACAAGCACTCTGGAGCATTCATCAAACAGTGCTGGTGGAGGGTGTCAGACGTCTTCCAATATAGATCCTAGCAGGAAAGGAAACCCAGTTAATGAGGTCTCAGTTCTCAGATGCATTCACAGCTACCACGGGCAGCTCACTGTGTTCCGTTTATGGAAGGGGCTGGCTATTTCATACTTTGAATTCCAGGCCAGCCAGGGCTAGAGTGAGACCCTACCTCAAAAACCAAAAAAGACAAAACTGATCAAGTATTTTTGTCATCAAATGTATTTTATAATGGTCTAATTTTTTAAAAACCCAAGTATGTTCTAACAGTGCACTGCACTAAATATAAGTTCAAAGCAAGTACTAGCTAGGGTGGAGCTCGGGCGGAAGGCTTGTCTAATGCTCAAGGCCCTAAGATCAAGCGCCAGCACTGCAAAAAAAGAAAAAGATCAAACTGGACACTTAACTCTCAAAACATGATTGCTGTGCACGACTAATGCAGCCCTTCCCTACTGATAAACTGACCCAATAGTGCTGCCCAGCACCAGGGCACACTTCACTGTCAGCCTATCACCACAGCTGGAAGCCAAGCCCAGAGGTAATGAAGCCCCTTCCCACAGCAGTGGGTACTGACTGGTGTGAGGGACAGGAAAGAATCTGGGCTTGCCAGGCCTGTGGGGAGTGGTAGAAATGAGCTATCAAAGACAAACTAAGAAAGGTGAATTGTATTTGAACAATGATGGGAATCTATCAGGAGTTTGGGGTAGGACCACACCAGTGAGCTCTGAAGGAAGGACAGATAAAGGACAACTTGGGTACTGATGTGCAGACTCCTGGTCCTATCCAGTGTTCTGCTTCTCAGTGCTGTGACCAGTATGTACCCATGGTGCACACTGGGACACCGACTCTCAAACACACTGAACATAACCAGTACGTATCCACGGTGCACACTGGGACCCGACTCTGCGAACACTGGTATGTATCCCCACACTGGGACCCGACTCTCAAACACACCGAACAGTATGTATCCCGGAGCACACTGGGACCCGACTCTCAAACACACCGAACATAACCAGTATGTATCCACCCACTGGTGACTCTCAAACACACGAACTAACCAGGGACACTGGGACCCCGACTCTCAAACACACTGAACATAACCAGTATGTATCCACGGTGCACACTGGGACCCCGACTCTCAAACACACCGAACATAACCAGTATGTATCCACGGAGCACACTGGGACCCCGACTCTCAAACACACAGAACATAACCAGTATGTATCCACGGTGCACACTGGGATCCCGACTCTCAAACACACCGAAAACACACTGGGACCCCGACTCTCAAACACACAGAACATAACAGTATGTAGTATGGGACCCGACTCTCAAACACACAGAACATAACCAGTATGTATCCACGGTGCACACTGGGACCCCGACTCTCAAACACACCGAACATAACCAGTATGTATCCACGGAGCACACTGGGGATTCAAACCCGAACATAACCTCAAACACTGGGACCCGAACATAACCAGTATGTATCCACGGAGCACACTGGGGACTCTCAAACACACGAACATAACCAGTATGGAGCACACTGGGACCCCGACTCTCAAACACACCGAACATAACCAGTATGTACCCACGGTGCACACTGGGACCCCGACTCTCAAACACACCGAACATAACCAGTATGTACCCACGGTGCACACTGGGACCCCGACTCTCAAACACACCGAACATAACCAGTATGTATCCACGGAGCACAAACTCTCAAAACACAGAACATAACCAGTATGTATCCACGGAGCACACACTGGTATGTACCCACGGAGCACACTGGGACCCCGACTCTCAAACACACCGAACATAACCAGTATGTATCCACGGAGCACACTGGGACCCCGACTCTCAAACACACCGAACATAACCAGTATGTACCCACGGTGCACACTGGGACCCCGACTCTCAAACACACCGAACATAACAGTATGTCTCACAACACTCTCAAACACACGAACATAACCAGTATGTACCCACGGTGCACACTGGGACCCCGACTCTCAAACACACCGAACATAACCAGTATGTATCCTCAGCACACTGGGACACCGACTCTCAAACACACTGAACATAACCAGTATGTATCCACGGTGCACACTGGGGACTCTCAAACACACACTAACCAGGGAGCACACTGGGACCCCGACTCAAACACACCGAACATAACCAGTATGTACACTCTCAAACACACCGAACATAACCAGTATGTATCCACGGTGCACACTGGGACCCGACTCTCAAACACACAGAACATAACCAGTAAACACTGGGACCCGACTCTCAAACACATAACATAACAAGTATGTATCCACGGTGCACACTGGGACCCTGACTCTCAAACACACAGAACATAACCAGTATGTATCCACGGAGCACACTGGGACCCCGACTCTCAAACACACCGAACATAACCAGTATGTATCCACGGAGCACACTGGGACCCCGACTCTCAAACACACAGAACATAACCAGTATGTATCCACGGTGCACACTGGGATTCCCGACTCTCAAACACACCAAACATAACCAGTATGTATCCACGGAGCACACTGGGACCCCGACTCTCAAACACACCGAACATAACCAGTATGTATCCACGGAGCACACTGGGACCCCGACTCTCAAACACACATAACCAGTATGTACCCACGGTACACTGGGACCCGAAGAACATAACCAGTATGTATGACTCTCAAACACACCGAACATAACAGTATGGGATGCCACCGACTCTCAAACACACCGAACATAACCAGTATGTACCCACGGTGCACACTGGGACTCTCAAACCCGACTCTCACTGGGAACACACCGAACATAACCAGTATGTACCCACGGTGCACACTGGGGACCCGAACTCTCCGACTCTCAAACACACGAACATAACCAGTATGTACTCAAACCACAGTATGTACCCGAACACACTGGGACCCCGACTCTCAAACACACCGAACATAACAAGTATGTACCCACGGTGCACACTGGGACACTCTCAAACACAGTATGTACCCACGGTGCACACTGGGACCCCGACTCTCAAACACACCGAACATAACAAGTATGTACCCACGGAGCACACTGGGACACCGACTCTCAAACACACCGAACATAACCAGTATGTACCCACGGTGCACACTGGGACCCCGACTCTCAAACACACCGAACATAACATACCCACGGAGTGTACACTGGGTATGTACCCACGGTGCACACTGGGACCCCGACTCTCAAACACACCGAACATAACAAGTATGTACCCACGGTGCACACTGGGATCCCCGACTCTCAAACACACCGAACATAACAAGTATGTACCCACGGTGCACACTGGGACCCTGACTCTCAAACACACCGAACATAACAAGTATGTATCCACGGTGCACACTGGGACTCTCAAACACCGAACATCTCAACTGGGACACTCAAACACACGAACATAACAAGTATGTACCCACCACACTGGGTGTACGAACTGGGACCCCGTGCACACTGGGACCCGACTCTCAAACACACGAAACATAACAGTATGTACTGGGTACTCTCACGAACATAACAAGGTGCACACTGGGGGACACCGAACATAACAAGTATGTAAACACACTGGGAACGACTCTCAAACACACCGAACATAACAGTATGTACCCACGGTGCACACTGGGGACTCTCAAACACACCGAACCGGTGCACACTGGGACTCAAACACACGAACATAACAAGTATGTCAACTCTCAAACACACCGAACATAACCAGTATGTACCCACGGTGCACACTGGGACCCCAACTCTTAAACACACCGAACATAACAAGTATGTACCCACGGTGCACACTGGGATCCCCGACTCTCAAACAATGCAGTATCTTTGAGCACACTGGGAAGCACCGAACTAACAAGTATATGATCTATATTTCAATAAAAAAAAAAAAATTAGAGACATATTACTGAAACCTAGAATCACCTTAAGGCCCTCAATGCCAGCACACTGGGAGTCAAACGCATGGTGACACACTGGGACACCGACCCAAACACAATCCAATGGCCAGCAGGTCAAACACACCGAACATAACAAGAGAGCAGCAGAGATGGCGAACATAAAAACCTGTACACTGGGAAATTCTGCATGAGAAAATGCCCCCTTCTAACTTATGATCTGTATTTCAATAAAAAAAAAATTTAGAGACATATTACTGAAACCTAGAATCACCTTAAGGCCCTTGTGTTTCAATCCAATGCAGGTGAGAGAGCAGCAGAGATGGCAGAAAAACCTTCAGAAATTCTGCTGAGAAAATGCCCCCCTTCTTCATGACACTTGTGTTTCTCATGCTGAGAGTCGCTGTGCGCTTCGGGTGTTTAAAAAGGAACTCCCTGGGATGGGAAAAAGTACTTGCATGGTCAACATGTCCTGTAAAAGCAGCCCCCACCCCACTGAAAGCAGACTTACTTGGGGGGGATATTTTCTGGCCGGCTTGACCAATCCCATATCCAGTCTGAATTTTTCTTCAAGATGTTTTCAACTTCTTTCCTTCTCTCAATGTAATCTTCCTCAGACTGAGACAAAGTAAGTATTAAAGCAGATGAGCCTATCACAGGGAGCAGGCCAGTAAGCTCAATACAGAACCCTGGAGACACAAGTTCAATCCTGGGACCCTCATCCAAAAGCAGCTCCAAGCAGGCAGGCTAGGGCTTCACCTGAGTCACGACACAGCCTTGGCACGTGCTACTCCTTTAAGGACGAGCCAGTTGTCTGTTAAGTTACTAGGTTTAAAGGCTGAGGATGTTGCTCAACTGGCTGTGCTGTCAATTCCCCCTGCCCCGACTGCAATGAAACAGTCTTAGCTGGGCATTGTGGTGCACACCTATAATCCCAGCACATGGAAGGCTGAGGCAAAAAGATTTCTGTGAACCTAAGGCCAGCCTAGGCTACAGAGTCAAACCTAATCTCAACCATTCCCAGGCAAGAAAAGAATTCTACTGAAATGTTACCAAAGAGGACCAAGACTGACTGCAGCACTAGTCACAGTAAAGGTCAGAACAGGGGTGGCTAGGCAAGAGAGATACACTACATAGCCAGTGAGTTTAAAAGATATTTTTAAAACAAAAAGTAGGGCTGGAGAGATGGCTCAGCTGTTAAGGCACTTGTCTGCAAAGCTTAATGACCTCGGTTCAATTCCCCAGTACCCACATAAAGCCAGATGCACAAAGTGATGCATGCATCAAATAACTATTTTTTAAAAACTGATTTAAAATGGTCTCAGGGCCTGGAGAGATGGCTTAGTGGTTAAGCGCTTGCCTGTGACACCCAAGGACCCCGGTTCAAGGCTCAATTCCCCAGGACCCACATAGGCCAGATGCACAAGGTGGCACATGCATCTGGAGTTCATTTGCAATGGCTGGAGGCCCTGGCATGCCCATTCTCTCCATCTATCTGCCTCTTTCTCTCTCTGTCTGTGGCTCTCAAATAAATAAATTAATTAAACAAACAAAAAAAATAAAATAAAATAAAAATGGTCTCACTAGCCAAGACTGACCTGGAACTCCATTCTGTAGTACCAGACTGGCCTCAAACTCACAACTATCCTCCTACCTCTGTCCCCCAAGTGCTAAGATTAAAGGCATGTGCCCAGAAAAAAAAAAAAAGTCTTTTGTTTTTCTAGGTAGGGTTTTGCTCTACCCCCAGGCTGACCTGGAATTCACTGGGTAATCTCAAGGTGGCCTTGAACTCACAGTGATTCTCTGCCTCCCAAATGCTGGGAATTAAAGGCATACACCACCATGCCCAGCAAAATTAAAAAAGAAAAAATTAATGAGTTTTAAAGTTGAGATTGGGAGGCTGGAAAGACAGCGTAGCACTTAGGGTGCTTGAGTAGCCTAAAGACCCAGGTTCAATCCCCAGTGCCCATTTAAGTCAGCTGCAGAAGGTGGCACATTCTCCATCTGCCTTTGTCTCTCAAATAAATTTTTAAGAATATTTTTGTTTATTTGGGGGGGGCAGGCAGAAAGAGAATTGGAGCACCAGAGCCTGTAACCACTACAAACAAACTTCAGATGTATGCCCACCTTGTCCATCTGGCTTACATGGGCACTGGGGAATCGAACCTGGGTCCTTAGGCTTCACAGGCAAGTGCCTTAACTGCTAAGTCATCTCTCCAGCCCAAATAAAATATTTTTTAAAAAGTAAATAAATAAAACTGAGATTTGGGGGCTTGGAGAGCTGTCTCAGTGGTTAAAGGCGCTTGCTTGTAAAAATCTGACAGGCCAGGTTGAATTCCCCAATACCAACATGGAAGCCAACGCACAAAGTGGTGCATGTGTTTGGAGGGTTCTTTAATTGCAGAAGGCCCTGGCATGCCTATACTCACTTTCTGTCTCAAATAACTTGCATGGTGGCACACTTCTTTAATCTCAGCACTCAGGAGGCAGAGGTAGGAAGATACGTGAGTTGAAGGCCAGCCTGAAACTACAGTGATTTCTAGGTCAGCCTGGACTACAGTGAGACCTCAAAAAAAAAAAAAAAAAAAAATAGTGGAAATACTCCAGCACATGGATGCAAAGATGAACAGGAACCCCACCCCCCACTGCCGCCCCATCTGAAAGCAGGCTGAACACACCAGGTCCTCCAGAACCCCTGCTGAGCCCTTCCTAGGCCAGGAAGTCTGGGATAGCAAGAATAATTATTTGCCTGGAGAAAAACTAACACGGGAGGCAGCAAGGCTAATCCTCTGTGTAAGGTCTTGCTTCTTAAACAGCTCTGGAACTAATTACAGAAGAAAACTCGACTCTTCTATCTCCCTATTAGTGAACAGCACACATCAAATACACAGGTGTACACCACCACTAGACACAACTCCAAAATTCTATGTTGGGAAGGGAATGGAAAAGAACAAGAATACACTCAGGCAACAGCCCAGCCACACTACCCTTGGGAAGTTTTTGAGACCCCACAACAATGCTAAGGGCCTCCCTACATGTAAGCAAGTCACTATTTGTTGAATTAAAATGAGAAACGTGATCTCACGTGGATGTCACCAGGCTGGTGAACTGCTAGTAACTAGGAAAAGCCTGCGGTGTCTTTCTGGCAATTACAAAGGTTAATGAGGAAGACGCCAGATTTATGATCATGGTTATCCATGTCCAGTGGGAGGGCACTGAGCAGCTGCACAGGTGACCCCTGGCTCGCTCACTCTCGCTCGCTCTCTCTCTCCAACAGCCAGTTCATAGTCACTGTTCCCACAAACCACTTGTTCTTTCCATCTCCTGAGACCTCACTTCCCTTCCTGAGTCCCTGGATGTCCCATGTGGCAGAGGAGCCTCCCCTCCCCCATGCAGCCTCTGGTTAGCCCACTGTGAAGACCATGTTTTAGGGATGTCCCCACCCAAAGAGTATTGGGGGGGTGGCTAGACCTCAAGCCCATGAAAGGTTTTGCTCTCCAAACAAACTTCCAACACTCCCGCACTTACCTGAGAGCTGTTTTTTTCTCCAATGCTGTGTGTGTCCATTTCAGAAGCTCTGTTAGTATCTTGTGGTGTCTGTGAGCGAGGAGGGCTTGATCAAACAGAAAAAGACCATTATGTTAGCCTTCAAGCGTAAATCCCCAGCAGGGACCAGCTCTTCTCTAAGGCCAGGAGGGCGAGCACTGCTCTCTTCTGCCCAACATCAGACCAAGGCCAAATTATTCCTCAGTCTTTTCAGCTCAAGATAGCAGGAGTCCCCAGCCAGCTCTCTGGGTAATTAGAAAGGGACAGCCAGGAACAAGTGGCTGGCTCGGCCACCCTACCCCACCCTGGTTGCACAGTGTGATGCCCAGCACTTGGGACCACCTGACCTTCCATCAGAGTCAGCTATGCACCTGGATTCTCTCCCAATGCTGCTGCCTGGGAACCTGCAGCTCTCACGCAGCAGCATGGAGCAAGCACAAGACCTCAGACCTGGGGCTCATTCACAAAGCTGGCAGATATGGCCAGGACCAAGGGGATCTTGTGGTTTGCTCCCTAGTTTGTTTGTTTGTTTGTTTGTTTTTTATTTATTTATTTATTTATTTATTTATTTATTTATTTATTTATTTAGGAGACAGAGAGAGACACAGAGAGAGGGAGAGGAAGACAGAGATGGGCGCACCAGCAGTGTCTCAGCTGCTGCAAACAAAATCCAGATGCCTGCGCCCCCTTGTGGTCAAGTGTGGCATTGCGCCCTTGCGTCACTTTGCATCTGGCTAAACGTGGGACCTGGAGATTGGAACTGGAGATTGGCGTTCTTAGGCTTAGGAGGCAGGTGCCTTAACCGCTAAGCCATCTCTCCAGCCCTGTTTTTTAATTTTTGAGACAGAGAGAGAGAAGCAGATAAAGAATGGGCATGCCAGGGCCTCCAGCAGCTGCAAACAAATTCCAGATGCATGTGCCACCTAGTGCATCTGGCTTACAGGGTCCTGAGGAATCAAACCTAGATCCTTTGGCTTTGCAGGCAAACACCTTAAACACTAAGCCATCTCTCCAGCTCTTTTTTCTTTTTTTTGAAATAATTATATTGATTGTAATGTGAATTTTTTAAAATTTTATTTATTTGAGAGAGAATGGACACACCAGGGCCTGTAGCCACTGCAAATGAACACCAGACTCATGTGCTACTTTCTGCATCTGGCTTACATGGGTCCTGGGGAAATCGAACCTGGGTCCTTAGGCTTTCACAAGTAAGCTAAGCCATCTCTCCAGCCCTGCTCCCTAGTTTTAATATGGTGCCCCCAGACTAAACCCCAGACCGTTTCCTTCCACCCAGTGGCAAAGCTCCTTGTGTGAGGCCTGCTGCAGAAGCCACTCCACCCATTCCAAAAGGTTACAGAGGTGTGCATAGCTACGGACATCCGCCTGTAGCAGATCCTTGGGCGGACCTACCTGTCACAGTGAGAACTTTTGGAGCTACTCCGTCCAGACTCATGCTGGGCGTCCAGCAGTATTTTTTCCATGTCACCGTTATAAATAGAAACGGAGGCTGGACCACTGCTGCCATTCCCATTGCTGAAGTGCAATTCTACCCAGGAGCCTGAAGAGAAAGAAAACAGGACAGTTGGAATCTTCTACCCACTTTGGAGTTTGGTCCTTAGATGTACCCACTCATTCTTACACTGCCAAGAGGCACCAATGCTGGCACATAGGCATATGCTCAAATCTGAATCCTTCACTGAGCGTCCAGAAGCCAAGTGTGACAGCTCATTATCTGTAATCCCAGCACTCAGGTAGGAGGATTGCTGGGAGTTCAAGAGCACTCTGGGCTACAGTGTGAGACTGTCTCCAAACAAAAACATTCAGCCAGCCAGCAAGACTGGGCCTAAAGAGCAGCACAGACTGGGTTCTGAGCAGCTCCATTTCAATAGGCTCAATCTGCATCAGATCCTAGGCATGCTCAACATATCTCAAGAAGCTTAAATGTTGCCTAGATCTTTTCTGGTGTCTGACATGAGCAGAGATTTGGGAGGGGGAAGGTCTTTCCAGTCCTAATGGGGTGTCCAACAATTCAATTCTGACACCATCGACCTGTGTCAGACCCCACAAACTAAAGGCTCAGCCCTACAAGAGTCCCACGTCGAGTGCAGGTTACCCTCCTGATCTGCCCACATCAGAAAACAGCCGCAGACACTTCTGATCAACTACAAATTCATGGATTTTAAAGACAAAAGCAAAACAAAAAAGCAACAATTTTAGGAGCCTCCATGGCTCCCTCAGGTTCAATCATTTGCTACAACTTACAAAACTCAGGAAAACATGCTATTTATTTGTGATGTACTTCAGAAGCAGCAGGGCAGAAGGCATACGCATGGAAAAGAGGGGGCTCTACGCTGCTGCTGTCTTCTTGGAAGCCCCGTGAATCTTCCAGTCCGAAAGCTCCTTGTTCCTGTAAACAGCCACAACCTCCTGCCTCTTCCCTTCCCTCCCTAGTGGTTCTGAGTTTCTACCCCCTGGAAAGTCACGTGCATTATTACGTAAGGAGGCAATCCAAAACTGGACAGAGGCCAGTATTTGTGTCTTGTCTATGTGGCTATAAAAGTGTACCACACACTGAGCAATGTGCAGCGTTTACTTCACTGCGGAGGCGGGAAGTCCAGCGGCCCATCCTGAACGGAGGAAGTTCCTGCTGCTTCTGTGCATGGCAGAAAGGCAATCCAAAAACCAGCTCCCTCAAGGCACCAAACCCACTCACAGTGGAGCAGCCCTGACAGTCTCGCCTCTCTGTACAGTTACATTGGCAACACGTGGGTTCTGGAAAGACACATGCAAATCATAACAAAGCCTTTAAAAATCATCTACACAGCCAGGTGTGGTGGTGCCCGCCTTTAATCCCAGCACTCAGGAGGCAGAGGTAGGAGGATCGCCATGAGTTCAAGGCAGCTCTGAGACTACATAGTGGATTCAGGTCAGACTGAGCTAGAATGAAACCCTACCTCGAAAAATTGAAAAACAAAACAAACAAACAAACAAACAAAAAAATCACCTATCATCCCAAGCACCTTTGAAAAACAAAAATCCCATTCTCAGCAGTCTGTAGCAAAAAAATCACGGGCCTAAAAGCTGTACCTGAAAGAATGATTTACTAAGGACAGAGTTTGTATTAACCAGAACCAGCAGGAATGTACTTCCTGGAAACACTCCTGACCTACTCACCCTGCACAGATCCATCAGGTTGTTGGTTTTTTAATTTTTCATTTACTTGCAAGAGGTGAGAATGAGAATGAGAATGAGAACACCAGGGTCTCTTGCTGCTGCAGACAAACTCCAGATACATGTGCCACTCTGTGCACCCAGCTTTAGCTGGGTATTGGGGAAGTGAACCCAGGCCATCAGGCTTTGCAAGTAAGCACCTTTAACTGCTGAGCCATCTCCCAGCCCCAGGCTGTCTTTTTAAATAAGAAAGATGAAGAGGGGGTGCATACATCTGTAATCCCAGAACTCAGGAGGAGGAGGCCAGGAGAATAAGAAGTTTGAGGTCAGAGTTAGAGGCCAGCCTGGGCTACAAAAAAAAAAAAAAAAAGTAAATAAAAGATCCTCTTCCTGGAAGTACGTAGTGAATTCCAGGTCAGCCTGGGCAAGAACAAGACACTAAAAAAAAAAAAAAAAAAAAAAAAGGAGAGAAAAGAGAAGAAAAAGAAACAAAGCTCCTCGGGAGTGCTGAGATTACAGGTGTGCTCCAGCCCCCAGGCCTGCCTTCTACATTGCTTCTATAGTCCCCAGCCTCACTACCTGCTGTACACACCTTCTATATAAGCAAAGGTATAGACTTCCATGGTCCGAGACTAACTGCAGACAGCAGAACCCAACTTGAAGAGTCCCCTGTTCCCAAAGCTGCTCTCCTCCATGAAGGGCCCTGGCTATGGAGAGAAACATATGTGCCCCCCCACACACACTCTCCATGGGAGCAGGGGACCTAAGCCCTGGCTATGCAGTCAGTCATGTATGGCACTTTTCCACTCTTCTCCAAAAGCTGAGCCCTAGCCCAGTCTGAAAATGCTGAGTTGGAGCTCAGAGAAAAATACAAAAAGGCCCTGGCAGCGAGATTATATAGACCAGGGTTAAAATGATCCCCCTACAGGGGCAGCCATCCAAACAGCCTCTAGACAGGAGCATGGATGTCAGAGCAGAGGGGATGCAAGCTAGTGCAGCATGACATGAGAAAGCCCTTCAGAGTGCAGCTGTGACATGTGGAGGGAATTAGTGTCCCCAAATCACAAGTTACGTCTCCAGAAGTAAGCCTAGAAAAATTGCTGTTTGAACACTTAACAGCTTCTTGTTAATTTTGGAAAGGAAGAGATTGGACTGGCAAACAATTTTGAGTAATCAACCTGGTAGATAATCCAGGCTACTGGCTTCCTTATTTTCTTTTTTTTTCTTTTGGTTTTTCGAGGTATGGTCCCACTCTAGCCCAGGATGACCTGGAATTCATTATGCAGTGTCAGGGTGGCCTTGAACTCACAGTGAGCCTCCTACCTCTGCCTCCCAAGTGCTGAGATTAAAGGTGTGAGCCACACCCAGCTGGCTTCCTCTTTTAATTGATGGCTCTGGTTTGGTTTTTAGAGACAAGTTTTCAAGTAGCCCAGGCTGGCCCTGAACTTGCTATGTAGCCAAACTCCTGATCCTCCTGCCTCCACCACCCAAGCCCATCATCTCTACCTAAGATGCAAGCTTTAAGAGTTTGCCTCTCTGCCCTTTACTGGGCAGTACCCAATCTTACACATTCAGTGTCATTTGGCTCCAGGTCTCCCTGGTACTTAACAGAGCACCTACCAGTTTAACCGTTACATTCAGCTTTGTTTTTCCATTAGCTTCTAGATCTCACTGTGACTATTTATAAAACACAGGAGTTTGACTAGAACCAAATGTCTGAAACCCTTCACTTCAAAACGGCACATCTATAATTCTGCAAAAGAAATACAAATGTTTTCCTCCTCATCCAGGTCTGCCCATGGTGGGCTGCCAGCAATCACAGAACCACTGATTAGAGCCAGCAGTTAAGTAAATAATGGGAGAGCACTTTACTGAGAGCTCTGGACTGTGCACCTTCCGGAAGTCCCATCCTTCAGCAAGTAAGACACAGCAGTATCCTCACAAAAAGAGCTAATCTCCCTCCAGCAGTTTAGAATGGCATATCCAAGAAAAAGAAAGCTAAATACAAGGATCGGGCTACTATCCTTGGGATAGACCAGGGTGAAAAGGGAACAACCATTTCACCTTTTAGCACCTTGGGAAAACATCTGGCCCCAGTGGGTACAAAGAGATGTTTACTGTTCCCTGTCTGGCTTCCAAGGCTTCCCCAGTTCTCAGCTCCGAGGTAAACAAGAGGCACCCAAATCAGACCAGAGCAGACAAACAGAGTAAGTGCTGCCTCAGCTCAGAACCAAGCTCGGATTCACATTTCATAGGGCGGCTGCTATGCCCCACGTGACTCAAGGGGCCCCTCCTACTAGGGTTAGAAGAGAAGTGCCCTGCTGCACGTACACTCAGACAATGGCCCCAATCCTGACCGTGTGTCACCACACTGTGTGTGACCATCTTTTTATAGAATAAGCAAAACAAAAACAAGTCTAACTCTTGAACAGACCGCTTTGCCAGTGACTCAGAAGTGTGATGTATATGTGATAGGCAGGTAGGTGTCAAAGAGGGAACTGACTCAGGAGTGCGGACCCCTGCAAAGATGAACTACACAATGTTAGAAAGAAAGTAGCCTAATAAGGAAATCTCCCTTGGGTCTCATTTTATGAGAAAAGGTAGAAGAAACCTCTGAATCTAATTCAGAGGAGGAACTTCGGGCATTTGAAATTAAAACTCCTGAATTGCAGCATCTTTAAAATGTGGTTGTAGATGGGCGTGGTGGCACATGCCTTTAATCCCAGCACTCCGGAGTCAGATGTTTTGAGTTTGAGGCCAACCTGGAGCTACAGTGAGTTCCAGATCAGCCTGGGCTAAAGTGAGACCCTAACCTCAAAAAAAGCCAAAAGAAAAAGCAGTTGTAGTTTTAAATACAGATTCCATAATATATTAGACTAAATCCTGCCTAGGAAAATCTTTTGAGTAATAAAGTAGCAGCTTTATCTTAATATATGCTCTTAAAAATCCTAAGGGTATGGGTGGAGAGATGGGACGCTTGCCTGTGAAGCCTAAGGATCCAGGTTCAATTACCCAGGACCCATGTAGGCCAGATGCACAAGGTGGCACATGTGTCTGGAGTTCCTCTGCATTGGTGCGCCCATTCTGTCTCTCAAATAAATAAATCCTAAAGACTCTTCAACAGTCCTGCCACAGTTTATTTACATGCTCGTTTTGCTAAGTGAACTCTTGCCTCAGAGAATACAAAGGTCACCAGGCTCCTCCTCCACTTCTGGGGACCACGGGATTAAGGCTAAGGAATGGCTTTACAGTGGCCAGGACATGCCTGGGCTTTGCACTCAGACCCACCATTTAGACAGCCATGTGATGAAGCATGTCACTGGCCTTGAGTCTCCGGAAGAGTGTATCTACAGATGCAGAACTAGCAACTGCTGGGCAGACAAACAGCAACTGTCTGCTCAGCAGCATTAAATGTAGGTAAAGGCTGGATGCCAAGGGCCTGTGAGAGGTTTTAATGGGGGGGGGGGGAAACGACAAGGTCTTGCTATGTCCCACTCACTAGCCTGGTGTTACTATGTAATCCAGCCTGGCCTTGAAGTTGCCCATATACACTCAGCCTCCCCCCACCCCTCAGGTGTCACCACACCCAGCTCTGTTCCCACCCTACAACCCAACTTAAAGCTTCATCTTGGAATGATCCTGATGTAGAACTGGAGTAAGAGCCCTTCATAGCCTTTTGTGGGTTTTTGTTGTTGTTTTGTTTTTGGAACTGGATATCAAACTAGGGCCTCACCATGCCATGTGGGCACTCTACCACCCAGCTGCAGTCCTAGCAGGAGCCGTCATTTCATTTAGCTCATCTCCTACAGTGAGAAAAAGCTGCCTAGATGCCCGAAGATCAGGTAGCTCCTGTGTCCCCCCACCCCCCGTCTTCCACCTCCTTAAATCAGGAAGTGGCGGTGCTTGCCTGCCCCCCACCTCCCCTGGAGATAGGCAGGAAGATTAAGTTCAAAGCCAGCCTAGGCGATTGCACGAACGCCTGCCTCATACACAGCGCTGGCAGTGTACCTCTGGTTCAACGCCTACCTCCTACCATGCTGAGAACACAGGTTCAGTCCCCATTGCCGAGAGGGTCAAAGAAGTCATGAGACACTACAGCCATAAATATTATGACGATCAAGCTCATCAAACTCCGCTTGCCATCTTATGTGAACCGGCTTGGTACGGAAGGCCTGCAATCTCAACCGCTCAGAAAGCTGAGGCGGAGGACGGCGGCGAGTTCGAGGCCAGCCCGCGCCACCGAGACCGCGTCTCCCCCGCTCTGAAGCCAGAGCCCCGGCGGGAGCCCCTGCCTGCACGCCGGCCAAGCGCGCCCTCGCCCGGCTTCCCGCCGCCCGGCTTCCCGCCACCCGGCACCGCACCCCGCGGCCTCACCCTGGAGGTTCTCGTCCGGCAGCCCGGGGGCCCCCATCTGCGACATGGCGCCGAGAGGCTCGACCAGGGCCCGCGTCCGCCGCAGCTGGGCCTGCGCTGGGCGGCGAGCGGCACTGAGCCCGGGCGGCGCGGGCGGGCGGGCGGAGGGACGCACGGGCGGGGCGGGGCGGGGCCAGCCGGCGGCGGCGGCGCCCATTGGCTGACGGGCGGGCCCTCGCACGGTGCGGGACGCCGGACGCGTGCGGCACGTGCGGCGCGTGCGCGGGGCGAGGCTTAGGGGCGGGCCGGGCGGGCGGGCCGGGGGCGTGGCCAGGGCGGGCCCGGGTCCTGGCGTCATGCTAGGGGAGGTGTCCTCTCTTGAGGGTGGGGTTCCTGGGGTCACGTCCGAGGCGTACCAACTGCGGGCCCGCGGGCGAACTGGGTGGGTCGCCCTCGCAGCTGGAGCGCGGTGTTTTACTTGCGGTGGTGTTTAGCTGTGGAACGCTTCGGGAGTTTGCGTGTCGTGCTTGTGCAAGGGCCGTGCTAGCCTTCTCTGAATCTTTCCAGTTTTACTAGATGCGCTGCCAACGCCGGGCTGTCACTCTAGCTCAGGCGTCCTAAACTCACTGTGTGGACCAGGCTGGCCTTGAACTCGTGGTGATCCGCCTGCCTCCGCCTCTGAAGGCTGGGAACTTAAGAGGTCCGCCTGGCTACAAAGTAAAACGTTGTCCCAGAAAACAAAATCTTCAGACACTTTGTTGCAGTGGAGAAGGTGCACTGTAGTGCAGGACAAACAGGCCATGGGCACCATCTCAGAGGATTTGGCTTCTTCCCTGCATTTGTTGGAGACTGATTTTCTCTTGGTGCAGTTCTGGGAGATAAATGGGGTCTGGAAACCCCAAAAAGCAGTTTGGGTTGGTTTGGGGTTTTGTTGTTTTTGTTTTTTGAGGTTGGGTCTCACTCTAGCCCAGACTAACATAGAATTCACTAAGTAATCTCAGGGTGGCCTCAAAATCATGGTGCTCCTCTTACACCTGCCTCCCAAGTGCTGGGATTAAATGTGTGCGCCACCACACCCAGCCTAGGCTTTTCTATTTATTTATTAGAGAGAGAAAATGGGTGTGCCAGGGCCTTCTACAACTGCATATGAAATCCAGACACGTGCCACCCTGTGTGTCTGCCTTTACATGGGTATTGGGAAATGGAACCTGAGCCCGCAGGCTTTGCAAGAAAGCCCCTTCAACTGCAGAGCCATCTCCTCAGCCCTTTGTTTTTGGAAACAAGGTCTCATGAAATCCAGTTTGACGTCTAACTGGCTATAGTGTGTGTGAGTGTGTGTGAGTTGAAGCAGAGTCTCAATCTAGTCCAGGCTGACCTGGAACTACTCTAGCCTACACTGGTCTCGAATTGACTATTGGGCTCCTCTGTCAACCTTGTGCATGCTGGTACTAAAGGCACAAACCACCATGTCCTGCTCAGTCTTGAACTTCTAATATTTCTGCCCCTACCTCCCAAGTGCTGGGATTACAGGCACCGAGGGCCCTACATGTCCTAGGCAAATGGTCTACCACTGAGCTGTACCCAGTCCCTGCTGGGTTGAGATAGGGACTCAGTGTTGTCCAGGCAGGTCCTGAGCTCACATCTATAATCTAGCATTCCAGAGGCAAGAGGATTGCTCACAAGGTAAAGATCTGCCTGGGCTGCAGAATGAGTTCAGGGCCAGCTTAGGCAATTCACGGAAAACTTGCTTCAAAATAAAAATGGAAAAGAAAGCCAGGCGTGGTGGCTTACACTTTTAATCTCAGTACTTGGAAGGCTGAAGTAGATGGAGCACAGTGAGTTCAAGGCCATCCTTGGCTACAGAGTGAGACCCTACCTTAAAAAAAAAAAAAAAAGCCAGAGCATGCCTTTAATCCCAGCATTTGAGAGGCAGAGATAAGAAGATTGCCGTGAGTTCAAGACCACCCAGAAACTGAATTACAGGTCAGCCTGGGCTAAAGCGAAACCCTACCTTGAAAAAAACAATTCAGACAGAGAGGGGCATGGTGTTGCACACCTTTAATCCCAGCACTTGGGAGGCAGAGATAGGAGGATCACTGTGAGTTTGAGGCCACCTTGAGACTACATAGTGAATTCCAGGCCAGCTTGGTTAAGAGCAAGACCCTACCTCAAAAAAACAATTTGGGGGGGGGCTGGAGAGCTGGCTTAGTGGTTAAGGTGTTTGCCTGCTAAGCCAAAGGACCTAGGTTCGATTCCCCAGGACCCACGTAAGCCCAGTGCACAAGGGGCGCATGTGTCTGGAGTTTTTTTTGCATGGCTAGAGGCCCTAGCATGCTTAGTCTCTGTCTGTCTCCTCCCTCCCCCCCCCCCGCTTGCAGATAAATAAATAAAATTTAAAAAAAATTTTTTTTCTCTTTAAAAATATTTTTATTTTTATTTTTTTCCACATTATTTTATTGACAACTTCTATACTTACATACAAAAGGTGCATGATATTTCCCTCCCCTCCCCCCATCCCCCTTTAGAACTCCAATCTCCATCATATCCCCTCCCTCTCTCCATTAGTCTCTCTTTGAATTTGATGTCATCATCTTTTACTTCTATTATGAGGGCCTTGCGAAGGTATTGCTAGGCACTGCAAGGTCATGGATATCAAGGCCAATTTCTGTCTGGACAGTTGCATTGTAAGGAGTCGTACCCTTCCTTTGGCTCTTTCATTCTATCTGCCCCCTCTTCCACAATGGGCCCTGAGCCTTGGAGGGTGTGACAGAGATGTTTCAGTGCTAGGCACTCCTGCATCCCTTGTTCTCAGCACTATGTTGCCTTTAAATTACAAAGCTATTATACAACAAAGGACACTGTGAATAGAGCAAAGAGACAACCTACAGAATGGGAGAAAATCTTTGCCAGCTATACATCTGACAGAGGATTAATATCCAGTATATACAAAGAACTTAAAAAACAGAATAATAAGAATTCAAACAACCCAGTTAAAAAAATGGCTATGGAACTAAATAGAGAGTTCTCAGAACAAGAAATACAGATGGCATATAAACATCTAAAAAAATGTTCCACATCCTTAGCCATCAAGGAAATGCAAATTAAAACCACTTTGAGATTCCATTTTACTCCTGTCAGAATGGCTACCATCAAGAAAACAAATGACAGTAAGTGTTGGCGTGGATGCAGAAAAAGAGGAACACTTCTACACTGTTGGTGAGAATGTAATCTGGTGCAGCCATTGTGGAAATCAGTGTGGAGGTTCTTGAGACAGCTAGAAATAGATTTACCATATGATCCAGCTATAGCACTCCTAGGCATATATCCAGAGGACTCTTCTCACTACCTTAGAGATACTTGCACAACCATGTTTATTGTTGCTCTATTCACAATAGCTAGGAAATGGAAGCAGCTTAGATGTCCCTCCACAGGTGAATGGATAATAAAAAACTAATTTTTAAAAATTGGGGGAGAGCCGGGTGTGGTGGTTCACACCTTTAATCCCAGCACTTGGGAGGCAGAGGTAGGAGGATCGCCTTGAGTTCAAGGCCACCCTGAGACTACATAGTTAATTCCAGGTCAGCCTGGGCCAGAGTGAAACTCTACCTCAAAAAAAAAAAAAAAAAAAAAAAAAAAAAAAAAAGTGGGGGAAAGGGCAGAGTATGCAGCATGCTTACCCATCATGTATAAATTCCATCCCCAACATTGCAAAAGAGAAAATAATTGATTTTGTTTGTTTGTTTGTTTGTTTGTTTTTTGGTTTTTAAAGGTAGGGTCTCACTCTAGCTAAGGCTGACCTGGAACTCACTGTATAGTCTCAGGGTGGCCTCGAACTCACAGTGATCCTCCTACCTCTGCCTCCTGAGTGCTGGGATTAAAGGCGTGCACCACCACACCTGGCTATTTTGAACTGAATATGAATGGTCATGTCCCAGAAATAACACTTAAAGTTACTCTGACTGAAAAATTCCACCACAGAAAAACTGATATTTTTAAGCTATGACACCGAGCTTGGCCTCCAGAGTGTTGGAACTACAAGAACTGCAAGATGACAAGAACGTTGATCGTCACAGGAAAAAGAGCCAAGAGCTCCTGTGTTTAGGACACACGTAGGTGCGGCCATCGGGTGCGCAGGGAGAGCTGCTGGCTTTAGAAGCTGCCTTTACCTCACCTTAGCTGAGGGTGGAGAGACCTACAACTTTCATCTCTCCTCAGCCAAGGTCAAACACTCTCAGGATCTTTAATGTAAATATGAGTGCATGCTGTTGTTAGGGTCACACATGCTAAAGATTCAATATGGATCTCTGATGTTGAAACACACACACACACACAGTAAGCTGGAAAAGCGGAAAGGGTACTTTGTTGGTCTGCAGAGATCATCAAGTTGATGCTGGCTGTCAGTGTCTAACCCTGCCAGGCCAGAGGCCACTGCCTCTCAATCAGTACAGATTTAAGACTCCAGAGGACCCAGGCTTCCCCCCACCCCAACTCAGAGCTCAAGAGCCACACCCACTTTCCAGAAGGAAAGGCAATAGCGGCAGATTCTGCAACCATGCCCCTGGCTACACCACACTTTTCTTCTGTTTGTCCTGCGGTCCTTCATGTGAACTGACCCTTTGTGACAGTGACCATCCCAACTATAACACTGCCCATCCCTCGTGCCCCCTTCCAAGCCTGACCCTCCGCTTTCCAGCAATCTTGTGAGCCCGTCCCCAGTATCCTTTCAGCAAATTCTTTTCCACTAAAACCCTACAGAGGTGGCTTTTAGGTGTTGCCCATAGGAAGCCTTCATGATAAAGATGTTCAATGAAAATCACAGGAGCAGGCAGAGGGGCAGCTTCATGATAAATGCTTGCCGGCATGCCAGAGGCCCTGGGTTCAGTTCCCCACAAAACACACACACACACACACACACACACACACACACACACACACACACGCACATTGTTGGAGGTTATTATTTTAAGCAGCCCCATATACCAGGTTAAAAATCAAAATGAAAGGCTGAAGAGAGGGCTTAGCAGTTAAAACACTTGCCTGCAAAGCCTAACCACCCAAGTTCAGTTCCCAGTGGCCAAGTAAAGCCAGATGCACAAAGTGGCGCATGTGTCTGGAGTTCGTTTGCAGCACCTGACGGCCCTGGTATGCCCATTCTCTCTCTCTCTCCCTCCCTCTCTCTCTCCTTGAAAATAAATAAAAAGGGATGGAGAGATGGCTTAGTGGTTAAGGCATTTGCTTGCAAATCCAAAGGATCCAGGTTCAAATCTCCAGGACCCACATAAGCCAGATGCACAAGGTGGCACATGAATCTGGAGTTTGTTTGCAGCAGCTGATAGCCCTGGTGTGCCCTTTCTCTCTCAAATAAATAAATAAAATATCTTTAAAAAATAAATGAATACATATCAAAATGAAGACAAGCTAATGTTCACCACCAAACTGACCTGACCTTTCAAGACTGGGATTAGAACGACAACAGATATCCCAAAGAGCCCAGTTCCTGTGTTTCAATCCGTACATGAAGAAATAACCTGAAGCAGGGCGTGGTGGCACACGCCTTTAATCCCAGCACATGGGAGACAGAGGTAGGTGGAGCTCCATGAGTTTGAGACCACCCTGAGACTACACAATTCCAGGTCAGCCTGGGCTAGAAAGTGAGACCCTGCCTCAAAAAAAAAAAAAAAAAAAAAGAGGGGCTGGAGAGATGGCTTAGCGGTTAAGGCACATACCTGTGAAGCCTAAGGAGCCCGGTTCCATTCTCCAGGTGCCACGTAAGCCAGATGCACAAGGGGGCACATGTGTCTGGAGTTCGTATGCAGTGGCCAGAGGCCCTAGTGTGCTCATTCTCTCTCTCTCTCTCTCCCCGCTTTCTCTCTCTCAAATAAATAAATAAAAATAAAAAAGAGGAAAATCTTTAAAAGGAAGGAAGGGAGGGAGGGAGGGAGGAAGGAAGGAAGGAAGGAAGGAAGGAAGGAAGGAAGGAAGGAAGGAAGGAAGGAAGGAAGGAAGGAAGGAAGGAAGGGAGAAAGAACCTGAAATAACAATTTAACTAGTCAGTTATTTTTCTTCTATGGCCGTAACCGAAATGACTGATCTACTGTGTGTTCTGTGCTTCCTTCAGCCTCCTTAGTCAAACTAATGCCTCTTACCTAGACACACAGCCCTGGATAGGCTGGCCCCAGGATCCGCCCTCAATCTGCCAACCAATCAGGTCTTCTCCTTGCCTATAAAGGCTCCTGTCTTCTTCCTGTCAAAAATTCTGGGGGGGGGGGGGGGGCTGGAGAGATGGCTTAGCGGTTAAGGTGTTTGCCTGCAAAGCCAAAGGATCCTGCTTTGATTCTCCAAGAACCACATAAGCCAGATGCACACAGGAGTGCATACATCTGGAGTTTGTTTGCAGTGGCTGGAGGCCCTGGCACACCCATTCTCTCTCTCTCTGCCTCTTTCTCTCGCTCATAAATAAATAAATAAATAAATAAATAAATAAATAAATAAATAAATAAATAATATATTTTTTAAAATTCTGTTCTGCTCTGCTCAGCTCAGCTCTGTTTCTCTGCTTGGCCTGCCTACCTTTCTTTGCTAGGGCCACAAGGAGAGTCTAGCTTCTGGGTGCAGGGAAGAACATTAAACTGTTTCTTGGTTTGGAAGACTTTTTGGCTGGTCTCTGTGTTATAGTTGGGGGTAACTTCTCTCTTTGATGACATGCATGATGGTCCCCTGGTTTCTGAATCTGCCATGTGCTGGTTCTTCCCATGTTTCCTACACAAGCTCCTAGATCCTACTTTCCATGTGCCAGGAGCTTTACTCTAATCTCTCTTTAAAGTTATTTATTATTATTACTATAATAACAATAACAATAATAATTTGTTTTTTTGAGGTAGGGTCTCACTCTAGCCCAGGCTGACCTGGAATTCACTATGTATTCTCAAGGTGGCCTTGAACTCATGGCAATCCTCCTACCTCTGCCTCCTAAGTGCTGTGATTAAAGGCATGCACCACCATGCCAGGCTTTAAATAAATTTATTTATTTATTTAATTGTTTGTTTGTTTGTTTGTTTGTTTAGAGAGAGAATTGGCACGCCAGGGCCTCTAGTCACTGCAATCGAACTCCAGATGGGTGCACCACCTCATGCACATGCATGACCTTGTGTGTCTGGCTTATGTGGGTTCTGGGGAGTCAAGCCTGGGTCCTTGGGCTCCACAAGCAAGTGCTTTAAGTGCTAAGCCATATCTCCAGCCCTAATTTATCTTTATTTTTTATTTTATTTTTATTTATTTATTTTTTTTTTTTGAGGTAGGGTCTCACTCTAGCCCAGGCTGACCTGGAATTCACTATGTAGTCTCAGGGTGGCCTTGAACTCATAGCGATCCTCCTACCTCTGCCTCCCGAGTGCTGGGATTAAAGGCATGCGCCACCACGTCCGGCTCCTAATTTATCTTTAAAAGCCACAGTTTCTCTTGAGTCCACATGTTTAAGGCTGTACTCCAGTTTTCCCCCAAAAAAAACCTCAATTTCTCTTAAATGAACTTTATAAACTATGCACTGTTTCCACATGACAGCATGTTTCCTAAACCCCAAAATTTGTGATTTCTCCCTTAACTAAATCCCACAATTTGTGATTTTCCCATCACTAAACTTAATACTTCATAATCTATCCTCCTTTTTTATTTTTATTTTTTGGTTTTTCGAGGTGGGATTTCACGCTAGCTCAGGCTGACTATAGCATTCACTTTGTAGTATCAGAGTGGACTCAAACTCATGGCAATCCTCCTACCTTTGCCTTCCAAGGGCTGGAATTAAAGGTGTGCACCAACACGCCTGGCCATAATCTATCCTTCCTGAGTCCATCTTTATCAATTCTTTGTTAAAGGTAGGACAGAACCCAAAACTTGGTTCAAACATTGGAGGACCTCTCCTGAACCCCAAAATCCTGCATCACCATAGGGACTGAGAACATGCCTGCTTGCAAAGCCTGCCTGGTTTGGACTAGTATTCCAGTCTTAGTCCACCCACAAAAGACTCAAAGAAAGTCATAGTGTCTGGCAGTACCATGAGGCACCCTCCCGAACACACACGCATGTGCACGCACACACACACATATACTTTTTTGAGTTCTGAATAAAATAATGGTGAGTGGAGCTGGGCATGGTGGCACATGTCTTTAATTCCAGCACTTAGAAGACTAAGGTAAGAGGATTTCCATGATTTCAAGGCCAGCCTGGACCTTGAATATCTAAAACAACTTTGAGCAACAAAGATAAGGCTGGTGGTATCACCATACATGATTTTAACCTATTTTACAGAGCCATAGTAACAAAAACAGTATGGTATTGGCACAAAACGGACATGCAGATCAATGGAACAGAATAGAGGACCCAGATGTAAGTGTGGGTAGCCATATGTAGTAGTTTGAATAGATGTCCCCCAATGTATTCAGTGTTTTATTTGTAGTTTGCATCTGCAGCCACCTGGCTTGAGACATTGTCACTAGGTGGATCTTAAGGTGTGGTGTTGGGTTTAGGATTTCAGTCTAAAGATATGCAAAGTGTGCCTAGCTGGAGTTCCTGAGGTGTGCTGTGCTGTGTGGCTTTTGGCTTGTGGCCTTTTCTCTGTGTGTGTTTGGTCCTGTGAAAGCAGGCCAGCTTCTTCTGCCATTATGGAACTTCCCCTGGATCTGTAAGCTTTAATAAATATCCCTTCCTCCATAACTTTGCCTGGTCTGGAAGTTCATCTTAGTGAACCTGAAGCTGTCTGCTACAGAAAGTGGTACCAGAAGCGGGGTGAGATGAACCTAACCATATGGATTTTAATCTTTTGGAACCTTTGTTTTGGAGGAACAGGCATGGACTTGGTGCTTGCAACTGAAGATGCCTTCTGGAGTGGTAAGCCAAGTATTATGGGTTATTCTGATGAGAGTTTGAGAATGCTAAGTGCAGACAGTATTGAACTTCGAGGCTTGGCTTATGAGCTTTCTAAGGGGAAGGAAAGACTGCAGAGGACTTTGTTGGAACTGAGCTATTGGTTTGAGGAATGGCTGCGTCCTGTTGCCCAGGCCCAGAGAGTTTGATCAAGGTTAAATTTGTAATGGACTGATGTGCTTGGATAAAGATATTTGACTGAGAGATTTAGGATTTTAAGTTGGACAACCTCAAGCAAGTTAAAATTAGAGACACTGAGACTAGTTTTAGGTTACTGGAGCTGCTATTATCAACACATTAGCAATCTTAAGGAAGGTGGCCCAACTGCTTTATTAAAACAATGAAGAAGATGCCTGAGGAAAGACTGTTAGAAATGCAAACTCTTTTGGGAAGGAGTTGAATGGAGAAGGAATCTGCTTTTCAAGGCTATGACTTATTTCATCCTTGAATTAAGAGTGTGGCTGCGTCCTGCACACCTGTTATTAGTTTTGGAAGCATGAAAAATGCATGGAGTGGTCATAAATTGCACACGGTTCCAGAAGCTGCTGCTTAAATGAGAATGAGGCAAGGACATGATGCCCTGATAGGCTGAAGAGCTTTTGGAAGATGGACCGTGGTTTGCATGCAGACCTGAAGACATTTTGGATATACAGGACTGTGCAAGGGCTACCATGGAGTCCACTGTTGACCTGGGATGGAAATTTTCCCTGGCTACTCTGCCCAGCTGGAGAGGCAGAATGGGAAAATCTGGAGACTGTCAGTCTTTGGTCATATTTAACTTGAACTGCAGAAGTTTGATGATTGCTGATGGTGGCTGAGTTTGCATTGTTGAAGTCTCTTCTTGCTATGCCTTATACCAGTTGAAAATGTTTACTCTGTGCCTTTATATGTTGACAGTATTTAACTTGTTTGATTTTACAGGACTCACTATCTTAAGTTGATCAAAACTGTGGGGGCCTTTGAAACTGGACTGAATACAGTTTACAATGTGTGATGGTCTTGAAGCTATTGGGGGCCAGGGACAGAATGTGGTAGTTTGAATAGATGACCTCCCAATGTATTCAGTGTTTTATTAGTTTATCGTTTGCATCTGCAGCTACCTGGCTTGAGGCAATGTCACTGGGCAGATCTTAAGGTGTGGTGGTGGGTTTAAGACTTCAAACTAAAGATATGCAAAGTGTGCCTAGCTGGAGTTCCTGAAGTGTGCTGTGCTGTGTGGCTTTTGGCTTGTGTTCTTTTCTCTCTCTGTGTGTTTGGTCCTGTGAAAGCAGGCCAGCTTCTTCTGCCATTATGGAACGTCCCCTGGATCTGCAAGCTTTAATAAATATCACTTCCTCCATAACCATGCCTGGTCTGGAAGTTCATCTCAGTGAACCTGAAGCTGTCTGCTACACCATAGCCACTTACTTGATCTTTGACAAAAAAAAAAAAAAAAAAAAAAAAAAGCCAAAAATACTCACTGGAGAAAAGAAAGACAGCCTCTTCAGTAAATGGTGTTGGGAAAACTGGATATGTATCTGTAGAAGAATGAAAATAGATCCTTATCTCTCTCCATGCACAAGAGTTAAGTCCAAATGGATCAAAGACCTTAATATCAGACCTGAAACTCTAAAACTGCTAGAAGAAAAAGTAAGGGAAACCCTTCGACATATTGATCTTGACAAAGATTTTCTGAATATAACCCCAATTGCTCAGGATATGAAACCACAGATCAGCCGCTGGGACCTCATGAAATCACAAAGCTTTTGTACAGCTAAGGACACTATGAATAGAGCAAAGAGGCAACCTACAGAATGGGAGAAAATCTTTGCCAGCTACACATAGAGAGTTCTCAAAAGATGAAATACAGATGGCATAGAAACATCTAAAAATGTTTTACTTCCCTAGTCATCAGGGAAATGCAGATTAAAACTATGTTGAGATTCCATCTCACTCCTGTCAGATTGGCTACCGTCATGAAAACAAATGACTATAAATGCTGGCGAGGATGCAGAAAAGGAGAAGCCCTTCTACACTGCTGGTGGGGATGCAATCTGGTCCAGCCAATGTGGAAATCAGTGTGGAGGTTCCTGAGACAGGTTAAAATAAATCTACTATATGACCCAGCTATACCACTCCTAGGTATATATCCTAAGGACTCCTCTCACCACCTTAGAGATACTTGCTCAATCATGTTTATTGCCACTCTATTCCCAATAGCTAGGAAATGGAACCAGCCTAGATGTCCCTCAACTGATGAATGGATAATGAAGATGTGGCACATTTACACAGTGGACTCCTTACAACGTGCTCCTCCAGACACAAAATGGCCTGGATATCCATGACCTCACAGTGCCTGACACTGCCTACACAAGACCATCATAATAGGAGGAAAAGATCATGACATCAAAATAACGGAGAGACTGATTGAGGGGGGAGGGGATACGATGGAGAGTGGAGTTTCAAAGGGGAAAGTGGGGGAGGAAGGGAAATAACATGGGATATTGTCTACTATTATGGAAGTTGTCAATAAAGTAAATAGACAAGTAAATAAATAAATAAATAAATAAGTCTTCATTCATGGCTTAGGTATGTACTGTGTCTTTTCCTAAGCTTCTCTCTCCTCCTTTAGAGCCTGTATTTAAACTTTTTTTTTTTTTGGAGGTAGGGTCTCGCTGACCTGGAATTCACTCTCAGGGTGGCCTCAAACTCATGGTGATCTTCCTACCTCCGCCTCCCAAGTGCTGGGATTAAAGGCATGCACCACCACGCCCATCTTAAACATTATTTTAAAACATGTTTTTATTTATTTGAGAGAGAGAGAGAAAGTATGGGTGTGCCAGGGCCACCTACCTCTTCAAACAAATTCAGACACATGTGCTACTTTGAGCATTTGGCTTATGTGGTACTGGGGAATCAAACCCAGGCCGTCAGCTTGTGCAAGCACACACCTGTAACTGCTGAGGCATCTCTCCAGCCCTTAAACACTTATTTATTTATTTATTTATTTATTTATTTATTTATTTATTTATTTATTTATGAGAGAGAGAGAATGGGCACACCAGGACCTGTACCATTGTAAACGAACTCTAGACATGTGCACCACCTTGTACATCTGGCTTTAGGTGGGTACTACAGATCAAACCAGGGTCATTAGGCTTTGCAGGCAAGTCCCTTAACCACTGAGTAATCTCTCTGGTCCCCCTTAAAAAAAATTTTTTTTTGTGTGTGTTTCAATGTAGGGTCTCACTGTAGCCCAGGCCGACCTGCACTTCTCTATGTAGTCTCAGGGTGGCCTTGAACTTATGGTGATCCTCCTACCTCTGCCTCCCAAGTGCTGGGTTTAAAGGTTGTGCACCACCACACCCGACTTAAAAAACCTTTTATTGACAACTTCCATAATTACAGACAATAAACCACAATAAGTCCCTCTCCACTCCCACTCTCCCCTCTCAAACCACCCTCCATCAAATCCTCTTCCCTTCCATTAGTCTCTTATGTATTGATGTCTTCATCTTCCCCTATTGTGTAGGTAGGGTCAGCCGCTGTGAGGACATGAATATCAAGGGCATTGTATCTCTGGAAGATTGCATTGTAAGCAGTCCTACCCTCCCACTGGCACTTACAACCCCACTCCACTGGTATCATTTTCTTTGTGGTTATCTTCTTGTTGCTGGCACAAAGCACCCAACCAAAAGTAACCTGTGGCACAAAAGGGTTTATTGTGGCTTATAGACTCAAGAGGAAGCTCCATGATGGCAGGGGAAGGATGGCATGAGCAGAGACTGGACATCACCTCTGCCACAGCAGGTGGAACATGGCAGTATGACCATAAGCTGAGTTCTGACAATGTGAGCTGGCTATAATGCCCCTAAGCCTACTCCCATCTGTCAAACCCAGCTGGGCACCATCTTACATCTAGTTGCCTGTGTGAGGCAAATAGGGCACAATGTGCCAATTGGCTTCATTTTGAGTCAGGGTGGTGGACACTTGGTACCTGGTCCTGGACACATTTCCCTCCAGCCTTCTTCACGTCCTGGTACGGGAAGAACCATGGTCCTGTCCTTTAAAAGAAACATTTGTTTATTTAATTTTTTCAGAGAGAGAGAGAGGCAGATATATATAGAGATGGGTACTCCAGGGCTTCTAACCACTACAAATGAACTCCAGATGCATGCACCACCTTGTTCATCTGGCTTTATGTAGGTATTGGGGAATCAAACCTGGCTCCTTTGACTTTGCTGACAAATGCCTTAACTGCTAAGCCATCTCTGCAGCCCTGGTCTTGCCCTTTTGACACAGAGAGCTATGAGCTATGCCTATCATCATGGGGGTGAGAGACAGTTTCTGTGCCTTCCAGGGGAAGTGGGCCAAGGGCTGCTGAACCTGCCTAGAGGGCTAACCTGGAAAAGCAGAACGGGAGTTTTGGAGTGCTCAGCTCTAGGCTGTGGAGCCTATTAAATCCCTGCTTACAAGTGGGATGGTCACCTCTGGTTACCTCTCATGCCCAAAGCGACCATGACCGGGATTGATAAGCAGGACTGACCAAGAGAGGGAAGGAGGGCAGCCTTCTGGCATGCTGCAGTTCTCCTGGATGTAGAGCCAAAAGGAAGTTGGGGGGTTGGATGGTCACACGGCTAGGGCTCAGTGATTGTCATCCCGAGACCCACATGCAAAAAGGGGTCATGGTGAAGGATCTGAAAGTGGCAGGAATGACTGATGTGACTTCAAGGGGACTGAGAGATGTGAAGGAATAATAAAGGGAACTCATTTCTTAGTTACAGATCTGGAAAGGTAGGTGGGGGTGGGATAGAATTACAGAAATGAACGCAGCCTTGCAGGCTGTGATCACTGGGTGTGGCACTGACGTCGGTGCGCAGGGGAGCCCTCTGAGAGTCTTTCTGGCAGGGCTCTCCTATGCAGGCAACAGGCTGTACTGACCGCTCTGTTCTGGCTCCTTCCCTCCCCCAGGAAAACATCCACTTTTCCAGGAATTCACAACACTGTCAATGCCAGGCCAAACTATTTTTAGGCGTTGGTGTGATGAAATCCTTAGACTTGTAAACAATATGTGCGCGCGCACGCACACACTTTAGGTCCCAAGTTTGTATTTTGCAATGTCCCAGTTGGCTGTAGACCAGGAGCCCTAGGGAAGGAAAGGGTGTCTATGAGAGCCCGCATGGCGCTTGCCAGAGAACATTCAAAACAGGAAGCGGCTCCCAGAGTCAGGCACAGCTGTGCCAAGGCTGGACAGCATCCCCGAGGGCCTATGGCGTTGGGTTGTGGTAGCTGGTTTTATTTGCCCTTTGGTACGTGAGGCAATCCTTCCATTGCAGAATTATAGAGTGGAGTAACTAGTCAGGAGTCGGGACCAATGTGCCAGCAGCCTGTCTCAGGGTGAACGTGACCAACAGCATATCTCTCAGGCAGCCAGTTTGTCACAGCACAGATTCACAGTTGTGTGGCCACTTGGTGGCCATGGGCAGGAGAGGCTATCTTAGGCAGGAAATCTCTTTCATGGGGAAGGAAGGCGCAGGAGGCGGCAGGGAGGAATACATGTTAGGGTCTTATTCACTCTGCGGCTCCTTTCCCCTCGGCATGAAACATTGTGCTTAACCTTGACCTCCTGGGGCAATTTCCTGTAATTCCTTTTTATGTTTGGTTGGTTTGTTTTGTGTATGCGTCTGCTGGATTTTTCAAGGCAGTGTCCCACTCTAGCCTGGGCTGACCTGGCTCTTAGTCTGTAGCCCACACTGGCAACCAGCTCACAGCACTTCTCCTCCCTCTGCCTCCAGTGCTGGCATCCACAGCTGGCTTGTTTGTGTGTTTTTGCTTTTTGAAACAGGATCTCATGTAGCACAGGCCAGCCGCAAACTCACTATGTAGCTGAGGCTGACTTTGAATGTCTGATCCTTTTGTCTCCACCTCTCAAGTGCTGCTGGGTATTACAGGCATGCACCACCACATTTTTTTGTTTGTTTGGGGATTTGTTAAATTATCATTTTTATTTTATTTTATTTTATTTTTTTTTTTTTTGCGAGATAGGGTCTCACTCTGGCCCAGGCTGACCTGGAATTAACCATGTAGTCTCAGGGTGGCTTCGAACTCACGGCGATCCTCCTACCTCTGCCTCCCGAGTGCTGGGATTAAAGGCGTGCGCCACCATGCCCGGCTCTATTTTTGGTTTTTTGAGGTAAGGTTTCATTGTAGTCCAGGCTGAACTGGAATTCACTATATAGTCTCAGGGTGGCCTTGAACTCACAGCAGTCCTCCTACCTCTGCCTCCTGAGTGCTGGGATTAAAAGAGTGAGCCACCATGCCCGGCTTATTTTATTTTATTTATTTTTATTGACAACTTCCATGATTGTAGACAATAACCCATGGCAATTCTCTCCCTCTCCCTACCTTCCCCCCCTTTTAAAATATATATATTTTTATTTATTTGAGAGAGAGAAAGAGGCGGGGAGGAATGGGCATGCCAGGGCATCCAGCCATTGCAAATGAACACCAGAGGCAAGCACCCCCTTGTGCATCTGTCTTATGTGGGTCCTGGAGAATTGAACCGGGATCCTTTGGCTTTGCAGGCAAAGGCCTTAACTGCTAAGCCATTTCTCCAGCCCCCACTTTCCTCTTTGAAACTCTACTCTCCATCATATCCCCTCCATCTCTCAGTCAATCTCTCTTTTATTTTGATATCATGATCTTTTCCTCCTATTATGATGGTCTTGTGTAGGTAGTGTCAGGCAGCAAGGTCATGGATATCCAGGCCATTTTGTGTCTGGAGGAGCACATTGTAAGTCCTACCCTTCCTTTAGCTCTTACATTCTTTCCGCCACCTATTCCACAATGGACCCTGAGCCTTGGAAGATGTGATAGAGATGTTTCAGTGCTGAGCACTCCTCTGTCCCTTCTTCTCAGCACCACGATGCCTTCTGAGTCATCCCAAGGTTGCCACCATCTGAAAAGAGAAGCTTCTCTAACCAAAAGTGAGAATAGCATTAATATATGGGTATGAACATTAAGAGAAGTGCTTACTGGGCAGTTTGGTGAGCATAGTATATACATTTAGCCAGACGCCAGCAGACATTACACCCCTATGGCTCATGACTACCCCTGTTGTAAGTTTTCAGTATCAGGCATGTATTCCCTCAGATAGAATGGGCCTCCAGTTCAATGAGAGAGCAGTTGGTTTCCCCCATAACAAAATAAGGCTGGTGGTATCACCATACCTGATTTTAACCTATATTGCAGAGCCATAGTAACAAAAACAGCATGGTACTGGCACAAAAACAGACACATAGATCAATGAAACACAATAGAGGACCCAGATGTAAGTCCCAGTAGCTATAGCCACCTGGTCTTCAACAAAAATACTCATTGGAGAAGACAGCCAATGGTACTAGAAAAACTGGATATGTATCTGTAAAAGGATGAAAATAGATCCTTATCTCTATCCATGCACAAGAATTAAGTCCAAATGGATGAAAAGCCTTAATATCAGATGTGAAACTCTGATTTTGCTAGAGGAAAGAGTAGGGTAGTGCCGGGCGTGGTGGCGCACGCCTTTAATCCCAGCACTCGGGAGGCAGAGGTAGAGGGATCACCGAGAGTTCGAGGCCACCCTGAGACTACATAGTTAATTCCAGGTCAGCCTGGGCCAGAGGGAGACCCTACCTTGATAAACCAAAAAAAAAAAAAAGAGTAGGGTAAACCCTTCAACATATTGGTCTTGATCTCTTCCTTTCCAATTTGTATCCATTTTATGTGTGTTTCTTGTCTTACTGATATGGCTAAGACTTCTAGTACTATAATAAATAAAAGTGGGACAGTGGACACCCTTGTCTTGTTCCTGATTTTAGTGGAAAAGCTTCAAGGTTTTCTCCATTTAGTATTATGTTGGCTGTGGGTTTGTCATAAATAGCCTTTATTATGTAGAGATATGTTCCTTCTATTCCCAGTTTCTGTAGGACTTTTATCATGAAGGTATGTTGGATTTTGTCAAATGCTTTTTCTGCATCTAAGAAGATAATCATGTGATTTTTGTCCTTTAGTCCATTTATATAATGTATTACATTTATCAATTTGTGTATGTTGAATCATCCCTGCATCTCTGGGATAAAGCCTACTTGGTTGGGGTGAATGATCTTTCAGATATGTTCTTTAAAAAATATATATATATATTTTATTTATTTATTTATTTATTTGATAGAAGCAGAGAGAGAGAAAGAGAGATGGAGAGAATGGGTGCGCCAGGGTGTCTAGCCACTGCAAACGAACTCCAGATGCATGCGCTTATGTGGGTCCTGCTGAGTTGAACTGGAATCCTTTGGCTTTGCAGGCAAACACCTTAACCACTAAGCCATCTCTCCAGCCCATTTCTGATATAGTCTTGTATTCTTTTTGCCAATATTTTGTTAAGAATTTTTGCATCTATGTTCGTGAGGGAGATTGGTCTATAATTTTCTTTTTTTGTTCTATCTTTGTCTGGTTTTGGTATCAGGGTGATGCTGGCTTCATAGAAGGAGTTTGGTAGGCTTCCTTCCTTTTCTATTTTATGGAAATGTTTGAGAAGCAGTGATGTCAGTTCTTCCATGAAGGTCAGGTAAAATTCACCAGTGAATCCATCTGGGCCTGGACTTTGTTTAGTTGGGAGTTGTTTTTATTTATTTTTTCTGAGGTAGGGTCTCACTCTAGCTCAGGCTGACCTGGAATCCACTATGTAGTCTCAGTGTGGCCTCCAACTCTCAGTGATCCTCCTACCTCTGCCTCTCGAGTGCTGGGATTAAAGGCATGCACCACTATGCCCAGCTCGTTATTTGAGAGAGAGAAAGAGGCAGAGAGAGACAAAGAGAGACGGGGGGGGGAGAGAATGGGTGCACCAGGGCCTTCAGCCACTGCAAACAAACTCCAGATGCATATGCCCCCTTGTGCATCTGGTTTACATGGGTCCTGGAGAATCAAACCGGGATCCTTTGGCTTTGCAGGAAAGCACCTTAACTGCTAAGCCATCTTTCCAGCCCTAGTTGGAGATTTTTGATAACTGCTTGGATCTCCATACTTGTTATAGGTTTATTTCAGTGGTTAACCTCATTTTGACTTAATTTAGGTAGGTCATATAAATCAAGGAAATCATCCATTTCTTTCAGATTTTCAAACTTAGTGGAGTATATATTCTTATAGTATGTCCCTATAATTAAAAAATTTTTTTGGTATCTGTTGTGATGTTGCCTTTTTCATCCCTAATTTTATTCAGTTGTGTCTCTTCTCTCTTTCAGTCAGATTTACTAAGAGTTAAGCAATCTTGCTTATCCTTTCAAAGAACGAACTCTTTGTTTCATTGATTCTTTGGATTTTTTTGTTTCTATTTCATTAATTTCTGCCCTAATCTTTATTATTTCTTCCTGTGTACGGATTTTCAGTTTGCCTTGTTCTTCTTTTTCCAATGCCTTAAGGTGAAGCATTAAGCTGTTTACTTGTGACCTTTCTAATTTCTTAAAAAATTTTTTTTTGTTTAAAATTGTTTTTCAATTTATTTATTTGCAAGCAGAGAGAGAAAGAGAGAGAGAGAGAGAAGAGAGGCATTCAGAGAGCGAATGGGTATGCCAGGGCCTCTAGCCACTGCAAATGAACTCCAGATGCATGCCCCACTTTGTGCATCTGGCTTACGTGGGTCCTGGAGAATCAAACCGGGATCCTTTGGTTCCACAGGCAAATGCCTTAACCGCTAAGCCATTTCTCCAGCCCTTAAAAATATTTTTTGTTTATTTTTATTTATTTACTTGAGAGCAATGAAGAGAGAAAGAGGCAGAGAGAGAGAGAGAGAGAGAGGGAGAATGGGAGCACCAGGGCCTCCAGCCAGTGCAAATGAACTTCAGATTCATGTGCCCCTTGTGTATCTGGCTTACGTGGGTACTGGGGAATCAAGCCTCGAACCCAGGTCCTTAGGCTTCACAGGCAAGCCTTTAACTGCTAAGCCATCTCTCCAGCCCCTCTAATTTATTAATATAGGCACTTAAAGCTATAAATTTCCCTCTTAGGACTGCCTTCATTGTGTCTCAAAGGTTTTGGTATGTTGTGTTGTCATTATCATTTGACTCTATGAATTTTTGATGACCTTCTTGATTTCTCCATTGACCCATTCATCATTTAGTTGTGTATTGTTTAGTTTCCATGATTTTGTGTATGCTCTATAGTTTTTCTTGCTGTTGATTTGTAATTTGATCCCATTGTGATCAGATAGAGTGCAAGGAATTATTTCAATTTTCTTGTATTTGTTAAGATTTGCTTTGTGTCCTAATATATGGTCTGTGTTAGAGAATATTCCATGTGCTGCTGAAAAGAATGGGTATTCTTCAGCATTTGGATTAAATATCCTGCATATATCTGTTAGGTCCATTTGTTCTATGACCTCATTTAATCCAGAAGCATCTCTGTTTATTTTTTGCCAAGATGACCTGTCAATTGGTGAGAGTGGTATTGAAATCACCCACTACAATTGTGCATGGTGTTATCTGTGAACTTATTTCTAATAGTGTTTGTTTGATGAAATTTGGAGCCCCCATGTTAGGTGCATGTATCTTTAGAACTATAATGTCCTCCTTTTGTGTTGCGCCCCACGTTTGGGCGCCAGATGCCGGGTTTTTTCCCTCCACCACTGGCAGGTAGAGTGGAAGAGAGAGAGAACCGGGCCAGCCGCTTCTCTCGAGGCTGAGCGAGAAGGTGGGTGTCGGCGACTCAAACCCCTCCCCCCCAAAACACCGGGGAGAAAAACCACATTGAGTCATGGAGACCGTCTAAGGCGGGAAAATCTCTCCGTTTATTGTCATGGGGAGGTATTTACATATTTTGAGGAAGGGGGCGGGAAGAGGGGATGAGAGAAAGGTATAAGGGCCAATAGTATTTCACCATGTCAGCAGCAGCTGGGTGGAGGCAGTTTCAGCTTAGGTGCTGAGTCACTTCAAGGACAGGTCACCAAACTCTACTCAGGCTCTGGAAGCTTGACTAGGCCTCACCGGGAGTAGGCCAAGACTGGCTGGGCTAACCACTCGGCTTCACACCAGGCAGGGACCAACACTTTTGGAGCATTCCTTTAATCAATATAAAGTGACTTTCCTTATCTTTCCTAACTAATGTTGGTCTGAAGTCTACCCTGTCAGATATTAGGATAGCGACTCCTGCTTGTTTTCTAGGCCCATTTGTTTGAAACACCGTTTTCCAACCCTTCACCCTCAGATAGTGTCCATCCTTTGTAGAAAGGTGAGTTTCTTGGAGGCAACAAATTTAAGGATCCTGCTTTTTAACCCAGTCTGCAAACCTATGCCTTTTGGTTGGGGCATTCAGGCCATTGATATTAAGAGTTATTATTGAAAGGTGTGTGTTTATTTTTGCCATTTTTCTTGCTTTGTAGTTCTTCCAGTTTTATCTTTGCTCTCTTGTATTAACTAGTATTTGAGTGTGGTTTGTTTTTACCAGGTTTGTTATATATATGCTTTTCTTTCTCTTCAGCATGGATGATCCTTTCAAGTATTTTCTGTAGACCTGGTTTTGTCTTCAAATATTCCTTTAGCCTGCTTTTGTTGTGGAATGTTCTTATTTCTCCGTCTGTTTGAATGGATAGCTTTGCAGGATAAAGTAACCCTTGGTTGACAGTTTTTATCTTTCAGAACTTGGAGTACATCACTCCAAGCCCTTCTGGCTTTTAAAGTTTGTGTTGAGTAATCTGCTGTGATCCTGATGGGCTTGTCTTTGTATGTGACTTGCTTTTTCCTCTCTAACTGCTTTCAGTATCTTTTCTTTCATTTGTGTGTTTGGTAGTTTAATTATAATATGGCGAGGAGAGGTTCTTTCCAAGTTTTGTCTGTTTGGTGTTCTAAAGGCTTCCTGTATCTGCATTGGCATCTCTTTCCTAATTTGTATGATTTTGTTGAAATTCCTACTATGCTTTTGGAGAGAAATTCTTCTCCTTCTACTATACCCTGAATTCTTATGTTTGATCTTTCATAGTGTCCCAAAAATCTTGAAATTCCCATTCATACCTTCCTATTAGTTTGTCTTTCTCTTTGTTGGACTGTATTAGATCTGACACCTGGTCTTCTAGTTTAGATATTCTGTTCTCTCCTTCATCCATTCTCCTGGTGAGATTTTCCATAGAGTTTTTTATTTGACTGTGTTTTTCATTGCTAATATTTCTGGCTGGTTTTTCTTTATTATTTCTATTTCTTTATTCATATCTTGTATTTAATTTTTTCCATTAAATTGGTTTCCTGTGTCTTCTTTGATTCCTTTGATTTCCCCTTTGATTTCTTTGAGCCTATTTATAACCATTCTTTTGAAATCTTTCTCAGGAATTTCCTCTAAATCATTCTCTCTGAAGGTCATTTATGATGGATTAATACTTTTTGGTGGATTTATATTGTCTTGATTTTTATTTTATTTCATTTTATTCTTACTTATTTGACAGAGAGAGAGAGAGAGATACAGAAACAGGCAGGGAGAAAGAGAGAGAGAGAATGGGCATGCCAGGTCCTCCAGCCACTGCAAACATACTCCAGATGTGTGTGCCCCCTTGTGCATTTGACTTACGTGGGTCCTGGAGAATTGAGCCTCGAACCAGGGTCCTTAGGCTTCACAGGCAAGTGTTTAACCACTAAGCCATCTCTCCAGTCCCTGTCTTGATTTTTTTGTTTCTTGTATTATAATGTAGTATTTTTTTCATCTCAGATTAATTTAATGCTTGGGTTTTCTAATTATCTGCAGTATTATTAGATGTATCAATTAATCTGATGTTATATATCTTTAGGGTAGGAGCTTAAGGTGCTAGATGTGTCTCTTAAGACTATTAGAGTAACCACAAAACTGACCCTAGGTGTTGGGTTTGCCTGCTATGAAAGTATTCTAGTATGCTGGGCAGAACAAAATACAGGCAAATTCTAAAATTTAACTAAAAAATTTACACATTCAATGAAAACAGCACAGAGTATTTATGCAAGAGTAGGTATTACAACAAACAGATCCTCTAATTGTGTGTTCCCCCACACCCTTAATCCTATCAACTGGGGTTGAGATTTCTGGTCTGTAGAGGGTTCCAAGGTCAGCTTGTGACCGAGTGAGACCCTTCCCCAATGAATGACAGAAGAGGAGACAAAAGCACTATAAATCAGGAAGCAGCAAATGACAAACCCAAAATATAGCTATTTAAGAATGGCACATCCATCCATCCATCCATCCATCAGATTTAACGTATAATTTACCCTGACATGGAAGGTGCAATTAGCACTTCTGATGCAAGCCTATATGCCAGGCTTATTTGGTGGGAACTGACCTGGTGTAATCCCAGTTACCTTTTGGAATGGCTTTGGTCTCAGCTGTACTATGTGCTCACTTGGGTTCTTCTTTGTTGTGCTGTGGGCTCAGGTAGGCTGGCTGGGGATGTGGTCACTGCTCTGATCACCAGTGCCAGGTGCTGAGTAGGTGAGTTCCCTTCCCCAGGTCTCTGGTGCTTTTTCTGCTTATGCTGGCAGTGGGGGGAGGGGAAGCTGTAGATGGTGGCTGAAGTTCTCCCACTGGTCCTCACGATCCTCTTCCTCACAAGCTTCTCCACTGGTTCCTGCCATCCTCCCATCACATTGAGTTTGTGAGGAGGCTGGTGTGAGTGGAAAATCCCCTCACCTGGCTTCAAAATCCTGCCGCTCAGGATGAGCCAGGCAGTTGTGGCTGCACAGACCTGGTGCCGCTGCTGCTGAAGCCACTTCTGCCTGCTTCTGTGGTCTCTAGACACTCTGGATCGCTCCTGCTTCTCTGCTGTGGTTGGTAATTTATTATACACCCCCTCTTTTTAGTAGAAGAGTGTATTTTGCTGTTTTTATTTTCTTTTTATCCCCTAGGCCACTTTGGCGTGGTTCCTATGCCTCCATCTTAACTGGAATCAGGGATTTTTTTTAAAAATAAGGTCTCAAGTAGCTCATATATGCTGAGGAGACCTTGAACTCCTGATCCTCCTGTCTGCTGGGATCACAGGTGTGAGCCCTCATGCCCAGCTTGGATTGGTTTTTTGTTTGTTTTATTAAAAATATACTTTGGGGGCTGGAGAGATGGCTTAGCAGTTAAGGTGCTTGCCTGCAAACACTAAGAATGCATGTTCAAATCACCAAGTCCCACATACCCAGATGCCACACATGTGTACAAGGGGGCACACGCATCTGGAGTTTATTCACAGTAGCTGAAAAGCCCTGGTGTACCCATTTTCTCTTTCACTGTCTCTCTCAAAAATAAAATAAAAAAGAACATACTTTGGGGCTGGAGAGGTGGCTTAGTGGTTAAGGCACTTGCTTGTGAAGCCCAAGGACCCATGTTTGACTCTCCAGGTCCCATGTAAGCCAGGCATACAAAGTGACATAAGAGTGCATGTTTGCACATGTGCACAAGGTGGCACACGTATGTGGAGTTTAATTTCAATGACTGTAGGACCTAGTGTGACAATTCTCTTTCTCTCTCACACATTAAAAAAAAAGGCCAGTCTGTTGGGCTTGCCTCAAAAAATTATATGTATACTTTGAATGGACACATCATATGTTGGCACCATTCTTTCCCTCCTCCCTGTCCACATTCCACTGAGGGCTCACCTCACTGGGGTTGTGGGTTATGCATTGTGAGAGCAGCAGTCAGTCATTGGGGCAGAGTTGTTTTGAGTCTGGCTATGTAGCCCAAGCTAGCCTTGAACTTTCACCTCTCCTGCCTCATCCACCAAGTGGTAGGATTACAGGTATGTGACACCATGCCTGGTTCAGGATTCACTTGCATTAAAAACAAACTTCAATTTTTAGGGTAATGCTAGCTTTCCAACAATATTAAATGCTACAGGAATTTCCCACATACCCTTTGAGGCTTGGATACACAGCCACCCTAGACAACACCAGCAAGTGCTCCCTGACCATCTCCATGGGACCAGTGCTAGCCTTGGAGTTCCTTAGGCTTCCCCCAACACACCTGCCAGGCATCCAGAGCGGCAGTGCCACTGCCTGGCCAGTGTTCAGATGACCAACTTCCAGGTCCCCCAGACCTATAGACTGATGGGGACTGGCAGGGACTTTTATCAATAAATTGATGATGATAATAATAATAATAATAATAATAATAATAATAATGAACAAGATTTCCGTGATTCTGAAGACCACACTGTGAGAAATGGCACTAAACTCTGGCTGTAGTTTTGCTTTCTCTCAGCCTGACTCAAAAGCACCTCAGGGGTTTCTAGCCACAGGCACTAGGAGTGGCAGGGGACCCTGCGGATCTGATGTGAGAAACACGGGTTGTGGGGACACCAAGGAGTCACAGCGGCCCAAAAAATGACCCTCCGAGGACTCCAATGTGAGCACACATGAAGAGTGCCGTCAGGGCCCACACCAGAGGCAGTCTCCATGTAGGAAGAGTCTCCCTTGGCCCAAGCTTGCACATAGGCACATGTACCCACAGGCATACGAACACACACACACAACACCACACACATGCAAAAACTGATCGTGGCTGTCAAAATCCCCTCATCGTGTTCATTAGATTTCTGAGGCTGCAATACGGAGAAGCAGTTACCAGGTGTTGGGCCTCAGATGCTTCCAGCTTGGGAAAATCTGAGCTCGGGTTGGCTTACTGACGCCCTCTGCTGTCAAGATGCAAACACCCCAAACAACACAGGAAAGCGCCAGAACGCAAGCTGAGTCCCAGAGCACGCCTAACACACTCCAACTGGATTGTTCCTCATGTCCCTCGCGGGAGAACAAACAGACAAGGGCAAATTCATAGCACCTAGTGTGACAGTCAAAATGCCCGAGACACCAAGGAGGAGGGTTCTGTGGTTACCGGCAGCTGCTGGCTCCACTGCTTTGGGTCTGCGAACAGGTAACTCATCAAGGCAGCAGGAGGATGGGCTCCCTTCAAGGAGAGGAAAAACGAAGGAGAGAGAAGAGGGGAGGGAAGAGAAGGGAGGAAGAGAGGAAAAGAGGGAGGAAGAGGGGGGAGGGGGAGGGGAAGAGAGCCCAGCAAAGCCCAGAACAGACCAAGGTGAGGCTCACCTCCAGGGACTGCCTTTCTCCATGAGCCCCTCCCCCATCCAACGCACTACTCCGCCACCCACGTCCCTGCCCTCTCTTTTTTTCTTCCAGCCCTTATCTAACTTCCTCCTATTCTTCTTCTTATTATTATTTTTATTAGCTATGGACACATTTAGTATGTAAACAACACATGTGGGCCCCATCCTTTCCCTCCTCCCTGCCCCTTTTCTGAAGAGGTCCTCCTCCTTGGGGATGCAGGTCAACCCCATGGAGATTGTGGGTCATGCATTATAGGGCCAGCAGTCAGTTATGGGGGAGGGGCGATGTCTCTGTGCAAAATGTCCCACCTTGTGGCTCTAGCAATCTTTCCGCCCCCTCTTCAACAAAATCCCCTGAGCCATGCTGGGAGAATTTTAAGTTTACATCAGTGATGGGCTCTTAGGAGCCTCTGAATCTCTGGTTTGGTAGGTGTTGAGTGTCCTCAGTGTCCATCTCCTTCACCCTTGTACTAATATCAGGTTCACTAAGAAAGCAGCACTCTTGCTCATTTCCCCAGTTCCTCTATGGTTTCAACTAGTGCTGGGTGAGTGTGCTGGGTCATTTATCTCCTCAGGTCCAGCTCCAGTCTGAAAAAGAGAAGCAGAATCTCCAACAGAGAGTGAAGTCAGCACCAGTTAAATGGATAACCATTATTAATTTAGACACAATTTAAAAGGTGTAGACCCACTTACAGTCTAAGGTTAGTGGGAGCTTGACAACGGAAAGCAGAGTTGTTATCTGGATATGATTCTGACTTGTTTCCCAGTTCCAGATATGGTTTTCTCTCCACTGAGCAAGATCTGTTAGCCAATCCAAGAGCAGTTGGTTACTCACCATGGCTGTGTGCCACTATTGCACTTGTGTGAGAATCGTGTCAGGTTGTTTGCTTCTGAGTCACTTAGACTTTGAGTTGCTTGGACAGATGTTGGCCACTTTCCCCTGGAAGCTCATGTAGCACCTTCCAGCGCTAGACGGGCAAATTACCTGGGAACTGGCTCTCTTCCGGATTCTAACCAGGTCTCTCCATGGTCCGTGCTGAGAGCATATGGTATATTCAGCAGTAGGGTTTTACCATTAACCTCTGGTGGGTAATCAAGGGCGAAGTTCCTGCCCTCTTAATCGTACCACCAGCTGGGTCCTAACCCTCAACACAGGAGCCTTTGGAGACAGTTTATATCTGATCCACTTCCAGCAGTGAATAGGGACAGTCAAAGCAATGTGGGAACCATCCTTATGGTGGCCCAGTGTGCAAGTCCACGTTTGCTCTCCACACCTGCCAGCTGTGTAGCCACAGGTGGTTTTCACTGTTTTCCTCTGAAACAGGGTTTTGTTATATACCTCTGGTTATCCTGTACTCCATCTGTAATCCATGCGGGACCCAGACTCAGCCATCCACCTGCCTCAAGCTCCCAAGCTAGGTTTACATGTGTGTACCACCACTCTTGGCAGATTGAGAAGTTGTGTCAGCTTTTGTTTTTTCAGTACTGAGGATGGAACCAACCATTAAATTAATCCAAGATGCAAAAATCTCTACATTATAATACAAGAAACACAAAAAATTAAGACAATATAAATCCACCAAAAAGTATTAATGCATCAGAAATGAACTTCAGTGAGACTGAATTAGAGGAAATGCCTGAGAAAGATTCCAAAAGAATGATTATAAATATGTTCAAAGACCTCAAAGAGGAAATCAAAGGATTCAAAGAACAAAGGAAACCAATTTAATGAAATAAGGAAGTCAATACTAGACATAAATAAGGAAATAGTAATAATAAAGAAAACAGAAAATAAAGAACACAGTCAGTGAAATAAAAAACTCTATAGAAAATCTCTCTAGTAGAATGGATGAAGGAGAGAACAGAATATCTAAACTAGAAGACCAGGTGGCAGATCTAATACAGTCCAACAAAGAGACTATAATAATAGTCTATAATAGACTATATAATAGGAAGGTATGAATGGGAATTTCAAGATATTCGGGACACTATGAAAAGATCAAACATAAGAATTCAGGTTATAGTAGAAGGAGAAGAATTTCACTCCAAAGGCATAGTAGGTGTTTTAAAAAAAAATCATACAAGAAAACTTTCCCAAATTGGAAAAGAGATGCCAATGCAGATACAGGAAGCCTTTAGAACACCAAACAGACAAAACTTGGAAAGAACCTCTCCCCACCATATTAGAATTAAACTACCAAACATACAAACCAAAGAAAACATATTGAAAACAGCAGAGAAAAAGCAAGTCACCTACAAAGGCAAGCCCATCAGAATCACAGCAGATTACTCAACACAAACTTTAAAAGCCAGAAGGGCTTGGAGTGATGTATTCCAAGTTCTGAAAGATAACAACTGTCAACCAAGGTTAATTTATCCTGCAAAGCTATCCATTCAAATAGATGGAGAAATAAGAACATTCCAGAACAAAAGCAGGCTAAAGGAATATTTGAAGACAAAACCAGGTCTACAGAAAATACTTAATAGGATACTCCATGCTGAAGAGAAAGAAAAGCACACATATAAGGAACCTGGAAAAATCAAACCATACTCCAATACTAGTTAATACAAGAGAGCAAAAGTAAAACCAGAAGAACTATAAACATGAAAAATGGCAAAAATAAATACACAACTTTCAATAATAACTCTTAATATCAATGGCCTGAATGCCCCAACCAAAAGGCATAGGTTTGCAGGTTTTTTAACTGGGTTAAAAAGCAGGATCCTTAAATTTGTTGCCTCCAAGAAACTCACCTTTCTACAAAGGATGGACACTATCTGAGGGTGAAAGGTTGGAAAATGGTGTTTCCAGCAAATGGGCCTAGAAAACAAGCAGGGATTGCTATCCTACTATCTGACAGGGTAGACTTCAGACCAACATTAGTTAGGAAAGATAAGGAAGGTCACTTTATACTGATTCAAGGAACACTCCAACAGGAGGACATTATAGTCCTAAACATATATGTACCTAACACAGGGGCTCCCAATTTCATCAAACAAACGCTATTAGAACTAAGGTCACAAATAACACCAAACACACTTGTAGCGGGTGACTTTAACACCCCACTCTCACCAATTGACAGGTCATCTTGGCAAAAAATAAACAGAGATGCTTCTGGATTAAATGAGGTCATAGAACAAATGGACCTAACAGATATATACAGGATATTTAATCCAAATGCTGAAGAATACCCATTCTTTTCAGCAGCACATGGAATATTCTCTAACACAGACCATATATTAGGACACAAGGCAAATCTTAACAAATATAGGAAAATTGAAATAATTTCTTGCACTCTATTGGATAACAGTGGGGTCAAACTACAAATCAATAACAAGAAAAGCTATAGAGCATATACAAAATCATGAAAACTAAATAATACACTACTAAATGATGAATGGGTCAATGAAGAAATCAAGAAGGAAATAAAAAAATTCATGTAGTCAAGTGATAATGAGAACACAACATACCAAAACCTTTGGGACACAATGAAGGCAGTCCTAAGAGCAAAATTTATAGCTTTAAGTGCCTATGTTAAGAAGTTAGAAAGGTGGTGAGTAAACAACTTAATGTTGCACTTTAAGGCCTTGAAAGAAGAACAAGGCAAACCAAAAATCAGTAGATGGGAAGAAATAATAAATAATAGGGCATAAATTAATGAAATAGAAACCCAAAAAACAATCCAAAGAATCAATGAAACAAAGAGTTGGTTCTTTGAAAGGATAAACAAGATTGATAAACCCTTAGCAAATCTGACCAAAAGAAAGAGAGAACAGACACAAATTGATAAAATCAGAGATGAAAAAGGCACCATTATAAGAGATACCAGAGAAATTTAAAAAATCATAGGGACATACTATGAGAACATATACTCCACTAAGTTTGAAAATTTGAAAGAAATGGATGATTTCCTTGATTTATATGACCTACCTAAATTAAATCAAGAGGAGATTAACCACTTAAATAGACCTATAACAAGTATGGACATCCAAGCAGTTATAAAAATATCTCCCAACTAAAAAAAGTCCAGGCCCAGATGGATTCACTGCTGAATTTTACCAGACCTTCATGGAAGAACTAACACCAATGCTTCTTAAACTTTTCCATAAAATAGAAGAAGGAACCCTACCAAACTCCTTCTATGAAGCCAGAGTCACCCTGATCCCAAAACCAGACAAAGACAGAACAAAAAAGGAAAATTACAAACCAATCTCCCTCATGAACATAGATGCAAAAATTCTCAACAAAATATTGGCAAACAGAATACAAGAATATATTAGAAAGATCATTCATCCTGACCAAGTAGGCTTTATGCCAGAGATGCAGGGATGGTTCAACATACATAAATCGATAAATGTAATACATTATATAAATGGACTGAAGGACAAAAATCACATGATCATCTCATTAGATACAGAAAAAGCATTTGACAAAGTCCAACATCCCTTCATGATAAAAGTCCTACAGAGACTGGGAATAGAAGGAACATATCTCAACATAATAAAAGCTATTTATGACAAGCCCACAGCCAACATAATACTAAATGGAGAAAAGCTTGAAGCTTTTCCACTAAAATCAGGCACAAGACAAGGGTGTCCACTGTCCCCACTTTTATTTAATATAGTACTGGAAGTCTTAGCCATAGCAATAAGGCAAGAGACACACATAAAAGGGATACACACTGGAAAGGAAGAAATCAAGTTATCATTATTTGCAGATGATATGATTTTATACATAAAGGACCCTAAAGACTCTACCAGCAGACTGTTAGAGCTGATCAACACCTATAGCCATGTAGTAGGATACAAAATAAACACACAGAAATCAATAGCCTTCCTATATGCTAACAACAAACACACAGAGGATGAAATCAGAGACTCACTCCCATTCACAACTGCATCAAAAAATAAATAAATAAATAAAGTACCTTGGGATAAACCTAACCAAGGAAGTGAAGGATCTCTACAAGGAGAACTTTAAAACACTCAAGAGAGAAACTGCAGAAGACACTTTGAAATGGAAAGACATCCCCTGTTCTTGGATTGGAAGAATCAATATTGTGAAAATGGCAATCCTACCAAAAGCAATCTGCACATTTAATGCAATCCCCATCAAAATTCCAATGGCATTCTTCACAGAAATAGAAAAAACAATCCAAAAATTCATTTGGAAGCACAAAAAACCTCGGATATCTAAGACAATTTTGAGCAACAAAAAAAGGCTGGTGGTATCACCATACCTGATTTTAACCTATATTACCGAGCCATAGTAACAAAAACAGTAATGTACTGGAATACAATAGAGGACCCTGATGTAAGTCTGGGTAGCTATAGCCACCTGATCTTTGACAAAAATGCCAATAATACTAATTGGAGAAAAGACAGCCTCTTCAGTAAATGGTCCTGGGAAAACTGGATATGCATCTGTACAAGGATGAAAATAGATCCTTATCTCTCTCCGTGCCCAAGAATCAAGTCCAAATGGACCAAAGACCTTAATATCAGACCTGAAACTCTGAAACGGCTAGAGGAAAAAGTAGGGAAAGCCCTTCAACATATTGGTCTTGGCAAAGACTTTCTGAATATAACCCCAATCGCTCAGGAAATAAAACCACAGATTAACCACTGGGACCTCATGAAATTACAAAGCTTTGTACAGCTAAGGCCACAGTGAATAGAGCAAAGAGGCAACCTACAGAATGGGAGAAAATCTTTGCCAGCTATACATCTGACAGAGGGTTAATATCTAGGATATACAAAGAACTCAAAAAAAATTAAATAACAAGAAATCAAACAACCCAACTAGAAAATGGGCTATGGAACCAAATAGAGAGTTCTTAGAAGAAGAAATATAGATGGCATATAAATATCTAAAAAAATGTTCTAGGGCTGGAGAGATGGCTTAGCAGTTAAGGCACCTGCCTCCTAAGCCTAAGAACGCTGGTTCCAATCTCCAGGTCCCACGTTTAGCCAGATGCAAAGTGACGCAAGGGCGCAATGCCACACTTGGCCACAAGGGGGCGTACACATCTGGATTTCATTCACAGCAGCTGAGAGACTGCTGTGTGCCCATTCCCATCTCTGTCTCCCTCTCCCTCTCTCTCTGTCTGTCTCTCTCCAAAAATAAATAAAATAATAAAAAAATGTTCTACATCCCTAGTCATCAGGGAAATGCAGATTAAAACTACATTGAGATTCCATCTCACTCCTGTCAGATTGGCTACCATCATGAAAACAAATGATTATAAATGCTGGTGAGGAAACAGAAAAAGAGAAACCCTTCTACACTGTTGGTGGGAATGCAATCTGGTCCAGCCACTGTGGAAATCAGTGTGGAGGTCCTGTCCTGAGACAGCTAAAAATAGATTTACCATATGATCCAGCTATACCACTCCTAGGCATATATCCTAAGGACTCCTCTCACCACCTTAGAGATACTTGCTCAACCATGTTTATTGCCACTCTTTTCCCAATAGCTAGGAAATGGAACCAGCCTAGATGTCCCTCAACTGATGAGTGGATAATGAAGATGTGGCACATTTCCACAATGGAGTTCTACTCAGTAGTAAAGAAAAATGAAATTATGAAATGTGCAAGAAAATGGATGGATCTGGAAAGGATCATACTTAGTGAGGTAACCCAGACCCAGAAAGCCAAACATCACATGTTCTCTCTCATATGTGGATCCTAGCTACACATGATTGGACTTCTATGTGAGTAAAAATAAACCTCGGTAGCAGAAGCCAGTAATCTAGAAAGGGGATATAAAGGGAATAGAAAGGGGGAGGGGGATTTAATAGGATGGTATTGTATATATGTAAGTAGAAGAACAGATTAATGGGGTGAAAAGGCCTAAGTGAGGTCAGGGGAAGAGATTGAGTAAAGGAAAGGTGGAGGGAGGGCTAATCAAAATCTAAGAGGATATAAATAAGTCATATGGAAACCTACTATTTTGGACAATGGAACACTCAGAAGCCATAGATTGTTACTAGAAAATTTTCAGTGCCAGGGGTGGGATACCTTCCAGTGAGTTGTTGGCCAGGGAGGTCACAGATACCCCCAAAACATTATAGGCCATTGCCAAGGCCCTTGTTTTCCCATCAGGGATAGATGGTAAGACCTTATTGCTGAAGACTCCACATACTTGAGTGGCAAGTTCACTGAGAAAACCTGCTGGAGCTGAGCTGAAAGCCTCTTCCATGTGGACCAGCTGACAGAAAATTGGAAAAAGCTGCACTGCATGCAGGTCAATGGAAGAGAGAAAACACCAGTGAAGGTACTCAACAGTGAACACTGCAAGCTTTAAATTTGGCCAGCCAGGTCAAATGAGCCAATGAGTGCAATAGTGGCATGTCTGTTATGGGGGAAAACAACTACTCTCAAATTGGACTGGAGGCCTGCTTCATGGGAGGGAATACATCCCTGATACTGAAAACCTATGACAGGGGTAGTCATGAGCCCTAAGGGTGTAATGTCTGCTTGTGTCTGGCTAAATGTATATACTATGCTCACCAAAGTGCCCAGTAAGCACTTCTCTTAATGTCCACACCCATATATTAATGCTACTCTCACTTTTGGTTAGAGAAGCTTCTCTTTTCAGATGGTGGCAACTTTGGAATGATTCAGAAGGCACCATGGTGCCAAGAAGAAGGGACAGAGGAGTGCTCAGCACTGAAACATCTCTAACACACCTTCCAAGGCTCAGGGTCATTGCAGAAGAGGGGGCGGAAAGAAAGTAAGAGCCAAAGGAAGGGTAGGACTCCTTGCAACGTGCTCCTCCAGACACAAAATGGCCTGGATATCCATGACCTCACAGTGCCTGACACTACCTACATAAGACCATCATAATAGGAGGAAAAGATCATGACATCAAAATGAAAAGAGAGACTGATTGAGAGGGGGAGGGGATATGATGGAGAGTGAAGTTTCAAAGGGGAAAGGGAGGAGATGGAGGGAAATAACATGGGATATTGTCTACAATTAAAGAAGTTGTCAATAGCCGGGCGTGGTGGCGCACGCCTTTAATCCCAGCACTCGGGAGGCAGAGGTAGGAGGATTGCTGTGAGTTCGAGGCCACCCTGAGACTACATAGTGAATTCCAGGTCAGCCTGAGCTAAAGTGAGTCCCTACCTCGAAAAACCAAAAAAGAAAAAAAAAAAAAGAAGTTGCCAATAAAAAATAAAATAAATAAAATTAAAAAAAGAATGGAGGGCTAAGGGATGGGAAGAAGTAGAGGTGGAGTGGGGGATGGGAGGGTACAGTGATAAGGGATGGAGGAATGGGGATGGAGAGATGAGGGGTGGAAGGGTGGAAGGCAGGCAAACAGCAAATGCAGCAGCACTTACATTCATTCATCTTCTTAGAAAACGCAGGCACTGTGCCTGGATGAGGGTGGAGAGATAGATGCACACTCTGGAAGCCAAGTAACCAGATATATCCAGAGAAAAATACCAGGCTGCGAGGGAGGCATAGTTCTCAGTGAAGAGCACTTGTCTGGCCCTGGAAAGCAAAACAAAAAAACGAAACCTAGAGGAAACGGCGCCTCCTCCCATCAACCGCCTCAGCCTACTGTCCATGACCCACATGCTGAGCAGTCTCTCATCTTGCAGTCAGATATGGAGGCTCATGCCCATAATCCTAGCACTCAGGGGCTGTGGTAGGAATAGCTCACTGAGCTACAGGCCAGCCTGGGCTACATACAGAGCTCAGTGTCCAAAACATGCCTCCCCCCACCCCGCCACAAAGAAAAGATTTCCATCTTTTGTGCCTGCACGTTGGAATGGTAGAAGTTGCCAACAAGGCCATCTGTGCTTAAGAGTTCTATGTGAGGGAAAATTTGTCATTACTGATTGAATGTCTTTAAAAGTCTATTTTTTCAAGTTAATTTTGTCATGTTTCCATGTTTTTTCCATTTTATTTTTAATTTTGAAATATATTGTCACCAAATTTACAAAATCTCTTATTTTAAAGTATCTAATATCTTTCAATAAATTATTCTGAGATTTGTGAATGGTATGAGTACTTTCAAAGGAGGCTTTGGCTTAGTTTAGTGACTTTATTGTAGGTTTCTTCCTCTTTAATTGATTTCTGTCTTGCATTTATTAGTTCTTCCTTTTTTTCATTTTGGAATGGTTTATTATTTTTCTAGGAATTGGGTGGGGGGTAAAAAAGCATGCCAACACTCCTGCCCCCAAAGCTGGTATAGCTATATAGCTAGGTAACAAACTAGAGTTGAGGGCAAAATGTATTTCCAGAACTAATGATGGTTACCTATAAAAAAGAATTTTATTTTATTTTTTTTTTTTTGAATCAGGATCTGTGGTGGTTTGATTCAGGTATCACCCATAGATTTAGGTGTTCTGAATGCTAGGTGGCCAGCTGGTAGCAATTTGGGAATTGGAACCTCTTTGAGGCAGTATATTGTTGGGGGAGGGCTCATGGGTGTTACAGCCAGCTTCCTCTTGCCAGTGTTTGGCACACTCTCCTGTTGCTGATGTCCACCTGATGTTAGCCAGGAGGTGATGTTCACTCTCTGCTCATACCATCATTTTCCCGTGCCATCATGGAGCTTCCCCTTGAGCCTGTAAGCCAAAGTAAACCCTTTCCTCCCACAAGCTCCTCTTGGTTGGATGTTTTCTGCCAGCAACATGCAGCTGACTGCAACAGTTAAATTGGTACCAGAAGTTGGGTCAATGCTGCTAAAAATCTAATAGTGTGGTTTTGGTCAATTGGAACTGATTTGAGGGAAGAATGTGGAAGAACTTGAAACATTGCCCTAAGAAATTCTTTGCAGTACCATAACTATAGCTTTATGACCTATTCTGGTCAACGTTGAAAGACCTGAATGCAGTAAGAACTAAGGACTGTGAGGTTTGGCTTATGAGGGTGAGAAAGAGCTTTGCCTGGACTGGGCTATTTGTCTGAGAGGCTTGCTGTTATGTTTTTGTCCTGAGAGCCTGTGCAGGTTCATACAAGCATATTGTGGGCTTTGAGCTTACTCCCCTCCATGTCCCATGTGATGGTTAAGTTGTCAACTTGATCTGTTTAGTAATAGATAGAAATCCTTTTTGGGTGGGTCTCTGAGGTTGCTTCTAGGAAGGATTAACTGAAGGAGGAAGTTCTTCCCCCAGGTTGAGCCCTTTCACCAGAGTGGGCAGCCTCTCTTTAGAGGGGGCTTTATATAAGGAAGCTCTGAGTGAAAAGAGCCCATTCCTTCCACTTGGCTGCTGGAGCTGCTTGCTGCCTTCCAGCGTGGATTGAACGCCAGCATCAACTGAAGACCTGTGTGGATTGAAGACCAGTGGCTCCTCAGGATGCCTCCAGGCCTTCAGTGCTGGATGCTGAGGCATCCTGCCATGTGGACTGAGCAGCTACCGGGTTCTTTGATTCTTGGGCCTGTAACTGCTATTGGACTACCGTAAGCTAATCCAATAAATACCCTTTTAATGTAATTCATTCTATTGGTTCTGTTGCTCTAGAGAACCCTGACTAATACACCCCCTTAACCTCCCTTTCTCATCCCCTGTACCCTCTTGTTAGGCCCCTTTGTTCCCCTAGGCAGTTTAAATTCCACTTTCATGTCATGTGTACATATATGCTTGTATGCATCTCTGCATCAATATAAAAATGTAGGAACTGCAAATGAAAAAACTATACAGTACTTATCTTTCTGGGGCAGACTTAATTCACTTACTCTAGCAGACAGCCACGTTGTTGGGATGAACCTCCAAAGCAGGCACAGTTATGGAACAAGTGGTTTATTGGAAGCCTACAAACCCAGGGGGAGATCCATAATGGCAGAAGAAGCTGGCCTGCTTTCACAAGTCCAAGCAGAGAGAGAAAAGCTCCAAGCCAAAACCCAAAAGCCACACAAGCAAGCAAGCACACTTCTGGAACTCCAGGCACAGCTCCCGCACTTGGCATATCTTTAGACTGGAATTCCAATCCACCCCCACACCTTAGAGCTGGACCCTGGGATCCACCCACTCTGACACCTCCTCCAACCGTGCTACAGATCTAAATTATAAACTTTAATAAAATCCTGAATATATTGGGGACCATCCATTCAAATTACTACATTCTGCCACTGGCCCCCAATAGATTCATGGCCATCCCATTGTAAATTGTATTCAGTCCAATTTCAAGGTCCCCATAGTCTTTACCAACTGAAGATAGTTTTAAAGTCCCAAGTCTCATCTGAGATTTAAGATGTATCTTTGCTGTGAGTCCTATAAAATCAAAACAAATTATAATCTGGGCATGGTGGTGCATGCCTTTAATCCCACTACTCAGGAGGCAGAGGTAGGAGGATCGCCATGAGTTGGAGGCCATCCTGAAACTACATAGTGAATTCCAGGTCAGCCTGAGCTGCAGTGAAATCCTACCTGAAAAAAAAAAACCCAAAATAAAATTATATACTTTCAATATAAAGGCACAGAGTAAACATTTCCAACTTCTATAGGCATAACAAAGAGAGACTAGAACAATGCAAACTCAATAACCATCAAGCAAACATCAAACTTCTGCAGTTCAAGTCTGATATCATAACCAGTGACCAATGAGGAGTCTCTGGATTTTTCAGTTCCTCCCTTTCAGCTGGCTGAATAGACAGGGAAAACTTCCATCCCAGGCCAACAGCAAGCTCCATGGTAGCCCTTGCACAGTCCTGGCATATCAAAGACATCTTCAGGCCTCCATGCAAACCACAGTCATCTTCCAGTGGCTTTGCCAGCCTAGCAGGGACTCATGTTGCATCTCAGCAGCAGCTCCTGCAACCATGTGTGCACTTCATGACCCACTCCACACAATTTTCATACTTCCAAAACCAATACCACGTGTGCAGGACACAGCATATTCTTTTTTTTTTTTTTCAAGGTAGGGTCTCTGGCCCAGGCTGACCTGGAATTCACTATGTAGTCTCAGGGCGGCCTCAAACTCACAGTGATCCTTCTACCTCTGCCTCCCAAGTGCTGGGATTAAAGGCATGCACCACCACACCTGGCGATATTCTTAATTTAGGATGAAATAAATTGTAACCTCAAAGAGCAGTTTCCTTCTCCAGTCAACTCTTTTCCAAAGAAGTTTGCATGTCTATCATAGTCTTTCCTCAGGCATCCTTTACATTATTTTTTGAAAAAATATTTTATTTATGCGGCTGGAGAAATGGCTTATTGGTTAAGGCATTTGTCTGTGAAGCCAAAGATCCCGGTTCAATTCTCCAGGACCCATGTAAGCCAGATGCACAAGGGGCACATGGAGTGCGTTTGCAGTGGCTAGAGGCCCATTCTCTCTGTGTCTGCCTCTCTTCTATTTCTTTCTCTGCTTGCAAATAAATAAATAATTTTTAAAAAAAAATTATTATTTTTTTTTTTCAAAGTCAGGTCTCACTCCAGCTCAGGCTGACCTGAAATTCACTACATAGTCTAAGGGTGGCCTTGAGTTTATGGCAATCCTTCTACCTCTGCCTCCTGAGTGCTGGGATTAAAGTCATGCACCACCATGCCCAGCCTTAAATATTTTATTTTTATTTATTTATTTATTTGACAGAGAAAGAGGGAGAGAGAATGGGCATGCCAGGGCCTCCAGCCACTGTAAATGAACTCCAGTCGCATGCTACCCCTTGTGCATCTAGCTAATGTGGGTCCTGGGGACTTGAACCTGGTCCTTTGGCTTTGGAGGCAAACACCTTACCTGCTAAGCCATACCTCCAACCCCCATCATTTTAATGTAAAGCAGTTGGGCCATTTTCCTTAAGACTGCTAATGTGTTTGACAATAGCAGCTTCAGCAACCTAATCTTTGTGCCAGTAATTTTAAACTTGCTTGAGTTTTTCCAACTTAAAATCTTAAATCTCTCAGTCCCCTATCTTTAGCCAAGCACATCAGTCCATTAGAAATTTAACCTTGATGCAAACTCTCTCTGGGCCTGGAAAGGAGAATGCAGCCATCCCTTATGCCAGTAGCCCAGTTCCAACAAAGTTCCCTGCAATCTTTCCTTCCCCTTAGAAAGTTCATAAACCAAGTCTCCAAATTCAATTTTCTCTGCACTTAGCATTTTCAAACTCTCATCAAAATAGTCCATAAAACTTTGTTTATCACTACAGAAGGTGTCTTCAGTTGCAAGTACCAAGTTTACCATTCCTCCAGCACAAGTTCAAAAAGACCAAAATCCACATGGTCAGATTCATCTCAGCTCTATCCCACTCCTTGGTACCAATTCTGTAGCAGACAGCCACGTTGTTGGGATGAACCTCCAAACCAGGCACAGTTATGGAACAAGTGGTTTATTGGAAGCCTACAAACCCAGGGGAAGATCCATAATGGCAGAAGAAGCTGGCCTGCTTTCACAAGTCCAAGCAGAGAGAGAAAAGCTCCAAGCCAAAACCCAAAAGCCACACAAGCAAGCAAGCACACTTCTGGAACTCCAGGCACAGCTCCAGGCACTTGGCATATCTTTAGACTGGAATTCCAATCCACCCCCACACCTTAGAGCTGGACCCTGGGATCCACCCACTCTGACACCTCCTCCAACCGTGCTACAGATCTAAATTATAAACTTTAATAAAATCCTGAATATATTGGGGACCATCCATTCAAATTACTACATTGTATTCAGTCCAATTTCAAGGTCCCCATAGTCTTTACCAACTGAAGATAGTTTTAAAGTCCCAAGTCTCATCTGAGATTTAAGATGTATCTTTGCTGTGAGTCCTGTAAAATCAAAACAAATTATAATCTGGGCGTGGTGGTGCATGTCTTTAATCCCACTACTCAGGAGGCAGAGGTAGGAGGATCGCCATGAGTTGGAGGCCATCCTGAAACTACATAGTGAATTCCAGGTCAGCCTGAGCTGCAGTGAAATCCTACCTTGAAAAAAAAAACCCAAAATAAAATTATATACTTTCAATATAAAGGCACAGAGTAAACATTTCCAACTTCTATAGGCATAACAAAGAGAGACTAGAACAATGCAAACTCAATAACCATCAAGCAAACATCAAACCTCTGCAGTTCAAGTCTGATATCATAACCAGTGACCAATGAGGAATCTCTGGATTTTTCAGTTCCTCCCTTTCAGCTGGCTGAATAGACAGGGAAACTTCCATCCCAGGCCAACAGCAAGCTCCATGGTAGCCCTTGCACAGTCCTGGCATATCAAAGACATCTTCAGGCCTCCATGCAAATCACAGTCCATCTTCCAGTGGCTTTGCCAGCCTAGCAGGGACTCATGTTGCATCTCAGCAGCAGCTCCTGCAACCATGTGTGCACTTCATGACCCACTCCACACAATTTTCATACTTCCAAAACCAATACCACGTGTGCAGGACACAGCATATTCTTTTTTTTTTTTTTTCAAGGTAGGGTCTCTGGCCCAGGCTGACCTGGAATTCACTATGTAGTCTCAGGGCGGCCTCAAACTCACAGTGATCCTTCTACCTCTGCCTCCCAAGTGCTGGGATTAAAGGCATGCACCACCACACCTGGCGATATTCTTAATTTAGGATGAAATAAATTGTAACCTCAAAGAGCAGTTTCCTTCTCCAGTCAACTCTTTTCCAAAGAAGTTTGCATGTCTATCATAGTCTTTCCTCAGGCATCCTTTACATTATTTTTTGAAAAAATATTTTATTTATGGGGCTGGAGAAATGGCTTATTGGTTAAGGCATTTGTCTGTGAAGCCAAAGATCCCGGTTCAATTCTCCAGGACCCATGTAAGCCAGTTGCACAAGGGGCACATGGAGTGCGTTTGCAGTGGCTAGAGGCCCTAGTGTGCCCATTCTCTCTGTGTCTGCCTCTCTTCTATTTCTTTCTCTGCTTGCAAATAAATAAATAATTAAAAAAAATTTATTATTATTTTTTTTTCAAAGTCAGGTCTCACTCCAGCTCAGGCTGACCTGAAATTCACTACATAGTCTAAGGGTGGCCTTGAGTTTATGGCAATCCTTCTACCTCTGCCTCCTGAGTGCTGGGATTAAAGTCATGCACCACCATGCCCAGCCTTAAATATTTTATTTTTATTTATTTGACAGAGAAAGAGGGAGAGAGAATGGGCGTGCCAGGGCCTCCAGCCACTGTAAATGAACTCCAGTCGCATGCTACCCCTTGTGCATCTAGCTAATGTGGGTCCTGGGGACTTGAACCTGGTCCTTTGGCTTTGGAGGCAAACACCTTACCTGCTAAGCCATACCTCCAAACCCCATCATTTTAATGTAAAGCAGTTGGGCCATTTTCCTTAAGACTGCTAATGTGTTTGACAATAGCAGCTTCAGCAACTAATCTTTGTGCCAGTAATTTTAAACTTGCTTGAGTTTTTCCAACTTAAAATCTTAAATCTCTCAGTCCCCTATCTTTAGCCAAGCACATCAGTCCATTAGAAATTTAACCTTGTGCAAACTCTCTGGGCCTGGAAAGGAGAATGCAGCCATCCCTTATGCCAGTAGCCCAGTTCCAACGAAGTTCCCTGCAATCTTTCCTTCCCCTTAGAAAGTTCATAAACCAAGTCTCCAAATTCAATTTTCTCTGCACTTAGCATTTTCAAACTCTCATCAAAAGAGTCCATAAAACTTTGTTTATCACTACAGAAGGTGTCTTCAGTTGCAAGTACCAAGTTTACCACTCCTCCAGCACACGAGTTCAAAATGACCAAAATCCACATGGTCAGATTCATCTCAGCTCTATCCCACTCCTTGGTACCAATTCTGTAGTAGACAGCCACGTTGTTGGGATGAACCTCCAAAGCAGGCACAGTTATGGAACAAGCGGTTTATTGGAAGCCTACAAACCCAGGGGAAGATCCATAATGGCAGAAGAAGCTGGCCTGCTTTCACAGGTCCAAGCAGAGAGAGAAAAGCTCCAAACCGAAACCCAAAAGGCACACAAGCAAGCAAGCACACTTCTGGAACTCCAGGCACAGCTCCCGCGCTTTGAATGTCTTTAGACTGGAATTCCAATCCACCCCACACCTTAGGCCTGGATCCTAGGATTCGCTCACAGTGACACCTCCTCCAGCCAGGTGGCTGCAGATCTAAAATATAAACTTTAATAATTTTTTTTTGGGGGGGGGCTTGAGGTAAGGTCTCACTCTAGCTCAAGCTGACCTGGAATTCACTCTGTAGTCTCAGGGTGGCCTTGAACTCATGGCAATCCTCCTACTTCTGCCTCTAGAGTGCTGGGATTAAAGGCATGCACCATCATACCTGGCTTAAAATCTTGAATATGTTGGGGGCCATCATTCAAACTACCACACTTACTATCATTAACTTCAGTTTCACCCATTTTTCCTTCAAATGACATGTCGTTCTTTTTTGCATTTTTTTCTTTTTGGGGCGGTGGTTTCTTTTGAGGTAGGCACCATGGAGATCCTTCTACCTCAGCCCTTCCGCCCCAACCCCACCCCCACAGTGATAAGATTATAGGCATGAGCCACCATGCCTGGCTACAAAATTATTCTTTATGGCTGAGAAAAATTCTATGGTGGCTGTATACCACATTATCCTTACTTGTTAGTAAGCTTGTATGTTGGCTCCATCATTTAGCTATTATGAATGTTGCTGCAGTATTATGAATGATGCTGCCAGCATCTCTGTGATATGTTGAGTCTTTCCACGTTGATGTGCCCGTATCCCTGTGATATGTTGAGTCTTTCCAGTAAACACCCAGAGTGGCAGGTGAGCACAAGGTAGACCTGCTGTTACTTTTGAGGACTTTCCACAGTGGCTCACTAGTTTACATTCCCACTGTAACAGGGTGCCAGGGGTCCAGGAAAGTCCTTGAGTCCCAAATCATTTCTAATTTTAATCAAAGCATTGAATAAAAAAGAAGTCTGAGAAGGATAATTATTAAATTATTATATTTACTGAGAGAAGTACTGAGCCAAGGAAAGGCACCCATGTGGCTAGAGATCCCACATGGAGGGCCTGGAGGAAAAAAAACTCGGAAAGAAAAGAGAGAAAAGAAAGTTGTTCACAGAGCTCCTGCCATTTGGGGAGCTGGAGAGGAGAAAGGATCCGTGTGGAGAGTGAGGGCTAGGGCGCCCACCTTTTAAAACTCACTCACAGCTGGAAGTTGCCAAGTTCTCAGAGAGCCCGCCCTCCCCTTGCAAAGGTATTTATACCCTTGTAGTGGTGGGCGGTCTTCCAGCTCAGGTGAACCAGAGGGATAGCTGGTTGGTTAGGGCTAGGGGCTGTCTCAGGAAGAGGCTAGCCCTGGCACTAAGTTCCAGGGGCTGAACTTGACCAATGCCAACGTTTAAATCCTATGAAAGACCTCCCTCCCAGGAGGGGTCCTGGTTGTTTGTGGAAAAACAGGTCTAGGGAACCACTCAAGAGATAAGAAGTCAGATCATCTTTCATTTCTAGCCAAGTGCAAACGTTCCTGCCTTTTTTAGGGGTACAGTCACCCTAACTTACCCCGCTCACCACTGGATTGCACGAGGGTTCCCTTTTGTCCACACTCTCACCAGCATTTGAGTTTTGCTTCATGTTCTTATGACTGCTATTCTGACTGGGTCTCATGCAGCCCAGGCTGTCCTTTAACTCACGTTATCACCAAGGCAACTTCTCTGTTTTGGGTATTTTGAGACAGAATTTCACTCTGTAGCCCAGCCTGAAATCAGAGTCATCCCCCTGCCCCAGTCTTCTAGGTGCTAGAATTACAGGTGTGTGCCACCATGCCCAGTTAAAACGTTTGAATGTTAAATGTGTGTGCATGTCATATCAACTAGCACCTTGGCTATGTAGCTCCTTTCTTAATCCCAGCACTTGGGAGGCAGAGGTAGGAAGCTCGCTGTGAGTTTGAGGCCAATCTGGAATTACAGAGTGAGTTCCAACTCAGCCTGGGATAGCACGAGATCCTACCTTGAAAACAACCTCCCCCCAAACACCCCAAAATAAATAAATAAAATAAAAGCACTTTCTAACATATCCTGCCTGTAGCAGACAGCTTCAGGTTCGCTGAGATGAGCTTCCAGACCAGGCACAGGCACAGTTATGGTAGGAAGGGAAATTTATTGAAGCTTATAGATCTAGGGGAAGTTCCGTAATGGCAGAAGAAGCTGGCCTGCTTTCATAGGACCAAACACAGAGAGAGCCAAGCCAAAAGCCTCACAGCACAGCACATGTCAGGAACTCCCATTAGGCACACTTTGCATATCTTTACAATGGAATCTCAAACCCACCACCACACCTTAAGATCCGCCCAGTGACACTGCCTCCAGCCAGATGGCTGCAGATGCAAACTACAAACTAATAAAACACTGAATATATTGGGGGACATCTATTCAAACTACACCATTGCCTTATTGTTTGACCAAAATAGGCTATTCAGGGTGTCTTTAAGTTTCAAACATATGGCTATACTCTAGTTACCTTGTTGCTGATTTTCAGCTTAATTACAGTATGGCAGGACAATAAGCTTTGTGTGATTTTTTTTTTTCTGAGGTAGGGTTTCACTCTAGCCCAGGCTGACCTGGAATTCACTATGTAGTCTCAGGGTGGCCTGGAACTCACAGCAATCCTCCTACCTCTGCCTCCCAAGTGCTGGGATTAAAGGTGTGCACCACCACGCCTGGCTACTTTGTGTGATTTTAATGTCTTGAAGTTTTAAAAATATATTTTATTTATTTATTTATTTATTTATTTATTTATTTATTTATTTGAGAGAGAGAGAGAGAATGAGGCAGAGAGAGAGAGAATGGGGGTGCAAGGGCCTCCAGCCACTGCAAACGAACTCCAGATGCATGTGCCTCCTTGTGCATCTGGCCTACATGGGTCCTGGAGAATCAAACCAGGATCCTTTGGCTTTGCAGGCAAACACCTTAACCGCTCAGCTATCTCTCCAGCCCAATGCCTTGAATTTTTGAGACTTGTTTGGAAGATGACTGATAGTCATAAATCTGCTGTGCTTGAAAGCCTTGTGTTATTGGCGCAGCTTTCTAGATGTGTCCTCTAGGGCATGCCTGATAATACTGCTCAGAACTAATAGATGGTTAGGGCTTACTTCTCTGTTTATTTAATAATAGTTTTCTTTATTATTTATTTGCAACCAGAGAGGGGGAGAGAGTGAGAAGGAGCACACCAGGCCTCTAGCCACTACAGATCTGACTTAATATGGGTACTGGTAAATCAAACCTGGGCCAAGGGGCTTTGCAAGCAAGCACCTTTAACCACTGAGACATCTTTCCAGCCCAATAATATATTCTTAAAATTTATTATTTATTTGAGAGAGAGAAGCACCAGGTCTGCAAACAAACTCTAGATGCATGTACCACCTTGTACATCTGGCTTACACGGGTCCTGGGGGATTGAACCTGGGTCCTTTGGCTTTACAGGAAAGTGCCTTAATTGCTAAGCCATCTCCCCAGCCCTCTCAAGCTATTTTTAAACTTTATAATGTGCCTTTGTTCATAAATACATTCTTCCTATTCTAAGTTGAGCCGATTGTTTCCTGTGTCATTTCCCATCTTGAGCAAATCAACTGTCAATAAATGTGTTATTTTTTTTTCTTCTCTGAGAATGTCTCATTTCACTTCCATTCCTTTTCTATGGATATTGATTTATAACATTTGTTACTCCTCCTCTTATGTAGCCCAGAATAGCCTTGAACTCACAACGATCCTCCTGTCTCAACTTTGTTTTTTAAAAAATATTTTATTATTTATTTATTTTATGTGTGGGAGAGAGAGAAAGAGGCAGTAGAGAGAGAATGGGCAAGTCAGGGCCTCTAGCTGCTGCAAATGAACTCCAGATGCATGTGCTACCTTGTGCATCTGTCTTATGTGGGTCCTGGGGAATTGAACCTGGGTCCTTTGGCTTTGCAGGCAAGCACCCTAACCACTAAGCCATCTCTCCAGTCCTATCTCCGCTTTCTGAGTACTGGAATTATTTTTCTGCAGGAATAAGTTGTTTGTACCCTAAATATGCTCATTGCTTTCTCTTTGGCTGCTTTCAAGATTTTTTACTTTGCCTTACTTTCCAAATTGGCCATTTTAAGCCTTATTTGTTCAAATATCTCTTTTTTTTTCTTTTGGTTTTTGAGGTAGGCTTCATTCTAGCCCAGGCTGACCTGGAATTCACTGTGTAGTATCAGGGTGGCCTTGTACTCATGGTGATCCTCTGACCTCTGCCTCCCGAGTGCTGGGATTAATACCTGGCTCTTTTCTTTTTTTTTCTTTTTCTTTTTTTTGGTTTTTCGAGGTAGGGTTTCACTCTGTTCCAGGCTGACCTCGAATTAACTATGCAGTCTCAGGGTGGCCTTGAATTCACGGTGATCTGCCTACCTCTGCCTCCCAAATGCTGGGATTAAAAGTGTGAGCCACCACACCTGGCTCTTTTTTTTTTTTTTTTGGTTTTTTCAAGGTAGGGTCTCACTCTGGTCCAGGCTGACCTGGAATTAACTATGTAGTCTCAGGGTGGCCTCGAACTCTCGGCAATCCTCCTACCTCTGCCTCCCGAGTGCTGGGATTAAAGGCGTGCGCCACCACGCCTGGCTCTTTTCTTTTTTAAAAAAATATTTTATTTATTTATTTGCAAGGAGAGAGAGAGACAGAGAGAATGAATATGGGTGTTCCAGGGCCTCTAGCAAGTGCAAATAAACTCCAGATACATGCACCACTTTGTGCAACTGGCTTTATGTGGGTTCTGGGAAATCGAGCCCAGGTTGTTAAGCATTGCAGGCTAACCCCTTAACTGCTGAGCCATCTCTGCAGTTCTCAAATATCTCTTCTTACCCATGCTCCCCTCCTTTCCTAGTCCCAAGTGTCAGTCTATGTGCTCTCTGATCTTCTCCCTACTGGTCATACGCACCAGGTCATCTCCACTGGTTCTTCTTCAAGTTCAGCTCTCTTTCTTTGTCACCCTCAATGCTGTTGAGCCATCTCATAAAGATTTACCTTGACATTACATTTTTTGTAAATATTTTATTTATGAGAGAGAGTGTGTATGGGTGCACCAGGGCCTCCAGCCACTGCAAATGAACTCTATACACATGTCACTTTGAACATATGGGTTTACGTGAGTGCTGGGGAATTGAATGGACCTGAGCCATCAGGCTTTGCAAACAAGCACCTTTTAACCTCTAAGCCATCTCTCCAGCCCTTGGCATTACATTTTAACTCGAAATATCTACTTGCATATATATTTTAATTTTTATGTCCGTGTGTGTGTGTGTGTGTGTGTGTGTGTGTGTGTGTGTGCCCCAGCACATCTGTGCACATCAGAGGAATTATTTGTGCATGCTCCACTTTCTTTGAGTCAGGGTCACTTACTGCTGCAGCCCCAGAGCTTTGGCTTCTCATTGTTGTAGGAGTGCTGGGATCACAGATGCATGTACCACCTTGAATCTGGCTTGACATGGGTGCTGGAGAATTGAATCCCAGGCTTGCGAGCTTGGAAAGCAAGTGCCTTTAACCACAGACGAATCTATTTATATTTATTTCTTTGCTAAGATTGTTTCTCTTCCCCCTTATTTTCAAGAGTGTTCCCTTTGCTTCCTGGAGCATTCTGACATTTTCTTGGACAGATGATCATCTTTGTGAGATCGCACCGACACCTCTAACAGAGCAGCATTGGTGAGGATGATGACCACATTCTAGCTCAACTGCTTTGGCTCTTTTTTTTTTTTTTTTTTTTTTTTTGTTCGAGGTAAGGTCTCACTGTAGCTGAGGCTGACCTGGAATTCACTCTGTAGTCTCATGGTGGCCTTGAACTCATGGCAATCCTCCTACCTCTGCCTCTTGAGTGCTGGAATTAAAGGCATGTGCCACTACACCAGACTATCTTTTTTTTTTTTTTTTTTGAGAGAGAGAGAGAGAGAGAGAGAGGAGGAAGAGAGAATGGGCATGCCAGAGCCTCCAGCCACTGCAAACGAACTCCAGACACATGTGCCACCTTGTGCATCTGGTTTACGTGGGTCCTGGGGAATCAAACCTGGGTCCTTAGGTTTCACAGGCAACTCTAATAAGCCATCTCTTCAACCCTTTCTTGGCCCTTTGGAGGATAATTTTGGATTGTGTCCTGTCCTAGACATGTTAATATTATACATGAGACTCTTCATCTTGCCTAAGTCTATGGAGACTGGTGATATATTGCATTTTAGCAGGCACTCACCCAGCATCTTTTTCTTTTTTTAAAGAAGGAAGGATTTATGTTGGCTCACAGTTTGAGAGTATAGTCCACCATGGCGGGGAAGGCATTGCAGCAGGAGTGTAAGTTGTATAATATTGCATCCTCAAGTCAAGAAACAGAAGCGAATGCAGGTGCTTAGCTCACTTCCTCTGGGACCTCAGCCCGTGGGATGGTGATGCCCACATTTGTGGTAGGTCTTCCCACCTCAGCTAACCCAGTTTAGAAAATCCCTCACAGACATGCTGAGAGGCTTGTCTCCCACATGATTCTAGATCTTGCTGACAATCAGTATTAGCCATCACTGTATGTGTGTGTGTGTGTGTATGTATGTATGTATGTATGTATGTATGTATGTATGTATGTAAATTTATTTGTAAGCAGAGAGAGAGAGAGAGAGAGAGAGAGAGAGAGAGAGAGAGAGAGATAAGAGAGGCAGACAGGCAGAGAGAATGGGCACACCAGGGCTACAAATGAACTCCAGACACATGCACCACCTTGTGCATCTGGCTTTACGTGGATACTAGGGAATTGTACCTGGATCATTAGGCTTTACAGGCAAGTACCTTAAGAGCGGAGCCATCTCTCCAGCCATATATATTTAAATTTAAATGTATTTTATTTATTTGCAAACAGAAAGAGAGATAGAGAGAATGAGAATGGGTGTACCAGGGCCTACTGCCCCTGCAAACAAATCCAGACACATTTGCCACTTTGTGCATTTGGCTTTATGTGGGTAACCCAGGCCATCAGGCTTTGCAAGCAAGAGCCATCTCCTCAGCCTCCAGGGTCTCACTCTAGCCCAAGCTGACTTTGAACTTTCTGCTGTCCTCCTACCTCAGACTCCCCCCAGTGTGACTATAAAGGCATGTACTTTTTAAAAAATTTTATTTATTTATCTATTAAAAATTTTTTTATTTACTTATTTGCAAGCAGAGAGAGAAAGAAGACAGACAGACAAAGAGATAGAATGGGCACACCAGGGCCCCCAGTCACTGCAAACGAACTCCAGATCCATGTGCCATGTTGTGCAGCTGGCCATATGTGGGTGCTGGGGACTCGAACCCAGGTCGTTAGGCTTTGCAGGCAAGCACCTTAACTGCTAAGCCATCTCTCCAGCCCTCATCTATTTTTTTTGAAGTAGGGTTTCACTTTAGACCAGGCTGACCTGGAACTCACTCTGTAGACTTAGGCTAGCCTTGAACTCACAGTGATCTTCCACTTCTGCTTTCCAAATGTTGGGATTAAAGGCGCCAGCGATGGACATTTTTATTTTTTTTATTGACCTTGCTTACTCCACACTTTTTTATTTTTTAAAAAATTATTAGAAACAGAGGCAGGGGGAGAGAAAGAGAGAAAGGGAGAGACAGAGAGAAAGAAAGAGAGAGGGAGAGAGAGAATATGGGAGTGCCAGGGCCTCTAGTCACTGAAAAGGAACTCCAGATTCATGTGTCACCTTGTGCATCTGGCTATGTGGGACCTGGAGAATCAAACCTGGGTCCTTAGGCTTCATATGCAAGTGCCTTAACCATTAAGCCATCTCTCCAGCCCAACTCCCCAGCTTTTTTTTTGTGGTGCTGGGGGTAGAACCTAAGGTTCTGACACGCTAGACAAGTGCTTTATTGCTGAAACACATCCCTACCCCAGGTCTTCTTCCCCCCATATCTTTTTAAATTTTTTTAAATTTTTTATTTTTTTGGAGAGAGAAAGACAGAGAGAGAGCGAGAGAGAGAGAGAAAGAGAGAAAGAGAGGGGGGAGAGGAAGACAGAGATGGGCGCGCCAGCAGTGTTTCAGCCGCTGAGAACGAAATCCAGATGTGTGCGCCCCCTTGTGGGCAAGTGTGGCATTGCGCCCTTGCGTCACTTTGCATCTGGCTAAACGTGGGACCTGGAGATTGGAACCGCTGGAGATTGGAACCAGCGTTCTTAGGCTTAGGAGGCAGGCGCCTTAACCCCTAAGCCATCTCTCCAGGCCCCCATATCTTTTTTTTTTTTTTTTTTTTAAATATTTATTGACAACAAAACATACTTACATACCAAAGGTGCGCATTTTTCCCTCCCCTCCCCCCTTCCCCTTTAGAACTCCACTCTCCATCATATCCCCTCCCTCTCTCCATTAGTCTCTTTTTTTAATATGATGTCATCCTCTTTTACTTCTACTATGAGGGTCTTGTGGAGGTATTGTTAGGCACAGCAAGGTCATGGATATCAAGGCCAATTTCTGTCTGGGCAGTTGCATTGTAGGGAGTTGTACCCTTCCTTTGGCTCTTCCATTCTATCCGCCCCCTCTTCCGCAATCATCCCTGAGCCTTGGAGGGTGTGACAGAGATGTTTCAGTGCTGGGCACTTCTCCATCCCTTCTTCTCAGCACTATGTTGCCTTTTGGATCATCCCAGTGGTCATCGCCATCTGAAAAGAGAAGCTTCTCTAACCAGAAGTGAGAGTAGCATTAATATGTGAATATGAGCATTAAGTGTAGTATTTTCCGGGCAGCTTGGTGGGAATAGTATATACATTTAGATAAGGGCATGCTTTATACCCCTAAGGCTTATGACCTTACCTACCATAGACTTTACTTAGGTTTTCAGTACCAGGTATGTATTCCCTCCCGTAGAGAGGGCCTTTAGTCCAATTATAGAGCAGTTGGTTACCCCACGAGTAGACATGCCACTATTGCACCCGTTCAGTCTTTGGGCCTGTCTGGCCAAATTTGAATATTCAGCGTCCACTGTTTTCACTGCTGATGACTTCTGTCTCCCATACTCTGCATGCAGTGCAGCTTTTTCCAGCTTTCAGTTGGCTGGTCTACAGGGAGAAGGTTTTCTGCTCAGCACCAGCTTGCTTTCTCAGTGACCTTGCCTCTCAGGCAAGAGATGTCTTCAGCAATAGGGTCTTACTATCTGTTTCTCAGGGAAAACCAAGGGCTTTGGCAAAAGCCTTTAATGTTTTGGAGGCTACCGGGACCTCCTTGGCCAACAACTCACTGGAAGGTATCCCATCCCAGGTACTGAAAATTTTCTAGTAACAGTCTACAGCTTCTAGATGTACCATTATTCAAAAAAGTAGTTTTACATAAGTCTTATTCACAATCTTTTGAAATTAGATTGACCCTCCCCTTGCCCTTCTTTTATGCATTCTCTACCCATGGCCTTGGTTAGGCCATTCCCCTCCTTGTAATCAGTCCTTCCACTTACATATGTGCAATACCATACACTTCAGTCCTTCCCTTTCCTCCGTCCCTTATAGCCTTTTACCAGCTTACTGGTTTCTGGCACCAATTTTTGGTTCCAGTTCACACACAAGTCTGTCTATTTGTAGCTAGGATCCACATATGAGAGAGAACATGTGACGTTTGGCTTTCTGAGCCTGGGTTACCTCACTTAGTATAATCCTTTCCAGATCCATCCATTTCCCTGCAAATTTCATAATTTCATTTTTCTTTACTGCTGAGTAGAACTCCATTGTGTAAATGTACCACATCTTTATTATCCATTCATTTGTGGTGGGACATCTAGGCTGCTTCCATTTCCTAGCTATTGTGAATAGAGCGGCAATAAACATGGTTTTGCAAGTATCTCTAAGGAAGTGAGAAGAGTCTTCTGGATATATGCCTAGGAGTGCTATAGCTGGATCATATGGTAAATCTATTTCTAGCTGTCTCAAAAACCTCCACACTGATTTCCACAATGGTTGGACTAGGTTACATTCCCACCAACAGTGTAGAAGTGTTCCTCTTTTTCCGCATCCACGCCAACACTTATTGTCCTTTGTTTTCTTGATGGAAGCCATTCTGACAGGAGTGAAATGGAATCTCAAAGTGGTTTTAATTTGCATTTCCCTGATGGCTAAGGATGTGGAGCATTTTTTCAGATGTTTATATGCCATCTGAATTTCATCTTCTGTGAATTCTCTATTTAGTTCCATAGCCCATTTTTTAACTGGGTTGTTTGAATTCTTATTATTCTGTTTTTTGAGTTCTTTGTATATTCTGGATATTAATCCTCTGTCAGATGTATAGCTGGCAAAGATTTTCTCCCATTCTGTAGGTTGTCCTTTTGCTCTACTCACAGTGTCCTTTGCTGTACAAAAGCTTTGTAATTTCATAAGGTCCCATTGGTTGATTAGTGATTTTATTCGCTGAGCAATTGGGGTTATATTCAGAAAGTCCTTACCTATGCCAATATGTTGAAGGGTTTCCCCTACTTTTTCCTCTAGCAGGTTCAGAGTTTCAGGTCTGATATCAAGGTCCCTGATCCATTTGGATTTGACTCTTGTGCATGGAGAAAGACAAGGATCTATGTTTATCCTTTTACATACCGATGTCCAGTTTTCCCAACACCACTTGTTAAAGAGACTATCTTTTCTCCAATTAATATTTTTGGCATTTTTGTCAAAAATCAGGTGGCTGTAGCTGCTTGGATTAATATTTGGGTCTTCTATTCTGTTCCATTGATCTACCTGTCTGTCCTTGTGCCAGTACCATGCTGTTTTTGTTACTATGGCTTTGTAATATAATTTAAAATCGGGTATGGTTATACCACCTGCCTGATTTTGTTTTATAAAATTGTTTTGGCTATTCGAGGGTTTTTGTGTTTCCAGATGAATTTTAGGATTGTTTTTCTATTTCCGTGAAGAAAGCTATTGGGATTTTAATAGGGATCGCATTAAATGTATAGATTGCTTTTGGTAAGATTGACATTTTCACAATATTGATTCTTCCAATCCAGGAGCATGGGATGTCTTTCCATTTCCTTGTGTCTTCTGTAATTTGTCGCTCGAGTTTTTTTAAAGTTCTCATTGTAGAGATCCTTCACTTCCTTGGTTAAGTTTATTCCAAGGTATTTTATTTTTTTTGAAGCAATTGTGAATGGGAGAGATTCCCTGATTTCATCCTCTGCACATTTGTTGTTAGTATATAGAAAGGCTACTGATTTCTGTGTGTTTATTTTGTATCCTGCTACATTGCTAAAAGTGTTTATCAGCTCTAACAATTTGCAGGTAGAGACTTTAGGGTCTGTTAGGTATAGAATCATATCGTCTGCAAATAATGATAATTTGATCTCTTCCCTTCCGATTTGTATCCCCTTTATGAGTGTCTCTTGCCTTATTGCTGTGGCTAAGACTTCCAGTACTATATTAAATAGTAGTGGGGAAAGTGGACACCCTTGTCTTGTTCCTGAATTTAGAGGAAAAGCTTCAAGTTTTTCCCCATTTAGTATTATGTTGGCTGTAGGTTTGTCATAAATAGCTTTTATTATGTTGAGATATGCTCCTTCTATTCCCAGTTTCTGTAATACTTTCACCATGAAGGGGTGTTGGATTTTGTCAAATGCCTTTTCTGCATCTATTGAGATGACCATATGATTTTTGTCCTTCAGACCATTTATATGGTGTATTACATTTATGGATTTGCGTATGTTGAACCATCCCTGCATCTCTGGGATAAAGCCTACTTGGTCAGGGTGAATAATCTTTCTGATAAATTCTTGTATTCTGTTTGCCAGTATTTTGTTGAGAATTTTTGCATCCATGTTCATGAGGGAGATTGGTGTATAATTTTCTTTTTTTGATCTGTCTTTGTCTGGTTTGGGTATCAGGGTGATGCTGGCTTCATAGAAGGATTTTGGTAGAGTTCCTTCCTTTTCTATTTTATGGAAAAGTTTGAGAAGCATTGGCGTTAGATCCTCCAGGAATGTCTGGTAAAATTCAGCCGTGAATCCATCTGGGCCTGGGCTTTTTTTAGTTGGGAGACTTTTTATAACTGCTTGAATCTCTGTGGTTGTTATAGTTCTATTTAAATGGTTTATCTCTTCTTGATTTAATTTTGGTAGGTCATATGAATCAAGGAATTCATCCATTTCTTTCAGGTTTTCAAACTTAGAGGCATATATATTCTTAAAGTATGTCCGTATGATTTTCTGAATTTCTTTGGTATCTGTTGTGATGTTGCCTTTTTCATCTCTAATTTTATCAATTTTTGTCTCTTCTCTCTTTCTTTTGGTCAGATTTGCTAAGGGTTTGTCAATCTTGTTTATCCTTTCAAAGAACCAACTCTTTGTTTCATTGATCTTTTTGATTGTTTTTTTGGTTTCCATTTCATTAATTTCTGCCCTAACCTTTATTATTTCTTCCGTCTACTAATTTTGGTTTGCCTTGTTCTTCTTTTTCCAAGGCCTTAAGGTGAAGCATTAAATTGTTTAGTTGTGAACTCTCCAATTTCTTAATATATGCACTTAGGGCTATAAATTTCCCTCGTAGGACTGCCTTCATTGTGTCCCAAAGGTTTTGGTATGTTGTATTCTCATCATCATTTGATTCTACGAATTTCTTGATTTCCTTTTTAATTTCTTCAATGACCCATACATCATTCAATAAAGTGCTGTTTAGTCTCCATGAGTTTCTGTATGCTCTGTATATTTTCTTGTTGCTGATTTGCAGTTTAATCCCATTGTGGTCAGACAATGTACAAGGGATTATTTCAATTTTCCTGTATTTGTTAAGATTTGATTTGTGTCCTAGTATATGGTCTATTTTAGAAAATGTCCCGTGTGCTGCTGAGAAAAATGTATATTCTGCAGCATTTGGATGGAATGTTCTGTAAATATCTGTTAGGTCCATTTGTTCCATGGTATCATTTAATGCAGATGTCTCTCTGTTTATTTTTTGCTGGGTAGACCTGTCAAGTGATGAGAGTGGGGTATTGAAGTCCCCACTACTATTGTGTTAGGAGATATCTCTGACCTTAATTCTAATAGTGTTTGTTTGATGAAATTGGGAGCCCCATGTTAGGGGCATATATGTTTAGGATTGTAATGTCCTCCTGTTGGAGTGTTCCTTTAATCAGTATAAAGTGACCTTCTTTATCTTTCCTCACAAATGTTGGATTGAAGTCTATCTTGTCAGAAATTAAATAGCAACCCCTGCCTGTTTTCTAGGCCCATTTGCTTGAAATACCTTTTTCCAACCTTTCACCCTAAGAAGGTTTCTATTTTTTATTGAGAGATGAGTTTCCTGGAGGCAACAGATGGTAGGATCCTGCTTTTTAATCCAGTCTGCAAGTCTGTGTCTTTTGATAGGGGCATTGAGACCATTGATATTAAGAGTTATTATTGACATATATGTGTTTATTCTCACCATTCTTCTTATTTTTAGTTTTTCCTGTTTTCCCTCTACTCACTTGTTTTAACTGTTATTTGAGTATGGTTTATTTTTTCCTATTTCCTGATGTGTGTGCTTTGCTTTCTCCTCAGCATGAATGATTCCTGCAAGTATTTTCTGTAGAGCTGGTTTAGTTGCCAAAAATTCCTTTAGCCTGTCTTTGTTGTGGAATGTCCTTATTTCTCCATCTATTTGGATAGATAGTTTTGCAGGATAAAGTAATCTCGGTTGACAGTTTTTATCTTTCAGAACTTGGAATACATTACTCCAGGCCCTTCTGGCCTTTAAAGTTTGTGTTGAGTAATCTGCTGTGAGTCTGATGGGCTTCCCTTTGTAGGTCACTTGCTTTTTCTCTCTAGCTGCTTTCAATATATTTTCTTTGGTTTGTATGTTTGGTAGTTTAATTATAATATGGCGGGAGAGGTTCTTTCCAGGTTTTGTCTGTTTGGTGTTCTAAAGGCTTCCTGTATCTGCATTGGCAACTCTTTCCCAATTTGGGGGAAGTTTTCCTCTATGATTTTGTTGAAAACACCTACTATGCCTTTGGAGTGAAATTCTTCTCCTTCTACTATCCCTTGAATTCTTATGTTTGATCTTTTCATAGTGTCCCGAATATCCTGTAATTCCCATTCATACCTTCCTATTATTTTGTCTTTCTCTCTGTTGGACTGTATTAGATCAGCTACTTGGTCTTCTAGCTTCGATATCCTGTTCTCTCCTTCATCCATTCTACTAGAGAGATTTTCTACAGAGGTTTTAATTTCACTGACTGTGTTCTTTATTGCTAGCATTTCTGAGTGGGTTTTCTTTATTCTTTCTATTTCCGTATTTATGTCTAGTATTGACTTCCTTATTTCATTAAATTGGTTTTCTGTGTTTTCTTTGAATCCTTTGATTTCTTCTTTGAGGTCTTTGAACCCTTTCATTTCCTCTTTGAGTTCTTTGAACATAATTATAATCATTCTTTTGAAATCTTTCTCGGGGATGTCCTCTAAGTCAGCCTCACTGAAGGTCATTTCAGATATATTAATACTTTTGGTGGATTTATATTGTCTGGATGTTTTGTGTTTCTTGTATTGTAATGTAGAGATCTTTGCATCTTGAATTAATTTAATGCTTGGGTTTTCTAAATATCTGCAGTAATGTTAGATGTATCAATCAATCTGATATTATATGTCTTCAGTGTAGGAGTTTAAGGTGTTAAGTGTGGTTCTTAAGGCTCTCAAAGTAATCACAGAAGTGACCCTTGCCTGCTATGAGATTATCAAGTGGGGTGAATGGAACAGAATACAGTCAAGATCCAAAAATTTAACACAACAATGTACCCCTTCAATGAAATACAGCACAGAGTATTTGTGCAAAAGCAGGTATTATGACAAAGTCACAGTTCCTAAGGATATGTGTTAGCCCACGCCCTTAATCCTGTCAGCTGGGAGGCTAAGATTTCTGATCTGTAGAGAGTTCCAAGGTCAGCTTGTGATCAAGAGAGACCCTTCCCCAATGAATAAAACCAAATTACCTTTTGGAACGGGTTTGATCACAGCTATGCTGCCCGGCTGCTTGGTTCCTTTGCTGTGACGTGGATTCAGGAGGTCAGCTGCGTTTGTGGGACTCTGCTTTCCCTGCGCCCGATGCTGCCAGCGAGCTCTTTCCCAAGTCTCTGTACTCGCCGTACTTGCATCCGTGGTGGGGGAGGGGAGGCTGTGAGTGGCGGCTGAAGTCCGTCTGTTCCTCTACGCGATCCTCTTCCTCACTAGCCTCTTTGTTGGTCTCTACTGTCCTCCTTCCATGCTTCTTGAGATTGTGAGGAGGCGGTGTGAGTGGAAAATTCTCCTCGCCCGCCTTTAAAAGTTCTGCGGATCAGCTGTCTCAGGCGGCGCCGCGCCGCCGCAGGCGGCGGCTGTGGAGCCGCTTCTGTGGGCTCTAGACGCTCTGGAACTCTCCTACTTCTCTGCTGGGCTTTCAAGTTTACTATGTATCTCACTTTTTAGTAGAAAAGTGTATTTTGCTGGGGTTTGTTTTGTTTTTGTTCGCTTCCCTCTTTTGGCGAGGTTCCTATGTCGCCATCTTAACCGGAAGTCCCCCATATCTTTTTAAAAATATTTTGACAACTTCCATAATTATAGACAATAAGCCATGATATTTCTCTGCCCTCCCCCACTTTCCCCTTCACAAATCCACTGTCCATCATATCTCCTCCCCCCTCAATTAGTCTCTTTTTTTTAAAAAAGATTTTATTTATTTAGTATTTGAGAGAGAGAAAGAGAGAGAGAGAGAGAATGGGCACATCAGAGCATCCAGCCACTGCAAATGAACTTCAGATGCATGCGCCCCCTTGTGCATCTGGCTCACGAGGGTCCTAGAGAATCGAACTGGGGTCCTTTGGCTTTGTAGGCAAATGCCTTAACTGCTAGGCCATCTCTCCAGCCCCCTCTTTTTTATTTTCATGTCATCATCTTTTACTCTCATTATGAGGGTCTTGTGTAGGTAGTACCTGGCACTGCGAGGTCATGGATATCCAGACCATTTTGTGCCTGGAATATTGTATTGTAAGTAGTCCTACCCTTCCTTTAGCTGTACCTTTTCATTTTAAAATTTTTAATATTTTAACATTTTTGTTTATTTATTTGCAAGCAGAGAGAGATAGAGAGAAGAAAGATAAACAGAGGGCCTCCCACCACTGCAAATGAACTCCAAATGCATGTACCACTTTGTGCATCTGGCTTTATGTGGGTGCTGGGAAATCGAACCCAGGTCGTTAGGCTTTGTAGGCAAGTGCCTTAACCACTGAAGCATCTCTCCAGCCCCGGCTATATCTTTTTAAATAAAAAATATTTATTTATTTTTTAAAAGCATTTAAAAATATATTTTATTTATTTATTTGCAAGTTCAGACAGAGAGAGAAAGATAAAATGGGTGTGCCAGGGCCTCTAGCCACTGCAAACAAACTTCATATGCATGCACCACTTTGTGTGTCTGGCTTTGCCTGGGTGTTAGGGAATCAAACCTCAGTTGTGAGGCCTTGCAGGCAAGCACCTTAACCACTGAACCATTTCCCCAGCCCTTACTTGTTTATTTTTATGATACAAGAGATTAAAGGCACTAAGGTAGAGAGTCATAGCTCCTAAATTTACATTTTTTTTTCAATTTTAAAATGCAGAGAAGGGACTGGGGATATGACTCAGTGGTTAAAAGCACTTGTTTACAAAGCCTAACAGCCCTGGGTTTGATTTCCCCAATACCCACATAAAACCAGATACAGAAAGTGGCACCTGCATGCCAAGTTCATGTGCAGCCACAAAAGGTCCTGGTGCTCTCTTTCTCTCTTACAAATAAATAAAAATATTAAAAATAAATAAGTAAAAGGCAGAGAAGAAGCCAGGTGTGGTGTCAAGCTTGTAACCCCAGCTCTGAGGAGGCAGAAGCAGAAGGATTTTGAGTGTGAGGCCAGCCTGGGCTACACAGAACTCCAGACCAAGCTTGGCTACAAAGTAAGACCCGGACTCAAAACTAAATACATAAACGAGTGAAATAAAAACCAGGGAACAAATATGTCACTGATGTGAAATGAACTTTGTGGATAAAGCCTTTGTGTGTCTGTTAGCGACTGAAGCGCGCTCTCTCCCCCCTAGGCTGCCTGCCCCTGACTGGTGCTAATGTCTGGCTAAGGAAAGTTTGCTTTTTTCTCTATTCTTTCTGAAAGCGTGCAATGTTTCTGTTTGTGTCTACCTTAACAATGATGATGTAGAACTTTGGGGTTTAGGAGGGGTCTCCGAAACTTATGAATCTCAATTTGGGGTCCTACAAATGGACCCAAGAGCTGGAAAAATGGCCTAGCAGTTAAGGTGCTTGTCTGTGAAGCCTCAGGAGCCAGGTTCCATTCCCCAGTACCCACGTCAAGCCAGATGCACAAAGTAGTGCCTGTATCTGGGGTTTGTCTGCAGCAGCTGGAAGGCCTGGTGTGCCAATTTTCTCTCCTCTGTCTGCTTGCAAATAACTCACCAAGTAACTAACTAATAACCCATATTAAACATGCACTCAAGGGCTGGAGAGATGCTCAGTGGTTAAGGCGCCTGCCTCCTAAGCCTAAGAACGCCATTCGATTCTCCAGGTCCCACTTTTAGCCAGACACAAAGTGACACAAGGGCACAAAGCCGCCCTTTCCCACAAGGGGGCGCACGTGTCTGGAGTTCATTCACAGAGGCTGAGAGGCTGCTGGTGTGCCCATTCTCTCTCTCTCTCTCTCTCTCTCTGACTGTCTCCAAAAAAAAAAAAAAAAAGGTGGACTCAAGAAGGCTAAATTATGAATTACTGAGTTCGTTTAGGGAGAAATAAATTGTGGGGTTTGTTTAAGGGAAATTGGGGTCTAGGAAAAGACTGGAGTGGAGTCACAAGTACATGGAAGATAGGATCCAGGAGTGTAGGTAGGGAGATTTAGAAGAAGCAGGCATGCTCTTTTGTGGAAGACACAGCATCCACTTTGAGCCTCCTCCCCATGGAAGAAAGTTAACATTAAGTGGCGATGGCTTAAGACTAGGAGAGAGAGGGAGTGGAGAGATGGCTCCACATTTAAGGTGCTTGCCTGGAAAGCTTAACGACCTGGGTTCCATTCCCCCAGTACCAATGTAAAGTTTGTGCATCTGGCTTTTTGTGGGTGCTGGTGCTTTACAGGCAAGGGCCTTAGCCACAGAGCCATTACTCCAGTTCCAACATTTTTTAAAAACTTTATTTATTTGGGGGGGGGGGAGAAATAGGCAGGGAGAGAGAGGGAGAGAGAGAGAGAGAGAGAGAAAGGGCATGCCAGGGCCTCCAGCCACTGCAAATGGACTCTAGATGCATGCACCCCCTTGCGCATCTGGCTTACTTGGGTCCTGGGGAATCAAACCTGGGTCCTTTGGCTTTGCAGGCAAATGCCTTAACCACTAAGCCATATCTCCCAGCCCCCAACATTTTTTTAAATTCCAGCAAACAACCAATACCTGCCAGGACACCAGAAGGCCCAAACTGATAAATAATTTATTTATACCAATCAATAATAACACTTGAAGATGTATCAAATTGTATCAGAAAAGCCTTCACTTGGACTATAGAAGGGACACTCCGAGATGGAATTGTGGCAAACCCACCGAGAAGTCTCTGTCCCAAGCCTTGTCCAAAAAACAGCCATGGCAAAGGACCTCTGCTTCTGTCTCCAGTTTCCCCTGCCCATGACATCCAGCCCACTTCAAACTGACCCTTTAATGGCCTGTCATCCAGACCTGCATCTGACATCTCTCTCCACAGGTTTGTTAGGGTTCTTCTCTGATTCCCCACAGACTTTTCCGTGCCTGTATCAGCTCTCTGCCTAGGACTCCAGGACAACCCTTCGAAACTGGCAGTCTCTTTATTCCCTTCTTAATCATTCCGTAGTCTGCACGTGTGAGTGTGAGTACGTGCGTATTATTGTGTGAAGTGCAATGTGTTATCTGAGAGATATTAGTAATTAAGACTAGTGCTTGAGGGGTTGGAGAGATGGCTTAGTGGTGAAATGCTTGCCTGTGAAGCCTAAGGACCCCGGTTCCAGGCTGGATTCTCCAGGTCCTAAGAAAGCCAGATGCACAAGGGGGCACATGCATCTGAAGTTTGTTTGAAGTGGCTGGAGGCCCTGGCGCACCCATTCTCTCTCTTTCTCTGCCTATTTCTGTATCTCTTTCTCTCTCCCCCCCCACACAAATAAATAAATAAAAATTAAAAAAAGATTAGTGCTCGATATGTAGCTCAGGCTGATCTCTAGCTAGAGGTAATGCTCCTGCTTCAGCTTCCTATTCTAGAATTACAGCCACCACACGTAGCCACAGAACACATTTAGAAGAGAGAAAGGAGGGGGAAAAGGAAGGAAGGAAGGGAGGGAGGGAAGAAGGAAGGAAGGAAGGAAGGAAGAGAAAGGAGGGAGGGAGGGAGGGAGGGAGGGAGGGAGGAAGGAAGGAAGGAAGGAGGGAGGGAGGGAGGGAGGGAGGGAGGGAGGGAGGGAAAGAAGAAAGAGAAGGAAAAGAAAGGAAATCCAACATGGAGTGGGCCTCTAATCTCAGCTTCTTGGAGGCTGAGGCAAAAAGATTGCCAGTTCAAGACGAGTCTGGGCGCAGCAGTGACAGCTAGTTTTGAAAAGGGAAGTTGGCAGGACCTAAGGCCGTAATTGCGCGCCCTGGAGGCAGAAGCAGGACCACTGCAAATTTGAGGTCTAGTGATGAGTCCCCGCTAGCCAGTGCCAAGCAGTGAGACCATTATTTTTTAAAAATTTATTACTTATTTGAGAGAAAGATTATGAATTGATCAATAGATAGCTAGATAATAGACAGATAGGTAGGTAGGTAGATAAATAGAGAAATGGGCACCCCAGGGTCTCCAGCCACTGCAGACAAACTCCAGACATATGGGCCACCTGTACATCGGGTGTTATGTATGTGGGTACTGGGGAATCAAACTTGAGTTTGATGGGGCTTTGCAGGCAAGTGCCTTAACCGCTGAGCCATCTCTCCAGCCCCAGAGACTATTAATATTAATGTCTCAATTTTTAGAAAGAGAGAGGGAGGAAGGAAGGGAGGGAGGGGATTAGGGAAATGGCTTTGGCCTAGCATATTAGAGGCCCTAGGTTCCATCCCCGGTGTGGGGTGTGGGTAGAGATAGAAGTGGGAAGGGTGGCACTGTAGCATTGAGACCGCAAATGACATTATTTCTTTTCTGGGAAGGCATTCCTCTCCCACCCAGGCGGTGGAAGGCAGTGCTTGGACCTGGGAGGCCAAGAGTTAACGGTTGGAACACCCACGTGCAACTCTCGGGAGCCGCTCGCGGCTGCTCATATCCAGTGTGAAAAGAGGGTGAGTGGCTCTTGCCGTGGACTTTCCCTGTAAGCCCTGGGCCTCACTGGCCGGCCAGGTTGGACGCGGCTGGCTTTAGCCTCCCCACCCGCCTGCAGGGTCCTCTGCCACGCCAGGGTCATTTTCGGCCCCGTGGTGTCTTATCTTAAGGAATAAGAGGAGCGGAGCTGGGCAGCCCCGGGGCGGGGAGGGATCGCTGGAGCGGGCGGGCGGGCCGGGTGGCCGGGCGCCGCCCGCGGTGACGCGCGGTCCCCGCCCGCCGCGGCGCGGCTGCCATGGCTGAGCCGAGGGACGCGCCCGCCCGAGCCCGCCCGAGCCCGCCCGGTGCCCGCCCGGAGCCCGCCCGCGGGAGCCTCGGTGCGCCTCGGTGAGCCTCGGTGAGCCTCCGCGCCGTCCGGGGCCTCGCGAGTCCTGCGGCCCGCCGGGGTGGGGACGGGGCGCGCTGCCCGCGCCTGGCACGGCGCGTCTCGCGGTGGCGGGGTGGCGCGGTGGCGCGGGCGATGGAGCCGGGTGACACCGGGCAGCGGAGATGGGGGTCGGGCCTGGCGCGGGCGGGCGACCGGCGGGGGGTGTGGAGCGCACAGGTGCGCCGGATGGGGCAGGGTGGCGGTGCCCGAGGTGGCGTGGGCAGCGCAGGTGGCGCGTGTGGAGTCGGCGCAGATGCCCGCACTGGCAGGGCGGCGCCGGGTGGCAGGGCCCGGAGGTGGCGTGGACAGCGTAGGCTGGCGGCGACGGCGAGGGCGTGTGGTGGCCAGACCACTGCACCCCGCAGCACGGACGCGCTGCCTGGCCGGGGCGCTCCGCGGCGACCTCGGCGACCCGGTGCGGACGCGAGCTGTGCACCTCGCGGCCCGGCTTCCGATGCGACGCCGCGGGCCTGGGCCGGGCGGGGACGCGCAGGTGCGCCGCCGCCGCCTCTCGCCTCGCCGCGTCTCCGCGGAGCCTCCTTCGGGACCGTGACGCCGGCGCCAGGTTATTTTTCAGATGTTTTCCTTTGCTGCCTCGCTTTTGAAGCGCCCATGGGCCCTTTCTGGGTGGCCGCATCGCTGTGGGATGCAGAAGGCCACGGGATCACAGGCTTGTTTGCTTGCTTCCCAGAGTCGGTGAGGAGCGCCGACCTGGGCAGCTTTCCTGGGAAGGAAAAAAAAGAGATCTGCATACCTCTTCGCCTCTTGTTAGGGTTTTTATTTTATTTATTTTTTTAATAGCAGTTAGGATTTTTGACCATGACCTGCTTTTGTAGCTAGATGCCATAGAGGCGCTTTTGCAAGCTGCTGCCCATACAGGAAGCCTTGGTGACTCAGACCTGGGCACTCACCGGCAGGACACCAGATACGTCTCTGGCCTTGGTTGTCCAGAGCAAGCCAGCGGGGAGGGAGCAGGAGCTGCCGGAGGGACCACCTCTGGAGAAGCGGTGGGTGGGACGGAGGGAGGGGAGAAGCCAGGGCCAGCTGTGGTGGGAGGTGTTGGGATCAAAAGCAGGGCACGTGGTCTTCCTGGGCCTGTGCGCCTCTCCACAAGCAGATGGATGTCTGTGAAGTCACACCCCTTGGGTCACCTGAGCATTTTCCTACAGTGGAAGGGGGTGCCCTGCTTTTCTTTTTGGACACAGGCCCCGAGGAGGCCCTGCAGGACAGTGAGCGGAACTAAAAGCCGCTCAGGTGCTTTGTTCAGGAGAGAGCGGGGCAGGCCATTGTGAACGAACTCCAGACTCATGTGCCACTCTGTGCATCAGCTTTACATGGGTTCTGGGGACTCGAACTTGGGTCCTTTGGCTTTGAAGGCAAGCACTTTAACCGCTAAACCATCTCTCCAGCCTTGCTTTATATATTTTTGCTTGTGTATGTGTGTTTGGTTTGTATACATGTGTTGGTATGTGTGTGGATGTCCTTATGTGCATATCATGTGTATGTGTGTGTGCATGTACGTGTATGTGTGTGTGCATGCATGTGTGTACCCATGTGAGTGTATGAAGGCTACAGGTTGATGTCAGGTGTCTTCCTTAGTCACTCTCCATGTTATTTTTCTGGTTTGGGTTTTTCAAGGCAGGGTCTCATTCTAGCCCAGGCTGACCTGGAACTCATTCTATAGCCCCAAGCTGGCCTCCGACTCGTGGCAGTTCTCTTATTTCATCCTCCCCTATGCTGGAATTAGATGTGCACTGGCTTTCCATGTTAATTTTTTGAGACAGGGCCTTGCACTGAACATAGAGCTCACCAAGTTGGCTAGACTACCTAGCCAATACGCCCTAAGAATCTTCCTGAGTCCCTATCCCCAGTGCTGGGATTGCAAGTGTGTGCCCCAGTGCCTGGCGTTTTTACATGGGTGCTAGTGGTCCAAACTCAGGTCCTCATGCTTGTGCAGCAAATACTTAAGCCACTGAGCCATCTCCCAGGCTCTGACGTGTTGTTTATACTGAAATTATTTATCCAACAACCTGGCAATATGGTTGTTATATCTTAAAAGCCAGCTGCTCTGGGGGTGGGGCTTGTGTAGACTGCTTGGCTAGCGTGTGTGGCTTTGAATGTATGGCAGTCCCCCTGCCTCCGCCTCCTGAGAGCTTGCATTACAAGTGTATGCTAGAACTCTCAGCTCAACAATAAACAAGTAAATAAATATTACAGATGGAGAAATGGCTTAGCAGTTAAGGCACTTGCCAGCAAAGCCGAAGGACCCAAGTTCAATTCCCCAGTATGCACATAAAGCCAGATGCACAAGGTGGGGTGCATGCGTCTGCAGTGCTCATCGGCAGTGGATAGAGGCCCTGGAGTGCCCATTTCTTTGTCTCTGGCTGTCCTTCCTCTCAAATAAATAAATAAAATATTTTTAAAATTCCAATTTGTAAAGGAAAAGATGAAGAAGGCTGGTGGGCTCAGTTCTCATAGCCTAGAGAACCAGTCACAAGCGTGTCCCTGCAGCCCTGTGTCTCGCATGTCTCACGCTGGAGGGAGCTGACATCCAGGGTCTAACGTTGGTGGTAGTTGGTGGCAGTTCAGTTGGCCTGCTCTAGATCTGGGGTCTGAGCACCAAAAGTTTGAGTTCATGATATTTGCAAGATCTAGAAGACTATGAAAAATGGGATAAGAATAAAAGCTTCTGCTGAACATGGTAGCTCACACCTCTGATTCCAGCACTAGGAAGGTTGAGGCCAGAGGATTGCTCTAGTTCAGAATGGGCTACACAATGTGTTCTGGGCAGGCTGTTGTACAGAGTGAGACCCTGCTTCAAAATACCAAAAACAAGGGGCTGGAGAGATGGTTTAGCAGTTAAGGTGCTTGCCTGTGAAGCCTAAGGACCCAGGTTTGATTCCCCAGTACCCACATAAGCCAGATGCATATGGTGGTGCATATATCTGGAGTTCCTTTGCAGTGGCTAGGGGCTCTGGTGTGCTCATTCTCTTTCTCTCCCCCTCTATTTCTATAATAAATAAATAAATAAACCAAAAACAAGCAAACAAACAAAAACCCAATACAAAGTTTTGATGAGACAGGAAAAGGCACTTGGTGGCAGACTTGCTGAGCCCTGCTGTGACTTTCTTCTGTGTGTTAGGGATGAAGAATGCATGTGGCCTTAGCCTCCAGGTACAAACCTGACAGGCTCTCTTCCACCTTCTGGTCTTTTTTCCACTTTATTGTAGTGATGAGAACACTTAGCAGGAAGTCTATCTTCCTACCGATTCTTTTTGTTTGTTCGTTTTTTGAGGTAGAGTTTCACTCTAGCCCAGGCTGACCTGGAATTCACTGTGTAGTTCTCAGTCTGGCCTTGAACTCACGGCGATCCTCCTACCTCTGCCTCCCTGAGTGCTGGGATTAAAGGCATGAGCCACAGATTCTAAGTTGTAGTTTGAGTGAGAAGAGTCTCGCACAGGCTCATGGGTTTAAACTCTTGGTCTGCAGCTGATGGTACTGTTTGAGAGGTTGTGGAGCCTTTAGGAGGTGGAGTCTTTCTCCCTGGAGCAAGTTGGTCACTGGGGCTTATGGGTCCTAGCCTGGCCCCAGTTACAGTAAGTTTATAATATCTCTAGTGTTGATCACTGTAAGTGTAGTTCTGTAGAGTAGATGTCTCCATGGCAACTGAGAGCCTGCTCACCACCCCACTCATGCATGCGTGGTGTGACCATGGAGATGAAAGCTTAGGGGTAGTGTGGGACTCAGTGTGTGGTGTGACCTAGCTCCCTCCCCCATGAGGCTGACCATGGAGATGATAGCTCACCACCCCACTCATGAGTGTGTGGTGTGACCATGGAGATGATAGCACATGGGCAGTGTGGGTACCCCACTCATGAGTGTGTGGTGTGATCATGGAGATGAAAGCTTAGGGGTAGTGTGGGTTCCCACTCATGAGTGTGTGGTGTGACCATGGAGATGATGAGTGTGTGTGGTGTGACCATGGAGATGATAGCTCACAGGGCAGTGTGAGGTAGCCCCACTCATGAGTGTGTGGTGTGATCATGGATGATGATAGCTCACATGAGTGTGTGGTGTGACATGGAGATGATAGCTCACGGGACAGTGTGGGTTCCCACTCATGAGTGTGTGGGTAGTGTGGGTTGGGTTCCCACTCATGAGTGTGTGTTGTGACCATGGAGATGATAGCTCATGGGGTGTGACCATGGAGATGATAGCTCACAGTGTGGGCAGTGTGACCATGGGTTCCAGTGTGGGTTCCCACTCATGAGTGTGTGGTGTGATGACCATGGAGATGATAGCTCACTCATGAGTGTGTGGTGTGACCATGGAGATGTGTGGGTTCCCACTCATGAGTGTGTGGTGTGACCATGGAGATGATAGCTCACGGGCAGTGTGGGCAGTGTGGGTTCCCACACGGGCAGTGTGGGTCCCCACTCATGAGTGTGTGGTGTGACCATGGATGATATGAGTGTGGGCTCACATGAGTGTGTGGTGTGACCATGGAGATGATAGCTCATGGGTAGTGTGGGTTCCCACTCATGAGTGTGTGGTGTGACCATGGAGATGATAGCTCAGCTCCCCACATGAGTGGGTAGTGGAGATGATAGGTTAGCCACGGGACAGTGTGGGTTCCCTCATGAGTGTGTGTGATCATGTGATCATGGAGATGATAGCTCACGGGCAGTGTGGGTTCCCCACTCATGAGTGTGTGGTGTGACCATGGAGATGATAGCTCATGGGCAGTGTGGGTTCCCCACTCATGAGTGTGTGGTGTGATCATGGAGATGAGTGTGGGTCCCCACTCATGAGTGTGTGGTGTGACCATGGAGATGATAGCTCACGGACAGTGTGGGTTCCCACTCATGAGTGTGTGGTGTGACCATGGAGATGATAGCTCACGGACAGTGTGGGTTCCCCACTCATGAGTGTGTGGTGTGATCATGGAGATGATAGCTCACGGGCAGTGTGGGTTCCCACTCATGAGTGTGTGGTGTGATTATGGAGATGATACCTCAGGCAGCACTGTTCTGCCGCAGTGTAGTGACCTGTACAAAGTTGCACTTCCTTCTTGTTAGACGCTGAGTAGAATTCTGTGTGTATCTATCACGTCTTCTTGACCTTTTCCCGGTCAACTTTCTCAGCCCACTTATGTTGAAGGTTTTCTCATGGGTCACTTAAAGTGGCATGAGAATATTCCAGGGAGGCCGAGGGGCTATGCAGGAAGTGGTCTGGGAGGGCTGTATGTGGAGGGCAGTGGGGAAGGATTAATGGGCCTAGGTGAAGTCCCAATGGACCTGTCCCACCCAGGCAGAGTTACAAGGGGGAACAGGAAGGTGCTGTGTGCTGGGATCTGCTCTCCCCGCTCAGAGGAGAGGACAGGAGCCTCGGACACAGAGCTGGCTGTGGACCCTCTGCCAGCTGTGCCCATGGCCTAGTCAGATGCTTCTTTCTTGTTGAGAATGTGGGGAGACTCAGTTGGGGTACAGTCCACTCTGGGATGGGCCAGGTCAGCAAGACCACGTGTACCTGCTGGGTTTCCCGCACACCTGGTAGACATATTCTGTGGTGAGAAGTTTGTTTAGGAATGGATGGTGTAGAGCAGAAGTTACTGAGGGAGTGGCCAAGCTGCGGAGGGGACCGGGTTAAACTGCCCAGGCGTGGTGCGTAAGCTCAAAGGCAACCTGGCAGTGTTGCAGTCACGCTGCTTTGCCTTGCTGTGGCCTGGGCCCCCTTTCAGGGACGTGCTCTGCTTCTTCCTGTGCTCTCCTCTCGGTGGTGAGCCCAAGCTGGGTCCCCCAGTGTCCCCCAGTGTCCATCCCTCTCCTTGTGGCTGAGGGTCTGAGTGCAGACCCAGTATGGGGGTGCACTGGCCTGCATTTCCTTCACCAGTCAGGCCACACCAGGCTTGCAGCTGCACCTCCTGCATCCCGCTGCCCGGGTTGCTCTGCAGCCCTGGCTCCACGTTGCCTGGCTCCCCTCTGACTGGACTCCCTGCACAGCCATTCCATATTTGACAGAATCAAGACTGGCTGCTCAAAGAGTCACCCAGCACCCACTGCCTGACAGATGCTAATGTGCTTCTTCCCATGGGGGTGTTTGGGCAGCTTATTTGTTGGTTTGATTTTTCTTTTTCTTTTCTTCCTTTCTTATATTACCTTTTCCTCCCTCCCTCCTTTCCTCTCCTTCTTTTTCTTTCTATTTTATTTTGCTTGTGTAATGTGGAGTGTGCATATGTGTGTGTGTGGGGGGGGTGTATACTCATGTATGTGCTCATGGGATGCCCCATGCACTCACCTGTGGTGTATTAGCCTGTGGTGGCCTCTGGTGTCCCAGTCTATTGCTTTTCCATTCATTCTTACTTGAGCCAAAGTCTCTTACTGATCTCAGAGCTGCCATTTTCCCACAAGCTCTGGTGACTCTCAGGTCTTTGTTTCCCTAGGGATTACAAACATACATGGCTATGTCTAACTGGTTATGTGGGTCTTGGGGATCGAAGTCGAGCAGTCTCTCAGGCCTCCTCAGGCTTGCACAGGAAGTGCACTTAACTCTTAGCTGCTAAGACAACTCTCCAGCCCTGGTTCAATTTTTTTATTTTAAAAAATATCTTATTTATTATTTATTTGTAAGGGGAGAGAGAGAATGAATATAGGTGTGCCAGTGTCTCCTGCCACTAGAAATAAACTGCAAATGCATATACTGCCTTGGGCATCTGGCTTTACGTGGGCACTGGGACCAGACTGACCCCAGACTGGCCTCAAACTCACACTGACACTTCTCTCTCATCCTTCTAAGTGCCAGGACTAAGAGGTGTGCCACCCCTGGCAAGAGTCTTGCTATATACCTCTAGTTTCCCTCAAATTCTCTTTTTTTTCATTTAAAAAAAATTTTATTTATTTATTTATTATTTTTTTGGAGAGAGACACACAGAGAGAGAGAGAGAGGAAGAGGAAGACAGAGATGGGCGCGCCAGCAGTGTCTCAGCTGCTGCGAACGAAATCCAGATGTGTGCGCCCCTTGTGGTCAAGTGTGGCATTGCGCCCTTGCATCACTTTGCATCTGGCTAAATGTGGGACCTGGAGATTGGAACCGCTGGAGATTGGAGCCAGTGTTCTTAGGCTTAGGAGGCAGGCGCCTTAACCCCTAAGCCATCTCTCCAGCCCTTTTCCATTTTTTTAATTGACAACTTCTTTAATTGTAGACAATATCCCATGGTACTTCCCTCCCTCCCCCCATTTTCCCCTTTGAAACTCCACTCTCCATCGTATGCCCTCCCCTCTCAATCAGTCTCTTTTCAGTTTGATGTCATCATCTTTTCCTCCTATTATGACGGTCTTGTGTAGGTAGTGTCGGGCACTTTGAGGTCATGGGTATCCAGGCCATTTTGTGTCTGGAGGAGCACATTGTAAGGAGTCCTACTCTTCCTTTGGCTCTTACATTCTTTCTGCCCTCTCTTCTGCAATGGACCCTGAGCCTTGGAAGGCAGGTTTGAGATGTTTCAGTGCTGAGCACTCCTCTGTCACTTCTTCTCAGCACCATGGTGCCTTCTGAGTTATGCCAAGGTTGCCACCATCTGAAAAGAGAAACTTCTCTAACCAAAAGTGAGAGTAGCATCAATATATGGGTGTGGACATTAAGAGAAGTGCTTACTGGGCAGTTTGGTGAGCACAGTATATACATTTAGTGTGACACCAGCAGACATTACACCCTTAGGGCTCATGACTACCCCTGACATGTTTTCAGTATCAGGGATGTATTCCCTCCCATGGAGCGGGCCTTCAGTCCAATTAGAGAGCAGTTGGTTTCCCCCATAACAGACATGCCACTATTGCACCCATTGGCTCATTTGGCCTGGCTGGCCAAATTTAAAGCTTGCAGTGTTCAATGTTGAGTATCTTCACTGGTGTTTTCTCTCTCCCATTGAACTGCATGCAGTGTAGCTTTTTCCAACTTTCTGTCAGCTGGTCCACATGGAGGAGGCTTTCAGCTCAGCTCCAGCAGGATTTCTCAATGAACTTGCCACCCAAGTGTGTGGAGTCTTCAGCAATAGGGTCTTACCATCTATTACTGGTGGGAAACCAAGGGCCTTGGCAATGGCCTATAATGTTTTGGGGGTATCTGTGACCAACCTGGCCAAACAACTCACTGGAAGTTATCTCATCCCTGGCACTGAAAATTTTCTAGTAACAATCTATGGCTTCTGAGTGTTCCATTGTCCAGATTTGGTTTTTCGAGGTAGGGTTTCACTCTGGTCCAGGCTGACCTGGAATTAACTATGTAGTCTCAGGGTGGCCTTGAACTGTCAGCGATCCTCCTACCTCTGCCTCCTGAGTGCTGGGATTAAAGGCGTGCGCCACCATGCCCGGCTTCAAATTCTTTTTTAAAAAATATTTTACTTTTATTTATTTATTAGCAAGAAAGAGAGAGAGAGAAAGGCAGGTAGAGAGAAAGAGAGAGAATGGGTATGCCAGGGCATACAGCCATTGCAAATGAACTCCAGATGCATGGGCCACCTTATGCATCTGACTTACATGGGTCCTGGGGAATTGAACCTGGGGCCTTTGGCTTTGCGGGCAAGTGCCTTAATCACTAAGCAATCTCTCCAGCCCCTCAAATTCTTTTTTTTAAATAGTTTTATTTATTCATGTGTGTGTATGTGTGTGTGTGTGCGCTCACCAGAGCTTCTTGCTGCTGCAAATGAACACCAGATGCGTGTACCACTTTCTGGGTCTGGATTTACATGAGTACTGGGGAGGTAAACCAAAGCCAACAGTCTTTGCAAGCAAACCCTTTTAATGATTCATCCATCTCCCCAATCCACTTCAAACTCTTTGTTTGTTTATTTAAGAGCAACAGAGAGAGAGAGAGAGAGAGAGAGAGAGAGAGAATGAATGGGCGCACCAGGGCCTCCAGCCACTGCAAACAAACTCCAGATGAATGCGCCACCTTGTGCATCTGGCCTACATGGGTCCTGGGGAATCGAGCCTCGAGTCGGGGTCCTTAGGCTTCACAGGCAAGTGCTTAACCACTAAGCCATCTCTCCAGGCCTGCTCTTCAAACTCTTTATGTAACCCAGTCTTGTCCTGTCTCAACAAGTCTAACTTTGTTTTTGTTTTTGTTTTTTTGAGGTAGGGTCTCACTCTAGCTCAGGCTGACCTGGAATTCATGTAGACTCAGGGTGGCCTTGAACTCATGGTGATCCTCCTAGCTCTGCCCAGCTAATTGCTGGGCATGGTGGCACAGGCCTTTAGTCCCAGATTTCGGGAGGCAGAGGTAGGAGGATCACTATGAGTTCAAGATCAGCATGAGACTACAAAGTGAATTCTAGGACAGCCTGGGCTAGAGTAAGACCCGCCTTGAAACAAACAAACAACAAACAAAAAAAAATAATTTATTTGAGGAGAGAGAGAGAGAGAAAGAAAGAATGAATGAAAGAAGAGAAAGAGTACAGACCTTTTGTCACTGCAAACATGCTCCAAAGGTGTGCAGCATTTTGTGGGTCTGGCATAGGTGGGTGCTAGGGAATGGAACCTGGGCCATTAGATTTTGTAAGCAAGTGCCTTTCGCTGCCCAGCCTCTCCCCAGCCCTACAGCTTATTTTCTAACAAGGCTCAATTTTCCCTCTGATGACAGTGCCATGGCCTTTGTGTGATACAGATGTCTTGAAATCTCTCTCTCGTATTGTATGCAGGGGCCCTTGTGGCTTAGCCTCTTACCCAGGTGACCCTAGGCTGGCATCTGAGCCATGAAACTTCCCAGGTTATCTGGTGGTGGGGCACAGGGAAGGAGCTCTGTGCTCTGGCATCAGGATAAAACATTTTGCACCTGGACTTGGAGAATCACTGGAAGCCTGGATGGAAGTGGGGACCCGTTCAGCTCTGTTCCTTGGGGACCTGAGGAAGCTCCCAATCCCCGGAGAAGAATCCTCGGGGGGGGGGCACAGCTTTGAGAACCTGCTTGAGCTGTACCCTGGGATCCAACGTTAATGATCTCCTGGCTGTTTTTCTTTAACATTTAAATTAAAATCCTAGGGGGAGAAGAACATTCTGGAAGTAAGCCAGGAAGTAAGCTCAAGTGGAATTGCTTTTCTTTTTGAGCAGCTAGCTTCAAGATTTTTCTTCTCCAGTCATGCCTACTTTTGATCCTAGCATGGGTCCTGAGCCTGTCTGTCTGTCGCTAGATCAGCAGAGGTGGCCTGGGGTTCAGAGAAGGCTCTACCTCTTGATGTCTTCAGTGGCAGAGGGACTCCATTTCATGAGGGGCTTAAAAAGGATGGGCATTTTTTAAAACTGTGATATATACAATATAAAAATGCCACCTTTGTGCACCTTTCAGTGGCATTAAGTACCTTGGTGCTTTTGTGAAGCCATCACCAGTATTATTTACCTCCTGAACTCTTTTCATCTTGCAAAACTGAAGCATTTTCCCCATTAAATATTAACTCCACATCTATGTTCCTAGCTGCTGCACTCTTTATTGCATTTCTGTCTCTATGAGTTGACTGCTCTAGGGATCTGTAAGTGGAATCACATAATTTGTATCTTTTTGTGTCTCAAAAGGTACATCTGTGCTGCTGTGTATGCCAGCACCTCCTTCCCCCTTAAAGCTAGGTGACATCCCATTGCATGGATAGCTCATCTTTTGTCTCTGCGTTTTCCCTTCAGGGGACATGTATTGCTTCTACAATTTAGTTAGTGTAAAGTATGCTGCTATGAGCGTGGCTGCACAAATATCTGTTTGGACCCTGCTATTAATGCTGGGTCTCTGCACTCAGAAATGGAAGCACCAGGTTATATGATATTCTAATTTTTTTTTTTTTGAGATAGGGTCTCGCTCTAGCCCAGGCTGACCTGGAACTCACTCTGTAGCCTCAGGGTGGCCTTGAATTCATGGCAATCCTTCTATCTCAGCCTCCCAAGTGCTGGGATTAAAGGTGTGTGCCACCATGCCTGGATCTAATATTCTAATTATCTGAGGAACTGCCATGCTGTTTTCTATAGCATCTACCTCAGCTTGCATGCTCACCAGCAGTCCGAAAGGGTTGCAGTTTCTCTACACCCGTTCTTTCTGTGTTTATCATTTTTGGTACTTGCCATCCATCTGAAGGGCTTGGGGTGGCATCTCTCTGTGATTCTGATTCGCATTGCCCTGGTGGTTATGGGCGTGAGCATCTTTCCCTGTGCTTGCTGCCATCTGCACACTGGCATCCCATCTTCCTGGCATCTTTTGGGGCACCCATCTGCTTCTTCCAGTAGAGTTAAGGAAGTCTTCAGCTCCCCTCCCCCCCCCCCGCCAACCAATTGGGCTGCCAGCTGCCCAGTGAGGACAGTTGCAGGCGTGGCCAGGCCCTCCACATCTTCTAGCACTTGGGCAGCCTGGGCTGCAGTTGAGGGAATATGCTGAGCTCTGAAATCACTGGGAAATAATTGAAAAGTTAAAATATTTTTGTACAGTTCTCTTTGAAACTAGGCCTTATTTTCAGGTTTTTGGTGTGTATATGTAGCATGTGGTGTGTGTTTGTATGTTTGTGGGGTACACACATATGTGCACAGATGTGCATCCCATGTGTGAAGGCCAGAAGATGCTGGATGTCTTCCTCTACCGCTGTGCTAATTTCTCTCACCAAACCCGGAATTCTCTGTGTTTTTGGTCAGAGTGGTTGACCAGTCAGCCCCAGTGCCCCTCCTGTCTTCTGGTATAGGCGTGTCATGCCTGGCTTTTTACATGGGTGCCGGGATCAAACTGAAGTCCTCAGGCTTGGGCAGCAGCTGCTGCTACCCATTGAGCCATCTGCCCAGCCCCTCGGGTTTTTCCTAAGGTGCATGTCCAGATAGTGAGTGCCCCTCCTGTGTGGGTCTGTAGGATGCATGTACTCGCTTGACCCCAGCACAAGACGTTAGAGACCCCGGAGGCATCTCCAGCCCTGTTTCTAACAGGAAGTGCATACTCTGTTTCCATTGCATATAAGCTCAGCTTCTCTCCACTTCACAGGAGCAGACCCATCTGGATGTGCCTTTGTGTCTGTCCCGCAGCACCAGGCGTCTGAGCTGACCCACTTTGTCTGTGTCAATGGTTCTTTCCTTATTGCTGAATAGCATTCCATTGTATGGCTGCGCCACCCTTTCATCTACTCACCTGCTGAGGAACGCATGAGAAATTTCCAGTCTTGACTCTCATAAATAAAGCCGTTAGGAACATTCTCCTTCAAAACACATTTATTTGTACATGTGTGCGTGTGTGTGTGTGCATGTTACTAGGCACACTTGTGGAGATCAGAAGACAACTTCAAAGGGTCTGTGCTGCACCATCTTTGAGACAGGGTCTCTTGCTGCTGCAGATGAGCTGCCCAACTGCCAGAATGCACGCAAACATCAAACTAGCTGGCCCAGGAGCTTCAGATTTGCCTGGCTCTGTCTCCTATTGTTGGGATCAAAGATGCATGCACCACTTTGCATCCAGCTCTACATGGGTGCTGGGAAGTTGAACTCCAGGTTGGCAGACTTTGCAAAGAAGCATCTTTAACTCCAGCCCCAAAGTTTTATTTATTTTGGTTTTTCGGGTAGGGTCTTGCTCTAGCCCGGGCTGACCTGGAATTCACTATATTGTCTCAGGCTGGGGTCGAACTCATAGCAATCCTTCTACCTTTGCCTACCAAGAGCCAGGGCTAAAGGTGTACACCATCACACCCAGCTCCAAAAGTTTTATTTTTACCCAATTTTATTTTAATTCTTTTCCTTCCTTCCTTCCTTCCTTTCTTTCTTTTTTTTTTTTTTTTTTTTGGTTTTTCAGGGAAGGGTCTTGATCTACCTCAGGCTGACCTGGAATTCACTATGTAAACTCAGGCTGGCCTTGAACTCATAACAATCCTCCTACCACTGTCTCCTGGGTGCTGGGATTTTTATAATTTTTTATTTTTTATTGACAGCTTCTTTAATTATAGACAATATCACATGGTACTTCCCTCCCTCCCCCCACTTTCCCCTTTGAAACTCCACTCTCCATCATATCCCCTCCCCCTCTCAATAAGTCTCTCTTTTATTTTGATGTCATCATCTTTTCCTCCTATTATGATGGTCTTGCATAGGTAGTGTCAGGCACTGTGAGGTCATGGATATCCAGGCCATTTTGTGTCTGGAGGAGCACGTTGTAAGGAGGCTTACTCTTCCTTTGACTCTTACATTCTTTCTGCTCCCCCTTCCGAAATGGACCCTGAGCTTTGGAAGGTGGGTTTGAGATGTTTCAGTGATGAGCACACCTCTGTCTCTTCTTGTAGCATCATGGTGCCTTCTGAGTCTTCCCAAGGTTGCCACCATCTAGTGTAATCCCAGTTACCTTTATGGGACAGCTTTAATCTCAGCTATACTGTACGGCTGCTTGGGTCCTTCTTTGCTGTGCTGTGGGCTCAGGAAGGCCGGCTGTGTCTGTGGGTCACTGCTCTGGTCGTGCTGGGTGCTGGGTAGGTGAGCTCTCTTCCCCAGGTCTCTGGTGTTTGCCGGCGCTTGCGCTGGTGGTGGGGGAGGGGAGGCTGTGGATGGAGGCTGAAGTCCGTCTGCTCGTCCAGGTGATCCTCTTCCTCATAAGCAGCTCCGTTGGTCTGTGCCGTCCTCCTTCCACGTTTCTTGAGTTTGGAGAAGGCTGGTGTGATTGGAAAATCCCCTCACCTGGCTTTAAAATCCTGTGGCTCAGGCGGAGCCTGGCTGCTGTGGCCGCCTGGATCTGGTGCCGCTGCTGCTGGAGCTGCTTCTGCGTGTTTCTGTGGGCTCTAGATGCTCTGGATCTCTCCTGCTTCTCTGCTGCAGTTGATAATTTACTATACATCTCACTTTTTAGTAGAAGAGTGTATTTTGCTGGGTTTTTTTTGTTTGTTTTTTTGTTTTTTCTCCCCCCACCTTGCCTGTTTGGGCATGGTTCCTAGGCAGCCATCTTAACCTGAAGTCTTTTTAAATTAATTTTTTTAAGATTTATTTTTATTTTATTTATTTATTAGAGACAGGCATGCCAGGGCCTCTAGCCAGTGCAAACGAACTCCAGATGCATGCACCACCTTGTGCATCTGGCTCACGTGGGACCTGGAGAATTGAACCTGGATCCTAAGGCTTCGCAGGCAAGCACCTTAACCACTAAGCCATTTCTCCAGTCCTTAAATTAAAATTTTAGGTTAGCATACAAAGTAATAGGTTTCATCATGGCATCTTCATGCATATGATAAAATTTAAATTAATTTTTTTGGTTAGCATTTTAAGAAATGAGCTTCATTATGACATTTTCAAACATATATATCTACTTTCTTTTCTTTCTTTCTTTTTTTTGAGGTAAGGTCTCATTCTGGACCAGGCTGACCTGGAATTCACTGTGTAGTCTCAGGGTGGGCTTGAATTCACAGCAATCCTCCTACCTCTGCCTCCCAAGTGCTAGGATTAAAGGCGTGTGCCACCACGCCCGGCTTTGCACACCTTTTTTTTCTTTGTTCTCTTTAAAGACTTTTTTTTTTTTTTTCAAATTCCTTTACTTCTTTTTTTAAAAAAATATTTTATTTATGAAAGAGAGAATGGGCATGCCAGGATCTCTGGTCTCTGCAAATGAACTCCAGATGCACGCACCATCTTGTGCATCTGGTTTACGTGGGTCCTGGGGAAGTGAACCCAGGTCCTTAGGTTTTGTAGGCAAGTGTTTTAAGTGCTGAGCCATCTCTACAGCCCTATTTATTTATTTATTTGTGAGGAGAGAGAGGAAGGTGGAAACAGGGCATGTCAGGGCTTCTTACGGCTGCAAACAAACATGCGCCACTCTGCGCATCTGGCTTTACATGGGTACTGGAGACCGAACCCTGGCCTGCAGGTTTACGAGTAAGCGCCTTTGACTGCTGAGCCGTCTCTCTAGCTCCCTCTTCTGTTCCCATGACATATTCCATTACCCATTCTTCTCCCCCTCCCTTTAGACCTCTACCCTCCCCTATAGTTCCTTGACTACTTTTATGTCTCCATTTTAGGCTTATAGGAAAGTTGCAGAAATGGCCCAAGTTCGGTGTGCCACTCACCCAAGTGCCCTGTGGATGGCATCCTGTGTTCCCCTCCCCCCGGGTTTCCTGTGGTGTCCTGTGTGAGCTCAGTATGTCTATCAGAAGCAGACTCCTGTCCTTATTTACTGACCCGGGGCCCATCCAGGACCCCACATCACATTAGTGGTGTGTCCCCTTGCTCAGTCTTCTGGTATTTTCTGCAGCCTTGAGGCTTGGACAGGTTATTTTTGATAATTTGATAATTGATGGTTATTTTTAAAATTTATTTTTATTGACAACTTCTATACTTACAGACAATAAACTATGATAGTTCCCTCCCCTTCCTCCTCTCCCCTTCACAACTTCACTCTCAGTTGATGGTTATTTTATAGATCTTCCTCAGTTGAGTTTATCTGAGGTCTCCTCATGATTGGAGTGAGGCTTTGATTTGGGGCAAGCAGGCCTCAGTGGTGACATTGTGCCTCAGTGTAGGGACATCCAGCAAGGTGCTTCTGGTGCCGACACCGCAGGCTCTTGGTGACAGCTTGTCACCTTTTCAGAAGTGCCGGTCAGAGCTTTCCCTTGCTGGGTGAAGCTCTGAGCATTTGATCCTGTCTCCTGGTCTCTGTGGGGTTGACCCATGACTGACCTGTAAGTCTCTTCTCCCCTTTTATATTCATTAAGTGGAGTTCTCTGATAAGAAAATGCGGTTTCTGGGCTAGGGAGATGACTCAGAAGTTAAAGGTAGTTGCTTACAAAGCTTATTGTTCTGGGTTCAATTCGCCAGCCCCTTATGCAAAGCTGATGGGCATTCGTTTGCAGTGGCCAGAGACCCTGGCCTGCCCCCGTCCAAATAAAGATATATTTTTCTTTATTTTTTTCCCTTTTTTGGATTTTCAAGGTAGGGTCTTGCGGTATCCCTGGCTGACTTGGAATTTGCTATGTAGTCTCAGGGTGGCCTTGAACTCATGGCGATCCTCCTACGTCTGCCTAAGTGCTGGGATTAAAGGCGTGTGCCACCACGCCCAGCCTAATTTTTGTTTTTTTATTGACAACTTCCATAATTATAGACAATAAACCATGGTAATTCCTCCCCCCACCTTCCCCTTCGCAACTCCACTCTCCATCATATCCCCTCTCCCTCTCAATTAGTCTCTCTTTTATTTTGATGTCATCATCTTTTCCTCCTATTATGATGGTCTTGTGTAGGTAGTGTCAGGCACTGTGAGGTCATGGATATCCAGGCCATTTTGTGTCTGGAGGAGCACGTTGTAAGGAGTCCTACCCTTCCTTTGGCTCTTACATTCTTTCCACCAACTCTTCCGCAATGGACCCTGAGCCTTGGAAGGTGTGATAGAGATGTTTCAGTGCTAAGCACTCCTCGGTCACTTCTCAGCACCATGGTGCCTTCTGACTTATCCCAAGGTCACTGCCATCTGAAAAGAGAAACTTCTCTAACCAAAAGTGAGAATAGCATTAATATATGGGTATGAACATTAAGAGAAGTGCTTACCGGGCAGTTTGGTGAGCATAATATATGCATTTAGCCAGACACCAGCAGGCGTTACACCCCTAGGGCTCATGACTTACCCCTGTTGTAGGTTTGAAGTACTAGGCATGTATTCCCTCCCATGCAGCATGCTTCCAGTCCAATTAGAAAGCAGTTGGTTTCCCCCATAACAGACATGCCAGTATTGCACCTGTTGGCTCATTTGGCCTGGCTGGACAAATTTAAGGCTTGCAGTGTCCACTGTTGAGTACCTTCACTGGTGTTTTCTCTCTCCCATTGAACTGCACGGAGCGTAGCTTTTTCCAGCTTTCTGTCAGCTGGTCTACATGGAGGAGGTTTTCAGCTCAGCTCCCGCAGGATTTCTCAGTGACCTTACAGCCCAAGTGTGTGGAGTCTTCAACAATAGGATCTTACCATCTATTCCTAGTGGGAAACCAAGGCTTTGGCAATGCCTGTAATGTTTTGGGGGCATCAGGGACCTCCCTGGACAACAACTCACTGAAAGGTATCCTGTTCCTGACACTAAAGATTTTCTACTAACAATCCATGGCTTTTGGGTGTGTCATTGTCCAAAAAAGTAGGTTTCCATATGACTTATTCATACCCTCTTAGATTTTGATTAACTCTCCCTCCACCTTTTCTTTACAAATAAAGATTTTAAAGAAGAAAAGAAAAGGCAGTTCCTGCTCTTCCTTCACTTACTTACTTACTAGGTAATTCTTCCAGGAACTAAGCCCAGGAACAACAGCATTTTTGTTCCATAAACAGCACCAGCTTTGGCTTTAAGAGCTCCAGGGAGGCACCTGGGTTTTTTCAGTAAGTTGAAACAGGGTCTCATTCTGTAGTCCCGCTGGTCTTGAATTCACTATGTAGCTGAGACTGACTTTGTATTCCTGGTGCTACTGCCTCTACCTCCTGAATGCTGGCATTACAGGCATGTACAGGCACTCACCCAGAATAGCCATTTTATTTATTTATTTATTTATTTATTTATGACAGAGAGAGGGAGAGAGAGAGTGTGTGTGTGTGTGAGAATGGGTGCCCCAGGACCTCTAACCACTGCAAACAAATTCCAGACGCATGCGCCACCATGTGCATCTGGTTTACGTGGGACCTGGAGAATCAAACCTGAGTCCTTAGGCTTCGCAGGCATGTGCCTTAACCGCTAAGCCATCTCTCCAGCCCCCAACAGCCATTTCTTCTGCCTTTTGCACCTGTAACTCCAGCTCTTGAGAAGCTGAGGCAGGAGGATCAAGTGTTCAAGGCTTGCACGGGCTGTAGTGTGAGAGTTTGTCTCAAAATAAACATGAACAAGAGGATTGGGGGTTAGGTTAATGGCAGAGCACTTGCCAGAGTGGCATGAGGCCCTATGTTCAACCCTTTGTCATACAAAGAAAAAAAAAGACTGACTTTTCCTACCAGACGTCTGCTCTAAGTGGGGACCACTTGTTTTTGAGGTAAATGCTGATTAGTGATTTCTGAGTTCTCTAGTTCTTAGAACATCCAAAGGCCCCTTAGCCACAAATAGGTACAAATTTATTTTATTAATTCAAGAAAAGAATCCCCGTTTCTTATATCATGAGATGTTGGTGGTGGTTTGATTCGGGTGTCCCCCATAAACAGGTATTCTGAATGCTAGGTTCCCGGCTGATGGCAATGTGGGGATTAATGCCTCCTGGAGGCAGTGTATTGTTGGGGGCAGGTTTATGGGTGTTATAGCCAGTTTCCCCTTGCCAATGTTTAGCACACTCTCTTGTTGCTGTTGTCCATCTGATGTTGGACAGGAGGTGACGTCCACCCTCTGCTCATGGCATCCTTTCCTCCTGCCATCATGGAGCTTCCCACAAGCTGCTCTTTGTTGGGCGTTTTCTGCCGGCAATGTGAGCCTGACTGTGGCACTAGTGGCGACGTGACTCCACCTTGGTGTTCTGGGGATTACGGTCAAGGTGCACTGCCCCATTCCATTCCGCTCTGTGCCATTATTTCTTTTTAGTTAAAAAAAATTATACTTATTTATTTATTTGAGAGAGAGAGAGAGAGTGAGAGAATATGGAGGAGGTGTGGTGGCGCACGCCTTTAATCCCAGCACTCGGGAGGCAGAGGTAGGAGAATCACCGAGAGTTCGAGGCCACCCTGAGACTACCTAGTGAATTCCAGGTCAGCCTGGGCCAGAGTGAGACCCTACCTCAAAAACCAAAAATAAATAAATAAGTAAATAAATAAATAACAATATGGTTGTGCCTGGGCTTCTAGTCAATGCAAATGACCTCCGATTGCATGTGCCTCCTAGTGCATGTGGCATTACGTGGGTACTTGAGAATTAAACCTGGGTTCTTTCTCTTTGCATGCAAGCACCTTAACCACTAAACCATCTCTCTAGCCCCCAGTTAATTTTGAGGAGGGGGTCGCTCTCTCTAGCCCAAGCTGACCTGGCATTCACTATGTAATCTCAGGCTGGCCTCAGACTCACAGTGAACCTCTTACCTCTGCCTCCCAAGTGCTGGCATTAAAGGTGTGTGCCAGGACACCCGGATTCTTTCAGTTCTTGGTTTGGAAGTCCTGGGCTCAAGCAATCCTTTTGTCCAGATGCTTCTGAATCTGGGAGTGTGGGTGGCCTGGCTCTCTTGCACCTGACTCTACTTTTAAGATTGTGGAGGCTGGCAGTAGTTGGTAGGTAGAGTAATTGCCTAGCATGAATGAGATCCTCCCTCTGATCCCCATCCATGCATAAAGCAGACAGGGTGGTGCCCTCAGCACTCAGGTGACTGAGGCAGGAGGACTGAAAGTTAAATAGTGAGAGCTAAATAGTGAGACCCTGTCTCAAACAAGAAAGAGATGTGCTGTGACTAAGTGGGCACAGAGTGGACAGAGACTCTGTACATAGTGAGACCCTGTCTCAGTCAAGAAAGGGGTGTGCTGTGACTAAGTGGGCACAGAGTGGACAGAGACTCTGTACATAGTGAGACCCTGTCTCAGTCAAGAAAGGGGTGTGCTGTGACTAAGTGGGCACAGAGTGGACAGAGACTCTGTACATAGTGAGACCCTGTCTCAGTCAAGAAAGGGGTGTGCTGTGACTAAGTGGGCACAGAGTGGACAGAGACTCTGTACATAGTGAGACCCTGTCTCAGTCAAGAAAGGGGTGTGCTGTGACTAAGTGGGCAGGGAGTGGACAGAGTCTCTCTGGTTTCTGCTTCAGCTGTCCATGAACCTAGAACTGCTTGGGGAAATATCCTGGTTGTAAACAGAGAATTGTTTTGTGATTGTAGTGCGTGTTTCTGTGTGTGGAGTATGCAAGTATTTTTCAGAATCACTTGTTTTGTCTTCTGGTTCCTGGCACCATCATCTCGGGTGTTAGTCATTACCCTTGAATGTGCGTTTGTCGTCCCCACAACCCTGGATGAACTCGCTCTTAACACTCGCTCTTAACAGTAGCTGGAACTGCTCATTGGGAAGCACTCCAGCCCAGTTTTTTTTTTTTTTGCAAGGAAGGTCTCGTTGTAGCTCAGGCTGACCTCGAATTCACTCTGTATTTTCAGGGTGGCCTCGAACTCATGGCAATCTTCCTCCCTCTGCCTCCCGAGTGCTGGCATTAAAGATATGTGCCACTATGCCCAGCTAAGCCCCAGTTCTTACCCTGGTCCTTGGCCCATTAGGGTCATGTGCTGGCCAGGCTTCTGTCTGCACCCCTTGGGGCTCCTTTCTTCTCCCCTTGCTTCCCAAGGCAGCTTTTCCTACTTTTCTGTGGCTTCACAGGAGGGGACACGATGTGGTGTTGTGTTTGTGTCTCCCCAGGGAGTGTTCCGTTCTTAGTCTTGTCTCAGTTCAGAGTGTCCCCCAGGGCTTGACATCTGCCATCTTTGTTGCCTTAGGTGAAAAGTGAGAGTCTGGCCTAACCCATCTCTCCGAGACCTGAGCAGGAGTTCCTATAATCTTCCCATGCCTGCAGATGATGGATGAAGAGAGTGGTGAGAACCAAAACTGCCGTGTGTGTGTGTGTGTGTGTGTGTGTGTGTGTGTGTGTGTGTGTGGTGTAGATGCTCTTCAGCATTGTTTCCTTAAGAAAGCGCCTCAGTGAACCTGGAGCTTCCGTTTTGGTTATACTGGCTGACCAATGAGCTCTAGTAATCCTCTGCTCTCCACAGGACTGGGGTCACAGGACTGCATGGTCTGCTGTGTATATGGATTTGCTGGGGATTTGAACTCAGGGTGGGTCAGGCTTGCATAGCAAGTGCTCTTATCCTCTGAGCCATCTCTCCAGCCCTTCTTTTAATTTTATTTATTTATTTATTTGAGAGTGACAGAAACAGAGAGAAAGAGTCAGATAGATAGAGAATAGGCATCCCAGGGCCTCCAGCCATTGCAAATGAACTCCAGATGCATGTGCCACCTTATGCACCTGGCTTACATGGGTCCTGGGGAATTGAGCCTCCAACCAGGGTCCTTAGGCTTCACAGGCAAGCGCTTAACTGCTAAGCCATCTCTCCAAGCCCCAGCCCTTCTTTTTTGTGTGCATGTGTGTGTGTCTATATGTGTGGTGTGCATATGTGTGTAAGTGTGTGTGTGTATAGATGCATGTCTGTGCATGCATGTGGGATAATGTGTGTGTGCAGGTGCACGTGGAGGCCGGAGGTTGATGCTGGGGGGTCTGCTCCAGTCATTCTCCATTTTGTTCTTGGAGACAGGGTCTCTGAACCTACAACTCAATTTTAACTAGCAAGCCCAAGGGATTTTGTTTCGCCCTTCCCAGTGCTACTATTATAGGCACACGCCACCATATCCAACATTTCTGGGCACTGGGGATCTGAACTCAATTCCTTATGCTTGTGTAGCAAGCACTTTAGCCCCTGAGACACTGGCTAGGTCCTAAAGCTGCCTCTGGAAGAGGGCACACTAATATGGTTTAAATTCCATCTAGATGGACCGGGGTGGGTCAGGGGACAGCCCTCTGTACACTAGAAGAAGACATGGAGTAGGGTCTCCCTATCATAATATGAGTTCTGGGTTGCAGTTACCTTCCTGTTGTGGGAATACAGCACCCAACCAAAAGCAGCTGATGGGAGGAAAGCTTTTATTTTGGCTCATAGTCTCAAGGGAAACTTCACGATGGTGGGAAGCATGGCATGAGCAGAGGCTGGATGTCACTTCTGCCACAGCAGGAGGAAAACAGTAGCAGGAGAGTGAGCCGAACTCTAGCAGGGGGGAGCCAGCTATAGCACCCCAAACCCACCCCCAACAGAGCACCTTCTCCCAAATTGCCATCAGCTGGGTTTCAAGCATTCAGAGCATGTGAGTTTATGGAGAGATTCGATTCAAACCACCGTCTGCACACCCATCTCTTTGCTCTCCACTAGCTTTTATTTCCCAAGAATTTTAGGAAAGGAGGGTGTGAAAGCTAGCAAGCAGCACCCCCTGAGAGCTAGCTGGATGGCAACCTCTGTGGTCTGCTTTTGGGCCCACTCACCTGTGGGTACAGGTCAGAATGTGGCCTGCAGAGGTGCGGCTTTGCTGGTGGGTGGGGTGGAGCAGCGGAGGAACTGCAGGCAGGATTGGCATGGACTTAGAGAAGATTATCCCCCATTGGGTAGCCAGTCCTGTAGGATGATACCCAAGCGGGGTCAAGAGGTCAGCAGAAGCAGCTTAGCTGGCAGCAAAAGTCAGGTGGGGTCACTACTGGTTCCACACTGACTCATGGTGAGCCTTATGCTATGGTCAGCAAGCTGAACAGAAATGAGCAGCAGTGCCAGGGAAGTCCAGAGAGAGGGTAGGAGGTGGCCACTCACATTGGAAAGGGAAGTTCTGGCCTTGGAAAGCAGAAAAGACCTTGGGCCTTTCTCCTTCTTGGAAGCCCAGTGTTCACAGCCCCACCTGAGGTTCTGTGATGTGGTGGAACATGCTGGCTGCTTTGGGGCTCACTGTTGGGGCTGATGCCATCTCGTCTATTTCCGCAGCATCTCTGAAGTTGGGCTCCTCATGGGAGATGTACAGCAAGCTCCTTCCCACAGGAATCCTTTGGCCCCTGGTAGACAGATAAATCAAGTCACTAAGAGCACTCTAGAACCTTCTCAGAATCCTCACTGTTACCTGAGAGAAGCTCTCCCACTGTGTGAGATGAGTGCCTTTTCACGTCAAGCACACTTTGCTACTGAAGAATAGAGTAAGGACAGTGGTTTGAGAGGAGAAGGATAGAGGAAGGGCAGTGGTTTGAGAGATGAAGGATAGAGGAAGCGCAGTGGTTTGAGAGGAGAAGGATAGAGGAAGGGCAGTGGTTTGAGAGGTGAAGGATAGAGGAAGGGCAGTGGTTTGAGAGGAGAAGGATAGAGGAAGGGCAGTGGTTTGAGAGGAGAAGGATAGAGGAAGGGCAGTGGTTTGATATGTGAAGGATAGAGGAAGGACAGTGGTTTGATATGTGAAGGATAGAGGAAGGGCAGTGGTTTGAGAGGAGAAGGATAGAGGAAGGGCAGTGGTTTGAGAGGTGAAGGATAGAGGAAGGGCAGTGGTTTGAGAGGAGAAGGATAGAGGAAGGGCAGTGGTTTGAGAGGAGAAGGATAGAGGAAGGGCAGTGGTTTGAGATGTGAAGGATAGAGGAAGGACAGTGGTTTGATATGTGAAGGATAGAGGAAGGGCAGTGGTTTGAGAGGAGAAGGATAGAGGAAGGGCAGTGGTTTGAGAGGTGAAGGATAGAGGAAGGGCAGTGGTTTGAGAGGAGAAGGATAGAGGAAGCGCAGTGGTTTGAGAGGAGAAGGATAGAGGAAGGGCAGTGGTTTGAGAGGAGAAGGATAGAGGAAGGGCAGTGGTTTGAGAGGAGAAGGATAGAGGAAGGGCAGTGGTTTGAGAGGAGAAGGATAGAGGAAGGGCAGTGGTTTGAGAGGTGAAGGAGAGAGGAAGGGCAGTGGTTTGAAAGGAGAAGGATAGAGGAAGGGCAGTGGTTTGAGAGGTGAAGGATAGAGGAAGGGCAGTGGTTTGAGAGGAGAAGGATAGAGGAAGGGCAGTGGTTTGAGATGTGAAGGATAGAGGAAGGGCAGTGGTTTGAGAGGTGAAGGATAGAGGAAGGGCAGTGGTTTGAGAGGAGAAGGATAGAGGAAGGGCAGTGGTTTGAGAGGAGAAGGATAGAGGAAGGGCAGTGGTTTGAGAGGAGAAGGATAGAGGAAGGGCAGTGGTTTGAGAGGTGAAGGATAGAGGAAGGGCAGTGGTTTGAGAGGAGAAGGATAGAGGAAGGGCAGTGGTTTGAGAGGTGAAGGATAGAGGAAGGGCAGTGGTTTGAGAGGAGAGGGATAGATGAAGCGCAGTGGTTTGAGAGGAGAAGGATAGAGGAAGGGCAGTGGTTTGAGACGTGAAGGATAGAGGAAGGGCAGTGGTTTGAGAGGAGAGGGATAGATGAAGCGCAGTGGTTTGAGAGGAGAAGGATAGAGGAAGGGCAGTGGTTTGAGAGGAGAAGGATAGAGGAAGGGCAGTGGTTTGAGATGTGAAGGATAGAGGAAGGGCAGTGGTTTGAGAGGTGAAGGATAGAGGAAGGGCAGTGGTTTGAGAGGAGAAGGATAGAGGAAGGGCAGTGGTTTGAGATGTGAAGGATAGAGGAAGGGCAGTGGTTTGAGAGGTGAAGGATAGAGGAAGGGCAGTGGTTTGAGAGGAGAAGGATAGAGGAAGGGCAGTGGTTTGAGAGGAGAAGGATAGAGGAAGGGCAGTGGTTTGAGAGGTGAAGGAGAGAGGAAGGGCAGTGGTTTGAGAGGAGAAGGATAGAGGAAGGGCAGTGGTTTGAGAGGTGAAGGAGAGAGGAAGGGCAGTGGTTTGAGAGGAGAGGGATAGATGAAGCGCAGTGGTTTGAGAGGAGAAGGATAGAGGAAGGGCAGTGGTTTGAGAGGTGAAGGAGAGAGGAAGGGCAGTGGTTTGAGAGGAGAAGGATAGAGGAAGGGCAGTGGTTTGAGAGGTGAAGGATAGAGGAAGGGCAGTGGTTTGAGAGGAGAAGGATAGAGGAAGGGCAGTGGTTTGAGAGGAGAAGGATAGAGGAAGGGCAGTGGTTTGAGATGTGAAGGATAGAGGAAGGGCAGTGGTTTGATATGTGAAGGATAGAGGAAGGGCAGTGGTTTGAGAGGAGAAGGATAGAGGAAGGGCAGTGGTTTGAGAGGAGAAGGATAGAGGAAGGGCAGTGGTTTGAGATGTGAAGGATAGAGGAAGGACAGTGGTTTGATATGTGAAGGATAGAGGAAGGGCAGTGGTTTGAGAGGAGAAGGATAGAGGAAGGGCAGTGGTTTGAGAGGAGAAGGATAGAGGAAGGGCAGTGGTTTGAGAGGAGAAGGATAGAGGAAGGGCAGTGGTTTGAGAGGAGAAGGATAGAGGAAGGGCAGTGGTTTGAGAGGTGAAGGAGAGAGGAAGGGCAGTGGTTTGAGAGGAGAAGGATAGAGGAAGGGCAGTGGTTTGAGAGGTGAAGGATAGAGGAAGGGCAGTGGTTTGAGAGGAGAAGGATAGAGGAAGGGCAGTGGTTTGAGATGTGAAGGATAGAGGAAGGGCAGTGGTTTGAGAGGTGAAGGATAGAGGAAGGGCAGTGGTTTGAGAGGAGAAGGATAGAGGAAGGGCAGTGGTTTGAGAGGAGAAGGATAGAGGAAGGGCAGTGGTTTGAGAGGAGAAGGATAGAGGAAGGGCAGTGGTTTGAGAGGTGAAGGATAGAGGAAGGGCAGTGGTTTGAGAGGAGAAGGATAGAGGAAGGGCAGTGGTTTGAGACGTGAAGGATAGAGGAAGGGCAGTGGTTTGAGAGGAGAGGGATAGATGAAGCGCAGTGGTTTGAGAGGAGAAGGATAGAGGAAGAGCAGTGGTTTGAGAGGTGAAGGATAGAGGAAGGGCAGTGGTTTGAGAGGAGAAGGATAGAGGAAGGGCAGTGGTTTGAGATGTGAAGGATAGAGGAAGGGCAGTGGTTTGAGAGGTGAAGGATAGAGGAAGGGCAGTGGTTTGAGAGGAGAAGGATAGAGGAAGGGCAGTGGTTTGAGAGGAGAAGGATAGAGGAAGGGCAGTGGTTTGAGAGGAGAAGGATAGAGGAAGGGCAGTGGTTTGAGAGGTGAAGGATAGAGGAAGGGCAGTGGTTTGAGAGGAGAAGGATAGAGGAAGGGCAGTGGTTTGAGACGTGAAGGATAGAGGAAGGGCAGTGGTTTGAGAGGAGAGGGATAGATGAAGCGCAGTGGTTTGAGAGGAGAAGGATAGAGGAAGGGCAGTGGTTTGAGACGTGAAGGATAGAGGAAGGGCAGTGGTTTGAGAGGAGAGGGATAGATGAAGCGCAGTGGTTTGAGAGGAGAAGGATAGAGGAAGGGCAGTGGTTTGAGAGGAGAAGGATAGAGGAAGGGCAGTGGTTTGAGAGGAGAAGGATAGAGGAAGGGCAGTGGTTTGAGAGGTGAAGGATAGAGGAAGGGCAGTGGTTTGAGAGGAGAAGGATAGAGGAAGGGCAGTGGTTTGAGACGTGAAGGATAGAGGAAGGGCAGTGGTTTGAGAGGAGAAGGATAGAGGAAGGGCAGTGGTTTGAGATGTGAAGGATAGAGGAAGGGCAGTGGTTTGAGAGGAGAAGGATAGAGGAAGGGCAGTGGTTTGAGACGTGAAGGATAGAGGAAGGGCAGTGGTTTGAGAGGAGAGGGATAGAGGAAGGGCAGTGGTTTGAGAGGAGAAGGATAGAGGAAGGGCAGTGGTTTGAGAGGAGAAGGATAGAGGAAGGGCAGTGGTTTGAGAGGAGAGGGATAGATGAAGCGCAGTGGTTTGAGAGGAGAAGGATAGAGGAAGGGCAGTGGTTTGAGGTGAAGGATAGAGGAAGGGCAGTGGTTTGAGAGGAGAAGGATAGAGGAAGGGCAGTGGTTTGAGAGAAGGATAGAGGAAGGGCAGTGGTTTGAGAGGAGAAGGATAGAGGAAGGGCAGTGGTTTGAGAGGTGAAGGATAGAGGAAGGGCAGTGGTTTGAGAGGAGAAGGATAGAGGAAGGGCAGTGGTTTGAGAGAAGGATAGAGGAAGGGCAGTGGTTTGAGAGGAGAAGGATAGAGGAAGGGCAGTGGTTTGAGAGGTGAAGGATAGAGGAAGGGCAGTGGTTTGAGAGGTGAAGGATAGAGGAAGGACAGTGGTTTGGAGGTGAAGGATAGAGGAAGGGCAGTGGTTTGAGATGTGAAGGATAGAGGAAGGACAGTGGTTTGAGATGTGAAGGATAGAGGAAGGGCAGTGGTTTGAGATGTGAAGGATAGAGGAAGGACAGTGGTTTGAGATGTGAAGGATAGAGGAAGCGCAGTGGTTTGAGAGGTGAAGGATAGAGGAAGGGCAGTGGTTTGAGAGGTGAAGGATAGAGGAAGGGCAGTGGTTTGAGAGGTGAAGAATAGAGGAAGGACAGTGGTTTGGAGGTGAAGGATAGAGGAAGGGCAGTGGTTTGAGATGTGAAGGATAGAGGAAGGACAGTGGTTTGAGATGTGAAGGATAGAGGAAGGGCAGTGGTTTGAGAGGAGAAGGATAGAGGAAGGGCAGTGGTTTGAGAGGAGAAGGATAGAGGAAGGGCAGTGGTTTGAGACGTGAAGGATAGAGGAAGGGCAGTGGTTTGAGAGGAGAAGGATAGAGGAAGGGCAGTGGTTTGAGAGGTGAAGGAGAGAGGAAGGGCAGTGGTTTGAGAGGAGAGGGATAGATGAAGCGCAGTGGTTTGAGAGGAGAAGGATAGAGGAAGGGCAGTGGTTTGAGAGGAGAAGAATAGAGGAAGGGCAGTGGTTTGAGAGGAGAGGGATAGATGAAGCGCAGTGGTTTGAGAGGAGAAGGATAGAGGAAGGGCAGTGGTTTGAGAGGAGAAGGATAGAGGAAGGGCAGTGGTTTGAGAGGAGAAGGATAGAGGAAGGGCAGTGGTTTGAGAGGAGAGGGATAGATGAAGCGCAGTGGTTTGAGAGGAGAAGGATAGAGGAAGGGCAGTGGTTTGAGAGGTGAAGGATAGAGGAAGGGCAGTGGTTTGAGAGGAGAAGGATAGAGGAAGGGCAGTGGTTTGAGAGGTGAAGGATAGAGGAAGGGCAGTGGTTTGAGAGGAGAAGGATAGAGGAAGGGCAGTGGTTTGAGAGGAGAAGGATAGAGGAAGGGCAGTGGTTTGAGAGGAGAGGGATAGATGAAGCGCAGTGGTTTGAGAGGAGAAGGATAGAGGAAGGGCAGTGGTTTGAGAGGTGAAGGATAGAGGAAGGGCAGTGGTTTGAGAGGTGAAGGAGAGAGGAAGGGCAGTGGTTTGAGAGGAGAAGGATAGATGAAGCGCAGTGGTTTGAGAGGAGAAGGATAGAGGAAGGGCAGTGGTTTGAGAGGAGAAGGATAGAGGAAGGGCAGTGGTTTGAGAGGAGAAGGATAGAGGAAGGGCAGTGGTTTGAGAGGTGAAGGATAGAGGAAGGGCAGTGGTTTGAGAGGAGAAGGATAGAGGAAGGGCAGTGGTTTGAGAGGTGAAGGATAGAGGAAGGGCAGTGGTTTGAGACGTGAAGGATAGAGGAAGGACAGTGGTTTGAGAGGAGAAGGATAGAGGAAGGGCAGTGGTTTGAGAGGAGAAGGATAGAGGAAGGGCAGTGGTTTGAGACGTGAAGGATAGAAGAAGGGCAGTGGTTTGAGAGGAGAAGGATAGAGGAAGGGCAGTGGTTTGAGAGGTGAAGGTTAGAGGAAGGGCAGTGGTTTGAGAGGAGAAGGAGAGAGGAAGGGCAGTGGTTTGAGAGGAGAAGGATAGAGGAAGGGCAGTGGTTTGAGACGTGAAGGATAGAGGAATCGCAGTGGTTTGAGAGGAGAAGGATAGAGGAAGAGCAGGGGTTTGAGAGGAGAAGGATAGAGGAAGCGCAGTGGTTTGAGAGGTGAAGGATAGAGGAAGCACAGTAGTTTGAGAGGTGAAGGATAGAGGAAGCGCAGTGGTTTGAGAGGTGAAGGATAGAGGAAGGGCAGTGGTTTGAGAGGAGAAGGATAGAGGAAGGGCAGTGGTTTGAGAGGAGAAGGATAGAGGAAGGGCAGTGGTTTGAGGAGAAGGATAGAGGAAGGAGTGGTTTGAGAGGTGAAGGATAGAGGAAGGGCAGTGGTTTGAGAGGAGAAGGATAGATGAAGCGCAGTGGTTTGAGAGGAGAAGGATAGAGGAAGGGCAGTGGTTTGAGATGTGAAGGATAGAGGAAGCGCAGTGGTTTGAGAGGAGAAGGATAGAGGAAGGGCAGTGGTTTGAGAGGAGAAGGATAGAGGAAGGGCAGTGGTTTGAGAGGTGAAGGATAGAGGAAGGGCAGTGGTTTGAGAGGAGAAGGATAGAGTAAGGGCAGTGGTTTGAGAGGAGAAGGAGAGAGGAAGGGCAGTGGTTTGAGAGGAGAAGGATAGAGGAAGGGCAGTGGTTTGAGATGTGAAGGATAGAGGAAGGGCAGTGGTTTGAGAGGAGAAGGATAGAGTAAGGGCAGTGGTTTGAGAGGTGAAGGATAGAGGAAGGGCAGTGGTTTGAGATGTGAAGGATAGAGGAAGGGCAGTGGTTTGAGAGGTGAAGGATAGAGGAAGGACAGTGGTTTGAGATGTGAAGGATAGAGGAAGGGCAGTGGTTTGAGAGGAGAAGGATAGAGTAAGGGCAGTGGTTTGAGAGGAGAAGGATAGAGGAAGCGCAGTGGTTTGAGAGGAGAAGGATAGAGGAAGGGCAGTGGTTTGAGAGGAGAAGGATAGAGGAAGGGCAGTGGTTTGAGACGTGAAGGATAGAGGAAGGGCAGTGGTTTGAGAGGAGAAGGATAGAGGAAGGGCAGTGGTTTGAGACGTGAAGGATAGAGGAAGGGCAGTGGTTTGAGAGGAGAAGGATAGAGGAAGGGCAGTGGTTTGAGAGGTGAAGGATAGAGGAAGGGCAGTGGTTTGAGAGGAGAAGGATAGATGAAGCGCAGTGGTTTGAGAGGTGAAGGATAGAGGAATCGCAGTGGTTTGAGAGGTGAAGGAGAGAGGAAGGGCAGTGGTTTGAGAGGAGAAGGATAGATGAAGCGCAGTGGTTTGAGAGGAGAAGGATAGAGGAAGGGCAGTGGTTTGAGACGTGAAGGATAGAGGAAGGGCAGTGGTTTGAGACGTGAAGGATAGAGGAAGGGCAGTGGTTTGAGAGGAGAAGGATAGAGGAAGGCCAGTGGTTTGAGAGGAGAAGGATAGAGGAAGGGCAGTGGTTTGAGAGGAGAAGGATAGAGGAAGGGCAGTGGTTTGAGAGGAGAAGGATAGAGGAAGGGCAGTGGTTTGAGATGTGAAGGATAGAGGAAGGGCAGTGGTTTGAGAAGAGAGGGATAGATGAAGGACAGTGGTTTGAGAGGAGAAGGATAGAGGAAGGGCAGTGGTTTGAGAGGAGAAGGATAGAGGAAGGGCAGTGGTTTGAGAGGAGAAGGATAGATGAAGCGCAGTGGTTTGAGAGGTGAAGGATAGAGGAAGCGCAGTGGTTTGAGAGGTGAAGGATAGAGGAAGCGCAGTGGTTTGAGAGGTGAAGGATAGAGGAAGCGCAGTGGTTTGATAGGAGAAGGATAGAGGAAGGGCAGTGGTTTGAGAGGAGAAGGATAGAGGAAGGGCAGTGGTTTGAGAGGTGAAGGATAGAAGAAGCGCAGTGGTTTGAGAGGTGAAGGATAGAGGAAGCGCAGTGGTTTGAGAGGAGAAGGATAGAGGAAGGGCAGTGGTTTGAGAGGAGAAGGATAGAGGAAGGGCAGTGGTTTGAGAGGAGAAGGATAGAGGAAGGGCAGTGGTTTGAGAGGTGAAGGATAGAGGAAGCGCAGTGGTTTGAGAGGTGAAGGAGAGAGGAAGGGCAGTGGTTTGAGAGGAGAAGGATAGAGGAAGGGCAGTGGTTTGAGAGGAGAAGGATAGAGGAAGGGCAGTGGTTTGAGATGTGAAGGATAGAGGAAGGGCAGTGGTTTGAGAGGAGAGGGATAGATGAAGGACAGTGGTTTGAGAGGAGAAGGAAGGAGAGGAAGGGCAGTGGTTTGAGAGGAGAAGGATAGAGGAAGGGCAGTGGTTTGAGAGGAGAAGGATAGATGAAGCGCAGTGGTTTGAGAGGTGAAGGATAGAGGAAGCGCAGTGGTTTGAGAGGTGAAGGATAGAGGAAGGGCAGTGGTTTGAGAGGTGAAGGATAGAGGAAGCGCAGTGGTTTGAGAGGAGAAGGATAGAGGAAGGGCAGTGGTTTGAGAGGAGAAGGATAGAGGAAGGGCAGTGGTTTGAGAGGTGAAGGATAGAGGAAGGGCAGTGGTTTGAGAGGAGAAGGAGAGAGGAAGGGCAGTGGTTTGAGAGGAGAAGGATAGAGGAAGGGCAGTGGTTTGAGATGTGAAGGAAAGAGGAAGGACAGTGGTTTGGAGGTGAAGGATAGAGGAAGGGCAGTGGTTTGAGAGGTGAAGAATAGAGGAAGGACAGTGGTTTGGAGGTGAAGGATAGAGGAAGGGCAGTGGTTTGAGATGTGAAGGATAGAGGAAGGACAGTGGTTTGAGATGTGAAGGATAGAGGAAGGGCAGTGGTTTGAGAGGTGAAGGAGAGAGGAAGGGCAGTGGTTTGAGAGGAGAAGGATAGAGGAAGGGCAGTGGTTTGAGAGGTGAAGGATAGAGGAAGCGCAGTGGTTTGAGAGGTGAAGGAGAGAGGAAGGGCAGTGGTTTGAGAGGAGAAGGATAGAGGAAGGGCAGTGGTTTGAGAGGAGAAGGATAGAGGAAGGGCAGTGGTTTGAGAGGAGAAGGATAGAGGAAGGGCAGTGGTTTGAGAGGAGAAGGATAGAGGAAGGGCAGTGGTTTGAGAGGAGAAGGATAGAGGAAGGGCAGTGGTTTGAGAGGTGAAGGATAGAGGAAGGGCAGTGGTTTGAGAGGTGAAGGATAGAGGAAGCGCAGTGGTTTGAGAGGAGAAGGATAGAGGAAGGGCAGTGGTTTGAGAGGTGAAGGATAGAGGAAGGGCAGTGGTTTGAGAGGTGAAGGATAGAGGAAGCGCAGTGGTTTGAGAGGAGAAGGATAGAGGAAGGGCAGTGGTTTGAGAGGAGAAGGATAGAGGAAGGGCAGTGGTTTGAGAGGAGAGGATAGATGAAGGCAGTGGTTTGAGAGGAGAAGGATAGAGGAAGGGCAGTGGTTTGAGAGGAGAAGGATAGATGAAGCGCAGTGGTTTGAGAGGGAGAGGGATAGAGGAAGGGCAGTGGTTTGAGAGGAGAAGGATAGAGGAAGGGCAGTGGTTTGAGAGGTGAAGGATAGAGGAAGGGCAGTGGTTTGAGAGGAGAGGGATAGAGGAAGGGCAGTGGTTTGAGAGGAGAAGGATAGAGGAAGGGCAGTGGTTTGAGAGGAGAAGGATAGAGGAAGGGCAGTGGTTTGAGAGGTGAAGGATAGAGGAAGGGCAGTGGTTTGAGAGGTGAAGGATAGAGGAAGCAGTGGTTTGAGAGGAGAAGGATAGAGGAAGGGCAGTGGTTTGAGAGGTGAAGGATAGAGGAAGGGCAGTGGTTTGAGAGGAGAAGGATAGATGAAGGGCAGTGGTTTGAGAGGAGAAGGATAGAGGAAGGGCAGTGGTTTGAGAGGTGAAGGATAGAGGAAGGGCAGTGGTTTGAGAGGTGAAGGATAGAGGAAGGGCAGTGGTTTGAGAGGAGAAGGATAGAGGAAGGGCAGTGGTTTGAGAGGTGAAGGATAGAGGAAGCGCAGTGGTTTGAGAGGAGAAGGATAGAGGAAGGGCAGTGGTTTGAGAGGTGAAGGATAGAGGAAGGGCAGTGGTTTGAGAGGAGAGGGATAGATGAAGCGCAGTGGTTTGAGAGGAGAAGGATAGAGGAAGGGCAGTGGTTTGAGAGGAGAAGGATAGATGAAGCGCAGTGGTTTGAGAGGAGAGGGATAGAGGAAGCGCAGTGGTTTGAGAGGAGAAGGATAGAGGAAGGGCAGTGGTTTGAGAGGTGAAGGATAGAGGAAGGGCAGTGGTTTGAGAGGAGAGGGATAGATGAAGCGCAGTGGTTTGAGAGGAGAAGGATAGAGGAAGGGCAGTGGTTTGAGAGGTGAAGGATAGAGGAAGGGCAGTGGTTTGAGAGGAGAGGGATAGATGAAGCGCAGTGGTTTGAGAGGAGAAGGATAGAGGAAGGGCAGTGGTTTGAGAGGTGAAGGATAGAGGAAGGGCAGTGGTTTGAGAGGTGAAGGATAGAGGAAGGGCAGTGGTTTGAGAGGTGAAGGATAGAGGAAGGGCAGTGGTTTGAGAGGTGAAGGATAGAGGAAGGGCAGTGGTTTGAGAGGAGAAGGATAGAGGAAGGGCAGTGGTTTGAGAGGAGAAGGATAGAGGAAGGGCAGTGGTTTGAGAGGTGAAGGATAGAGGAAGCGCAGTGGTTTGAGAGGTGAAGGATAGAGGAAGGGCAGTGGTTTGAGAGGAGAAGGATAGAGGAAGGGCAGTGGTTTGAGAGGAGAAGGATAGAGGAAGGGCAGTGGTTTGAGAGGTGAAGGATAGAGGAAGGGCAGTGGTTTGAGAGGTGAAGGATAGAGGAAGGGCAGTGGTTTGAGAGGAGAAGGATAGAGGAAGGGCAGTGGTTTGAGAGGAGAAGGATAGAGGAAGGGCAGTGGTTTGAGAGGAGAAGGATAGAGGAAGGGCAGTGGTTTGAGAGGTTAGAGGAAGCAGTGGTTTGAGAGGTGAAGAGAGAGGAAGGGCAGTGGTTTGAGAGGAGAAGGATAGAGGAAGGGCAGTGGTTTGAGAGGAGAAGGATAGAGGAAGGGCAGTGGTTTGAGATGTGAAGGATAGAGGAAGGGCAGTGGTTTGAGAGGAGAGGGATAGATGAAGGACAGTGGTTTGAGAGGAGAAGGATAGAGGAAGGGCAGTGGTTTGAGAGGAGAAGGATAGAGGAAGGGCAGTGGTTTGAGAGGAGAAGGATAGATGAAGCGCAGTGGTTTGAGAGGTGAAGGATAGAGGAAGGGCAGTGGTTTGAGAGGTGAAGGATAGAGGAAGCGCAGTGGTTTGAGAGGTGAAGGATAGAGGAAGCGCAGTCGTTTGAGAGGAGAAGGATAGAGGAAGGGCAGTGGTTTGAGAGGAGAAGGATAGAGGAAGGGCAGTGGTTTGAGAGGTGAAGGATAGAGGAAGGGCAGTGGTTTGAGAGGAGAAGGAGAGAGGAAGGGCAGTGGTTTGAGAGGAGAAGGATAGAGGAAGGGCAGTGGTTTGAGATGTGAAGGAAAGAGGAAGGACAGTGGTTTGGAGGTGAAGGATAGAGGAAGGGCAGTGGTTTGAGAGGTGAAGAATAGAGGAAGGACAGTGGTTTGGAGGTGAAGGATAGAGGAAGGGCAGTGGTTTGAGATGTGAAGGATAGAGGAAGGACAGTGGTTTGAGATGTGAAGGATAGAGGAAGGGCAGTGGTTTGAGAGGTGAAGGAGAGAGGAAGGGCAGTGGTTTGAGAGGAGAAGGATAGAGGAAGGGCAGTGGTTTGAGAGGTGAAGATAGAGGAAGCGCAGTGGTTTGAGAGGTGAAGGAGAGAGGAAGGGCAGTGGTTTGAGAGGAGAAGGATAGAGGAAGGGCAGTGGTTTGAGAGGAGAAGGATAGAGGAAGGGCAGTGGTTTGAGAGGAGAAGGATAGAGGAAGGGCAGTGGTTTGAGAGGAGAAGGATAGAGGAAGGGCAGTGGTTTGAGAGGAGAAGGATAGAGGAAGGGCAGTGGTTTGAGAGGTGAAGGATAGAGGAAGGGCAGTGGTTTGAGAGGTGAAGGATAGAGGAAGGCGCAGTGGTTTGAGAGGAGAAGGATAGAGGAAGGGCAGTGGTTTGAGAGGTGAAGGATAGAGGAAGGGCAGTGGTTTGAGAGGTGAAGGATAGAGGAAGCGCAGTGGTTTGAGAGGAGAAGGATAGAGGAAGGGCAGTGGTTTGAGAGGAGAAGGATAGAGGAAGGGCAGTGGTTTGAGAGGAGAGGGATAGATGAAGCGCAGTGGTTTGAGAGGAGAAGGATAGAGGAAGGGCAGTGGTTTGAGAGGAGAAGGATAGATGAAGGAGTGGTTTGAGAGGAGAGGGATAGAGGAAGCGCAGTGGTTTGAGAGGAGAAGGATAGAGGAAGGGCAGTGGTTTGAGAGGTGAAGGATAGAGGAAGGGCAGTGGTTTGAGAGGAGAGGGATAGAGGAAGGGCAGTGGTTTGAGAGGAGAAGGATAGAGGAAGGGCAGTGGTTTGAGAGGGAGAAGGATAGAGGAAGGGCAGTGGTTTGAGAGGTGAAGGATAGAGAAGCGCAGTGGTTTGAGAGGTGAAGGATAGAGGAGCGCAGTGGTTTTGAGAGGAGAAGGATAGAGGAAGGGCAGTGGTTTGAGAGGTGAAGGATAGAGGAAGGGCAGTGGTTTGAGAGGAGAGGGATAGATGAAGCGCAGTGGTTTGAGAGGGAGAAGGATAGAGGAAGGGCAGTGGTTTGAGAGGTGAAGGATAGAGGAAGGGCAGTGGTTTGAGAGGTGAAGGATAGAGGAAGGGCAGTGGTTTGAGAGGAGAAGGATAGATGAAGCGCAGTGGTTTGAGAGGTGAAGGATAGAGGAAGCGCAGTGGTTTGAGAGGAGAAGGATAGAGGAAGGGCAGTGGTTTGAGAGGTGAAGGATAGAGGAAGGGCAGTGGTTTGAGAGGAGAGGGATAGATGAAGCGCAGTGGTTTGAGAGGAGAAGGATAGAGGAAGGGCAGTGGTTTGAGAGGAGAGGATAGATGAAGGAGTGGTTTGAGAGGAGAGAAGCGCAGTGGTTTGAGAGGAGAAGGATAGAGGAAGGGCAGTGGTTTGAGAGGTGAAGGATAGAGGAAGGGCAGTGGTTTGAGAGAGAGGATAGATGAAGCGCAGTGGTTTGAGAGGAGAAGGATAGAGGAAGGGCAGTGGTTTGAGAGGTGAAGGATAGAGGAAGGGCAGTGGTTTGAGAGGAGAGGGATAGATGAAGCGCAGTGGTTTGAGAGGAGAAGGATAGAGGAAGGGCAGTGGTTTGAGAGGTGAAGGATAGAGGAAGGGCAGTGGTTTGAGAGGTGAAGGATAGAGGAAGGGCAGTGGTTTGAGAGGTGAAGGATAGAGGAAGGGCAGTGGTTTGAGAGGTGAAGGATAGAGGAAGGGCAGTGGTTTGAGAGGAGAAGGATAGAGGAAGGGCAGTGGTTTGAGAGGTGAAGGATAGAGGAAGCGCAGTGGTTTGAGAGGAGAAGGATAGAGGAAGGGCAGTGGTTTGAGAGGAGAAGGATAGAGTAAGGGCAGTGGTTTGAGAGGTGAAGGATAGAGGAAGGGCAGTGGTTTGAGAGGAGAAGGATAGAGGAAGGGCAGTGGTTTGAGAGGTGAAGGATAGAGGAAGGGCAGTGGTTTGAGAGGTGAAGGATAGAGGCAGTGGTTTGAGAGGTGAAGGAGAGGAAGGGCAGTGGTTTGAGAGGAGAAGGATAGAGGAAGGGCAGTGGTTTGAGAGGAGAAGGATAGATGAAGCGCAGTGGTTTGAGAGGAGAAGGATAGAGGAAGGGCAGTGGTTTGAGAGGTGAAGGATAGAGGAAGCGCAGTGGTTTGAGAGGTGAAGGATAGAGGAAGCGCAGTGGTTTGAGAGGTGAAGCAGAGAGGAAGGGCAGTGGTTTGAGAGGAGAAGGATAGAGGAAGGGCAGTGGTTTGAGAGGAGAAGGATAGAGGAAGGGCAGTGGTTTGAGAGGTGAAGGATAGAGGAAGCGCAGTGGTTTGAGAGGTGAAGGATAGAGGAAGCGCAGTGGTTTGAGAGGTGAAGGATAGAGGAAGGGCAGTGGTTTGAGAGGTGAAGGATAGAGGAAGGGCAGTGGTTTGAGAGGTGAAGGATAGAGGAAGCGCAGTGGTTTGGAGTGAAGGATAGAGGAAAGGCAGTGGTTTGAGAGGAGAAGGATAGAGGAAGGGCAGTGGTTTGATATGTGAAGGATAGAGGAAGGGCAGTGGTTTGAGAGGAGAAGGATAGAGGAAGGGCAGTGGTTTGAGAGGTGAAGGATAGAGGAAGCGCAGTGGTTTGGAGGTGAAGGATAGAGGAAGCGCAGTGGTTTGAGAGGAGAAGGATAGAGGAAGCGCAGTGGTTTGGAGTGAAGGATAGAGGAAAGGCAGTGGTTTGAGAGGTGAAGGATAGAGGAAGCGCAGTGGTTTGAGAGGTGGTGTAAGTAAATTAAATTGCAATGTCTTTCCATCAACATTTGGAGGAAATGGATACCTAGTGGGCTTTGCCAAGACAACCAGAGGCTGTGATGGAATCAGAGCGGGAGGAAAGCACAGGCGTGGCTCAGCAAGCTGGCCGAGCCAGCGGGTGGGGTCTGTGCTTGTGAGTTGCCACCAGCTTCAGCTTTAGTTAATGCCTGCTCTGGTGTTCCTGTCTGCCTAGTGTTCCTGTCTGCTCTGGTGTTCCTGTCTGCTCTGTTCTTTTTCTTCGTTAGCATTCCATCGGACCTTGCTCAGCAGGGGCCTTGTGTTAGTGGTGCCCTGGATCTTCTTGCCTCAGGTTCTGTGTCCTTCAGTCCTATCAGACAAGACACTTGAGGGCATTGCATGCAGTAAGGAACCTTCTTCCTGTGAGAATTGCAGGTCTAGATTGGTTCCGTTTGGTTCAGATATCCAGAGGAGAAATATTTTACCTGGACTTTCCCAGAGTGTGGTGTTACGCTAAAAGAATTTCCAAGTGCTCGTTCCCCCAATCCTGGGGACCCATGCTGTCTTTGTCTGCTCTTGCCAACATTGCCTGCACACTTGTCATCATGGGTACTTGTATGAGTTTTCTCTCTGTGTGTGTGTGTGTGTGTGTGTGTGTGTGTGTGTGTGTGTAGAATGAGAGAGAGAGAGACAGAAAGAGCATGCCAGGGCCTATAACCACTACAAATGAACTCCAGATGCATGCATCACCTTGTGTATCTGGCTTACATAGGTACTGAGGCATTGAACCTGGGTCCTTAGGTTTTGCAGGCAAGTACCTTAGCCACCAAGCCATCTCTCCAGCCCTCTTTTTTTTTTTTTTTGAGGTAGGGTCTCACGCTAGGCCAGGCTGACCTGGAACTCACTCTGTAGTCCCCAGACTGGCCTTGTACTCATAGCAATCCTCCTACCTCTGCCTCCTGAGTGCTGGGATTAAAGGCATGTATCATATTACCTGGATTGTGTGAGTTTTCTGTTTCTGTAACAAAATACCCAACATAATCATTTATAAAGAGGAAAATTTTGCTTTGGCTCATGGTTTTGGGGGGTTGTCAGGTCACTTTGAGCCTATAAGGTTGCTAACTTCATGGTGGTCAGGACAGGAAACAGGAAGGGGCTGGGATCCCAGTATCACCTTCAAGGGCATGCCTCCAGTGACCTCAAGTCCTTCTCGATGCCCCTTCCTAAGGGCTTGTAACAGTTGGCCTTTAGTGGACTTTGCAAACCACAGTGATGCCCAGGGCTCAAGTACCTGGCCGCTGAGTCAGGAATGTGGGAGCAGATGCTGTCGTTCCTAGTGGATGGTGGGCTCTGGGCACCTCCTCTTGCTTTGCTGAGCCTCACCTCCCCAGCAGCTCCCAATCCATTCCCAGCTGTGAGGCTTGGCTGATGAAAGTGTGCCCAGAGCTGGGGCCACCTGTAGAAGTGCTGGATATGGCCCATCCCCAATATACCCATGGCTCACTGTTGTCTACATGTGGCAGAGCGACCTTTAGCCCAAAGGCCTCATAACCTGCAAGCTGGGCAAGTCCTAGAAGGCAGACCTCACCGTTGAGAAGGGCACCTAGCCCCGTAGGAGGAGCAGGGAGATACAGGCGGTCTGGCCCTGCTGTGGCTGAATTCTCCGAAGGCCTCTGGGCTTTGTCCTGACTGTAAGGCATAGGAATCGATATGGCCTCTTATTGCCTGCATACTCTGTCCCTATGGTAATGGAGAGCAGAGCCAATTCAAGCTTTGGAAGAACAATGGGTCTCGTCCTTAATAGCACAGCACAAAACTAAACAGGGTTCTGCTGTCTAGAGTGATGGTCAAGACTCCAGGCTTCTCTAGTGGGCGTGGCTTGTAGAGGACTTTGTGTTCAGTATCTCTGGGTGGCAGGTGGCTGGGGGCTAGCATTTGTGACCTGAGAGTGGCGCTTACTTTGTTGTCTCGGAGGCCAGCTGCCTCTCGGGCTTTGCAGCAGCCTTGCATGGTTCTGGACTACAAAGTGTGACTTAAGGAATTGTCCAATCCCCCTGTGCTTGTGTCACCTACCTTGAATTTGGTATAATGATTCTGCAAATACTCAGGAGGCTCAGGAGCTGGGTCAGACACGAGCTACATCCTCATGGAGTCCAGAGCAGATGTATGTCCCCAGCCAGTGTGCAGCCAGGGGTACCAATGAGCATTCTAGCAGCAGGTGCACACAGCTAACAGCCCTGTGAAACCCGGGGACAAGGAGAATGTAAGCAACGAATGTGAAGGGCGGGGCTGGTGCAGGACAGGGTTCTGTTATGATTCACGTTGGGATTCAGGTTATGGTTATATTAGGGTTAGGGCTGGAAGGATGGTACAAGGTTAGGGTTAAGGATGTGCTAACTCTGTATAAAACTGGAGTTAGGGCTGGAGAGATGGCTTAGAGGTTAAGCGCTTGCCTGTGAAGCCTAATGACCCCGTTCAAGGCTCAATTTCCCAGTACCCACATAAGCCAGATGTACAAGGTGGTGCATGCATCTGGAGTTTGTTTGCAGTGGCTGGAGGCCCTGACATGCCCATTCTCTGTCTCCCTTTCTGTATCTCTAATAAGTAAATAATAAATAAATAAATAACTGCAGTTAGCACAGTATCACAGTAGGCCCCATATCTAATTTCTTTAAGAGATCCAACGTGCTCTCTCCCTCCAGCACAGTCTTGCGAGGCTGTGGGCACCAGGGGAGGAATTTGGGGTACCTGTGGTTCCTTGGGGGATGTCCATGCTGGATAGAGGATGCCCCCTAGTGGCTGTGTGATGGGACTGAGGGATGCAGAGCTGGTGAACAAGTAGAACCAGGGTACCAATACTAGGTTCCCAGCTGATCCTCAGGGGATTGGTGCTTCCTTGATCACGTGGGCTCTGGCTCTGTGACCTGGCTTCAATCTGGTGACTGGTGTGAGTTGAGATGCTCTGCTGCGATGTGACCACCGGCTCTCAGCTGTTTAGTGTGTGAATCGTCTATCATTCCCTTAGAAACACCAATTAGATTAGACACTCCGCCACCCTGCCATCCTAGAACCTCACCGTGAATATTGGAGCCTGACTCATGACAATGACTCCCACTGTGCTTCCCGGCACCTACTGTTGCAGGGGAGGGTTGACCTCTGGGTCCCCAGGGAACATGGCTGCTGTGTGACTCTGACCTCCTGGAGACAATTCCCCCATGCTGAAGCCTTCCCGCTGCCTCCACCTCACTGTCCATCCAGTGTCCAAGTGCTGAGATCTGAACCCACAGCTTGTTGGGACAGGCTCCAGATGCCCTTTCCTGACAAAACCTTGCCCCCAAATCATGGGGGTATCTTTGATGCTGTGACACTTCCTCCTCCCCAGTCTCCCCCCGAGGTTCCAGTCCTGCAGGCACTCCTTACCCTGTCCAGTGCTGAGCTTCCATGGAGTGCCTTCCTGGAACATGTACTGACTGGACTTCCCGCCTCAGCTTTCTACCTGTGGTCACTGTGCTGGCACAGGGGGACACAGGAGTGAGTCTTGAGAAGGTTCTGGGGGCAAAACGCCTTCACTCTCCGGGTGAGAAAAGCTGCTCCTCTACCAAGTGCTGGAAGAGCCGCTCTGAGCCCTGAGTCCACCCTGCTGCCCCACACGCAGCACTCGGGGTCACGTCTCTCCCTCCAGCTCCTTCCTCTGGCAGCAGAAATGAGGTAAGGCCTTTTCCGCCCTCACATTTAACTGCTGGAGCTGGTTTTTAGGGTTTCAGGGCCTTTGGCTTTGACCATGTGCCCTGTGTTGTTCGAGCCCACCCCAGCCATCCAGCTCCGAGGTCCTGAGATCAAGGGGACTCTACAATCCCACTTCTCCATCTGCCCACCATGCATGACTGCTGGGTGTCAGGACAAGGCCACTCCGTTCCCAGCAGCAGCAAGTATGACTGACCCCCTTCCTTCCAGAATCCCACCATTACACAGTATTAAAATCAACCCTGGGCTCCGACTCCCACCCTGAGTTCTAGTATCCCAACCTGGGTTCCAAATGCCTACTCTGAGTTCCACATTCCCAGCCTGTGTTCCAGAACCTCATCCTGACTTCCAGACTCCCACCTCTAGGTCTAGAGTCCCACCCTGGGTTCCAGACTTCAGTCCTGGCTCCACGACTCTCTCTCGATGCTGCTGTCCACAGCCCCCTGACCTCTGGCACCAGCTCTCATCCTATGTCCCACTAGAGCTTGTCCCACCTCCTTACCAGTAGGATCCGAGAAAAGGCTTGTAAATATTTTAGAAGGTACTTCATGGAACAGGGTCAGGGACAGGGATGTGTGGCCACACATTGAGAATGATCCCTTATAATTCTCAGAGCAGCATGGGGAGTAAGGCTCACAGTTGCCAGCACCAGAGGGGTCTGGAAGTACAGAAGCCCAGCTCCTGACCTGCCTGGTGGAGCACTATGTGTTGAGGCTGTGCATGAATGAGGCTCTGCTTTACGAGTGCTGTGCAGGCCCCTCGGCTGCACACTGCAGTTGCAGTAAAGCTCTGAACCCAGAGCAGATAGAAGAAGCACATGGCCACCTGCTCCACTGTCAGGCCGTACCGGACAGAAGGTGTTCAGACACATGCTGCCTCCCTGGACAGTGTCAGGATTTACCGATACCTGGTGCAGAGCACACAGTGGGGCAACAGCACACAGCCAATGCACAAGGGCCCAGAGGCTATGATCTGCTGTGCCTGCCTCCACTTGGCTTGTCTACATCTCCACATATGGTTAACTCTTCCCTTTCCGCTGTGGCAGGAGTGTGCGGCGCTTGGCTCTGGGGGCTCTGAATGAGAGGAGGCAGCTGTGCCCTGTGTTAACCTGCGTGAATGTGGTGCCATCTTCTCCTTCAGCTACCATGAATGACGTGTATCCTCTGCTGTGGTTTTGTCTGGCATATGCCAATTAGCAATGCACACAATGATGCTGTGTTTACTCTGAACACTGGGTACAAGGCAGGGGGCGGATTCCAGTGACATCCCAGCACGAGGACCTATGGCCTGCCTCTCCGAGCCCAGGCAGGCATTTTTCCAGAACAGCAGCCTTAACTCTTGTGATTGTGAGCGCTGGCCTAGGTCCCTCTGTGAGTGTGAGCACTGACCTGTGTCCCTTTGTGATTGTGAGTGCTGACCTGTGTTCCTCTGTGATTGTGAATGCTGACCTGTGCCCCTCTGTGAGTGTGAGCACTGACCTGCATCCCTCTGTGAGTGTGAGCACTGACCTGTGTCCCTCTGTGAGTGTGTGTGAGTGATGACCTGTGTCCCTCTGTGAGTGCTGGACTGTGTCCCTCTGTGAGTGTGAGTGCTGGACTGTGTCCCTCTGTGAGTATGAGTGCTGACCTGTGTCCCTCTGTGAGTGCTGGCCTGTGTCCCTCTGTGAGTGTGAGTGCTGGCCTGTGTCCCTCTGTGAGTGCAAGTGCTGACCTGTGTCCCTCTGTGAGTGTGAGCGCTGACCTGTGTCCCCTTGTGAGTGTGAGTGCTGACCTGTGCCCCTCTGTGAGTGTGAGCACTGACCTGCATCCCTCTGTGAGTGTGAGCACTGACCTGTGTCCCTCTGTGAGTGTGTGTGAGCACTGACCTGTGTCCCTCTGTGAGTGTGAGTGCTGACCTGTTCTTCCCTGTGAGTGTGAGCACTGGCCTGTCTCCCTCTGTGAGTATGAGTGCTGACCTGTGTCCCTCTGTGATTGTGAGTGCTGACCTGTGTCCCTTTGTGAGTGTGAGCACTGACCTATGTCCCTTTGTGTGAGCGCTGACCTCTGTCCCTCTGTGAGTGTGAGTGCTGACCTGTTCTTCCCTGTGAGTGTGAGCACTGGCCTGCCTCCCTCTGTGAGTGTGAGTGCTGACCTGTGTCCCTCTGTGATTGTGAGCGCTGACCTGTGTCCCTTTGTGAGTGTGAGTGCTGACCTCTGTCCCTCTGTGAGTGTGAGTGCTGACCTGTTCTTCCCTGTGAGTGTGAGCACTGGCCTGCCTCCCTCTGTGAGTGTGAGCACTGACCTGTGTCCCTTTGTGAGTGTGAGCACTGACCTGCGTCCCTCTGTGAGTGTGAGTGCTGACCTGCATCCCTCTGTGAGTGTGAGCGCTGACCTGCATCCCTCTGTGAGTGTGAGCACTGACCTGCATCCCTCTGTGAGTGTGAGCACTGACCTGTGTCCCTCTGTGAGTGTGAGCACTGACCTGTGTCCCTCTGTGAGTGTGAGTGCTGACCTGCATCCCTCTGTGAGTGTGAGCACTGACCTGCATCCCTCTGTGAGTGTGAGCGCTGACCTGCATCCCTCTGTGATTGTGAGCACTGACCTGTGTCCCTTTGTGAGTGTGAGCACTGACCTGCGTCCCTTTGTGTGTGTGAGCGCTGACCTGTGTCCCTCTGTGTGTGTGAGCGCTGACCTGTGTCCCTCTGTGAGTGTGAGCGCTGACCTGTGTCCCTCTGTGAGTGTGAGTGCTGACCTGTGTCCCTCTGTGATTGTGAGCGCTGACCTGCGTCCCTCTGTGTGTGTGAGCGCTGACCTGTGTCCCTCTGTGATTGTGAGCACTGACCTGTGTCCCTCTGTGAGTGTGAGCACTGACCTGTGTCCCTCTGTGTGTGTGAGCGCTGACCTGTGTCCCTCTGTGTGTGTGAGCGCTGACCTGTGTCCCTCTGTGTGTGTGAGCACTGACCTGTGTCCCTCTGTGATTGTGAGCACTGACCAGTGTCCCTCTGTGAGTGTGAGTGCTGACCTGTGTCCCTCTGTGTGTGTGAGCACTGACCTGTGTCCCTCTGTGAGTGTGAGCGCTGACCTGTGTCCCTCTGTGAGTGTGAGCGCTGACCTGTGTCCCTCTGTGTGTGTGAGCGCTGACCTGTGTCCCTCTGTGTGTGTGAGCGCTGACCTGTATCCCTCTGTGAGTGTGAGCGCTGACCTGTGTCCCTCTGTGAGTGTGAGTGCTGATCTGTGTCCCTCTGTGAGTGTGAGTGCTGACCTGTGTCCCTCTGTGAGTGTGAGTGCTGGCCTGTGTCCCTCTGTGAGTGTGAGTGCTGACCTGTGTCCCTCTGTGAGTGTGAGTGCTGGCCTGTGTCCCTCTGTGAGTGTGAGCGCTGACCTGTGTCCCTCTGTGAGTGTGAGTGCTGGCCTGTGTCCCTCTGTGAGTGTGAGCGCTGACCTGTGTCCCTCTGTGAGTGTGAGTGCTGACCTGTGTCCCTCTGTGAGTGTGAGTGCTGACCTGTGTCCCTCTGTGAGTGTGAGTGCTGACCTGTGTCCCTCTGTGAGTGTGAGTGCTGGCCTGTGTCCCTCTGTGAGTGTGAGCGCTGGCCTGTGTCCCTCTGTGAGTGTGAGCGCTGGCCTGTGTCCCTCTGTGAGTGTGAGTGCTGACCTGTGTCCCTCTGTGATTGTGAGTGCTAACCTGTATCCCTCTGTGAGTGTGAGTGCTGGCCTGGGTCCCTCTGTGAATGTGAGTGCTGGCCTGGGTCCCTCTGTGAGTGTGAGTGCTGATCTGTGTCCCTCTGTGAGTGTGAGTGCTGACCTGTGTCCCTCTGTGAGTGTGAGCGCTGACCTGTGTCCCTCTGTGAGTGTGAGTGCTGATCTGTGTCCCTCTGTGAGTGTGAGTGCTGGCCTGTGTCCCTCTGTGAGTGTGAGCGCTGACCTGTGTCCCTCTGTGAGTGTGAGTGCTGATCTGTGTCCCTCTGTGAGTGTGAGCGCTGACCTGTGTCCCTCTGTGAGTGTGAGTGCTGATCTGTGTCCCTCTGTGAGTGTGAGCACTGGCCTGTCTCCCTCTGTGAGTGTGAGCGCTGACCTGTGTCCCTCTGTGAGTGTGAGTGCTGATCTGTGTCCCTCTGTGAGTGTGAGTGCTGATCTGTGTCCCTCTGTGAGTGTGAGTGCTGACCTGTGTCCCTCTGTGAGTGTGAGCGCTGACCTGTGTCCCTCTGTGAGTGTGAGTGCTGGCCTGTGTCCCTCTGTGAGTGTGAGTGCTGACCTGTATCCCTCTGTGAGTGTGAGGGCTGGCCTTGGTCCCTCTGTGAATGTGAGTGTGAGTGTGAGTGCTGGCCTGGGTCCCTCTGTGAGTGTGAGCACTGACCTGTGTCCCTCTGTGAGTGTGAGCACTGACCTGTGTCCCTCTGTGAGTGTGAGTGCTGACCTGTGTCCCTCTGTGAGTGTGAGTGCTGGCCTTGGTCCCTCTGTGATTGTGAGTGCTGATTTGTGTCCCTCTGTGAGTGTGAGTGCTGGCCTGGGTCCCTCTGTGACTGTGAGTGTGAGTGCTGGCCTGGGTCCCTCTGTGAGTGTGAGTGTGAGTGCTGATCTGTGTCCCTCTGTGAGTGTGAGTGCTGGCCTGGGTCCCTCTGTGAGTGTGAGTGTGAGTGTGAGTGTGAGTGCTGATCTGTGTCCCTCTGTGAGTGTGAGTGCTGGCCTGGGTCCCTCTGCGAGTGTGAGTGTGAGTGCTGGCCTTGGTCCCTCTGTGAGTGCTGACCTGTGTCCCTCTGTGAGTGTGAGCACTGACCTGTGTCCCTCTGTGAGTGTGAGCACTGACCTGTGTCCCTCTGTGATTGTGAGTGCTGATCTGTGTCCCTCTGTGAGTGTGAGTGCTGGCCTGGGTCCCTCTGTGAGTGTGAGTGCTGACCTGTGTCCCTATGTGATTGTGAGCACTGATCTGTGTCCCTATGTGATTGTGAGCACTGATCTGTGTCTCTCTGTGAGTGTGAGCGCTGGCCTGGGTGTCTCTGTGAGTCTGAGTGCTGACCTGTGTCCCTCTGTGAGTGTGAGTGCTGACCTGTGTCCCTCTGTGAGTGTGAGTGCTGGCCTTGGTGTCTCTGTGAGTGTGAGTGCTGACCTGTATCCTTCTGTGAGTGTGAGTGCTGGCCTTGGTCCCTCTGTGGGTGTGAATGCTGGCCTGTGTCCCTCTGTGAGTGTGAGTGCTGATCTGTGTCCCTCTGTGAGTGTGAGCACTGGCCTGTTCTTCCCTGTAGTGTGAGCACTGGCCTGCCTCCGTCTGTGATTGTGAGTGCTGGCCTGCCTCCGTCTGTGATTGTGAGTGCTGACCTGCCTCCGTCTGTGATTGTGAGTGCTGACCTGCCTCCGTCTGTGAGTGTGAGTGCTGGCCTGCCTCCGTCTGTGAGTGTGAGTGCTGACCTGCCTCTGTCTGTGAGTGTGAGTGCTGACCTGTGTCCCTCAGTCATCTTGAAGTTGCCAAGGCTGAGAGTGTTTGGTGATCTGTGGTGACAAATTTTGGACCTGTGAGAACCACTGGTTTGAGGGCCTGTGGTCTAACTGATGTGATAGACTGGTTTGACATGACTTTATTTTACATTTTGTTTTATATAAACACATTGAGTAAGGGTCTCATGTAGCCCAGGCTGGCCTCAAACTCACTGTATACCTGCAGATGACCTTTAACTGATCCTCTTGCCTCTGCCTTCCAAGTGTTCATGTTATAGGCATATAATGCCATACCTGGCGTGATAATGACTTTATAACAAAGTTGTTTACCCTGTAAAAATATTTATTTAATATCTGTGGGTCGAAATGAAATAACACAGGTATTAATTTCTGATGGTTTGAGCAATAGAAACTATAGACGTGGTTGAGGCTGTTGATTGTGTAAACCCTGTAGATAGAGCACAGATGTATCCTAGTCCCAGGCAGGGCCAGTGGTCAGCAGGGAACCCTCACTCCTGAGGCTGCCCAGGCGGCCAGCCTGAGTGATGAGTCATCTTGTGAGTGGCACGGATGCTGCCTGACATCGTGTGTGTGTGTGTGTGTGTGTGTGTGTGTGTGTGTGTGTGTGTGTGTGTGTGTGTGAGAGAGAGAGTGTGTGTGTGTCTCACATAGGGCAGTGGGGAGGGCTGCACTGGGTGTGGGGGGTCACATTTGTCTGTATGGACAAGTATTAAAAACATGCATTCTAGGTCCCAGAGTCCCAGCTGAACCTCAATGGCCACTCCTCCCAGACCTTGGGGTTCAGCTCAGGTGAGCCCTTTGCTCTGGCTCCACAAATATAGCAGGCCTTCACATGTCTCCACACCCTGGGCTTTTCACCCACTTGTTGGGTGGCACTGTCAGAGACCGTTTTCTGATCTGCCTCATTGGGGAGTTGGTCACACTGGAAACAAGCATGCTATCAGCTGCAGTGCCCTATCTGGAACATTCTTTAGTTTCTGTCAGCTCGGCTGAGGTATGAGGAAAAGGCTTTTCCCCTCCAAAGGTTCCTTCAAAAGCTCCAGAGCCAGTCCTGCTGCTGCCGGGACCCGTTGAGGGCTGTCAGCTTCCTGAGGAGCAGTGGTGTGTGGCATTGCTGTGCCCACCAGTGTCCCTTTGCACTTCAGCTGAGGATCATGCGGGGCAGTCTCTGGGAGAAGCTGAAGATGGCGGTGCAGGGACTGAGTGTCCATGTTGGGGGACCTCAAGATGCTTGTGTCTTTTTCTAGGGAAACAGTGTTTAACATGACGGCCATGCCCACAGTGGGGAGGTCAAGCTGATTCTGGGAGAAGAGAACATTGCCTCCCCCTTGTCCCTGCCCCCCCCATTCTACCTCCACAGTGACTGGTGCTGACAACAGCCCTCAGGATGCCCAGCATTAAGGTCCACATTGAAGAGATCTGTCACCACCAGGTCTGTAAGGGAAGCATTCGAGGCAGATTGAAGAGCCATGTCTTTCCTCTCCCATTAAGCTTTGACACCTTAAAAATCTCTCAGACCATGGACCACCCAACGTGGGGGTAATGGTGAGATGGTTCAGGCAGTACCCTGGGCTGGAGGAGTAGCTGACAGTAGGCATGAGGTAGCATTGGAGGGGCCAGGAGAAGATGAGATATTCTGACAGATGACCAGAAAATATGTGGTGAAGGCTCCAACCACTGACAATGGTAAAACGTGTGCACTTAGCAACCTGAGAATGCGGGTGAGCTCATGAACGTGATGAAAGGAGCCTAGGGGATCCAGCAGCCGTAGCAATCCTGGAACTAAGGCTGTTGGGAACGCCTCACTGCCAGCACGTCTCCTGCAGTCATGGAGGTCTTACCCAGCACCAGGCGGGAAAATGAAAGCATGAAGATTAGAAGCAGAGAATGGGGAAGAAGTGCTTTGCAACACTGTCTTCCACACACAGAGTGGCCACTTTATTTATGTCCTCGCAATGGCTGTTGTTACCTGCACACGACCTGTGCAATATTGGACCTATAAATAGCAGTCATGGATAGTGAAAGAGGGTGAAAGGAGGGGTTCAGTGGATGAGGAATGGGGGACAAAAGAAAGTAATAAAGGGATTATGATAAAGACGTGTAGGTATTTGAAAACTGTCAAGAAAACGCTTTAAAAGTATGAAGATTGGAGTTCGATCAGTAGCAGGAGTGGAGAGTGGACCCCAGAGAGCCCTGAGAAGCCCCAGCACCGCCGCCTCCGGCCTAGTTACCATCGCACCCGGGAGGAGCCGCAGCTGCTGCAGCCGCCGCGTCACCATGCCCGCAACCACGAGCAGAGAGGCCGAGACCAGCGGCCGCCCCCGCCCGAGCCTGGCACCACACGCGGGACAAGAAGGTCATCACAAGGAAGGTTTGGGGAACCGTAAAATGGTTCAATGTAAGGAATGGATGTGGTTTCATCAACAGGAATGACCCAAGGAAGATGTATTTGTACACCAGACTGCCATAAAGAAGAAGAACCCGGGAAGTACCTGCGCAGGGTAGGCGATGCAGAGACTGTGGAGTCTGACGTTGTTGAAGGAGGAAAGGGTGCAGAGGCAGCAAATGGTACAGGCCCTGGTGCAGCTCCAGGTCAAGGCAGTAAACATGCAGCAGACTGTAACCATTACAGACACTATCCACAACGTAGGGGTCCTCCATGTAATTACCAGCAGAAATACCAGAATAGTGAAAGTGGGGAAAAGAATGAAGGATCAGGGAGCACTCCTGAAGGCCAGGCCCAACAATGCCAGCCCTATCGCAGGTGAAGGTTCCCACCTTGCTACAGAGGAGGCCCTATGGGTGTGGACCACAGTATCCAATCCTCCTGTACAGGGAGAATGATGGACGGTGCTGACAACCAGCGTGCAGGAGATCAAGGTAGACCAGTGAGACAGAAGAGGTATCGGGGTTATAGATCACAATTCCGCAGGGGTCCTTCTCGCCAAAGACAGCCCAGAGAGGATGGCAATGCAGAGGACAAGGAAAATCAAGGAGATGACACCCAAGGTCAAAGCCACCTCAACGTCAGTACCACCGCGACTTCAATTACCAACGCAGATGCCCAGAGAACGCTAAACCACAAGATGCCAAAGAGACAAAAGCGGCTGACCCACCAGCTGAAAATTCGTCCGCTCCCTAGGCTGAGCATGGCTGGGCTGAGTAAATGCCGGCTTACCATCACTACCATCATCCGGTTTAGTCATCCCACAAGAAGAATGAATATGAAATTCCAGCAATAAGAAGTGAACAAAAGATTGAAGGCCTTAGGTGTTTCCTTTTTGCCCGTTGACTAGATAAACCAGAAGTATCTGCATTGTTACGCAGCATGGGGTTTTCATTATTTTTACCTAAAGTCTCTTTGGTAAAAGCCTGGTTTTTTTTCAATACACCTTTAAAGGTTTTAAAATTGTTTCATATCTAGTCAAGTTGAGATTTTCAAGAACTTCATTTTCCATTTTTAATAAAAAGTTTACAACTTGAAGAAAAAGTATGATAATTGGAAAACTAAGACTATTACCCACATATAATATATCTACACAGAAGATACAAGATACAGAAATAAACGATTACCACGCATGATATTGTCTACACAGAAGATCAAAGAGAACAGAAACAAACAATTACCACACATGGTATTGTCTACACAGAAGATACAAGATACAGAAACAAACGATTACCACACATGGTATCGTCTACATAGAAGATACAAGATACAGAAACAAACGATTACCATGCATGGTATCGTCTACATAGAAGATACAAGATACAGAAACAAACGATTACCATGCATGGTGTCGTCTACATAGAAGATACAAGATACAGAAACAAACGATTACCACGCATGGTATCATCTACACAGAAGATACAAGATACAGAAACAAACGATTACCACGCATGGTATCGTCTACACAGAAGATACAAGAGAACAGAAACAAACGATTACCACACATGGTATCGTCTACACAGAAGATACAAGATACAGAAACAAATGATTACCACACATGGTATCGTCTACATAGAAGATACAAGATACAGAAACAAACGACTACCACACATGGTGTCGTCTACACAGAAGATACAAGATACGGAAACAAACGATTACCACGCATGGTATCGTCCACACAGAAGATACAAGAGAACAGAAACAAACGATTACCACGCATGGTATCGTCTACACAGAAGATACAAGATACAGAAACAAACGATTACCACACATGGTATCGTCTACATAGAAGATACAAGATACAGAAACAAACGATTACCACACATGGTGTCGTCTACACAGAAGATACAAGATATAGAAACAAACGATTACCACACATGGTGTCGTCTACACAGAAGATACAAGATACAGAAACAAACGATTACCACACATGGTGTCGTCTACACAGAAGATACAAGATACAGAAACAAACGATTACCACGCATGGTATCGTCTACACAGAAGATACAAGATACGGAAACAAACGATTACCATGCATGGTATCATCTACACAGAAGATACAAGAGAACAGAAACAAACGATTACCACGCATGGTATCGTCTACACAGAAGATACAAGATACAGAAACAAATGATTACCACACATGGTATCGTCTACATAGAAGATACAAGATACAGAAACAAACGATTACCACACATGGTGTCGTCTACACAGAAGATACAAGATACAGAAACAAATGATTACCACACATGGTATCGTCTACATAGAAGATACAAGATACAGAAACAAACGATTACCACACATGGTATCGTCTAGACAGAAGATGCAAGATACAGAAACAAACGATTACCACGCATGGTATTATCTACACAGAAGATACAAGATACAGAAACAAACGATTACCACACATGGTATCGTCTACACAGAAGATACAAGATATAGAAACAAATGATTATCACTCATGGTGTCGTCTACACAGAAGATACAAGATACAGAAACAAACGATTACCACACGTTGTGTCATCTACAGAGAAGATACAAGATACAGAAACAAACGATTACCACACGTTGTGTCATCTACAGAGAAGATACAAGATACAGAAACAAACGATTACCACACATGGTGTCGTCTACACAGAAGATACAAGATACAGAAACAAACGATTACCATGTATGGTATTGTCTACACAGAAGATACAGGAGAATTCAGAAACAAACTGTTGGAATTAGGAAGGGATTTTTATCAAGTCTTGTAGCAGGTCAATGCTAATGATTCTTGCTAGTTTTCCAAGAAACCACAGTCACACAAACAGAGCCTTCTGTACCGTTAGGCCTAACAGTGAGCCCCTGCAGCTGGGTGTGATGGCTAGCTCACTTGGAGGATTGACATGAGTTCAAAGGCAGCCTGGACTACAGAGTGAGTTCCAGGTCAGCCTGGGCTAGAGTGAGACCCTGCCTCAAATCAAAACAAAAAAGAATAAGTACATCCAAAGTGATATAAAATCTTTTGGACAAACTATACAATTTTTCTGAAAAAAACAGCTATGTGTGTGTGGTGCTAAGGATGGAACCAAGGACTTGTGTGTATCAGGCAAGTGTTTGAACACCAAGACACATCCCAACCAACGTCACTGAAAAACATTAATTCTAGGAGAATGGTACCATGGTCATATACAAGAAAATACTGCCAAAGAGATGCCACTTTCCTTCAAGGATTTCACTGAATTTGACTAGTTAACATAGAAAAGTTATCACTGTGGCCCATATGTGCCCACATACACATCAAAAATAAATTCAAAGGGCTGGAGAGATGGCTTAGCGGTTAAGTGCTTGCCTGTGAAGCCTAAGGACCCTGGTTCGAGGCTCAGTTACCCAGGACCCATGTAAGCCAGATGTCAAGGTGGTGCATGCATCTGGAGTTCGTTCGTTTGCAGTGGCTGGAGGCCCTGGTGCACCTGTTTTCTCTCTCTGCCTCTTTCTCTCTCTGCTGCTAATAAATAAATAAAAATATAAATGTAAATTAATAAATAAAAAGTTAAATACTAAAGAAAACACTAGTCATGACTTTACCAGTAAAAGATTAGCAGCCTGGATGTACAGGCTTGGTCAAATCAGTGAATGACAGTTAACCGCAGAAACTGAGAGCAAAGGAGGGGACCACATGATCAAGCCATGGGCACAGAGACCTGGACGACCAGCAAGCACATCCAACAGGACAGCTCACTGGGAGTGAAAGCTTGTTAAATTGCATCCTTTCCACTGCCAGCATGGCTGACCCCACGTGGTTGAGATGTGAGGAGAGGGCAGCTTTCACACAATTGGTTACTCTGTGGAGAGAAGCTCCATTATTTAACAAAGTCAAAGATGTCTGTTCCACCAGGCGTGGTGGTACACACCTTTGAGAGGCAAAGATAGGAGGATCACCATGAGTTCGAGGTCACCTTGAGACTACATAGTGAATTCCAGGTCAGCCTGGCTAAGGTGAAACCCTACCTTGAAAAAACAAACAAAAAAAGATGCCTGTTCCTGCTCACCAACCTCCCTGTCTGCCATACCTGCTCATAAGACAACTGAGCAGGATGGCATAAGACATGTGCCAGAGTTTCATTATAACATAACTTACACAAGAGAGGAAATGGAGACCTCCTGACTCATTAGAGAAGAAAATGGGACATGGACACCATGCAGTGTTTTCATCCAAGGCAATCCAATGGAGACCGTTGAGGATTCTCACCCACAAGTACAAACATCAAGAAGATCACACTGGGCAGAAAAGGAAGCTGCTGGCACCGTGCAGATTTTGTGAACGATGTTTGGGTCTGTTTCCATCAGAACCACCTGGTCATAACATGTCAGAGTTAACCAGTCCTAGACAGACGCAGTGACAGCCAGGAGTTCACGTCGGAGTTAACCAGACCTAGACAGACGCAGTTACAGCCAGGAGTTCATGTTAGAGTTACCCAGACCTAGACAGACGCAGTTACAGCCAGGAGTTCATGTTAGAGTTACCCAGACCTAGACAGACGCAGTTACAGCCAGGAGTTCACGTTAGAGTTAACCAGACCTAGACAGACGCAGTTACAGGCAGGAGTTCACGTTAGAGTTACCCAGACCTAGACAGACGCAGTTAAAGCCAGGAGTTCACGTCGGAGTTAACCAGACCTAGACAGACGCAGTTACAGCCAGGAGTTCACGTCGGAGTTAACCAGACCTAGACAGACGCAGTTACAGCCAGGAGTTCATGTCGGAGTTAACCAGACCTAGACAGACGCAGTTACAGCCGTTGAGTTACAGCCAGGAGTTCATGTTAGAGTTAACCAGACCTAGACAGATGCAGTTACAGCCAGGAGTTCATGTTAGAGTTAACCAGACCTAGACAGACGCAGTTACAGCCAGGAGTTCATGTTAGAGTTAACCAGACCTAGACAGACGCAGTTACAGCCAGGAGTTCATGTTAGAGTTAACCAGACCTAGACAGACGCAGTTACAGCCAGGAGTTCACGTTAACAGACCTAGACGGAGTTAACCAGACCCAGCAGTTACAGCCAGGAGTTCATGTTAGAGTTACCCAGACCTAGACAGACGCGCAGTTACAGCCAGGAGTTCATGTTAGAGTTAACCAGACCTAGACAGACACAGTTACAGCCAGGAGTTCATGTTAGAGTTAACCAGACCTAGACAGGAGTTCATGTTAGAGTTACAGCCAGGAGTTCACGTTAGAGTTAACCAGACCTAGACAGACGGAGTTACAGCCAGGAGTTCATGTTAGAGTTAACCAGACCTAGACAGACGCAGTTACAGCCAGGAGTTCATGTTAGAGTTAACCAGACCTAGACAGACACAGTTACAGCCAGGAGTTCATGTTAGAGTTAACCAGACCTAGACAGACGCAGTTACAGCCAGGAGTTCATGTTAGAGTTAACCAGACCTAGACAGACGCAGTTACAGCCAGGAGTTCACGTTAGAGTTAACCAGACCTAGACAGACGCAGTTACAGCCAGGAGTTCATGTTAGAGTTAACCAGACCTAGACAGACGCAGTTACAGCCAGGAGTTCATGTTAGAGTTAACCAGACCTAGACAGACGCAGTTACAGCCAGGAGTTCATGTTAGAGTTAACCAGACCTAGACAGACGCAGTTACAGCCAGGAGTTCATGTTAGAGTTAACCAGACCTAGACAGACGCAGTTACAGCCAGGAGTTCACGTCGGAGTTAACCAGACCTAGACAGACGCAGTTACAGCCAGGAGTTCATGTTAGAGTTAACCAGACCTAGACAGACGCAGTTACAGCCAGGAGTTCATGTTAGAGTTAACCAGACCTAGACAGACGCAGTTACAGCCAGGAGTTCATGTCGGAGTTAACCAGACCTAGACAGACGCAGTTACAGCCAGGAGTTCATGTTAGAGTTACCCAGACCTAGACAGACGCAGTTACAGCCAGGAGTTCACGTCGGAGTTAACCAGACCTAGACAGACGCAGTTACAGCCAGGAGTTCACGTTAGAGTTAACCAGACCTAGACAGACGCAGTTACAGCCAGGAGTTCACGTCGGAGTTAACCAGACCTAGACAGACGCAGTTACAGCCAGGAGTTCATGTTAGAGTTAACCAGACCTAGACAGACGCAGTTACAGCCAGGAGTTCATGTCGGAGTTAACCAGACCTAGACAGACGCAGTTACAGCCAGGAGTTCATGTTAGAGTTAACCAGACCTAGACAGACGCAGTTACAGCCAGGAGTTACAGCCAGGAGTTCATGTTAGAGTTAACCAGACCTAGACAGACGCAGTTACAGCCAGGAGTTCATGTCGGAGTTAACCAGACCTAGACAGATGCAGTTACAGCCAGGAGTTCACGTCGGAGTTAACCAGACCTAGACAGACGCAGTTACAGCCAGGAGTTCATGTTAGAGTTAACCAGACCTAGACAGACGCAGTTACAGCCAGGAGTTCATGTTAGAGTTAACCAGACCTAGACAGACGCAGTTACAGCCAGGAGTTCATGTTAGAGTTAACCAGACCTAGACAGACGCAGTTACAGCCAGGAGTTCACGTCGGAGTTAACCAGACCTAGACAGATGCAGTTACAGCCAGGAGTTCATGTTAGAGTTAACCAGACCTAGACAGACGCAGTTACAGCCAGGAGTTCATGTTAGAGTTAACCAGACCTAGACAGATGCAGTTACAGCCAGGAGTTCATGTTAGAGTTAACCAGACCTAGAGAGAAGCAGTTACAGCCAGGAGTTCATGTTAGAGTTAACCAGACCTAGACAGACGCAGTTACAGCCAGGAGTTCACGTTAGAGTTAACCAGACCTAGACAGACGCAGTTACAGCCAGGAGTTCATGTTAGAGTTAACCAGACCTAGAGAGAAGCAGTTACAGCCAGGAGTTCATGTTAGAGTTAACCAGACCTAGACAGACGCAGTTACAGCCAGGAGTTCACGTTAGAGTTAACCAGACCTAGACAGACGCGCAGTTACAGCCAGGAGTTCATGTTAGAGTTAACCAGACCTAGACAGATGCAGTTACAGCCAGGAGTTCATGTTAGAGTTAACCAGACCTAGACAGATGCAGTTACAGCCAGGAGTTCATGTTAGAGTTAACCAGACCTAGACAGACGCAGTTACAGCCAGGAGTTCAGTTAACCAGTTAGAGTTACAGCCAGGAGTTCATGTTAGAGACCAGACCTAGACAGACGCAGTTACAGCCAGGAGTTCATGTTAGAGTTAACCAGACCTAGACAGACGCAGTTACAGCCAGGAGTTCATGTTAGAGTTAACCAGACCTAGAGTTCATGTTAGAGTTAACCAGACCTAGCAGTTACAGCCAGGAGTTCATGTTAGAGTTAACCAGACCTAGACAGAGCGCAGTTACAGCCAGGAGTTCATGTTAGAGTTAACCAGACCTAGACAGACGCAGTTACAGCCAGGAGTTCATGTTAGAGTTAACCAGACCTAGACAGACGCAGTTACAGCCAGGAGTTCATGTTAGAGTTAACCAGACCTAGACAGACGCAGTTACAGCCAGGAGTTCATGTTAGAGTTAACCAGACCTAGACAGACGCAGTTACAGCCAGGAGTTCATGTTAGAGTTAACCAGACCTAGACAGAAGCAGTTACAGCCAGGAGTTCACGTTAGAGTTAACCAGACCTAGACAGACGCAGTTACAGCCAGGAGTTCATGTTAGAGTTAACCAGACCTAGACAGACGCAGTTACAGCCAGGAGTTCATGTTAGAGTTAACCAGACCTAGACAGACGCAGTTACAGCCAGGAGTTCATGTTAGAGTTAACCAGACCTAGACAGACGCAGTTACAGCCAGGAGTTCATGTTAGAGTTAACCAGACCTAGACAGACTAGAGACGCAGTTACAGCCAGGAGTTCATGTTAGAGTTAACCAGACCTAGACAGACGCAGTTACAGCCAGGAGTTCATGTTCGGAGTTAACCAGACCTAGACAGACGCAGTTACAGCCAGGAGTTCATGTTCGGAGTTAACCAGACCTAGACAGACGCAGTTACAGCCAGGAGTTCACGTCGGAGTTAACCAGACCTAGACAGACGCAGTTACAGCCAGGAGTTCAGGAGTTCACCTAGACAGACGCAGTTACAGCCAGGAGTTCACGTCGGAGTTAACCAGACCTAGACAGACGCAGTTACAGCCCATGTTAGAGTTAACCAGACCTAGACAGAGACCGACAGTTACAGCCAGGAGTTCATGTTAGAGTTAACCAGACCTAGACAGACGCAGTTACAGCCAGGAGTTCATGTTAGAGTTAACCAGACCTAGACAGACGCAGTTACAGCCAGGAGTTCACGTTAGAGTTAACCAGACCTAGACAGACGCAGTTACAGCCAGGAGTTCATGTTAGAGTTAACCAGACCTAGACAGACGCAGTTACAGCCAGGAGTTCATGTTAGAGTTAACCAGACCTAGACAGACGCAGTTACAGCCAGGAGTTCACGTTAGAGTTAACCAGACCTAGACAGACGCAGTTACAGCCAGGAGTTCACGTTAGAGTTAACCAGACCTAGACAGAGTTACAGCCAGGAGTTCACGTCGGAGTTAACCAGACCTAGACAGGAGTTACAGCCAGGAGTTCACGTCGGAGTTAACCAGACCTAGACAGGCGCAGTTACAGCCAGGAGTTCACGTTCGGAGTTAACCAGACCTAGACCAGACCAGACAGGTTAACCAGTTAACCAGACCTAGACGCAGTTACAGCCAGGAGTTCACGTCGGAGTTAACCAGACCTAGACAGACACAGTTACAGCCAGGAGTTCACGTCGGAGTTAACCAGACCTAGACAGACGCAGTTACAGCCAGGAGTTCACGTCGGAGTTAACCAGACCTAGACAGACGCAGTTACAGCCAGGAGTTCACGTCGGAGTTAACCAGACCTAGACAGACGCAGTTACAGCCAGGAGTTCATGTCGGAGTTAACCAGACCTAGACAGACGCAGTTACAGCCAGGAGTTCACGTCGGAGTTAACCAGACCTAGACAGACGCAGTTACAGCCAGGAGTTCACGTTAGAGTTAACCAGACCTAGACAGACGCAGTTACAGCCAGGAGTTCACGTCGGAGTTAACCAGACCTAGACAGACAGACGCAGTTACAGCCAGGAGTTCACGTCGGAGTTAACCAGACCTAGACAGACGCAGTTACAGCCAGGAGTTCACGTTAGAGTTAACCAGACCTAGACAGACGCAGTTACAGCCAGGAGTTCATGTTAGGAGTTTAGACAGTTACAGCCAGGAGTTCAGTTCGTCGGAGTTAACCAGACCTAGACAGACGCAGTTACAGCCAGGAGTTTCACGTCGGAGTTAACCAGACCTAGACAGACGCAGTTACAGCCAGGAGTTCACGTTAGAGTTAACCAGACCTAGACAGACGCAGTTACAGCCAGGAGTTCACGTTAGAGTTAACCAGACCTAGACAGACGCAGTTACAGCCAGGAGTTCACGTCGTTTAGAGTTAACCAGACCTAGACAGATGCAGTTACAGCCAGGAGTTCACGTTAGAGTTAACCAGACCTAGACAGACACAGTTACAGCCAGGAGTTCACGTTCGGAGTTAACCAGACCTAGACAGACGCAGTTACAGCCAGGAGTTCATGTTAGAGTTAACCAGACCTAGACAGACGCAGTTACAGCCAGGAGTTCATGTTAGGAGTTAAGCCAGGAGACCTCGGAGACCAGACCAGAGGCGCAGTTACAGCCAGGAGTTCACGTTAGAGTTAACCAGACCTAGACAGACGCAGTTACAGCCAGGAGTTCATGTCGGAGTTAACCAGACCTAGACAGACGCAGTTACAGCCAGGAGTTCATGTTAGAGTTAACCAGACCTAGACAGACGCAGTTACAGCCAGGAGTTCACGTCGGAGTTAACCAGACCTAGACAGACGCAGTTACAGCCAGGAGTTCACGTCGGAGTTAACCAGACCTAGACAGACGCAGTTACAGCCAGGAGTTCACGTTAGAGTTAACCAGACCTAGACAGACGCAGTTACAGCCAGGAGTTCATGTCGGAGTTAACCAGACCTAGACAGACGCAGTTACAGCCAGGAGTTCATGTTAGAGTTAACCAGACCTAGACAGACGCAGTTACAGCCAGGAGTTCACGTCGGAGTTAACCAGACCTAGACAGACGCAGTTACAGCCAGGAGTTCACGTTAGAGTTAACCAGACCTAGACAGACGCAGTTACAGCCAGGAGTTCACGTTAGAGTTAACCAGACCTAGACAGTTACAGCCGTTAGAGTTACAGCCAGGAGTTCACGTTAGAGTTAACCAGACCTAGACAGACGCAGTTACAGCCAGGAGTTCACGTCGGAGTTAACCAGACCTAGACAGACGCAGTTACAGCCAGGAGTTCATGTTAGAGTTAACCAGACCTAGACAGACGCAGTTACAGCCAGGAGTTCATGTTAGAGTTAACCAGACCTAGACAGACGCAGTTACAGCCAGGAGTTCACGTCGGAGTTAACCAGACCTAGACAGACGCAGTTACAGCCAGGAGTTCCAGGAGTTAACCAGACCTAGACAGACGCAGTTACAGCCAGGAGTTCATGTTAGAGTTAACCAGACCTAGACAGACGCAGTTACAGCCAGGAGTTCACGTTAGAGTTAACCAGACCTAGACAGACGCAGTTACAGCCAGGAGTTCATGTTAGAGTTAACCAGACCTAGACAGACGCAGTTACAGCCAGGAGTTCACGTTAGAGTTAACCAGACCTAGACAGACGCAGTTACAGCCAGGAGTTCACGTCGGAGTTAACCAGACCTAGACAGACGCAGTTACAGCCAGGAGTTCATGTCGGAGTTAACCAGACCTAGACAGACGCAGTTACAGCCAGGAGTTCATGTTAGAGTTAACCAGACCTAGACAGACGCAGTTACAGCCAGGAGTTCACGTCGGAGTTAACCAGACCTAGACAGACGCGCAGTTACAGCCAGGAGTTCATGTTAGAGTTAACCAGACCTAGACAGACGCAGTTACAGCCAGGAGTTCACGTCGGAGTTAACCAGACCTAGACAGACGCAGTTACAGCCAGGAGTTCATGTCGGAGTTAACCAGACCTAGACAGACGCAGTTACAGCCAGGAGTTCACGTTAGAGTTAACCAGAGTTAACCAGACCTAGACAGAGTTCGCAGTTACAGACCTACAGCCAGGAGTTCAGCCGTTCATGTCGGAGTTAACCAGACCTAGACAGACGCAGTTACAGCCAGGAGTTCATGTTCGGAGTTAACCAGACCTAGACAGGCGCAGTTACAGCCAGGAGTTCACGTTAGAGTTAACCAGACCTAGACAGAGCGCAGTTACAGCCAGGAGTTCACGTCGGAGTTAACCAGACCTAGACAGACGCAGTTACAGCCAGGAGTTCACGTTCGGAGTTAACCAGACCTAGACAGACGCAGTTACAGCCAGGAGTTCACGTTAGAGTTAACCAGACCTAGACAGACGCAGTTACAGCCAGGAGTTCACGTTAGAGTTAACCAGACCTAGACAGGCGCAGTTACAGCCAGGAGTTCATGTCGGAGTTAACCAGACCTAGACAGACGCAGTTACAGCCAGGAGTTCGCGTTAGAGTTAACCAGACCTAGACAGACGCAGTTACAGCCAGGAGTTCACGTTAGAGTTAACCAGACCTAGACAGACGCGCAGTTACAGCCAGGAGTTCATGTTAGAGTTAACCAGACCTAGACAGGCGCAGTTACAGCCAGGAGTTCACGTTAGAGTTAACCAGACCTAGACAGAGCGCAGTTACAGCCAGGAGTTCATGTTAGAGTTAACCAGACCTAGACAGACGCAGTTACAGCCAGGAGTTCATGTTAGAGTTAACCAGACCTAGACAGACGCAGTTACAGCCAGGAGTTCACGTTAGAGTTAACCAGACCTAGACAGACGCAGTTACAGCCAGGAGTTCCGTCGGAGTTAACCAGACCTAGACAGACGCAGTTACAGCCAGGAGTTCACGTTAGAGTTAACCAGACCTAGACAGACGCAGTTACAGCCAGGAGTTCATGTTAGAGTTAACCAGACCTAGACAGACGCAGTTACAGCCAGGAGTTCACGTTAGAGTTAACCAGACCTAGACAGAGTTACAGCCAGTTCACGTTCGGAGTTAACCAGACCTAGACAGCGCAGTTACAGCCAGGAGTTCCAGGAGTTAACCAGACCTAGACAGACGCAGTTACAGCCAGGAGTTCACGTTAGAGTTAACCAGACCTAGACAGACGCGAGTTACAGCCAGGAGTTCACGTTCGGAGTTAACCAGACCTAGACAGACGCAGTTACAGCCAGGAGTTCATGTTAGAGTTAACCAGACCTAGACAGACGCAGTTACAGCCAGGAGTTCACGTTAGAGTTAACCAGACCTAGACAGAGCGCGAGTTACAGCCAGGAGTTCATGTTAGAGTTAACCAGACCTAGACAGACGCAGTTACAGCCAGGAGTTCACGTTAGAGTTAACCAGACCTAGACAGACGAGTTACAGCCACGTTAGAGTTAACCAGACCTAGACAGAGCGCAGTTACAGCCAGGAGTTCACGTTAGAGTTAACCAGACCTAGACAGACGCAGTTACAGCCAGGAGTTCACGTTAGAGTTAACCAGACCTAGACAGGCGCAGTTACAGCCAGGAGTTCATGTTAGAGTTAACCAGACCTAGACAGACGCAGTTACAGCCAGGAGTTCATGTTAGAGTTAACCAGACCTAGACAGACGCAGTTACAGCCAGGAGTTCACGTTAGAGTTAACCAGACCTAGACAGACGCAGTTACAGCCAGGAGTTCATGTTAGAGTTAACCAGACCTAGACAGACGCAGTTACAGCCAGGAGTTCATGTTAGAGTTAACCAGACCTAGACAGACAGTTACAGCCAGGAGTTCATGTTAGAGTTAACCAGACCTAGACAGACGAGTTACAGCCAGGAGTTCATGTTAGAGTTAACCAGACCTAGACAGACGCAGTTACAGCCAGGAGTTCATGTTCGGAGTTAACCAGACCTAGACAGACGCAGTTACAGCCAGGAGTTCATGTTAGAGTTAACCAGACCTAGACAGACGCAGTTACAGCCAGGAGTTCACGTTAGAGTTAACCTAGACCTAGACAGACGCAGTTACAGCCAGGAGTTCAGCCGAGTTCATGTTAGAGTTAACCAGACCTAGAGTTACAGCCAGAGTTCCTAGACAGACCTAGACAGTTACAGCCAGGAGTTCATGTTAGAGTTAACCAGACCTAGACAGGACGCAGTTTACAGCCAGCCAGGAGTTCGCGTTAGAGTTAACCAGACCTAGACAGACGCAGTTACAGCCAGGAGTTCACGTTAGAGTTAACCAGACCTAGACAGACGCAGTTACAGCCAGGAGTTCACGTTAGAGTTAACCAGACCTAGACAGACGCAGTTACAGCCAGGAGTTCATGTCGGAGTTAACCAGACCTAGACAGACGCAGTTACAGCCAGGAGTTCACGTCGGAGTTAACCAGACCTAGACAGACGCAGTTACAGCCAGGAGTTCATGTTCGGAGTTAACCAGACCAGACAGACCAGTTACAGCCAGGAGTTCATGTTAGAGTTACAGACCAGGAGTTACAGCCAGGAGTTCATGTTAGAGTTAACCAGACCTAGACAGACAGTTACAGCCAGGAGTTCATGTTAGAGTTAACCAGACCTAGACAGGAGTTCAGCCAGGAGTTCATGTTAGAGTTAACCAGACCTAGACAGACGCAGTTACAGCCAGGAGTTCATGTTAGAGTTAACCAGACCTAGACAGACGCAGTTACAGCCAGGAGTTACAGCCAGGAGTTCACGTCGGAGTTAACCAGACCTAGACAGACGCAGTTACAGCCAGGAGTTCACGTTCGGAGTTAACCAGACCTAGACAGACGAGTTACAGCCAGGAGTTCATGTTAGAGTTAACCAGACCTAGACAGACGCAGTTACAGCCAGGAGTTCACGTCGGAGTTAACCAGACCTAGACAGACGCAGTTACAGCCAGGAGTTCACGTCGGAGTTAACCAGACCTAGACAGACGCAGTTACAGCCAGGAGTTCACGTCGGAGTTAACCAGACCTAGACAGACGCAGTTACAGCCAGGAGTTCATGTTAGAGTTAACCAGACCTAGACAGACGCAGTTACAGCCAGGAGTTCATGTTAGAGTTAACCAGACCTAGACAGACAGTTACAGCCAGGAGTTCACGTCGGAGTTAACCAGTTACAGCAGTTACAGCCAGGAGTTCATGTCGGAGTTAACCAGACCTAGACAGAGAGTTACAGCCAGGAGTTCACAGCCAGGAGTTCACAGTTACAGCCAGGAGTTCATGTTAGAGTTAACCAGACCTAGACAGACGCAGTTACAGCCAGGAGTTCACGTCGGAGTTAACCAGACCTAGACAGACGCAGTTACAGCCAGGAGTTCACGTCGGAGTTAACCAGACCTAGACAGACGCAGTTACAGCCAGGAGTTCACGTCGGAGTTAACCAGACCTAGACAGACGCAGTTACAGCCAGGAGTTCACGTCGGAGTTAACCAGACCTAGACAGACGCAGTTACAGCCAGGAGTTCATGTCGGAGTTAACCAGACCTAGACAGACACAGTTACAGCCAGGAGTTCACGTCGGAGTTAACCAGACCTAGACAGACGCAGTTACAGCCAGGAGTTCATGTTAGAGTTAACCAGACCTAGACAGGCGCAGTTACAGCCAGGAGTTCACGTTAGAGTTAACCAGACCTAGACAGGCGCAGTTACAGCCAGGAGTTCATGTCGGAGTTAACCAGACCTAGACAGGCGCGCAGTTACAGCCAGGAGTTCACGTTAGAGTTAACCAGACCTAGACAGACGCAGTTACAGCCAGGAGTTCATGTTAGAGTTAACCAGACCTAGACAGACGCAGTTACAGCCAGGAGTTCATGTTAGAGTTAACCAGACCTAGACAGACGCAGTTACAGCCAGGAGTTCAGGAGTTAACCAGACCTAGACGGAGTTACAGCCAGGAGTTCATGTTAGAGTTAACCAGACCTAGACAGACGCAGTTACAGCCAGGAGTTCATGTTAGAGTTAACCAGACCTAGACAGACGCAGTTACAGCCAGGAGTTCACGTCGGAGTTAACCAGACCTAGACAGACGCAGTTACAGCCAGGAGTTCACGTCGGAGTTAACCAGACCTAGACAGACACAGTTACAGCCAGGAGTTCATGTTAGAGTTAACCAGACCTAGACAGACGCAGTTACAGCCAGGAGTTCATGTCGGAGTTAACCAGACCTAGACAGACGCAGTTACAGCCAGGAGTTCACGTCGGAGTTAACCAGACCTAGACGAGCGCAGTTACAGCCAGGAGTTCACGTCGGAGTTAACCAGACCTAGACAGGCGCAGTTACAGCCAGGAGTTCACGTTAGAGTTAACCAGACCTAGACAGACGCAGTTACAGCCAGGAGTGCATGTTAGAGTTAACCAGACCTAGACAGACGCAGTTACAGCCAGGAGTTCACGTTAGAGTTAACCAGACCTAGACCGCAGTTACAGCCAGGACGTCGGAGTTAACCAGCCAGGAGTTCGCAGTTACAGCCAGGAGTTCACGTTAGAGTTAACCAGACCTAGACAGACGCAGTTACAGCCAGGAGTTCACGTCGGAGTTAACCAGACCTAGACAGACGCAGTTACAGCCAGGAGTTCACGTCGGAGTTAACCAGACCTAGACAGACGCAGTTACAGCCAGGAGTTCACGTTAGAGTTAACCAGACCTAGTTAATGCAGTTACAGCCAGGAGTTCACGGAGTTAACCAGACCTAGACAGACACAGTTACAGCCAGGAGTTCACGTCGGAGTTAACCAGACCTAGACAGACACAGTTACAGCCAGGAGTTCACGTCGGAGTTAACCAGACCTAGACAGACGCAGTTACAGCCAGGAGTTCACGTTAGAGTTAACCAGACCTAGACAGACGCAGTTACAGCCAGGAGTTCATGTCGGAGTTAACCAGACCTAGACAGACGCAGTTACAGCCAGGAGTTCACGTTAGAGTTAACCAGACCTAGACAGACGCAGTTACAGCCAGGAGTTCATGTTAGAGTTAACCAGACCTAGACAGACGCAGTTACAGCCAGGAGTTCACGTTAGAGTTAACCAGACCTAGACAGACGCAGTTACAGCCAGGAGTTCACGTTAGAGTTAACCAGACCTAGACAGACACAGTTACAGCCAGGAGTTCACGTTAGAGTTAACCAGACCTAGACAGACGCAGTTACAGCCAGGAGTTCATGTCGGAGTTAACCAGACCTAGACAGACGCAGTTACAGCCAGGAGTTCACGTTAGAGTTAACCAGACCTAGACAGACGCAGTTACAGCCAGGAGTTCATGTTAGAGTTAACCAGACCTAGACAGACGCAGTTACAGCCAGGAGTTCACGTTAGAGTTAACCAGACCTAGACAGACGCAGTTACAGCCAGGAGTTCGACCGTCGGAGTTAACCAGACCTAGACAGACGCAAGTTACAGCCAGGAGTTCATGTTAGAGTTAACCAGACCTAGACAGACGCAGTTACAGCCAGGAGTTCATGTCGGAGTTAACCAGACCTAGACAGACACAGTTACAGCCAGGAGTTCACGTCTGAGTTAACCAGACCTAGACAGACGCAGTTACAGCCAGGAGTTCACGTTAGAGTTAACCAGACCTAGACAGACGCAGTTACAGCCAGGAGTTCATGTTAGAGTTAACCAGACCTAGACTGACGCAGTTACAGGCAGGAGTTCATGTTAGAGTTAACCAGACCTAGACAGACGCAGTTACAGCCAGGAGTTCACGTCTGAGTTAACCAGACCTAGACAGACGCAGTTACAGCCAGGAGTTCACGTTAGAGTTAACCAGACCTAGACAGACGCAGTTACAGCCAGGAGTTCACGTCGGAGTTAACCAGACCTAGACAGACGCAGTTACAGCCAGGAGTTCACGTCTGAGTTAACCAGACCTAGACAGACGCAGTTACAGCCAGGAGTTCATGTTAGAGTTAACCAGACCTAGACAGACACAGTTACAGCCAGGAGTTCACGTCTGAGTTAACCAGACCTAGACAGACGCAGTTACAGCCAGGAGTTCACGTCTGAGTTAACCAGACCTAGACAGACGCAGTTACAGCCAGGAGTTCATGTCGGAGTTAACCAGACCTAGACAGACGCAGTTACAGCCAGGAGTTCACGTCGGAGTTAACCAGACCTAGACAGACGCAGTTACAGCCAGGAGTTCACGTTAGAGTTAACCAGACCTAGACAGACGCAGTTACAGCCAGGAGTTCATGTTAGAGTTAACCAGACCTAGACAGACACAGTTACAGCCAGGAGTTCACGTCTGAGTTAACCAGACCTAGACAGACGCAGTTACAGCCAGGAGTTCATGTTAGAGTTAACCAGACCTAGACAGACGCAGTTACAGCCAGGAGTTCATGTCGGAGTTAACCAGACCTAGACAGACGCAGTTACAGCCAGGAGTTCACGTTAGAGTTAACCAGACATAGACAGACACAGTTACAGCCAGGAGTTCATGTTAGAGTTAACCAGACCTAGACAGACGCAGTTACAGCCAGGAGTTCACGTCGGAGTTAACCAGACCTAGACAGACACAGTTACAGCCAGGAGTTCACGTTAGAGTTAACCAGACCTAGACAGACGCAGTAACAGCCAGGAGTTCATGTTAGAGTTAACCAGACCTAGACAGACGCAGTTACAGCCAGGAGTTCACGTTAGAGTTAACCAGACCTAGACAGACGCAGTTACAGCCAGGAGTTCATGTTAGAGTTAACCAGACCTAGACAGACGCAGTTACAGCCAGGAGTTCATGTTAGAGTTACCCAGACCTAGACAGACGCAGTTACAGCCAGGAGTTCATGTCAGAGTTAACCAGACCTAGACTGACACAGTTACAGCCAGGAGTTCACGTTAGAGTTAACCAGACCTAGACAGACGCAGTTACAGCCAGGAGTTCATGTTCGGAGTTAACCAGACCTAGACAGATGCAGTTACAGCCAGGAGTTCATGTTAGAGTTAACCAGACCTAGACAGACGCAGTTACAGCCAGGAGTTCATGTTAGAGTTAACCAGACCTAGACAGACGCAGTTACAGCCAGGAGTTCATGTTAGAGTTAACCAGACCTAGACAGACGCAGTTACAGCCAGGAGTTCACGTCGGAGTTAACCAGACCTAGACAGACGCAGTTACAGCCAGGAGTTCATGTTAGAGTTAACCAGACCTAGACAGACGCGCAGTTACAGCCAGGAGTTCACGTCGGAGTTAACCAGACCTAGACAGACACAGTTACAGCCAGGAGTTCATGTTAGAGTTAACCAGACCTAGACAGACGCAGTTACAGCCAGGAGTTCACGTTAGAGTTAACCAGACCTAGACAGACGCAGTTACAGCCAGGAGTTCATGTTAGAGTTAACCAGACCTAGACAGACACAGTTATAGCCAGGAGTTCACGTCGGAGTTAACCAGACCTAGACAGACGCAGTACCAGCCAGGAGTTCACGTTAGAGTTAACCAGACCTAGACAGACGCAGTTACAGCCAGGAGTTCATGTTAGAGTTAACCAGACCTAGACAGACGCAGTTACAGCCAGGAGTTCACGTCGGAGTTAACCAGACCTAGACAGACGCAGTTACAGCCAGGAGCTCATGTCGGAGTTAACCAGACCTAGACAGACACAGTTACAGCCAGGAGTTCATGTCGGAGTTAACCAGACCTAGACAGACGCAGTTACAGCCAGGAGTTCATGTCGGAGTTAACCAGACCTAGACAGACGCAGTTACAGCCAGGAGTTCATGTTAGAGTTAACCAGACCTAGACAGACGCAGTTACAGCCAGGAGTTCATGTTAGAGTTAACCAGACCTAGACAGACGCAGTTACAGCCAGGAGTTCATGTTAGAGTTAACCAGACCTAGACAGACGCAGTTACAGCCAGGAGTTCACGTTAGAGTTAACCAGACCTAGACAGACGCAGTTACAGCCAGGAGTTCATGTTAGAGTTAACCAGACCTAGACAGACACAGTTATAGCCAGGAGTTCACGTCGGAGTTAACCAGACCTAGACAGACGCAGTTACAGCCAGGAGTTCATGTCGGAGTTAACCAGACCTAGACAGACGCAGTTACAGCCAGGAGTTCACGTTAGAGTTAACCAGACCTAGACAGACGCAGTTACAGCCAGGAGTTCATGTTAGAGTTAACCAGACCTAGACAGACGCAGTTACAGCCAGGAGTTCACGTCGGAGTTAACCAGACCTAGACAGATGCAGTTACAGCCAGGAGTTCACGTCGGAGTTAACCAGTCCTAGACAGACGCAGTTACAGCCAGGAGTTCACGTTAGAGTTAACCAGACCTAGACAGACGCAGTTACAGCCAGGAGCTCATGTCGGAGTTAACCAGTCCTAGACAGACGCAGTTACAGCCAGGAGTTCACGTTAGAGTTAACCAGACCTAGACAGACGCAGTTACAGCCAGGAGTTCATGTTAGAGTTAACCAGACCTAGACAGACGCAGTTACAGCCAGGAGTTCATGTCGGAGTTAACCAGACCTAGACAGACGCAGTTACAGCCAGGAGTTCATGTTAGAGTTAACCAGACCTAGACAGACGCAGTTACAGCCAGGAGTTCATGTTAGAGTTAACCAGACCTAGACAGACACAGTTACAGCCAGGAGTTCACGTTAGAGTTAACCAGACCTAGACAGACGCAGTTACAGCCAGGAGTTCATGTCGGAGTTAACCAGACCTAGACAGACGCAGTTACAGCCAGGAGTTCATGTTAGAGTTAACCAGACCTAGACAGACGCAGTTACAGCCAGGAGTTCATGTTAGAGTTAACCAGACCTAGACAGACGCAGTTACAGCCAGGAGTTCACGTCGGAGTTAACCAGACCTAGACAGACGCAGTTACAGCCAGGAGTTCATGTTAGAGTTAACCAGACCTAGACAGACACAGTTACAGCCAGGAGTTCACGTCGGAGTTAACCAGACCTAGACAGACGCAGTTACAGCCAGGAGTTCACGTCGGAGTTAACCAGACCTAGACAGACACAGTTACAGCCAGGAGTTCACGTTAGAGTTAACCAGACCTAGACAGACACAGTTACAGCCAGGAGTTCATGTCGGAGTTAACCAGACCTAGACAGACACAGTTACAGCCAGGAGTTCACGTCGGAGTTAACCAGACCTAGACAGACGCAGTTACAGCCAGGAGTTCATGTCGGAGTTAACCAGACCTAGACAGACGCAGTTACAGCCAGGAGTTCATGTTAGAGTTAACCAGACCTAGACAGACACAGTTACAGCCAGGAGTTCACGTCGGAGTTAACCAGACCTAGACAGACGCAGTTACAGCCAGGAGTTCACGTCGGAGTTAACCAGACCTAGACAGACACAGTTACAGCCAGGAGTTCATGTCGGAGTTAACCAGACCTAGACAGACGCAGTTACAGCCAGGAGTTCATGTTAGAGTTAACCAGACCTAGACAGACGCAGTTACAGCCAGGAGTTCATGTCGGAGTTAACCAGACCTAGACAGACACAGTTACAGCCAGGAGCTCATGTCGGAGTTAACCAGACCTAGACAGACGCAGTTACAGCCAGGAGTTCACGTCGGAGTTAACCAGACCTAGACAGACGCAGTTACAGCCAGGAGTTCATGTCGGAGTTAACCAGACCTAGACAGACGCAGTTACAGCCAGGAGTTCACGTTAGAGTTAACCAGACCTAGACAGACGCAGTTACAGCCAGGAGTTCATGTCGGAGTTAACCAGACCTAGACAGACACAGTTACAGCCAGGAGCTCATGTCGGAGTTAACCAGACCTAGACAGACGCAGTTACAGCCAGGAGTTCACGTTAGAGTTAACCAGACCTAGACAGACGCAGTTACAGCCAGGAGTTCACGTTAGAGTTAACCAGACCTAGACAGACGCAGTTACAGCCAGGAGTTCATGTTAGAGTTAACCAGACCTAGACAGCGCGCAGTTACAGCCAGGAGTTCACGTCGGAGTTAACCAGACCTAGACAGACGCAGTTACAGCCAGGAGTTCACGTTAGAGTTAACCAGACCTAGACAGACGCAGTTACAGCCAGGAGTTCACGTCTGAGTTAACCAGACCTAGACAGACGCAGTTACAGCCAGGAGTTCACGTCTGAGTTAACCAGACATAGACAGACGCAGTTACAGCCAGGAGTTCACGTCTGAGTTAACCAGACCTAGACAGACGCAGTTACAGCCAGGAGTTCACGTTAGACTTAACCAGACCTAGACAGACGCAGTTACAGCCAGGAGTTCACGTCGGAGTTAACCAGACCTAGACAGACGCAGTTACAGCCAGGAGTTCACGTCTGAGTTAACCAGACCTAGACAGACGCAGTTACAGCCAGGAGTTCATGTTAGAGTTAACCAGACCTAGACAGACACAGTTACAGCCAGGAGTTCACGTTAGAGTTAACCAGACCTAGACAGACGCAGTTACAGCCAGGAGTTCACGTCTGAGTTAACCAGACCTAGACAGACGCAGTTACAGCCAGGAGTTCACGTCGGAGTTAACCATACCTAGACAGACACAATTACAGCCAGGAGTTCACGTCTGAGTTAACCAGACCTAGACAGACACAGTTACAGCCAGGAGTTCATGTTAGAGTTAACCAGACCTAGACAGACACAATTACAGCCAGGAGTTCACGTCTGAGTTAACCAGACCTAGACAGACGCAGTTACAGCCAGGAGTTCACGTTAGAGTTAACCAGACCTAGACAGACACAGTTACAGCCAGGAGTTCATGTCGGAGTTAACCAGACCTAGACAGACGCAGTTACAGCCAGGAGTTCACGTTAGAGTTAACCAGACCTAGACAGACGCAGTTACAGCCAGGAGTTCACGTCGGAGTTAACCAGACCTAGACAGACGCAGTTACAGCCAGGAGTTCATGTTAGAGTTAACCAGACCTAGACAGACGCAGTTACAGCCAGGAGTTCACGTCGGAGTTAACCAGACCTAGACAGACGCAGTTACAGCCAGGAGTTCACGTTAGAGTTAACCAGACCTAGACAGACGCAGTTACAGCCAGGAGTTCACGTCGGAGTTAACCAGACCTAGACAGACGCAGTTACAGCCAGGAGTTCACGTTAGAGTTAACCAGACCTAGACAGACGCAGTTACAGCCAGGAGTTCACGTCGGAGTTAACCAGACCTAGACAGACGCAGTTACAGCCAGGAGTTCATGTTAGAGTTAACCAGACCTAGACAGACGCAGTTACAGCCAGGAGTTCACGTCTGAGTTAACCAGACCTAGACAGACGCAGTTACAGCCAGGAGTTCATGTTAGAGTTACCCAGACCTAGACAGACACAGTTACAGCCAGGAGTTCACGTTAGAGTTAACCAGACCTAGACAGACGCAGTTACAGCCAGGAGTTCACGTTAGAGTTAACCAGACCTAGACAGACGCAGTTACAGCCAGGAGTTCACGTTAGAGTTAACCAGACCTAGACAGACGCAGTTACAGCCAGGAGTTCACGTCGGAGTTAACCAGACCTAGACAGACGCAGATACAGCCAGGAGTTCACGTTAGAGTTAACCAGACCTAGACAGACGCAGTTACAGCCAGGAGTTCTTGTTAGAGTTAACCAGACCTAGACAGACGCAGTTACAGCCAGGAGTTCACGTCGGAGTTACCCAGACATAGACAGACGCAGTTACAGCCAGGAATTCACGTTAGAGTTAACCAGACCTAGACTGACGCAGTTACAGCCAGGAGTTCATGTCGGAGTTAACCAGACCTAGACAGACGCAGTTACAGCCAGGAGTTCATGTTAGAGTTAACCAGACCTAGACAGACACAATTACAGCCAGGAGTTCACGTCTGAGTTAACCAGACCTAGACAGACGCAGTTATAGCCAGGAGTTCTTGTTAGAGTTAACCAGACCTAGACAGACGCAGTTACAGCCAGGAGTTCATGTTAGAGTTAACCAGACCTAGACAGACGCAGTTACAGCCAGGAGTTCATGTTAGAGTTAACCATACCTAGACAGACACAATTACAGCCAGGAGTTCACGTCTGAGTTAACCAGACGTAGACAGACGCAGTTACAGCCAGGAGTTCATGTTAGAGTTAACCAGACCTAGACAGACGCAGTTACAGCCAGGAGTTCATGTCGGAGTTAACCAGACCTAGACAGACGCAGTTACAGCCAGGAGTTCATGTCGGAGTTAACCAGACCTAGACAGACGCAGTTACAGCCAGGAGTTCAGGGTCCTGGCAGTATTGGGTGGCGTTTTATCATTAGTATTTCCTAAGGGCTGTGATGTCTGCTGGGGCTGGTATGGGGACATGGATTTCAGCCTGACAGCACGAGGCAGAGGAGAGGCAAAGGCGTTGCAAGCAGGGGCCCTAGGGGTGGGGCTTGCAGGGCAGAGAGGGGACAAGGAACCTTTCTGACCAGCTTTCCAGAGCCAGGCCAGGGCAGGGTGGGATGGGTAACCTGAACAGGACCGAGAGACAGCCTCAGCTGCAGCTCTGGTCTGCTGGTTTGGTACTGGCAGGGCAGCCAGGGTCACCATGTTTCCTGTGGGATCCCATCAGACCAGATGGAGCCAGAGCGCCTTCCTATGCCTGGAGCCCCAGGAGACCTGCACTTGCTAAGGAGCTGCTGTTTTGTGGTTCCACGTCTGCTGAGCTCCTCTGCTTGTCAATCATGCCTGACACTTTCCCACACTTCCATTTTTCAGCGCCTAAGGATGTAGATCTCTTCTACCTGCTCACTGTTTAAAAAGAAAATACCCTTCTTCAGGGAAACACAGTCCCAATACTGACCTTACAGTGACATAAAATCCTGACGGGATCCTTGACCCGAGAGGAGAAGAGGACCGGAATGGCTCGTTGAAGCAGCCAGGCAGCTGGAACAGCCGCAGCCAAGAACTGTCCAGCAAGGACCTCTGCTCTTCACTGTCTGGTTCACGTGAGGATGCGGCCCGACCAGCGGGGAGGTCGGCTCTCCTCCCTAGCTGCATAGGGAGGAGCAGCGTCAGGATCCCAGGGGCAGCGCAGTGCCAGATCCTGCCCTGCCGTGGTCACCCTGCCCTCTGGCTCCAGACACAGAGTGAGCACTGGGTGCCTCAAGAACCTCTTCATTTGGGGAGATCTCGAGCCTCCCTGGCTGCCGGGCTCTGCTTAGAAATAGCACGGGAAAGGTTCCTCCCCTGGATGGAGTCACAGTGTGGTAAATTCCATCTGAAAAATAAAAGCAGAGCTCTTTGCTGAGTCACAGAAGCTTTGGCGCTGATTTGCACACTGAGGAAGACCCATGCCATCCCGACGAGAAATGGGCGACCAGAGCAGAGCCGGGAAGCTTGAAAGCGTGAGTGTGTGCTTTGGATACTGCAAAGGCTTTGTTATTTTCTGAGCTGACATTTGTCTGCCCAGGTTTATTCCGCTTGAATTCTCTTCTATATTTAGCATGCACACACATGTGCTGGGAGTTAACAGAGTGGAGAATGTGGCATCCTGGGTGTGCAAGGAACACTTAGAGAAGGTGCTGTGCACCATTTTTATACGCATGCTCCTGCACGCACGTGAGGGTAGACTGGGTCTGCATCTCAGAGACTGCTTCTCCTTTAAACAAAACATGGCTGTTGATTTGGCTGTATATGCAAACTGGGCCTTGTCACTGGCGGCTGGTGGAATGGTGGATCTGGGTGGTGGCAAGAATCACACAGACGTGGCAGGAGCAGTGGAGAGTCCGGTGCACAACCAGGAGCCTCCCCAGCCTTGCAGTTCCTGGCTCCATGGGGTGGTAGATTTAACTTGCATCTTGTTTTCCTCTGTGGCTTATGGCTTAGGTAGTCACCCCCGGCCTGGCTCTGATTGGATGGTGTCTTCTCTTTAAGATTTCAGAATCAGAATCCCTTCCTGTGCAAGATATTCAAATATCTGGGGGAAGCAGCAGCCTATTGATGGATGCCTCCCCTTTTCTTTGACAGAAGCCGTCAGTATTACAGTGGGCCTCAGTTCTCTAGTTGTTTAAGGAAAATCCACTGTTGATGGGGGGCCAGAATGACCGTGGTGGGAGGACAGCACAGGCCTGATCTTACGGAGACAGCTGAGCAGCCATGGGACCTCACTTGGGCTATGGAGATGAAGACCTGATGTCACTTTGTTATTGGTTTATTATGTGAGAAAAAGTCACAAATAACTTGAGCTTCTCATGCCAGTCCAAGATCAGAATTGAAGATCTGAGGCTTAGTGGATTGAAGCCTTTGAACAGATGAACACCCCAAAATGCTACCTCTATCCCCCTAAAGAACAGAAAAAAGGCCCAGGCCTGAGAAGGGCCCTGGCTTATTTTGGCATTACAAGGGACAGGTCAGTGTTTGGATCAGGTTCTCTGAGGACCTCAAAACACAGATCTTATAGAAGACAGGGTGTTCACTGTCACCCTGAGGACATAGTTGGGGGGTATGTGGGCTGGTGTGCTTGTTCCTAAGTTCTCTTTCTCTGATCTCATAGCTTGAGGATGCTGACGGAACCTAAGGGGACCCTGCAGTGGGGAGCATGCTGGCTTCCGCTGCTATCTGGACAGTTCTTGCAAGGCCCCACTTTAAAGTCCTGTCTGATCTTACCTGCGCACTGGCAGTGTCACTAAAGGCAGGGGACTCTAAGGAAGCAGTAGCATCAGCTCCCCATTTTGGACCTAGCATGATAAGTTCAAGGGCCTGGTCTAGGCCCAGTGATAAAGGCCTGAAATTTTAGCTACTTGGGAGTTTGAGGCAGGAGGATCAAAAGTTCAAGGACTGCCTAGACTATAGTGAGTTCAAGGCTAAACTGGGCACCGTAGTGTGACCCTGTCTCAAAGGAAATGCAAAAAGGGCTAGGATGTAGCTCAGAGGTAAGGCACTCCCCAAGCATATGTGAGAGCCTAAATTCAATCCCCACCACTGGAAAAAAGTCTTATTGAAGCCGGGCGTGGTGGTGCTCGCCTTTAATCCCAGCACTCGGGAGGCAGAGGTAGGAGGATCACCGAGAGTTCGAGGCCACCCTGAGACTACATAGTTAATTCCAGGTCAGCCTGGACCAGAGTGAGACCCTACCTTGCAAAACCAAAAAAAAAAAAAAGAAAAGTCTTATTGAAATTGTTATATTAGGGTTGGCCATGGCTCCCAGGAATTCCATCCTGGACAAATGCCACATTATTTCTCCCTTTTTTCTCGGTGTCTAGTCACACAGACAGATGAGGTGTAGACAGTGATGTTAATTTCCTTTCCAGACCCTCAAACAGCCCCACTGAATACAGAGATGGAAAGTTCAGGATGCCTGCCATGGGGACAATATGTCTCCTTAGAGAAAGTTCTGTTGGCCCTCATTGGTGCCCTCATTGGTGGATGCCACTCTCCAAAGAGAGCACCAGTGACCTGGGACCCCAGGTGAACTCTGGGCAATGAGGAGAACAGGCAGAGGGTCCCTTGTCCTAGATCCTGGCACCTGGTGCTGCTTGCCCTGCCTTGCCCCTGGGGACTTTATCAAACACACCACTGCATCTCAGAGAGATCCCTACTTGTACAGACAGCATTGGTGCTCCCTAGAAGGCCCCGGGAGCTGTGTTAGGGCCACCCACATTGCATGACAGTTCTGGACAGGTATCAGTCATTCTCCGGTTCTGCTCCACCTGTGGCTCAGGGCAGTGGTGTCATAGTTCCCAGATGACCGCAGTAGACCTGGAAGGTGGAACCCTGTATCTGGTGACTCACAGGTACCTGGGTCCTGTTTAGACAGAACTACAAGCTGTGCTTGTAGGTACTAACTCTGAGGCTAGGGCTTCAGCTGAACAGATCATCTGTTTAAGCCAGAGAGGTGGGATTCTAGGCCAGGAAGCATTTTCCCTGGTCTGTGAGTTTATTAAAATTGTCTCTAGGGTTCATTGGCGCAGGGGCCTGGGATGGAGGACAAAAGAAGCTAATAGGAGGGGTGTATGATATAAATACATTATGAAATAATAAATGAATAAATAAATTTAAGGGCTGGAGAGATGGCTTAGCGGTTGTGGTGGTTTGATTCAGGTGACCCCCATAAATTAGGTGTTCGGAATGCTAGGTTTCCAGCTCCTGGAGATTTGGGAATTAACACCTCCTGGGAGCAGTGTATTTCTGGGAGCAGGCTTATGGCTGTTATAGCCAGTTTCCCCATACCAGTGCTGGGCACACTCTCCTGTTGCTATTGTCCACCTTATTTTGGCCAGGGGGGTGATGTCCACCCTCTGCTTATGCCATCGTTTCCCCTGCCATCATGGAGCTTCCCCCTCAGGCCTGTAAGCCAAAATAAACCCCCTTTTCCCCACAAGCTGCTCCTGGTTGAGTGATTTCTACCAGCAGTGCAGACCTGACTGCAACAATAAAGTTGTTTCCGAGGAGTGGGGTTGCTGCTAGACACCTGACTGTGTGGCTTTGGCCTTTTGGAGCTGGTTTTCAGGAGGAATGTGGAAAAACTTGAAACCTTGGCCTAAGAGACGCTTTGCAGTGCTGTAAGTGCAGCTTGATGGACTATTCTGGTCAGTGTTAAGAGACCTGAATGCAGTAAGAACTAAGGACTGTGAGGTTTGGCTTGTGAGGGTGAGAAAGAGCTGGGATGGACTATGCTAGAAGCAGTTTGTGTGAGAGATTTCCTGAGAACTTGTGCAGGGTTGCAGTGTGTCGAAATTGACTGGTGTGTGCAGAGGGATATGGCTCAGAAATGAAATATTTAGGCTGAAATGTCTGCCCATTCAGCTGCAATTGTATGAGAGATTAAAACCTTTGAGACTGGGCCAGCCTACCTGCACTGGGGCAACAGGAATAATGTAGAGTCTTTTGAAGGGGCCTGAGTGCTGAAGGAGTGCCTGTTCTTCAAAGTCTGCTTTATTTTCTCCCAGATTAATAAATTGGCACCTTGCCTGGTATTATGGAGTATAAGAAATTCAGTAAAGACAGGGTCATTGAATTTGTAACACGGTCTTGTGTTTTGGAAATGGCCATGGGCAGTGTGTAGTAGGTTTGCTGGATGCCTGCATGGAGACCCGACCCGATGGAACCGTGAGGATGGACTATGGGTTGCAGTGAAGACCCAGTGGAGATGTTGGGACCAAGAGGTGGCTGCTGAGGACAGCTGCTGGCCCCAGATGAAGTTTTCCAGGACTGTGAGTAGCCTACCTGGGGGGCGGAATTGGAACTCCAGAGACTTGTTGCTGGTTAGAATTATCGCTCTTGGAGATTTGTCACTGACTAGAGTTGTTGGACTTGGAGCTCCAGAGTTTGGTGTTTGCCCTGTTTAAATCTTGTGCTTGTTGAGTATTTCTTTGCTATGCTCAATACCATCTTTTGTAGTCTGAGGGTTTATTCTGTGTCATTATGGGTTTTGGGGGGGATTTTTTTTGGTATTATGGCTCAGTTAAAAGACCTTGGATTATGGGGATGTTTGAACATCACTGGGATTGATCAAAATTATGGGGACTTTTAAAATCGGAGGAATGCATTGTATTTTATATCATGTATGGTTATCAGCTTATGGGGGCCAGGGGCAGAATGTGGTAGTTTGATTCAGGTGTCTCCCATAAACTTAGGTGTTCTGAATTCTAGGTTCCCAGCTGATAGAGATTTAGGAATTAACACCTCCTGGAGGCAGTGTATTGTTGGGGGTGGGCTTATGAGTATTATAGCCAGTTTCCCCTTGTCAGTGTTTGGCACATTCTCCTGTTGCTGTTGTCCACCTGATGTTGACCAGAGAGTGATGTCCACCCTCTTCTCATGCCATCATTTTCCCTGCCATCATGAAGCTTCCCCCTTGAGCCTGTAAGCCAAAAAAACCCTTTTTTTTCCCCACAGCTGCCCTTGGTTGGATGATTTCTACCAGCAGTGCAAACCTGCCTGCAGCAGTGGTTAAAGCACTTGCCTACAAAGCCTAAGGACTTAAGTTCAGTTCCCCAGACCCACATAAGCCAGATTCACATTGTGGTGCATACATCTGGAGTTGATTTGCTAGTAGCTAGAGGCCCTGGTGCACCCATTTTCTCCCTCTCTCTCTCCCTCTCTCTTTATCTCCCCCTCCCTGTCTCACGCTGCGATAAACAAACAAAATACATTACGTATGTGTGTGAAAATTGTTAATAAGTTTTTTGGTTTTTTGAGGTAGGGTCTCAGTCTGGCCCAGGCTGACCTGGTCCTCACTGTGTAGTCCCAGGCTGGCTTCAAACTCATGGCGATCCTCCTGCCTCTGCCTCCTCATGCTGGGATTAAAGGTGTGCACCACCACACCCAGAAAAAGATTTTTTTTAAATGAAAAGAACTCACAATAAAATAAAATAAAATAAAATAAAATAAAATTCCCTCTGAAGTCAGGTATGGTAGCACATGCCTGCAATTCCAGCACTCAGGAGGCAAGGCAGGAGGATTGCTATGAATTCCATGTTAGGCACAGCTACAGTATGACTCTTTCTCAAGAAAAAAAAAAAAGAAAAGAAAGAAAATGAAAAAAGTATGTACTTGTGGTGGCACATACCTCTTATCTCAGTACTTGGAAGGCTGAGACAGGAGGATTGCTGCAAGCTCAAGGCCAGCCTGGCCTACAAAGTGAGACCATGTTTCAACTCTATTCCCACACCCCCCCCCCAAAAAAAACATATTCCCTCTGAGTAGCTGCTTTAATATGGCCTTGGTTGGTTAACTGGGAATGGTTTGGCTCAGAGGAATGCTAGGGTCAATCTTAGGCCTCAAGAAAGGCTTGTGTGCATGTAGTCAGGGTTTGGCGGTTGGGACCCTGGATCATTAGGCTCTGACCTCTGAACAAGCCTTGGGGCGGGGCCATACCCATACTTCCCAGCTTCACACTGTCCTGTGCTTTGCATTAAGTATCCTGATGGCAGGAAAGGTGTCAGAAAAGGAGGTGCTATTGCATCCACCACATTCACACACAAGGATGCCGATGACCTGTATGGGCTCGTGAGATGGTGGGGGTGATGTCTAACTGGGAAGAGCTAAGACTTGGGCAATTCCGGAAACTCAAGGGCATGTTTGAGATGGCTTCCTGGTGTTCGCAGGTTGCTAACTCTGAGCAGGTCTGTGGTTGGCTCCCTGCCATGCCAGCTGGTTCAGCCCATTTCGGTTTGTTAAAAAACACACTTGGCAGTGGTGTGGCTTGAGTGGCTCACTCCCTGGCTCTGACCTCAGAGAAGAGAGGAGATGAAGTCCAAGGGCAGAGGACCTACCTGAGGCACTGGTGGAAGAAGAGAGAGCTGGGTGAGGAGGTTTGGCCACCCTGGTGCTTTCCTGCTATTTGCCTATAGGTTCCTCCCTCCTCTCTCTCCTCTTCCTCTCTTTTTCTCTCTTCTGAGACAGGGTCTTATGTAGTTCAGGATGACCTGGAGTCTGGGATCCTCTTGCCTCAGCTTCCTGCATGCTGGGATCACAGGCGTCTACTTCCATGCCCTGCTTGGTTTCCACAGCTTTTGTCTCCTCTCAGAAATCTTTTCCTGTTTATGTTTTTGTGTAGAAGACTCATAGATCCATGTGTCCGGCATCTGTGGTCTGTCTCTCGTGGATTCTGAGTGTACCACAGGTGCCTGCTGTTTGCTTTGGCACGTAGATATGCACTTATTGCAGCACAATGAAGAGACACTTCTTCCTCCAGTGAGCTTGTGTTCGTTTTCTTGTGAGAAGATTCTTGAAAAAGCAACTTACAGGAAGAGGGGTTTATTTTGGCTTATGATTTAAAAGGGGACAGATATGGCCCCTCATGGCAGGGAAGGCGTGGCCCTGGGTGTGAGGCCCAGGGTCCCGTGTCTGCAGTCAGGAGTAGAGACCTGAGTGCCCCTGCTTGTCTGGCTTTCTTCTTTTTCCTTTTTATTCAGTCCGGGACCTCAGCCCATGAGATCATGCTACCCAAATTCAGGGTGAGCCTTCCCCCACTGAGTCCTCTCTGAAAATGCCCTCACAGTCCCACCCAGAGGGGTGTCTTCTAGGTGATTCCAGATCTCCTCAAGTTGTCATTCAAGGCCAACCATCACAGAGTTTTTATTTTTTAAAGACCTTGGGGCTGGAGAAGATGGCTTAGCAGTTAAGGTGTTTGTCTGCAAAGCCAAAGGACTCTGGTTCGATTCCCCATGTAAGCCAGATATACATGGTGGTGCATGCATCTGGAGTTCGTTTGCAGTGGCTGGAGGGCTTGGAGCACCCATTCTCTCTCTCTCTCTCTCCCTCTTTCTCTCTCATAAATGAATAAACAAATAAATAAAATATATTTTAAAAGTACCTAATATACTGCATATATTAGCTCATTGAAAATATAATAACCACTCATACTTCCTGGGTTTAGTGTCATTTTCTATTTTTAAATTTTGTTTATTTTTTGTTTAGGGATATGCATATGGGTGCGTGTATGCCATGGCACATGTGTGGCAGTCAGGTGCTTTGCTCTTCTCCCACCTTCCTTGAGACAGGGTCTCTTGCCACTGCAATCAGATGCAGACTAAGCCGGCCCACGAGCTCTAGGTTCTCCTTGTTCTGCCCCTCACTGCTGTACAGGAGCTGGGATTGCAGATGCACCACCCACTTTGTTTCTGCCTTTATTTATGTGGCTGTTGGGGAGGATTAAACTTGGGGGCAGGTTTTGTGAGCAAGCACCTTTAACTGATGAGCCATCAGAACTCCTGAGTTCTTTTGGACTTTTTGTTTTTGAGGCAAGCCCAACAGACTGGGCTTTTTTTTTTTTTTTTTTTTTTTTTTTTTGAGAGAGAGACACAGAGACAGACAGAGAGAGAGGGAGAGGGAGACAGATAGAGATGGGTGCCAGCAGTCTCTCAGCTGCTGTGAATGAAATCCAGATGCATGCGCCCCCTTGTGGTCAAGTGTGGCATTGCGCCCCTGCGTCACTTTGCATTTGGCTAAATGTGGGACCTGGAGATTGGAACCGATGTTCTTAGGCTTAGGAGGCAGGCGCCTTAACTGCTAAGCCATCTCTCCAGCCCAAGACTGGGCTTTTTTTTTTTTTTTTTAATGCAAGAGAGTGAGAAAGAGAGAGAGAGAATTGGAGCATCAGGGCCTCCAGCCACTGTAATTGAACTCCAGACACATGTACCACCTATTGCATGTGCAATCTTGTGCACTTGCATCACCTTGCGTCTGCCTTATGTGGGTCATGGAGAGTGGAACATGGGTCCTTAGGCTTCACAGGCAAGTGCCTTAACCACTAAGCCATCTCTCCAGCCCTCTTTTGGACTTTTATCAATTGTCAAAGTGGCACGTGCATCTGGAGTTCATTTGCAGCAGCTGAATGCCCTCGTATGCCCATTATTTCTCTTTCTCTCCCTCAAATAAATATATAAAAATAAAAATATTCTTAAAAAATTTATTCTTTTTTTAAATTAATTTTTTATTGACAACTTCCATAATTGTAGACAATAACACATGGTAATTCCCTCTCTCCCCCCACTTTTGCCTTTGAAACTCCACTCTCCATCATAACCCTTCCCCCTCTCAATCAGCCTCTTTTATTTTGCTTTTTTAAAAATTTATTTATTTTTTATTGACAACGTCTATACTTACATACAAAAAGTGCATGGTATTTCCCTCCCCCGCCCCATTCCCCTTTAGAACTCCAATCTCCATCATATCCCCTCCCTTTCTCCATTAGTCTGTTTTTTAATTTGATGTCATCATCTTATACTTCTATTATGAGGGTCTTGCAAAGGTATTGCTAGGCACTGCAAGGTCATGAATATCAAGGCCAATTTCTGTCTGGACAGTTGCATTACAAGGAGTTGTACCCTTCCTTTGGCTTTTCCATTCTATCCGCCCTCTCTTCCGCAATGGTCCCTGAGCCTTGGATGGTGTGACAAGGGTTTTTCAGTGCTGGGCACTCCTCCATCCCTTCTTCTCAGCAATATGTTGCCTTTTGGGTCATCCCAGTGGTCATCACCATCTGAAAAGAGAAGCTTCTCTAACCAGAAGTGAGAGTAGTGTTAATATGTGAATATGAGCATTAAGTGTAGTATTTTCAGGGCAGCTTGGTGGGAATAATATATACATTTAGTCAGACAAGAGCAGGCTTATACCCCTAAGGCTCATGACCTCACCTACCATAGACTTTTACTAAGGTTTTTCAGTACCAGGTATGTATTCCCTCCCGTAGAGAGGGCCTTCAGTCCAATTATGGAGCAGTTGGTTACCCCAAGAGTAGACATGCCACTATTGCACACATTCAGTCCTTGGGCCTGTCTGGCCAAATTTGAATATTCAGCGTCCACTGTTTTCACTGCTGATAACTTCTGTCTCCCATACGCTGCATGCAGTGCAGCTTTTTCCAGCTTTCAGTTGGCTGGTCTACAGGGAGAAGGTTTTCTGCTCAGTACCAGCTTGCTTTCTCAGTGACCTTGCCTCTCAGGAAAGAGATGTCTTCAGCAATAGGGTCTTACTATCTGTTTCTCAAGGGAAACCAAGGGCTTTGGCAAAAGCCTTTAATGTTTTGGAGGCTACCGGGACCTCCTTGGCCAACAACTCACTGGAAGGTATCCCATTCCAGGCACTGAAAATTTTCTAGTAACAGTCTACAGCTTCTAGATGTGCCATTATTCAAAAAAGTAATTTTACATAAGTCTTATACACAATAACTTGAATTTAAATTGACCCTCTCCCTGCCCTTCTTTTATGCATTCTCGTCCCATAGCCTCGCTTAGGCCATTCCCCTCCCTGTACTCAGTTCTTCTACTTACATATGTGCAATACCATACACTTAAGTCCTTCCCTTTCCTCCCTCCCTTATAGCCTTTTACCAGCTTACTGGTTTCTGGTACCTACTTTTGGTTCCAGTTCACACACAAGTCTATACATTTGTAGCTAGGATCCACATATGAGAGAGAACATGTGACATTTGGCTTTCTGAGCCTGGGTTACCTCACTTAGTATAATCCTTTCCAGATCCATCCATTTCCCTGCAAATTTCATAATTTCATTTTTCTTTACCGCTGAGTAGAACTCCATTGTGTAAATGTACTACATTTTTATTATCCATTCATCTGTGGAGGGACATCTAGGCTGGCTCCATTTCCTAGCTATTGTGAATAGAGCAGCAATAAACATGGTTGTGCAAGTATCTCTAAGGTAGTGAGAAGAGTCCTTCGGATATATGCCTATGAGTGCTATAGCTGGATCATATGGTAAATCTATTTCTAGCTGTCTCAAGAACCTCCACACTGATTTCCACAATGGCTGGACCAGATTACATTCCCACCAACAGCGTAGAAGTGTTCCTCTTTTTCCGCATCCACGCCAACACTTATTGTCATTTGTTTTCTTGATGGTAGCCATTCTGACAGGAGTGAAATGGAATCTCAAAGTGGTTTTAATTTGCATTTCCCTGATGGCTAAGGATGTGGAACACTTTTTTAGATGTTTATATGCCATCTGTATTTCATCTTCTGTGAATTCTCTATTTAGTTCCATAGCCCATTATTTAACTGGGTTGTTTGAATTCTTATTATTCTGTTTTTTGAGTTCTTTGTATATTCTGGATATTAATCCTCTGTCAGATGTATAGCTGGCAAAGATTTTCTCCCATTCTGTAGGTTGTCTTTTTGCTCTATTCACAGTGTCCTTTGCTGTACAAAAGCTTTGTAATTTCATAAGGTTCCATTGGTTGATTAGTGGTTTTATTCCCTGAGCAATTGGAGTTATATTCAGAAAGTCCTTGCCTATGCCAATATGTTGAAGGGTTTTCCCCTACGTTTTCCTCTAGCAGTTTCAGAGTTTCAGGTCTGATATTAAGGTCCCTAATCCATTTGGACTTGACTCTTGTCATGGAGAGAGACAAGGATCTATGTTTATCCTTTTACATACAGATGTCCAGTTTTCCCAGCACCACTTGTTAAAGAGGCTATCTTTTCTCCAATTAATATTTTTGTCATTTTTGTCAAAAATCAGGTGGCTGTAGCTGCCTGGATTAATATTTGGGTCTTCTATTCTGTTCCATTGATCTACCTGTCTGTCCTTGTGCCAGTACCATGCTGTTTTTGTTACTATGGCTTTGTAATATAACTTAAAATTGGGTATGGTTATATCACCTGCCTGATTTTTGTTGCGCAAAATTGTTTTGGCTGTTCGAGGTTTCTTGTGTTTCCAGATGAATTTTAGGATTGTTTTTTCTATTTCTGTGAAGAATGCTATTGGGATTTTAATGGGGATCGCATTAAATGTGTAGAATGCTTTTGGTAAGATTGACATTTTCACAATATTGATTCTTCCAATCCAGGAACATGGGATGTCTTTCCATTTCCTTGTGTCTTCTGCAATTTGTCGCTCGAGTTTTTTAAAGTTCTCTTTGTAGAGATCCTTCACTTCCTTGGTTAAGTTTATTCCAAGGTATTTTTTTTTTGAGGCAATTGTGAATGGGAGAGATTCCCTGATTTCATCCTCTGCACATTTGTTGTTAGTGTATAGAAAAGCTACTGATTTCTGTGTGTTTATTTTGTATCCTGCTACATTGCTAAAAGTGTTTATCAGCTCTAACAGTTTGCGGGGTAGAGTCTTTAGGGTCTGTCATGTATAGAATCATATCGTCTGCAAATAATGATAATTTGATCTCTTCCCTTCCGATTTGTATCCCCTTAATGAGTGTCTCTTGCCTTATTGCTGTGGCTAAGACTTCCAGTACTATATTAAATAGTAGTGGGGAAAGTGGACACCCTTGTCTTGTTCCTGAATTTAGAAGAAAAGCTTCAAGTTTTTCCTCATTTAGTATTATGTTGGCTGTAGGTTTGTCATAAATGGCTTTTATTATGTTGAGATATGTTCTTTCTATTCCCAGTTTCTGTAATACTTTCACCATGAAGGGGTGTTGGATTTTGTCAAATGCCTTTTCTGCATCTATTGAGATGACCATGTGATTTTTGTCCTTCAGACCATTTATATGGTGCATTACATTTATGGATTTGTGTATGTTGAACCATCCCTGCATCTCTGGGATAAAGCCTAATTGGTTGGGGTGAATAATCTTTCTGATAAATTCTTGTATTCTGTTTGCCAGTATTTTGTTGAGAATTTTTGCATCTATGTTCATGAGGGGGATTGGCCTATAATTTTCTTTTTTTTTGATCTGTCTTTGTTCAGTTTGGGTATCAGGGTGATGCTGGCTTCATTGAAGGATTTCGGTAAAATTCCTTCCTTTTCTATTTTATGGAAAAGTTTGAGAAGCATTGGTGTTAGATCTTCCAGGAATGTCTGGTAAAATTCAGCAGTGAATCCATCTGGCCCTGGGCTTTTTTTAGTTGGGAGACTTTTTATAAACTGCTTGGATCTCTGTGGTTGTTATAGGTCTATTTAAATGGTTTATCTCATCTTGATTTAATTTTGGTAGGTCATATGAATCAAGGAAATCATCCATTTCTTTCAGGTTTTCAAACTTAGAGGCATGTATCTTCTTAAAGTATGTCCGTATGATTTTCTGAATTTCTTTGGTATCTGTTGTGATGTTGTCTTTTTCATCTCTAATTTTATCAATTTTTGTCTCTTCTCTCTTTCTTTTGGTCAGATTTGCTAAGGGTTTGTCAATCTTGTTTATCCTTTCAAAGAACCAACTCTTTGTTTCATTGATTTTTTTGGTTTCCATTTCATTAATTTCTGCCCTAACCTTTATTATTTCTTCCCATCTACTGATTTTTGGTTTGCCTTGTTCTTCTCTTTCCAAGGCCTTAAGGTGAAGCATTAAATTGTTTAGTTGTGAACTCTCTAATTTCTTAATATAGGCACTTAGAGCTATAAATTTCCCTTGTAGGACTGCCTTCATTATGTCCCAATGGTTTTGGTATGTTGTATTCTCATCATCATTTGATTCTATGAATTTCTTGATTTCCTTTTTCATTTCTTCAATGACCCATACATCGTTCGATAATGTACTATTTAGTCTCCATGAATTTCTGTATGCTCTGTAGTTTTTCTTGTTGCTGATTTGCAGTTTAATCCCCTTGTGGTCAGATAGTGTACAAGGGATTATTTCAATTTTCCTATATTTGTTAACATTTGATTTGTGTCCTAGTATATGGTTTATTTTAGAGAATGTCCCATGTGCTGCTGAGAAAAATGTATATTCTGCAGTATTTGGATGGAATGTTCTGTATATATCTGTTAGGTCCATTTGTTCCATGATATCATTTAATGCAGATGTCTCTCTGTTTATTTTTTGCTGGATAGACCTGTCAAGTGATGAGAGTGGGGTATTGAAGTCACCCACTACTGTTGTGTTAGGAGATATCTCTGACCTTAATTCTAATAGCGTTTGTTTGATGAAATTGGGAGCCCCCCATGTTAGGGGCATATATGTTTAGGATTGTAATGTCCTCCTGTTGGATTGTTCCTTTAATCAGTATAACATGACCTGCTTTATTTTTCCTCACAAATGTTGGATTGAAGTCTATCTTGTCAGAAATTAGGATAGCAACCCCTGCTTGTTTCCTAGGCCCATTTGCTTGAAATACCTTTTTCCAACCTTTCACCCTAAGAAGGTTTCTATTTTTTATTGAGAGATGAGTTTCCTGGAGGCAACAGATGGTAGGATCCTGCTTTTTAATCCAGTCTGCAAGTCTGTGTCTTTTGACTGGGGCATTGAGGCCATTGGTATTAAGAGTTATTATTGAAATATATGTATTTATTCTCACCATTCTTCTTATTTTTTAGTTCTTCCTGTTTTCCCTTTACTCACTTGTTTTAACTATTATTTGAGTATGGTTTATTTTTTCCTATTTCTTGTTGTGTGTGCTTTGCTTTCTCTTCAGCGTGAATGATTCCTGCAAGTATTTTCTGTAGAGCTGGTTTAGTTGCCATAAATTCCTTTAGCCTGTCTTTGTTGTGGAATGTCCTTATTTCTCCATCTATTTGGATAGATAGTTTTGCAGGATAAAGTAATCTTGGTTGACAGTTTTTATCTTTCAGAACTTGGAATACATCACTCCAGGCCCTTCTGGCTTTTAAAGTTTGTGGTAATCTGCTGTGATTCTGATGGGCTTGCCTTTGTAGGTCACTTGCTTTTTCTCTCTAGCTGCTTTCAATATATTTTCTTTGGTTTGTATGTTTGGTAGTTTAATTATAATATTACGGGGAGAGGTTCTTTCCAGGTTTTGTCTGTTTGGTGTTCTAAAGGCTTCCTGTATCTGCATTGGCATCTCTTTCCCAATTTGGGGGAAGTTTTCCTCTATGATTTTGTTGAAAACACCTACTATGCCTTTGGAGTGAAATTCTTCCCCTTCTACTATCCCTTGAATTCTTATGTTTGATCTTTTCATAGTGTCCTGAATATCCTGAAATTCCCATTCATATCTTCCTATTATTTTGTCTTTCTCTTTGTTGGACTGTATTAGATCTGCCACTTGGTCTTCTAGTTTAGATATTCTGTTCTCTCCTTCATCCATTCTACTAGAGATATTTTCTACAGAGTTTTTTATTTCACTGACTGTGTTCTTTATTGCTAGCATTTCTGACTGGGTTTTCTTTATTATTTCTATTTCCGTATTTATGTCTAGTATTGACCTCCTTATTTCATTAAATTGGTTTTCTTTGTGTTCTTTGAATCCTTTGATTTCTTCTTTGAGGTCTTTGAACCCTTTCATTTCCTCTTTGAGTTCTTTGAACATAATTATAATCGTTCTTTTGAAATCTTTCTCGGGGATTTCTTCTAAGTCAGCCTCACTGAAGGTCGTTTCTGATATATTAATACTTTTTGTGGATTTATATTGTCTTGATTTTTTTGTGTTTCTTGTATTGTAATGTAGAGATCTTTGCATCTTGGATTAATTTAATGCTTGGGTTTTCTAAATATCTGCAGTAATATTAGATGTATCAATCAATCTGATATTATATATCTTCAGGGTAGGAGTTTAAGGTGTTAAGTGTGGCTCTTAAGACTCTCAGAGTAATCACAGAAGTGACCCTAGGTGTTGGGTTTGCCTGCTATGAGAGTATCAAGTGGGGTGAATGGAACAGAATACAGTCAAATTCTAAAAATGTAACTCAACAATGTACCCATTCAATGAAATACAGCACAGAGTATTTGTGCAAAAGTAGGTATTATGACAAACAGATCCTTAAAACCGTCACAGTCCCTAAGGATATGTGTTAGCCCACGCCCTTAATCCTGTCAACTGGGAGTCTAAGATTTCTGGTCTGTAGAGGGTTCCAAGGTCAGCTTGTGATCAAGTGAGACACTTCCCCAATGAATGACAGAGGAGGAAACAAATCAGGAAGCAACAAATGAGCAGCCCAAAATATAGCTTATTTAGGAATGTCAGATCTGACCATCCATCAGGTTTATATACCAGGCTTATTTGGTGGGTACTGACCTGGTGTAAACCAAGTTACCTTTTGGAACAGGTTTGATCACAGCTATGCTGCATGGCTGCTTGGGTCCTTTGCTGTGCTGTGGGCTCAGGAAGGCTGGCTGCGTCTGTGGGTCACTGCTTTCACCGTGCCAGATGCTGGGTAGGTGAGCTCTCTTTCCCAGGTCTCCCATGCTTGCCGTGCTTGTGGTGGGGGAGGGGAGGCTGTGAATGGCGGCTGAAGTCCACACGATCCTCTTCCTCACAAGCCTCTCTGTTGGTCTCTGCAGTCCTCCTTCCACGTTTCTTGAGTTTGTGAAGAGGCGGTGTGAGTGGAAAAATCCCCTCACCTGGCTTTAATATCCTGCGGCTCAGCCGGCTCAGGCGGAGCCTGATGGCTGCTGCAGCGTGGAGCTCACTGTAGCTGTGGAGCCACTTTGCCCTCTCCTGGGGGCTCCAGACGCTCTGGATCTCTCCTACTTCTCTGCTATGCTTGATAGTTTACTATACACCTCACTTTTTAGTAGAAGACTGTATTTTTCTGGGGTTTGTTTTGCTTTTTTCCCCTACCCTGTTTTGGCATGGTTCCTATGTCGCCATCTTAACCGGAAGTCAAAAAATTTATTCTTAAAAAAAATCAGGGCTGGAGAGATGGCTTAGCAATTAAGGCACTTGCCTGTGAAGCCTAAGGACTTAAGTTCGACTTTCCAGGTCCCACGTAAGCCAGATACACAAAGTGACGCAAGCACGCAAGGTCACACATGTGCACAAGGGGGCATATGAGTCTGGAGTTTGATTGCAATGGCTGGATGTCTTGGCTCACCAATTCTCTCTCTCTCTCTGTCTCTTGCATTAAAAAAAAAAAAAGCCACTCTGTTGGGCTTACCTAAAAAAAAAAGTCAGTGACCACACAATGTGTTCTTATTTTTTTCTCATTCTGATTATATGTGTGTCTCGCCTTCTGCGAAACCACACTACCATGATTGCTTTGTTTAACTTTGAAACCAGCTAGTAATTTCTAGCTCCAAAGTTGCTTGGATAATTTAGACAATTTTTTTCTTTCTTTCTTTCTTTCTTTCTTTCTTTCTTTCTTTCTTTCTCTTGTTTTTTTTTTTTAGTGGAATGATTTCTTTTTTAAAAATTATTTTTTATTGACAACTTCTATACCTACATACAAAAAACACATGATATTTCCCTCCCCTGCCCTCATTCAACTTTAGAACTCCAATCTCCATCATATCCCCTCCCTCTCTCCATTAGTCTCCCTTTTAATTTGATGTCATCATCTTTTTCTTCTATTATGAGGGTCTTGCGAAGGTATTACTAGGCACTGCAAGGTCATGGATATTGAGGCCAATTTCTGTCTAGGCAGTTGCATTATAAGGAGTTGTACCCTTCCTTTGGCTCTTCCATTCTATCCGCCCTCTCTTCCGCAATGTTCCCTGAGCCTTGGACAGTGTGACAGAGGTGTTTCAGTGCTGGGCACTCCTCCATCCCTTCTTCTCAGCACTATGTTGCCTTTTGGGTCATCCCAGTGGTCATCGCCATCTGAAAAGAGAAGCTTCTCTAACAAGAAGTGAGAATAGCGTTAATATATGAATATGAACATTAAGTGTACTGCTTTCAGGGCAGCTTGGTGGGAATAATATATACATTTAGTCAGACAAGAGCAGGCTTTATACCCCTAAGGCTCATGACCTCCCCTGCCATAGACTTTTGCTTAGGTTTTTCAGTACGAGGCATGTATTCCCTCCCGTAGAGAGGGCCTTCAGTCCAATTATGGAGCAGTTGGTTACCCCAAGAGTAGACATGCCACTATTGCACCCGTTCAGTCATTGGGCCTGTATGGCCAAACTTGAATATTCAGTGTCCACTATTTTCATGGCTGATGACTTCCGTCTCTCATACAGCTGCATGCAGTGCAGCTGTTTCCAGCTTTCAGTTGGCTGGTCTACAGAGAGAAGGTTTTCTGCTCAGCACCAGCTTCCTTTCTCAGTGACCTTGTCTCTCACGCAAGAGATGTCTTCAGCAATAGGGTCTTACTGTCTGTTTCTCAAGGGAAACCAAGGGCTTTGGCAAAAGCCTTTAATGTTTTGGAGGCTACCGGGACCTCCTTGGCCAACAACTCACTGGAAGGTATCCCATCTCCGGCACTGAAAATTTTCTAGTAACAGTCTGCAGCTTCTGGGTGTGCCATTATTCAAAAAAGTTTACATAAGTCTTATTCACACTATCTTGACTTTTGATTGACCCTCTGTGGTAGTTTGAATATATGTCCCCCAATATATTCAGTATTTTATGAGTTATAGTTTGCATCTGCAATCACCTCGCTAGAGGCAATTTCACTGGGGGCTGGTCTTAAGTGTGGTAGGTTTGAGATTCCATTGTAAAGATATGCAAAGTGTGCCTAATAGGAGTTCCTGAAGTGTGCTGGGCTTTTGGCTGTAGTTTTGCTCAGTGTGCTGTGTAGCTGGCAGTATGGTTTTTCTCTCTCTTGCCTGGTCCTGTGAGAGCAGGCTGCTTCTCCTGCCATTAGGGAACTTCCCCTGGATCTGTAAGCTTCAATAAGTAATATCCCTTCCTCCATAACTGTGCCTGATCTGGAAGTTCATCTCGATGAACCTGAAGCTGTCTGCTACACCCTCCCTCTGCCCTTCTTTTTTTTGAGGTAGGTTCTCATTTTAGCTTGGGCTGTCCTGAAGAAGAAGCCTGAGGTGGGCTGAGGTCAAAGCTGAAGTCCATGTTCCTTTCTCCATCTCTTTTCTTGCTCACTATGTGCACAGGGTTGAGTAGCTGTTTTTTGGATGTGAAATGATCTCCAGAGGCTCATGTTTTTGAACATAGGTCCTCATCTGGTGGTGCTGTTCGGGAAAGTTGTGGAACCCTTAGGAGGTGGACTCTCACTGGAGGATGTGGGTGACTGGGGACAGGCCTGGAAGTTTCATAGCCCAGCCTCCCTTTCTATTTGCTCGGTCTTCTGACTGTGGATGCAAGGTGACCAGCTGTCTCATGCTTCTGCTGCTGCACCTTCTCTGCCATGATGGGCTGTATCCTCAAACTGTGAGCCCAAATAAACTCAAACCCCCCAAAGTTGCTTTTGTCAGGTATTTTTGTCACTATAAGAAGAGTGACTTACATCCTCTATGTACTCCCCATGCTGTCCATCGGCGTGGATGTGGGGTTGCGTCCACCTTTGGGTAGTCATGCGTGATACTGCGACAGCGTGAGTGTTCCACAGCTCCTCAAGGGCCTACTTTCTCTTCTTTTCGGTCAATGCCCGGATGCAGAATTGCCAACTTCTGTGGAAATTCAATTTTACCTTTAATTTTTTTTAGGAACCACCAGACTATCTCCTACAGCAGTTGCATTGTTTTATATTGCTGTCAGTAGTGTATGTGGGTTCCAGTCCCCGCATCCCTCATGATGCGTGTTATTTATTTATTTTTGTTTTTCTCAAGATAGGGTTTCACTCTAGCCCAGGCTGACCTGGAACTCACTCCATAATCCCAGGCAGGCCTCAAACTCACAGTGATCCTGCTCCCGGTGCCTCCCAGTGTGGGGATTAAAGATGTGCACCACCGAGCCTGGCAGTTGTTTACTTTGGACGGCGGCCTCTCATCGCTGAGGTGGGTCTTAGTGTTTTCTCCCTGATGATTAGTGGAGATGAGCATCTTCTCCTGTGCTTGTTGGCCATGAAATATCATCTTTGGGGAAATCTCTATTAAATCTTTTACTAGCCTAAAAATATACCAGGCGCCGAGGAGTTGGCGCGATCAGTAAAGCACTTGCTATACAAAGGTAAGGACTTGAGTAAGGACCCCGACTCTCACATGCAAGCATGCTGGGTGGACATGGAGACCCACCTGTAATCCCAGCATTCAGGAGATGGAGACAGGGGACCCCAAAGTAAGCTGACAGCTCGACTAGCCTAATCAATGAGCTCTGGGTTCAAGACAGAAACCCTGTCTCAGTGAATAAGGTGAAGAGCAATTGAAGAAGATGCCTGATACCAATTTCAGGCCTATATATGGACACACACACACACACGCACCACAAATGTGTGCACTGCACATACACATCCCAACCACTGTTTACTTGGATTTTGGTGAGTTATGGGGTTATTTATATAGTATAGGCCTAAGCCTCATTGGGTTTATGTTTCCCAAATCTCTCCTCCCATTCTGGGGGCTTTCTTCAGTCTTCCATGCACCAGAGTTTTCCCATATTGCTGAGTCTGACTTTGCTGTTTTTATTGCCTGTACTTTGGTATCCAAAAAACGACCAAATCCCCAATCGACGAAGCCTTTGCTCTGCTTTATCTCAAGGACTTAGTCCAGGCTGGGTCAGCCTGTGTGTGTGACGTCAGGACTTAGTCCAGGCTGGGTCAGCCTGTGTGTGTGACGTCAGGACTTAGTCCAGGCTGGGTCAGCCTGTGTGTGTGACGTCAGGACTTAGTCCAGGCTGGGTCAGCCTGTGTGTGATGCAAGGCAGCTGTACTCTTCTGGTTGGGATCTCAAATCTTCTCAGCACCGTGTGCTTGAAAGGTTGTTGACTCCCCAGTCGATGGTCTTGGCCCCCTTTCCAAAGCCCTTCTTATTTAAATATAGTCCATATCTACTATGAGCCCACACATGGGAGGGTTTCCTTCTGGGCTTTGTTCTATTGTCTATATGTTTGCTTTGGTCTTGCACTACCCAGTTCCTTTTGCAAGGCTTGGTGACTGTAGTAGACTGCCTCAGGTTCGCTGCAATGAACTTCCAGACCAGGAACAGTTATGGAGGAAGGGATTTATTATTGAAGCTTACAGATCCAGGGGAAGTTCCATAATAGCAGAAGAAGCTGGCCTGCTTTCACAGGACTAAATACAGGGAGAGAGAAAAACCAAAAGCCACACAGCACAGCACACTTCAGGAACTCTAGCTAGGCACACTTTGCATATCTTTACAATGGAATCTCAAACCCACCATCACACCTTAAGATCCGCCCAGTGACACTGCCTCCAGCCAGGTGGCTGCAGATGCAAACTATAAACTAATTAAACACTGAATATATTTGGGGCCATCTATTCAAACTACCACATTCCACCCCTGGCCCCCAATCGATTTTTAACTATCACACATTGTAAATTGTACTCAGTCCAGTTTCAAAGGTCCCCAATGATCCTGACCAACTTAAGATAGTGAGTCCTATAAAATCAAACAAGTTAAATACTTTCAACCTGTAAAGGCACAGAGTAAACATGTTTAACTGGTATAAGTCATAGGAAGGAGAGACTCGAACAATACAAACTCAACCACCATCAGCAATCATCAAACTTCTGCAGTTCAAGTTCAATATAACCTGAGACTGACAGTCTCCAGGTTTTCCAATTCTGCCCCTCCAGCTGGGCAGAGTATCCAGGGAAGACTTCCATTCCAGGCCAACATTGCACTCCACGGTAGCCCATGCATAGTCCTGGTATATCCAAAACATCTTCAGGTCTCCAGGAAAACCACAGTCCATCTTCCAAAGGCTCTTTCTGCCTATCAGGGCATCATGCCCTGCCTCATTCTGCATTTCAGCAGCAGATCCTGGAACCATGTGCAATTCATGACCATTCCATGCATTTTTTCATGCTTCAAAAACTAATACTAGGTGTGCAGGACACAGCCATATTCTTAATTCAGGGACAAAATAAGTCATAACCTTGAAAAGCAGGTTCCTTCTCCAGTCAACTCTTTTCAAAAGAGTTTGCCTTTCTAACAGTCTTTCCTCAGGCATCTTCTCCATTGTTTTAATGTAAAGCATTGGGCCATCTTCATTAAGATTGCTAATGTGTTGACAATAGCAGCTCCAGTAACCTAAAACCAGTCTGTGCCTCTAATTTTAACTTGCTTGAGGTTTTCCAACTTAAAATCTTAAATCTCTCAGTCCAATATCTTTAGCCAAGCACATTAATCCATTAAAAATTTAACCTTGATCAAACACTCTGGGCCTGGGCAGCAGTATGCAGCCATCCCTTATGCCAGTAGCCCAGTTCCAACAAAGTCCTCTGCAGTCTTTCCTTCCCCTTAGAAAGCTCATAAGCCAAGCCTCGAAGTTCAATACTGTCTGCACTTAGTATTCTCAAACTCTCATCAGAATAGTCCATAAAAGTCGGGCGTGGTGGCGCACGCCTTTAATCCCAGCACTCGGGAGGCAGAGGTAGGAGGATTGCCGTGAGTTCAAGGCCACCCTGAGACTACATAGTTAATTCCAGGTCAGCCTGGGCCAGAGTGAGACCCTACCTCGAAAAACCAAAAAAAAAAAAAAAAAAAAAAAAAAAAAAAAAAAAAAAAAAAAAGAATAGTCCATAAAACTTGGCTTACCACTTTAGAAGGCATCTTCAGTTGCAAGCACCAAGTCCATACTTGTTCCTCCAAAACAAAGGTTCCAAAAGATGAAAATCCACATGGTCAGGTTCATTTCACCCCACTCCTGGTACCAATTTCTGTAGCAGACAGCTTCAGGTTCGCTGAGATGAACTTCCAGACCAGGCACAGTTATGGAGGAAGGGATATTTATTGAAGCTTACAGATCCAGGGGAGGTTCCATAATGGCAGAAGAAGCTGGCCTGCCTTCATAGGACCATACACAGAGAGAAAAAGCCACAAGCTAGAAGCCACACAGCACAGCACACCTCAGGAACTCCAGCGAGGCACACTTTGCATATCTTTAGATTGAAATCCTAAATCCACCACCACACCTTAAGATCCGCCCAGTGACATTGCCTCTAGCAAGGTGGGTGTAGATGCAAAGTATAAACTAAGAAAACATTGAATATATTGGGGGCCATCTATTCAAACTACCACAGTGACAAACTTTCAACTTCTGACCTTGCCTCATGGAACCTGGAGACTGTTCAGAATGTCAGTGGCCACCATCAGTGTTTGCCTCAGGGCCTTGTCCTTTCATGTCAGGGCCAGCAGTCCCCTCTCATGCACATCTCCCTGGCCCCAGTAGGGAGGATGCCTTGTTCTTTCGGGCTTGTGTGAATGATTATACACAGCCTCCTGGCACCCAAGGTGGCTCCTTGTCTCAGGTGTTCAGGTATACATGCAGCATTTATGGGTTATATAACAGTCATGGGTCTCCCCAGAGATGTGGACAGTGTTGGGGTTATCATTATTCTGCCCAAAACACACAGTGTCTCCTAAGTGTTGCTCCATGTCCACAATTTAGCCACTCACCCTCTTCCCTGTGACAATTATTGTGTTCCTAAGAAATATTTTTAAAAATATTTTCCCTCCCCCCATTCCCCTTTAGAACTCCAATCTCCATCATATCCCCTCCCTCTCTCTATTAGTCTCTCTTTTAATTTGATGTCATCATCTTTTACTTCTAGTATGAGGGTCTTGTGAAGGTATTGCTAGGCACTGCAAGGTCATGGTTATTGAGGCCAATTTCTGTCTGGACAGTTGCATTGTAAGGAGTCGTACCCTTCCTTTGGCTCTTCCATTCTATCCTCCCCCTCTTCCGCAATGGGCCCTGAGCCTTGGAGGGTGTGACAGAGGTGTTTCAGTGCTGGGCACTCCTCCATCCCTTCTTCTCAGCACTATGTTACCTTTTGAGTCACCCCAGTGGTCCTAACAAATCTTATTATTATTATTTTTCTTTTTTCTGAGATAGGGTCTCACTGCAAGTCAGGCTGACCTTGAAATCACTGTGTAGTCTCAGGGTGGCCTCGAACTCACAGTGGTCCTCCTACCTCTGCCTCTTGAGTGCTGGGATTAAAGGCGTGTGCCACCATGCCCAGTTAGAAATCTTATATTTAAGAAAATCCCTCTCTTTAAGCTGGATGTATTAGTTACTTTTCATGTCACTATGACAAGATTCATGGCTCAGGCAGCTTCAGGGAAGAAAGGTTTATTTTGGCTCATGGTTTAAGGGGATACAGTTCACCATAGTGGGGAAGTCATGGCAGCAGGAGCAGCTGGCAGCTTGCTCACATCCTGTGGCTGAGCAGGCAGCAGAGACCTCAGGCTGGAGCCAGGCAGCTACAACCCTCTGACCTCATTCCTATGACAGCTCTGTAGCCCCATGTCCAAAATGTTCCACAAGTTCCCGAAATAGTGCCTTTATCTGGGGACCAAGTGTTCAAACACATGAGCTTGTGGGAGACATTTTACATTCAAAGCACCACACTGTGTGTGTCGACCAGCACTGATCCTAGCCCTCAGGTAATGGAGGCATGAGGAGTCCACATTTGAGGCCCTCCTGGACTACATAGAAAGTTCCAGGCCAGCAAGTGGTACCTAGTGAGAGAACAAAACATACTCTAATATGTGGCTCAAGACAGTTCTTGAGCTGATGTGACCCAGAGAAGCCAAAATGTAGAACACCTACATATCCCGTGGATAAAAGCACAGCAAGCTGGAAGGGTTTGATAGATAGTAACGGTAGATATTTTGTTTAAAACCTCGTTAATAAAATCTCTTTATAACTGCAGATATTTTCTCAGTAACTAAGAGCATGGACTAGTTAATCACGATCACATAATCAACCTTGAGCTGCATGGAGAGAGCTTTGTGAAGGTGAGCCCTGGTCAATGGAGGAAGTGTCAGGACTTCCAAAGGGAATGGCAGGTAGTTTTCTTCTCTCCAGAGGCCAAGGACAAGCATTCCCAGGTTATCTGTCACACCTCTGAAGCACCTGGAACTTCTGGATGATGCACACTAGGACATAGTTTACATGTTTGCACACCATTCATAACACACACAAAATGGTATGTACGTAACCAGGACAAATCTGCAGAGAAGTATGCTGAGTGAAAAACCATCCTCAAAGGTCACGTGGTATGCTATTCCATTTCTATAACATTGATGAAGTGGCAAAATTGCACAGGGGAGCCTATCCGTGGTCTCCTGGGGGGGGGTGAGGTGGGTGACTGGTGAGCACCAGTATATGGGGTCCTTGGGGGATGGGCTGTCTTGAGCCTTGGCTGTCTCCATGGTGGACCCTGGCTGTGACCTTGATCTATAGATTTTTGAGGTGTCCCCAAGAGGAAACTGAAAACTGCATTTGATCTGCAATTACCTCAAGCTAAAAACTGTATTGAAAAGGGGCCTCCCTGACTCCTGCCACCTACAACTTCACAGTGGGCATGGCTGGTGAGGGTGGGGCATAAGTGCCCTGGAGCACTTGACAGGTCATGTTCGTTGTTAACTTGACCAGACCTAGAATCTCTCAGAAGCCCTGGGCATGCCTGGAAGGGATTGTCTTGATTGGGTTAGTTGAAGTGGGAAGCCCTACGAACTGTAGGAGGCGCCATTCCTTGCTCCGGGGTCCCTGGCTACCTAACAAAGGAGAGCACTGGCTGAGCACTAGCACCCATCACTTCTGGCTTCTTCCTTGTGGGCTGAGTATGACCCCGTGCCCCCATGCCTGCCTTGCCATGGACAGAGCCTGGAACTGTGGGAAGAAATCAATCCTTCATTCTCGAAGTTGCCCCTGGCCAGATACTTGGCTTCAGTAATGAGCACTTTCCTAGTCGCAAGCATCCTTTTCTTCACCCCTCCCTCCCTTCCTTCCTACCAAATGTTACCACCTTTCTTTCTTTTTTTCAAAACTTTTTATTGACATCCCCCATAGATATAGACAACATACTTTATCATAACCCCCTCCCAACGCCACACCCTCTCTTTTGCCTTGTTTTCTGTAAACCATTTCTCACCAGGGTTTGTAAAAGATCAATGTAAACGGTTTCTTTGCAACAGTGTGGTTGAAAGGGAGGCCCTAACCCAAATCCTGGATAATTCCTTCTTCCATTGACCACTGCCAGGCCTGCTTCCCAGGGCTGCTGTCAGTTTGTCCAGATAAGTTTTCGTCACACACTTCATTCTGCCTACAGCAAATGTCCTGTTGATGGTCGTAAATGAAGCCAACATGTCAGGAGAAATCTGTCACTTCCCTGATGGGCTTAAGACAGTATCCAAATAGGATATTTTGTTTTTCTTGTCAACATTGGTAACATGCTACTTTTGTGAATTTGTTAAAGATAGCATTGCACCACAATTCTGAGGTTCAGTGCAAAGTTCTGGAGCTGGGGGAGGGCCATTGCTCAGTAGGATGCTGGTTGCTGGCAGTCTTGAAGGCAGGGAAGAAAGTCCCTTAGCCACCACAGGCCAACAACTGCTTGGCTGTTGTCCTAGAGTCGGGCTCAGGGAAGTCAGAGGCGTGTTGGCCGAGTCAAGGACTTCTGAGACAAGCTCTGCTTCAGTAGATGGCTTCTGCGCTGCTGCCTCTCAGGGCCTTTGGGTGCCCAAGAGAGCCATCTGGGGAGCAGCTGTACTTGCAGAGGTTAGGCTGCCCAGTTGGGCTCTCCTCAGTGCCAAGAGGTGACTGCTAAGTGCCCACAGGGAGAAGAGGCCTCCTGCCATGTTACTCAGAGCTATGGAGTATTTCTCAGCCGAAACATAGAACAAGGGACGCGTGTGACTATTCAAGGCTTGACCCGAGCTTGGTGTGAACCCTGCCCTTGGAGCCCTGACCTGTGGACACTGCAGCTGGCATACTTCCCTGGAGCCCTTCCATCCCTGGAAAGTTCAGGAAGCTGTCACAAAATCACAATGTGGCTGCACTTCTATCTTGTAGAAGGCACACATGCAGGTGGACACTGCCTGGGCATCCTTCTGTGGACCTCCTGCTCCACGTGTGATGCTGCGTCCCTCCTGTACCTGTGGGAAGCCCTGGGCATACGTCTGGCGGTTGAAGGCTCTTTTCAGGACTGGGAGTGGTCATGGTCAGCAAAGTGGGGGGCTTGTTCTGGACCTTGGAGTCTGCACATCTAGTTGGACCCCAGAATACACCAAGTTGCTATTATCCTGCAGTGCCTTCCATAAGTGTCTTCCTCCCCCAGCTCCAGCCTTCTGCCTCCATTGCACCCGGAGCCCAGGCACCGCGGGCTCCCCCAGACCCACCTCCTGCAGGGCCCACGACCCTCAGGACGCCTTTTGCAGGGTCCTCCTTCCCCAGGGTCTGACCATTTCACCTCCACTCTGAGAAACTCCTTGCTCAAGTGGCGGAGCCCTTCGTTCTCTGAGTTTCCAGGTTGGATCCATCCTCTGCTCACCACTATTTGCATCCTGGCATGAATGGCCAGTTGACGTCTCCCTCTTAGTCAATGTTTCTGTTTCCAGGAAAAGGAAATTGTGAACATGTCTAGTCAAAGTCACCTTGGGCCTCACCTGTCCTTCTCCATGGGAACAAACTCAGATATGGGCTCAGTTGCCCTCCCCATGGCCCTCTGTGGTCCTGTCTGGTGAGGAAGTGTTAACAGCCCCATGGCCTGTGCTCTCCTCTCCCCTCCCTGTAGCCCACAGGTCTCTGCTGTCCTCTTTCCTCCCAGAGCCAATGGGACACACAGTCTTCAGAACAGACTTGATGGACCCATGTCACCTGCCTGGGTGTTTCTGATAGCCCCCAAAGGTCCCTTTAGGTTCTCATGGGAATAACTCATCGGAACCATCCTCCTTTTATTTTAATGTGTGTATGTGTGAGTGTGTATTCACATGTGTAGTGTGAGTATGTGTTCATGTGTGAGTGTTCATGTGTGTGGTGTGTTCATGTGCATGTGTGTGTTCATGTGTAAGTGTGTATTCACTTGTGTAGTGAGTGTGTGTTCATGTGTGAGTGTTCATGTATGTTCATGTGTGTAATGTTTGTGGTGTGTGCATGTGCATGTGTGTGTGTTCATGTGTGTGTACTCACTTGTGTAGTGAGTGTGTGTTCATGTGTGAGTGTTCATGTGTGGAATATGAATGTGTGTTCATGTGTGTGGTGTGTGTTCATGTGCATATTAGTGTGTGTTCATGTGTGTAGTCAGTGTGTGTTCATGTGCATATGTGTGAGTGTGTTTATGCGTGAGTGTGTAGTGTGTGTGTTCATGTGTGTATGAGTGTGTGTTCATGTGTGTGGTGTGTGTTCATGTGTGTAGTGTGTGTTCATGTCTGTGGTGTGTGTGCATGTGTGTAGTGTGAGTGTGTGTTGTGTGTGTGTAGTGTGTGTTCATGTGTGCGATGTATGTGTTCATGTGTGTAGTGAGTATGTGAGTGTATGTAGTGTGAATGTGTGTGGTGTGAGTGTGTGCATGTGGATGTGCGTGTGTATGCACAGAGGACAGCCTCGGTGTTCTTCCTCAGAAACACCATCCACTTCTTTTGGAGACAGAGTCTCTTTGGCCTGGAGCTCACCAATTAGCCAGTGAGCCCCAGGGGACCTCTTGTGTTTGCCTCCTCAGCACTGGGCTTACAGGTGTGCACCCCGATGCCTTGCTTGTTATGTGAGAGCTGGAGATCAAACTCAAGTCCTCATGTTTGCAAGGCAAACACTTTCTCCCCAGCCCTCCAGTCATCCTTTCTTCAGCGTAGATAACTGGAAAGAACCCGATGCTGCTTTATAATATCTGCAGGAGTGCGTGTGACAATCCCAATGATCATAAACTACAGAGGCACTGCTCCAAAGGCTGTTTGAGTGCTTAGGACTCATCCTGACCTCTCTGTGCCCTCTAGGTCACATTGTCACATCAAAGCATGATTCAGAGCTGGACATTAAATAAACCCAAGGGCCAGCAGGGACTGAGTGGGGAGGGCGGCATTCCCTAGACTGGCCTCTTGTGAGCACCTGAGGTTTATAGCAGTGGCCATTAACCATGGGAAAAGCACACTCATCATCCATAAAGCTGTGCCCGCACACAGCACCTCCACTGGGAAGAGACTGGCAGAGTCAGCCCAGCACTACTACTGCAGCCTGTGGAAGAAAATTTATTACCTCCTTGGAGACCCCCAAACAAAAGATGGTGGATGGAGCTATTAATTTAATGACTTTCCTAAAGAAAACATGAAAAATTCAGCCCTAGTCTGTATTGACAGCAAAATCTACTCCATGGTTGCATTTGGAGAGCAATGCTTGCAGGATTTGGGGGCTGGAAAGACTTGAGATGCAAGCTCAGGCTTTCTGGACACACCTTGGAGTTTCCCAAAGGAATATGTTCAGTTTTATTTTGGCAAGTTTACTTTAACAAACATTGGGAGTGGAGAATATAGCTGAGTTGGCAGAGTGTGTGCTTAGCATACAAACAGAACCCTGAATAAACTGCTGTGGTCCAAGGAGGCCTGGCTACTGCTTGTGCTGGAGGTAGACCTTGGCTGCCAGCATCCTCAGAAGGCTACTTCTCCTTTTCTTTTTTAAAAATATTTTATTATGGGCTGGAGAAATGGCTTAGTGGTTAAAGTGCTTGCCAGCAAAGCCAAAGGACCTAGGTTTGATTCCCCAGGACCCACGTAAGCCAGATGCACAAGGGGGTGCATGCATCTGGAGTTTGTTTGCAATGGCTGGAGGCTCTGGTGTGCTCGCTCTCTCTCTCTCTCTCTCTCTCTCTCTCTCTCTCTCACGTTCTCTCTCTCTGCTTCTTTCTTTCTGTCTCTCCCAAATAAATAAATAAATAAAAATATTTTTTAATTATTATGTATTTATTTGAGAGAGAGAGTGGGTGCTCCAGGTCCTCTAGCCACTGCAGACAAACTCCAGACACATACACCACCTTGTTCATCTGGCTTACGTGGGGAGTTGAATCTGGATCCTTAGGCTTTGCAGGCAAGCACTTTAACTGCTAAGCTATTTCTCCAGCCCTGCTTCTCCTTTTCAACATGTTTCTTCCCATCAAAACATGTCCATCAAAAAAGTGACCATCATGCCCTTCATGCTGGCCCTACTCTTGTCTAGGAGACCAGGAGGTAAAATAAACAGGTAGGAAGGTAGTGGCTGAAGTCAGTGAGCGCCCACAGTGGTAAGGGATTGAACACTGCCAACTTGTCGGACAGGGTTTGTCTGGTGCAAAGGTCCTTGCTTAGCCCATGGACACCAGAAGGTTCTTTATGGTCCTTTCTCATCACACCCCCACTCTCATGTCTCCATTGTTCCTGAGTTTACCTTTGTGTTCCCTCATCGAGGCTGCCGCACCAAATACTGTCACATGTCACTAAGGATGGGTGTCTGCTCTGAGCATGTGTCCTTGGGTGATTCTGTTAGAGTGCAACTCCACAGTCCAGATGGTAGAACTGGCTGTCTCTGCAGAGGACAGCTACCTGCCATGTAGCTTACAAGACGAGGGCTGCTCTGAACAAGTCACTGAGTGAGGGCAGTGAGTGGTAGCTCAAGCAGGCAGTAAAACTTCACACTTATAACACTCTTCTTTTTTCAACAATAAATTAACTTTAGTTTATTATATATACATATATAATGGTTTGCTTTATAAAGAAAGGAAGGTAAAAACCTTTAATCATAACTTGCTTTATAAAGTAAAAGCTTAACAAATTTTTTATTCTTTTTATTTATTTATTTATTTATTTTTATTTTTATTTTTATTTATTTATTTTTTTTTGGCCAGGCATGGTGGTACAGGCCTGTAATCCCAGTACTTATGAAACTGAGCAGAAGGATGGAAAGTTTGAGGCCAGCCTGACATAGCAAGATACTGTCTCAAAAAAAATTACAAGCTCCTTTAAAGACATTTTATTTGATGGGCATGGTGGCACACTCCTCTAATCCTAGCACTTGGGAGGCCGAGGTAGGTGGAATTCTGTGAGTTTGAAGCTAGCCTGAGACTGCATAGTGAATTCCAGGTCAGTCTGGGCTAGATGGGGTGAGACCCTATGTCAAAAACAAACAAACAAAAACCCAAAACATTTTATTTATTGATAACATATATAATATATTTTGATCATAATCTTTTCTTGTTCACTTTCCCCTCCCACTAACCCCCTACTTATTCCTTAGTGGTCCCACTTCTACTTGAAAATACCTTGTCCCGGGCTGGAGAGATGGCTTAGTAGTTAAGTCACTTGCCTGCAAAGCCTAAGACCCCAGGTTTGAATCTCTAGGTTCCACATAAGATGCACAAGGTGGCACATGTGTCTGCAGCTCATTTCCAGTGGCAAGAGGCCCTGATGTGTCTATCTTTCTCTGTCTCTAATAAATAAATAAAAAATGCTTTGTCTCTTGTAGTAACAGCTTCAAATACAAACATGGTGCAGTTGTGTAAACCATTTTTAATATCCTTATTTCATAGGCTTTTAACCTATTTTTTTCTACTTTTTAATTTTCTTTTTTTGTTTTGTTTTTAATATTTATTTATTTATTTGAGAGAAAGAGACAGCGTGAGAGAGAATGGGCTCACTGGGGCATCTAGCCACTGCATACAAACTCCAAACACATGTGTCCCCTTGTGCATCTGGCTTACATGGGTCCTGGAGAATTGAATCAGGTCCTTTGGCTTTGCAGGCAAACACCTTAACCACTAAGCCATCTCTCCAGCCATTTTCTTTCTTTCTTTCTTTCTTTCTTTCTTTCTTTCTTTCTTTCTTTTTTTGAGGTAGGGTCTTACTCTATCCCACACTGAACTGGAACTCACTCTGTAGCAAGGCTGTGCTTGAACTCATAGGCATCTTCCTACCTCAGCCTCCTGAGTGCTGGGAATAAAAGTGTGAGCCACCACACTGGCTTTATTTCACTTTTTCCACTCTGTTAAAAATGAACACCCACTCAGCAGGCTAGGCTTAACCTAGGGTGAGGGTCACCATGTGTGGTGGTTTGATACAGATATCCCCCATGAATTTATGCGTTCTGAATGGTAGGTCCCCAGCTGGTGGCAATTTGGGAATTAGAAACCTCCTAGAGGCAGTATATTGTTGGGGGAGGGCTTATGGGTGTTATAGCCAGCTTCCCCTTGCCAGTGTTTGGCACACTGTCCTGCTGCTGATGTCCACCTGATGTTGGCCAGGAGGTGATGTCCACCCTCTGCTCATACCATCATTTTCCCCTGCCATCATGGAGTTTCCTCTCATATCTGTAAGCCAAAATAAACTCTTTCTTCCCACAAGCTGCTGTTAGGTGTTTTCTACCAGCAACACGAAGCTGACTGCAACAGTTAAATTGGTACCGGAAGTGGGGTTGATACTGTTAGAAACCTAACTGTGTGGTTTTTTTTTTTGTTGTTTGTTTTTGTTTTTGTTTTTTTTTTTTGGTTTTTGCGAGGTAGGGTCTCACACTGGTCCAGGCTGACCTGGAATTAACTATGTAGTCTCAGGGTGGCCTCAAACTCTCGGCAATCCTCCTACCTCTGCCTCCCGAGTGCTGGGATTAAAGGCATGCGCCACCACACCCGGCTAACTGTGTGGTTTTGGTCAATTGAAACTGATTTGAGAGAAGACTGTGGAAGAATTTGAAACATTGTCCTAAGAGATTCCTTGCAGTGCTGTAAGTACAGCTTGATGGACTGTTCTGGTCAATGTTGAAAGACCTGAATGAAGTTAGAACTAAGGAGTGTGAGGTTTGGCTTATAAGGGGAAGAAAGAGCTTTTCCTGAACTGGGCTAGGAGCAGTTTATATGAGAGGCTTGCTGCTTTCTGCATGTTTGTGTCCTGAGAACTTCTGCAGGATTTCATTGTGTAGAAATGGACTGGTGTGAGCAGAGGGATATGGCACAGAAAAAAGGAGATCTTTGGGCCAAAACAGCTGTCTGTTTAGCTGAAATTGTTTGAGAGATTACAACCATTGAGACTAGGCCAGGTGATCTACATTAGGACAACAGGAATAATGCAGACTCTCTCTCTCTCTCTCTCTCTCTCTTTTCCCTGAGGTAAAGTTTCATTTTAGCCCAGGCTGACCTGGAATTCACTGTGTAGTCTCAGGATAGCCTCGACCTCACAGTGATCCTCCTGTCTGTGCTGCCTGAGTGCTGGGATTAAAGGTGTGTATCACCACACCCAGCTTGCAAACTCTTTGAGGGGGCCTGATGTTGAAGAAGTGTCCTCTTTCTCAAAGTCTGCCTTATTTACTGCTCTCCCCCACCCCCCAGTTAACAAATTGGTAGCCAACCTGGTACTATGGAGTATAACAGATGTAGGAAAGAGAAGGACATTGAATTTGCAACATGGTTTTGTTTTTTGGAAATGGCCATGGGCAGCATGAAACAGGCTTGTTGGATTCCTGCATGGAGGCCTAATGGTGCTATGTAGATGAACCATGGGTTACAGTGGAGACCCAGTAGAAATGCCAGAACTATGGGATGGCTTCCAAGAAGAGCTGCCAGCACTGGATGAAGTTTTCCATGACTGTGAGTAGCCTAGCTGGAGGGGAAGAATTGGAACTCCAGAGACTTGTTGCTGGTTAGAATTATCAGACTTGAAGACTTGTCACTGGTTAGGGTTGTCAGACTTGGAGCTACAGAGTTTTATGTTTGCCATGTTTTAAAATTTGTATTGGCTCAATATTTCTTTGCTATGTCCATTGCCATCTCTTGCAGTATGAATGTTTATTCTGTGTCAGTGTGTGTGTGTGTCGGTGTGTGTGTGTGTGTGTGTGTGTGTGTGTGTGTGTATTTGTATTGCAGCTCAGTTAAAAGACCTTGGACTATGGGGTGTTTGAACATCACTGGGATTGATAACAACTATGGGGATTTTAAAAGTTGGACTGAATGCGTTGCATGTTACATTATGGATGGTTATCAGTTTATGCGGGCCAGGGGAAGAATGGGATGGATTGATTCAGGTGTCCCCCATAAACTTAATGTGTTATGGATGCTAGGTCCTCAGCGGGTAGCAACTTGGGAGTTGGAGCCTCCTGGAGGCAGTGTACTATTGAGGGCAGACTTATGGGTGTTATAGCCAGCTTTCCCTTGCCAGTGTTTGGCACACTCTCCTACTGCTGTTGTCCACCTGATGTTGGCCAAGAGGTGATGTCCACCCTCTGCTCATGCCATTATTTTTTCCTTGAGCTCCCCTTGAGTCTGTAAGCCAAAATAAACTTTTTCCTCCCACAAGCTGCTCTTGGTCGGGTGTTTTCTGTCAGCAATGTGAAACTGACTGCAACAGTATGTCACTGACCTCCACTCACATTCTCTCCACTGGAAGGTCCTTGGAGTCATCCCCTGCTCTGGTGACAGTGCCATCCTGGGAATCCCTCCTGGGCCCTGCCTGGGGCTCGGGGGAGCCTCTCTGTCAGAACTACATCTGGGTGCTTTGCTATGCTCCTGTTACCTTCATAGACTTAATCCAGATGTTCTATTGTGCTTATTTCTGTGTGATGGCTAACCTTCACTGGCAGTCTTGATCTGACTTAAAGCCACCCATGAGACATGCATGTGGGAATGCCAGTGAGTTAACTCCCAGAGGGTTTAACTGAGAATGGAAGACCCACAATCCAGTAATAGATTCCTTCTGTGACAAGCCCATTCCACTCAGCATTATGTTTGCCCATGGGACAGAATCCTCTTCTGTAAGAGTGAGGCTTGTCCCCGTCCAGGTGGATCTTATTTGCCTTGACCCTCCACCCATCAACCACCCCTATGTCATGTGCACCTCCAGCTCTTGTCAGTGATGCTGTGCTGAGCATGTATGTGCACATGCCTCCTGGAAACGTGCTTTCTGGCTCTTAAAAATATACTTCCTGGGCAAGGTTTGGAGTCACCGGAAGGAACCTGGGTTCATGGCCTTCAACCACCACTTATCAAGAATCTCAAAGTTTATACTCACCATTGACATCATGCATGTCGCACCACAAACTCTGGGTTTGAAGTTGCATGCCCAGTCTCTTTTTTTTTTAAAGTGTGTGTCGGGGCTGGAGAGATGGCTTAGCGGTTAAGGCATTTGCCTGCAAAGCCAAAGGATCCCGGTTCAACTCTCCAGACCCTATATAAGCCAGATGCATAAGGGGGTACATGTATCTGGAGTTCATTTGCAGTGGCTGGAGGCCCTGGTGTTCCCATTTTCTCTCTTTCTGTCTGTCTGTCTGTCTCTCTCTCTCTCTACCTCTTTCTCTCTCTCAAATAAATAAATAAATATATATATATATATATTTTTAAAGTGTGTCTGTGTATGCATTTCCTATGTGCGTGTCTGTGTATGCATTTTCCTATGCGCGTGTCTGTGTATGCATTTTCCTATGCACGTGTCTGTGTATGCTGTGTATGCATTTTCCTATGCGCGTGTCTGTGTATGCATTTTCCTATGCGCGTGTCTGTGTATGCATTTTCCTATGCGCGTGTCTTTGTATGCATTTCCTTTGCGCGTGTCTGTGTATGCATTTTCCTATGCGCGTGTCTGTGTATGCATTTTCCTATGCGCGTCTGTGTATGCATTTTCCTATGCGCGTGTCTGTGTATGCATTTTCCTATGCGCGTCTGTGTATGCATTTTCCTATGTGCGTGTCTGTGTATGCATTTTCCTATGTGTCTGGAGGCCGGACGATGACATCAGGTGTCTTCCTCAGGTGCTTTCCCCCCTGTTTGTTGAGACAGGCTCTTGCTGAGCTCACGGGGTTGGCTAGACTTGCAGCCCCAGGAGATTCTCCCATGTCCTCTTCCCCAGCTCTGTGATTCCAGGCATGTGCCACCAGGCCTGGCTCTGATGTGGGTGCTGGGGAACTGACTTCAGGTCCTCACAGTTTGTAGACAAGCACTTTACTGACTGAGCCATCTCCCTGGCTCTGATATCTTCTCAAATGAGTAAGGAATTGAGATGCACCCAGTGCTAGGCATGGGGTCCCTGTTTGGTGACAGAGCACAGGGGCCAATGGCCTCGTGGCCTGGGCTGTTAGGATCTAAGCTTTGCGATGACACTGGGTCAGGTCTTTGCCTTGTCCCTCTGAACACTGAGCCCTAAGCTCCGGGCTGAGAGTCCATGGTGTGGGCCACTGTGGCATTGCAGTGTGCCACATGCAGCCACTCACTGGCTTGTGCTTTCCCTCCAGGTGAGTGAGAAAATGTAGTGGAGTAACACTGAAGTGACACCTACCGGGAGCTTGGCGTGGATACCCAGCCCAGACGGAGCAGCAGCCTCTGGGCGTCCTTCTGGCCATCCAGCCTCACCATGTCAAAGAAGGGCGCCAGTAGCCGAGCCAAAGGAGACAAGGTGGAGGCTCTCGCTGCACTTCAGGCTGCCAACGAGGAGCTGCGAGCCAAGCTTACTGACATCCAGATTGAGCTGCAGCAGGAGAAGAGCAAGGTGGGCACTCAAGACCCCTACCCCTAGGCTGCAGTGCCTGCCCCTGGACCCAGAAAGACCCTGCATAGACAGACATAGGCAGCTGCCCCTCTTCTTTAGAACCCCTCAAAGTTCTCCAGGAGACTTAGGACAATAGATCTTGGGAGGAAAGACACAGGTGAAGGAGACTTGAGTATCCTGGAAGCACAGGTGCCATGATGGCAGCCCTAAGCCCGAGGGGAATGTGCAGAGGAGCCTCCGCACAGGGTCCCAGTGGGGTGAGGCAGGACTTCCCGTGCAGGGTCACAGTGGGTGAGGCAGGACTTTCTGTGCAGGGTCACAGTGGGTGAGGCAGGACTTTCTGTGCAGGGTCACAGTGGGTGAGGCAGGACTTTCTGTGCAGGGTCACAGTGGATGAGACAGGACTTCAGTGCCGGGTCACAGTGGGTGAGGCAGGACTTTCTTTGCAGGGTCACAATGGTGTGAGGTAGGACTTCAGTGCAGGGTCACAGTGGGGTGAGGCAGGACTTTCTGTGCAGGGTCACAATGGTGTGAGGTAGGACTTCAGTGCAGGGTCACAGTGGGTGAGGCAACACTTCAGTGCAGGGTCACAGTGGGGTGAGGCAGGACTTCAGTGCAGGGTCACAGTGGGGTGAGGCAGGACTTCAGTGCAGGGTCACAGTGGGGTGAGGCAGGACTTCAGTGCAGGGTCACAGTGGGTGAGGCAGGACTTCAGTGCAGGGTCACAGTGGGGTGAGGCAGGACTTCAGTGCAGGGTCACAGTGGTGTGAGGCAGGAGTGCAGGGACTGGGGTGAGGCAGGGTGCAGGGTCACAGTGGGTGAGGCAGGACTTTCTGTGCAGGGTCACTGGGGTGAGGCTTTGCAGGGTCACAATGGTGACTTCTGTGCAGGGTCACAATGGGGTGAGGGACTTCAGTGCAGGGTCACAGTGGGGTGAGGCAGGACTTTCTGGGTCAGGGTCACAATGGTGTGCAGGGTCACAATGGTGTGAGGTAGGACTTCAGTGCCGGGTCACAGTGGGGTGAGGCAGGACTTCAGTGCCGGGTCACAATGGGTGAGGCAGGACTTCAGTGCAGGGTCACAGTGGGGTGAGGCAGGACTTCAGTGCAGGGTCACAGTGGGGTGAGGCAGGACTTCAGTGCCGGGTCACAATGGGTGAGGCAGGACTTCAGTGCAGGGTCACAGTGGGGTGAGGCAGGACTTCAGTGCAGGGTCACAGTGGGGTGAGGCAGGACTTCAGTGCAGGGTCACAGTGGGGTGAGGCAGGACTTCAGTGCAGGGTCACAGTGGGGTGAGGCAGGACTTCAGTGCAGGGGACAGGACAGTGGGGTGAGGCAGGACTTGTGCAGGGTCACAATGGTGTGAGGCAGGACTTTCTGTGCAGGGTCACAATGGGGTGAGGCAGGACTTTCTTTGCAGGGTCACATTGGGTGAGGCAGGACTTTCTGTGCAGGGTCACAGTGGGTGAGGCAGGACTTCAGTGCAGGGTCACAGTGGGTGAGGTAGGACTTCAGTGTAGGGTCACAGTGGGGTGAGGCAGCACTTCAGTGCAGGGTCACAGTGGGGTGAGACAGGACTTCAGTGCAGGGTCACAGTGGGGTGAGGCAGGACTTCAGTGCAGGGACACAATGGTGTGAGGCAGGACTTTCTGTGCAGGGTCACAATGGGGTGAGGCAGGACTTTCTTTGCAGGGTCACATTGGGTGAGGCAGGACTTTCTGTGCAGGGTCACAGTGGGTGAGGCAGGACTTCAGTGCAGGGTCACAATGGGGTGAGGCAGGACTTTCTGTGCAGGGTCACAATGGTGTGAGGCAGGACTTTCTGTGCAGGGTCACAATGGGGTGAGGCAGGACTTTCTTTGCAGGGTCACATTGGGTGAGGGTCACAGTGGGGACTAGGACTTCAGTGCAGGGTCACAGTGGGGTGAGGCAGGACTTCACAGGACTTCAGTGCAGGGTCACAGTGGGTGAGGCAGGACTTCAGTGCAGGGTCACAATGGGGTGAGGCAGGAGTGCAGGGTCACACTTTCTTTGGGGTGAGGCAGGACTTTCTGTGCAGGGTCACAATGGTGTGAGGCAGGACTTTCTGTGCAGGGTCACAGTGGGTGAGGCAGGACTTTCTGTGCAGGGTCACAGTGGGTGAGGCAGGACTTTCTGTGCAGGGTCACAGTGGGTGTGAGCCAGGACTTCAGTGTAGGGTCACAGTGGGTGAGGCAGCACTTTCTGTGCAAGGTCACAATGGGGTGAGGCAGGACTTTCTGTGCAGGGTCACAATGGGGTGAGGCAGGACTTTCTGTGCAGGGTCACAGTGGGTGAGGCAGGACTTTCTGTGCAGGGTCACAGTGGGGTGAGGCAGGACTTCAGTGCCGGGTCACAGTGGGGTGAAGCAGGACTTCAGTGTAGGGTCACAATGGGTGAGGCAGCACTTTCTGTGCAGGGTCACAATGGGGTGAGGCAGGACTTTCTGTGCAGGGTCACAGTGGGTGAGGCAGCACTTTCTGTGCAAGGTCACAATGGGGTGAGGCAGCACTTTCTGTGCAGGGTCACAATGGGGTGAGGCAGGACTTTCTTTGCAGGGTCACAGTGGGGTGAGGCAGGACTTCAGTGCAGGGTCACAGTGGGTGAGGCAGGACTTCAGTGCCGGGTCACAATGGGTGAGGCAGGACTTTCTTTGCAGGGTCACAGTGGGTGAGGCAGGACTTCAGTGCCGGGTCACAGTGGGTGAGGCAGGACTTCAGTGTAGGGTCACAATGGGTGAGGCAGGACTTCAGTGTAGGGTCACAGTGGGTGAGGCAGGACAGGGTGGGTGAGGCAGGACTTTCTGTGCAGGGTCACAATGGGGTGAGGCAGGACTTCAGTGCAGGGTCACAGTGGGGTGAGGCAGGACTTCAGTGCCGGGTCACAGTGGGTGAGGCAGGACTTCAGTGTAGGGTCACAATGGGTGAGGCAGGACTTCAGTGTAGGGTCACAGTGGGTGAGGCAGGACTTTCTGTGCAGGGTCACAATGGGGTGAGGCAGGACTTCAGTGCAGGGTCACAGTGGGTGTGAGGCAGGACTTCAGTGCAGGGTCACAATGGGGTGAGGCAGGACTTTCTGTGCAGGGTCACAGTGGGTGTGAGGCAGGACTTCAGTGCCAGGTCACAGTGGGGTGAGGTAGGATTTTCTGTGCAGGGTCACAGTAGAGTGAGGCAGGCCTTCTTGTGCAGTGTCACAGTGGAGTGAGGCAGGACTTCCCGTGGAGGATCACAGTGGGGTGAGGCAGGACTTCCTGTGCGGGGTCACAGTGGGGTGGGTGTGAGGCAGGACTTCCTGTGCAGGGTCACAGTGGGGTGGGTGTGAGGCAGGACTTCCTGTGCAGGGTCACAGTGGGGTGGGTGTGAGGCAGGACTTCCTGTGCAGGGTCACAGTGGGGTGGGTGTGAGGCAGGACTTCCTGTGCAGGGTCACAGTGGGTGTGAGGCAGGGTCACAGTAGGGTGAGGCAGGACTTCAGTGCAGGGTCACAGTGGGCTGGGGCAGGACCTGGGGCCTTTGTCAAATCGCACAGTCCTGGGAACAACACTTACTCTGCCCTGAAGTGTTCATCATGTTTTATTTTTTGAAACAGGGTTTCGCCCTAGCCCATGCTGACTTGGAACTCACTCTGTAACCCAGGCTAGCCTGGAATTTGTGGCAATCCTCCTATCTCAGCCTCCTGAGTGCTGGAATTAAAGGTGGACACCACCTCCCCGGTATGGATTTGAACTAAGTTGCACAGGCTGATGTGGTTCCTCCTTGTGACTGAAGGAAAAGATGGACAGGTTGGGGACAGAGAGCTTCTTGGTCTGGAGGAAGTATACTCAGAGGTGCTGGGGCAGGCCCAGAGGTTCTGTTCGCAGAGTGGGAACCCAGTAGACTGTGGAGGGGCAGCTCCAAAGCCTTCAGCTTGGATGCCCAGCCCTCTGGGTCCTTGCAGTTTGCAGGGAGACTGAGCTCCGACTGGCCTGACTGGGAGAAACCCTTTAGCACTCAGTCCTGGCCCACACTTCGTTCCTCTCCTGCTCTGGTAGAGCCTTTTCCTTTTCCTCCCACCTCATAGACAGGAAGGGCTTTAGGAAATGTGGGTGAGCTCTTGGGATGGGGAGGAGAAAAGAAAGAGGGGGCAGCCATGCTAAGAGAGTGGCCAGTCTGGGGTGGGTGTCTCTCCTGGAGGGCTGACAGGCCCAGGCTGCAGGCTCCTCCCTCCTTTCTCTCTCATGGAGAACGAGTGGTGAAGGCAAGACTGGTTGTTCTAAGTTAACTGACCTCCCGTTACTTAACCTTCCTTTTGCATCAACGGAAGAGTCATGTTTTGTGACATGTGGGAATTGCATGGCATTAGATTTCACATTCATAAGTACAGCTGTTCAGACCACAGCCTCACCGCTTTTTACCTATTGTCTGAGGCACAAATCCAAAAGGCCAAATGTATTAACCATCTGAACCTTCACCAAAGATGGGTGCTAGCTTCACCCTAGCCCCTTCCTCTCCTCCTTCAGCCCCTCCTGTGAAATGGGACAAGAATGGCACCGAGCCCCACATGGTGCTGAGAAAGAAGGAAGCACTGGGAAGTCGTGAGCCAGGCAGCCATGGAATCTCAAGCAGTAGCACCGGGTCCCAGACTCGCTGCCTGCACAGTGTGAGGTCAGTGCTGCTGCCTGTCTGAAGCGGGACAGGTCCCACAGAGCCACATGCAAAGCCAGCATTTTGCTTGTCCTTTCCTCAACCATTTTGCAGATGTATCAGAAATGACCTTCATGAAAGAAGTATGTGCCGTGCCAAGGATTCACATCTTCAGGCATTTGTCCACCTCACCACTGCACCACCACATGTGCAGTGTTTATAAAAACATATCCATCTTGTGACAGTCGAAGTGGACCTTGTCTGCCGATTTCACTGAGGCTGTTTCCCATTTCCAGTGCAGACAACAGCCCCGTCCCTCATCTAGGTCCGAGGGTACTTGCAGGTAAGTGCTTACAAGATTGACAGCCAGGCCCTCCGGCTCGCGTGGACACACAGTGCACAGCAAGACCCTGTGGCTATAGAGGAAGACCCTGCGGGCCAAGTGTGTGTGAGTCCTCACGTGTCAGCTCAGCAGAAGATGGGAGCTCAGACGAAGATGGGTGCACAGGCCTAGAGCTTCACCCAGCTTCATGTCCAGGCCTGCCCTGTGCTTTCCTCCTCCCTCTGCAACCATGCAGTAAGTGAAAGAGCCACAGCGCAAGCAGGCCTCAAGTGTGCTGACAAGCCATGGCCCCTGGAAGCAGCTGGAAAGAACACTGCAGGAAATGGCCAGGTATCTGGTTCATTCTTACAGCCATGCCACTTACCACAAATGGGGCAGGCTGTTGATCCACAGAATATTTGCTTTAGTAAAAGCCAAAAGAGGAGTAGGAAGCATGATGTGAAAATTACTAGCAACACTAATTCTTGTTCATCTTTCTGAAGTCTTTCCTAAGTACATGTTAAAATTAAGAACATTGTCAAAGTGCCGAGAACAAGTGCCTGTGAGGGCTGGGCACTAAACGAGACAGGTCTGCACACCCTCCAAGAATCAGAGAGCATTGTGGAAGAGGGCTGAAGAGAATGTAAGAGTCAGGACGGGGAGGACTGCTGTCTTCCAGGCGTGAGGCGGCTGGTTTCTTCATGACTTCACACTGCCCACTGTCACCTGCACAAGACCTGGACATGCTGGGTCCATCAACATGCTGTCATGGATGGTAAAAGAGCACCAAAATTTTAAAAAAAGGACATTAAAATAGAAGAGGGACTATTTGGAAAGAAGGGGTTCCGTGTAAGAGGGACGAAAGAAAGTAACTGGAGTGGATTATGATAAAAATACATTATGAATATGTATCAAAATTGCCAATAAAAAGTGAAGACAGTAACATTAAGGTTGCACTTTCAACTGTGGGACAGAAGTGGCTGTAGAATTTGTGCCTCTGCCAGAAGCTTCTGAAGCGTCCATGGAAGAATGTTCTGGGTCTTAAGAGTAGCATTGGGGGGGGCCCTTCCTAGGGTAGGTGAGCTCTCCTCCACACCTCCAAGTGTGTCTGCAGCTCTCTGACTGAGCCACTTTGGAATGGGGCTAGGTCTGGTGGTCAGGGCAGCTGGACCCATGTACCAGCTCAAGCACAGGATGTTCTGAGGGCTTCTGGCAGAATCTGGACTTTGTACCTCTAAGGGCAGACCCAGACTTTGGGTCCAATGACAGAAAGGCCCACACATGGGTTACATGAACTCATTGGGTAATTAAATCCCAATTTGAACATAGCAGCCAACCCCCAGCCTCTGACTGGCCGTCTGTTGTGGTCCTGACCTAGCACCAGGAATTCACAGGACATCAAGTGCTGTGACAAGTTCCCACTCTGCAGTGTCCAAGGAAAATGCAGAGAGAAGCCAGCAGCCATGGCAGCTAGGAGCCCAGCATTTCATGCTTCACCAGCTCTGATTTTTCACGGCAGAGTCCTCAAGCAGATCGAGACTTGACAGTGAAGAACAGAAGGGTTTAGCTGTACAGGAGTCTTCTCCAGGCTTGGGCTCGCCTGGAGATTTCCATGGGACCATCGTACCTGAAGACCGCTTGCCTCCTACCGCAGAAGGATCTCGGGGCGTCCCTGCACGGGACTCTGGGAGTGGTGTGAAGCCTTAAAGAAGTGAGGCAAGTCTGTGGTAAGGCAGAGGAAGGTGAAAATGACTGTGGGCACATCAGTTGCTATGTTTCCACCATGGACTTGAGGGGCCCTGGGTCCTAAGGCTGCCCTGACCTGAGTGGCAGGGGAAACCACAGCTCAGGCACATTCCTGAACGCTGGATGCTGGTCTGACTGAAGGAACGGAGAATATATACCCAGTAGGAAACCTGTGTCCTGCCAGGCCCTCAGAAAGTCACATGATCCTGCCTACCCAGGAGAGGGCCTGCAGACATGGGAACTCCCCATGCTGGAAGCACAGACTTCCCTTCCAGGTGCTCACCCAGGACAAGTTTACTGGGCAGCTGTGTGTGTGGCTGTGACCCTGAGCAGGGAGTGGGAAGGACGCAAGGGCATGCAGAGCCTATGGTGCCGTAAACCATGAAAGCTGAGCTTGTGTCTTGAAGAGGTGACCCTGGAGCCGAGACCCTGACAGGGACAAGAAGGTCTGGGGTGGTGTGGAAGTAGAGGTCAGGGATGAGCACGGCTGACCTGGAGCACTGGGAAGGCCAGGTGGCAACTGGCCTTAGTGGGGATGGGCAGGAGAGGTTAGCAAAGGTCAGGACGTGAGGGCTGGGCAGGTGGGTAAGGAGGAGGACACTTCAGAGGGTCAGAGCGCAAGGGGAACTATTAATGACCATGCTGGGCCAGGCATGGTGGTGCACACCTTTAATCCCAGCACTCAGGAGGCAGAGGTGGGAGGATTGCCATGAGTTTGAGGCCACCCTGAGACTACAGAGTGAATTCCAGGTCAGTCTGGGCTAGAGTGAAACCCTATCTTGAAAAGCCAATAACAACAATAATAATAACAACAACCATGCTGGCACAACAAGGAAAACTGCATGGGTGTGGCAGGGCGCTCGGGTTGCATTGCAGGTGTGAAGAAGCTAAAACCGAATGTGACTTGATTTCTCTCACATGTTCACATGTGTTTTATGTATGTATGTGGAGATAGAAGAAATCCCTCAACCACTGGCCAGCCAGCCTAGCCTAAGCTTCTCCATGCCAACAAGATGGCACTCCTGAGGGTGACACCCACACTTATGCTCTGGCCGCCACGTGCATGAATATATGATTTTTGGTACATATATAATTTTGCTGTTTAATAAAATGAAAGCAAATCTATATATAATATTAGGCAGCTCTATAGAGAAACAAAACCAATAGAATGTATGTATATACATATGTATGTATGTATTACAAGAGGGGATTTATTACATTGGCTAACATGATGGGTCTAGGCAGTCTGCATGCTGGAGAGGCAGAGAACCTGGTAGCTGCTCAGTTCACGAGGCTGGGTGCCTCAGCAGTCCCAATCTGGAAAAGAAGACGTACAGGATTCCTGGCAAGTCACTGGCCTTCAGTCCATGTTGCAAGGCTGAGGAAGCTGGAGTCTGATGTCAGTGGAGGAGGACGGAAGCAGTAGAGACAAAGAAAGACTTGCTTGGAAGGTGTGGAGGCAGGCAGACGCACACTGCTTTCTCCTCGTTACACCTGAGCTCCATGTGGAAGGTGCCACCCATTTTGAGGGTAGTTAACCCGCTCTAAAGCCATCCTCACAGACAGGCCCAGAGGTGTATCTCATAGGTGATGGCAAATCTTATCACTTTGACAATCAAGATCAGCCTTCACACATAACAATGAGATCGATGTGCTTGTTTGTTTTTATGTAAGGAACTAAAACTTGGCTGAATATTTCAGACTGCAAGATACAGAGCATCTTCAATGGTTTTCAGAGTTGATCAACATTTTGACTTTATAACCAATGCTGAGAACACCACTTTGCATGCATATGTAGTACAAAATGGCAGAAGTACATTCAGGCCTTTTCAGAAATTGTTAGAAATTCCAACTTAATCCAAAGCCCAAAATTATTTCATGATTTTTTTTTCTTTTCTTTTCTTTTTTTTTTTTTTTTTTTGGTTTTCATAGGGTCTCACTCTGGTCCAGGCTGACCTTTTTTGTTTTGTGAAATCCTCAACCTCTGCCTCCCAAGTGCTGGGATTAAACTCAAACAATAGTTCTTATAATCAAACAGTTCTTATAATCAAACATTCTCATACAGTACAATCCAAAGGTATACTAATTGGTACATACATGATAGCAGGGAAATGGTAAGTCTTTGTTTTCCATAATTAAATCAGTATGTTTCTTTCTTTTATATATTTTTAAATTTTTATTTATTTTCAAGCAGAGAGAGATAGAAGACAGACAGACAGACAGACAGAATAGGCATGCCAAGGCCTCCACCTGCTGCAAATGAACTCCAGATGCATGTTCCACTTTGTGCATCTGGCTTTATGTGGGTATGGGGGAATCAAACCCAGGTCATTAGGCTTAGCAGGCGAGTGCCTTAACTGCTGAGTCATCACTCCAGCTCAAACCATTATGTTTCTGTAAGAGCAAAAAACTGTATGTAGTAAAATATCGCAACCCATAGCATCTGATAGTTTTGACTCTGAGCTGAGTCTCCAGCAGCACTCACTGTGTGGTTTGACCTCATGCGTGGTGTGTGTTCAGAACCAAGACTGAGTGAAGTCACATGATGGCGCATGGGCGAGAAGTACCAGACATTTTGGATTCATTACCCATTGGATTTTCAACTAGTTTCTGGCCTTTGCACATTCAGAAACATTTTATTGTCATCAAATTTTTCATGACCCCTACATTCAGTTACATGGCCTCATTTGGTTTGGGACTCACAGTTTAAGAAGCTGTGCTTTAAACCATCTTAATAAAGTGTATGTGCTGTTAAGCAGTTGTAATGCTGTATTGTGTAGGGAGTAATGACAAAGGAAAAGTCTGTCCATGTTCACGACAGATGCGGTTTATTCTTTCTTTGGTGTACACACACATGAGCACATGCACGTGTGTGTGCGCAGTGTGTGTGCTGTAGTGTTACGTTGTAGGCATAGTGTATGCATGTGTGTGCAAATGTGTGGAGAATATCAGGTACCCTCCTCTATCACTCTTCCACATGGTTACCTTGAGGTGAAGTTTCTCACAGAACCCAGAAGTGACCATCTGCACACCTCACAGTTCTGGGGTTACAGGTATGTGTGGCCATGCCCAGCTTTTAATGCTTGGTGCTTGGGACCGAACTCGGGCCCTCATGCTTGTGCGACAAGTGCTGTTATCCACTCAGCCACCTTTCTAGCCCCCAGATGCAGTGTTCACTTTTGCATATTTCCTGAAGTTGCTTGGTTACTCAGATGTGAACCTCAGATATTATAGATGTTCAACACACCAGCTGGTTATGGGGGCAAAGGCAGGGGCTGGAGAAGCAGTTGGGAGGGCAAGGGGAATGAAGCCAGTTCCCTGCTCCCTATACTCTGGACAGACCTGGGCATAGGTGCATGTGTGAGGGTGGGCAAGCATGCAGGACATTGCTAGGTTCTGGCCTGAGCCTTTGAGGGATGAGGGAAGTCTGGGCTGGGAGGATCCAAAGTTCTGCGTGGACAGATCCTGGGACACCCATCCTAAGTAACCACACGAGGTTGTCATCTGGGCAGTGACACATCAGTCCACCATGTCCTTGGAGAGGACTGTGTCCTTATGTGGGAGTGTGAGAGAGTCACCAAGTGGTAGAGCATGCCACCTGGAGCAGAGTGCAGGGGAGAAGGTGCCCTGGGGCCAGCATGGAACTCAGCTAGTCTGCGGGAGCCAAGGGCCTGGACGACCCTTTCCTTGGCCCCTGCGGCTATGGTGGTTCTTCAGAGTTCTTGTCTGCAGGGTCCCTGGTGGCCATTTCCACAGCGATTTATGTCAGTGTCTTGAACTAAAAAGGAGGGATATTTCCTAGCATTTCCCCTGGAGGGCCATGTGCATACTATTATGGGTAATAATGCTTTTGTGCTTGTAGGAATGGGAAAAATATTCCCATAAGAAGCATCAGGGATTTCTGGGGCTTGGGGATTTGGATTCTCCTTGTTGCCCATAGCTACACTGCACCCCACACAGGGGAGGTATCCTGCCACCCTGCTGGGGGGGCAGGTCAGACCTGACCGTGGCCTCTGCTGCTTGTGTCCAGTCCCCTCTCTCTCTCTCTCTCTCCTGAGTCTCTTCTTGTAGTCCTGTCTGGTTTTCCTGTTTCCTACTCCTTGTAATGAAATAGACCAAACGTTTTGATTTCTGGATCAGATACTGTACAACAGCTAGCTTCTCAAAGACTATGACCTCCACACCTTTTTTTTAGATGCATGAGGTACTGTAAGAAATGTGCCAGTAAGCAATATTGTAAGGGACTGGAGAGATGGCTCAGCAGTTAAGTGTGCTTCCTGCATAAATATGAGGGCCTGATGGGGCCTGAGACCACTTGAGTTTGAATTCCAGAACCCGAGTCAACAGATGGGCATGGCCACACACATCTGTAACCCCAGTCCTGTGAGGATCAGAGACTGGAGAATTGCTGGGGCTTGGGAACAGCAAGCTCTGGAATTAGTAAGACTGTTGCAAGGAAAAACAGGCAGGTGAGTGATGCAGGCAGATACCTGATGTTTTTCTCTGGCTGCCACAAGTGGGCGCACAGAGCACTGTATCAGCACATATACCCAAAACACCACACATACTACACAAACTACATACATGCAAACATTAAAAAATACAATGAGAAATATGATTGGGGGGGGCTGGAGAAATGGCTTAGTGGTTAAGGTGTTTGCCTGCAAAGCCAAAGGACCCCAGTTCAATTCCCCAGGACACTCATAAGCCAGATGCACAAAGGGACGCATGTGTCTGGAGTTCATTTGCAATGGCCGAAAGCCTGGCATGCCCATTATCTCTCTCCCTCTTGCTCCCCCCCCCCCGCCATCTCTTTCTGTCTCTCTGTCAGATAAATGAATAAAATATATTTTAAAAAAAGAAAGATGATTGGGGCACTATACACATTTAGTCTCAAAGCAATTCTCACCAGAATTCATGGTCTACTCACTGGTGTTGACCTATTTTTGGCAAATCAACTTCCACCTTCCAGGTTTTTACTTGGCTCTGGAAGCAGTCAGTCAGTACTCAAGTGGACCGAAGCACTGGAAAGGTTTTCCCCAAGGAATGCAAATTCAAGCAAATGTGTACTGTCACTGTTTCAGTGCCCTGCTAGTGCCAAGTTCCCAGGTGGGTGGTTGGGGTTAGAAAACAGACACCCCTGGGAGCTGCTGAAGACTGGAGTGGGACACTCATGCTGCATGTGGCTCTGCAGCAGCTTAGGGGACCTTTGAGACACCACAGTTACAGTGGTTCCACTGTATTCAGAGATGTGCACAGACTTCAGGGTATTGATTTTCGTTCTGTGAGCAGCTGTAGAAATACCCAGCAGCCTCACCGTCCTGGCTCGGGAAGTGGCTGAGGGGATGGGGCATGCTTACACAGTGGGTCGCTTTGGGGCTTACGACACTGGAGAGAAGTCTGCTGACAGGGAAAACAGTCCCGTGGGGCTGAGGAGGTCTGGGAAGCACCGAGTGCTGTGCAGTTTCCCCTTCAAGCTGTGCTTGCTGCATGTGCACGAGGGCCCAAGAGGAGTTCAGTTCTCCAGCACCCACATAAACAGCTGGGTACAGCCATGTAGTCATGTGACTCCAGTACTGTGCTGCAGAGACGGGTCCTGAGAATCACTGGGGCTCTCTGGTCAGCCAGTCAGGTTGAAAACAGTAGCTCCAGTTCAGTGAGAGACTCCATCTCAAGGTGGATGAACTAGAGAGTAATACACTTGACGTTCCCTGACTACCACACGCGTGTGCGTGGGCAAGTGCATCTATACACACACACACACACACACACAACACTGAGACGAGTTTGATGTAACAAAGTTTACTCCAATAAGAAAAGCTCCTAGAAGCATGCTGGGGCAAGGGTATGGTACCCAGAGCTGAATTAGACTCCAGTTGTGGTGAATCCATTGAGGCCACCTTTGCTTGTGGGGGGAGAGAGGCTGGGAGCCTGTGTCTACTTCAACCCATGGGCAATTAGGAAATACTTTGGGATTCCTCGGGAGAGTAAGAAGGGGAAGTCTTGTATGTAATGGCCGCAGGAGCCAGCTTGCAGTTAGGGCACAACTGCACAATTCAGGGAGAGAACGTGGAAAACGCAAGAAAAGGAATTGTTCTCAGTAATCACACTTGGCGTTGGTTTTATATCAGAACTATTGTGCCCCTAAACAATTGTCTGTGTAATGTGGGTAAAGTGAATGAATAATTATGAGCTATTCTGCCACCTCCTGCTTCCTTGAGAACAAAGATCCTTAGTGTGAAAGAGTAAAGTTTTAGCTGTGATCCAGACATTAAATAGAAGCTCTGTGGTCCTGCAGTTGAAATGGAGACTAAATTTCAGTGTGAATTCTCAAGATAAGTGTGCATGGTACATGATAATATGGTAAATAGATATGTGTATAATTATAATGACTTTCCTCTGAAAAGACCTTACAACAATGACTCCCGGCCCTAGGGCCAAGATTGTAACCTTGAAATACCATTCCTCATGAAAATAAATCGTAGAAACTTGAGGAAATGAGCAAAATGAATCTAGACTATCCCACATCCCAGTTTGGAAACCACTGGGATCTTGTGAAGGAATTCAGGGGCCGCCTTAAGCAGTGCCCGCTGGCCACAAGCAGCTTCAACAAGGATTAAGATCTGTGACCCATGAAGCATGTTGGAATCCATATATTCTTCAGGAAACAATTAGTACCCTGAGGTTGGCAGGGCACCAGTTCATTATCTCAACAATTGAGTATTTAGAGGAAGGAAACAGACATTTATCTTGTTTTCCTACCACAATCAAAGAGCAGCTGAGGGAAGCCCCCAGCCCTGAGTGAAGAAATCCTCATCCCATTGCATTGTTTAGGCCCCTGGAAGGCCAGAAGCATGAGCGAGCGAGCGAGCAAGTGGGAAAGGGAGAACTACAGAGTCCAGGAGCAGGACCTGCCCCTTTGGCCCAGGTGAGCATCTGCGGCCCCTCTGCTGTGTGAGGAACCAAACACTTCTCACATTAGCTAATACCAGAAACCTCCGTCCCAGTAGGGAGGCAGAGATAGGAGGATCACTGAGTTTGAGGCCATCCTAAGACTACATAGTGAATTCCAGGTCAGTCTGGGCCAGAGACAGACCCTACCTTGAAAGAAAGAAGGAAGAAGAAAGAGAAAGAAAGAAAGAAGAAACAAAGAAAGAAGAAAGGAAGGAAGGCGAGAGATAAAGAAAGAGAAAGAAAGGGAAAGGAAAGGGAAGGGAAGGGAAGGAAAGGAAAGGAAAGGAAAGGAAAGGAAAGGAAAGGAAAGGAAAGGAAAGGAAAGGAAAGGGGGAAAGGCCCCTGCGCTCCTAAAATCACTGTGCCGTGTGGGCTCGGTGGGGTCTCCTTCTCTCTAATACAGAAGGAATTCACTGGAACTCTGGGCGGATGGAGCTTCGGGACAGCAGCTTTTTGCTGGAGTCATGCTGTGAAGGAATTTACAGGAATCTATCCACAGTGCTTTGACAGGACACACCTCCCAGAATTCCAAGGGAGCTAGTTACCTTGCGTGTTGAGTGATGTTCGCAGAATCCCCAGTAGCCCCACTCCAGGACACAGCGGAGTCTCGTGAGGCCCTTGTGTGCCTGACTTCCGCAACTGTGGCTGTTCCTGTGGGACGGGTAGAAGCAAGGACTTCTGTCAGTTGGCTGTGTTTATTCAGGTTTTCCATGCAAGTCTGATGTAGATGCAGGCAGAGACTTTTGTCCATGGCAAAGACTTGAGCCCTGGGTAACATTGAGGCAGGAGTGGGTTCCATTGCCTCTGAAGTGGCAGGATGCAGCCCCATCCCAGCTCAAGCTGTTCTCTTACATGTTTCTCTCCCCTGAGTTGCTTCCCTCTCCAAAAAAAAAAAAAAAAAAAAAAAAAACTCCACTCTGTGACACACACCATGTCATACTCAGGACTTGCTACGCCCCTGACCCTTAGGATGCCAACCCCAAGGGGAAGCTAGACATTCCTGTCCCACCCAGCCAGCCTTCCCACCTTCCTTTATGCACAGTGTGTTCTGGATTTCAGCTGAAGCCATCCACCAAGGAAGGGAAAGATCTCTGCTACCCTGCCCCCTCCCCCGTAACCCACACCAAGTGATAGCAGCACCATCGACAGCTGCTTTGGGGAGGGAGGTGCTCAGTGGAGAAGTGCACTTCCTGTGTGAGCATGGAGGCCTAGCTGGGCAAGGCTGTGCCTGCAGCCTCAGTGCTGTAGGGAAGCAGAGCTCCCTGAATCACCAGAGCCCTGCAAGCTTTGGAATTAGTAAAAAGAGACTCCGACTCAAAACAAGACCAGGTGCAAGAGCGATGGAGCCGGTCACCTGCCATTTCACTCTGGCCACCACAGTCTAATGACCCTCACAGCAGACAAGCATATAGAGCGCCACGGAGCACATACATGTGTAAACACCACACACATACCACCTCTCTCTCACACACACACACTTAAAAATGTAAAAGCTGCTTTTGGGGAGCAGGGCAGATGGCTCAGTGTGTAAGCTTGAGGGTCCAAGGTCGACTCCCAGCACCCACATAAGAAACTTGGCTGCATGGCCACACATGCCTGTAGCCTCAGACTAAGGGGTCAGAGACCAGAGACTCATCTGACTGAAAATGGTAGCTGCAGTTCCAGTGAGAGATTCTGTCTCCAGGAATTTCAGCGGAAGAGCCACAGATGAGGACATCGGACTTTCTACCCTACACATGCATACCCCACACACGTCCCGATCAAACAAACAAACTGCTGTGTTTTCCAGTGCTGAGGAGCCAACCCAGGGCCGTGTGCTTGCTAGGTAAGTGCTCATGCACTGAGCTGAGTCCCCAACCCCAAACCACTTTCCAGCTGTGCACTGTGCTTATGCCTGTCATCCCAGCACTCCAAAGGCTGAAACAGGAAGATCACTGTAAGTCTGAGGCCAGCTTGGGCTACATTGAAAGTTCCAGGCCATTCTGGACTGCAGTATGAGACCCTGACTCAAAAAAAAATTAAAGTAAGCAAACCAAACAATTTCCATTTTCTTTTTGCCTTTTTTATTTTTATTTTTTTAGTTTGTCAAGGTAGGTCTCACTCTAGCCCAGGCTGACCTGGACTTCACTATGTAGTCTCAGGGTGGCCTCGAACTCATAGCGAGCCTCCTACCTCTGCCTCCCGAATGCTGGGATTAAAGGTGTGCGCCACCACGCTTCTTTTTCTATGTCTGGAACTCAATTTAAATGTGGAAAAGAAACTCACATTAGGCAGAAGGGAAGAGTCACCTGTTGGCTCTAGGCTTTCAGCAATGGTCTGTGTATCAAAGCAGAAATCTAAGCCACGGATGGCTATCCTGAGTCCCGTATGCAGCAGGGCTGCTCAGGGACCTCACGAAGGCTGAGAGGACAACAGGTCTTAGCACCAGCTGGCATATATAGACTAGACCAGGCTGTCCTCGAGCTCCCAAGAGAAGGGCCTCGCTTGCCAGGTCTCAGGTCACCCAGAGACAGGCCTCTGCTGAGAATGGGCCAGCCTGCAGCCACTGCCCGTGGCCTTTCCCTCGCCTCGCCATCCCCACTTTGCACTCCGCACCTGCCTCCACCCACAAGGCCAGCTCCATGGTGGTTTGAGTGAGGCGTCCTCCAGAGCCTCTTGTGTTCGGAAGACTTGGTTTCCAGCTGATGGCAGTTTGGGAGAGGGAGACTTGCAGGGAGAGGAGTGTTGCTGGGGGAGGGCTTTGGGGTGTTAGAGCGCACCTTCCCCAGAGCTCAGCTCACTTCACTGCTTTTTGCCAGCTGTTGTGGCAAGGTGTGATTCCCAGCCGTAGCTCCACCATCCTTTCCTTGCCATGATGAACCTTCCCCTCAAGACTTTAAGTCAAAATAAACCCTTTTCTCCCATGAGCTTTTCGGTTAGGTGGTGTCAGTAATGCAAAGGGAACACCACCACCCTCCCAGCCCTGCCCACTTGCCTCTGTTCTTCTGCCCCAGCCTGCCCTGTCTCTGCAGATCCCCAGTGCCGCCTCCTGCCCTGCCTGGCCCTGTCCTCACTGTTGGGGTTGCTGTCCTCTAGCTTTCCATGACAGACTTCAGCATTTCAGTTGCTTCCTTGGTGATGAAATAAGTAGGAGGGCGACAAGCTTTGTGCTTGGCAGAATCTGTCCAGTGGGGAGTCCTTGCAGCAGACCCATTGGGGAGATGGGCCAGGAGATTGTGTGGCTGGGAGCCAAGAGCAAGGGGAGTCTGGCTTGGGTATACTTGGGGGTGGAGTGGGCAGCTTTGCTGATGGTTGTTGGTGGGCGGTGAGGAAGATGGGGGCCCACATGGTTCTGCCAAGATGTCCTTAAAGGGGTGAGAAAGGTCTGGGGAGTACAGCATGACCAGACTCATCGTAGAGGTCAGTTCACTGGTGACTGTGGCAGGAAGCAGGTAGCTCCCCAGATACACCTGAGAAATGTATAGACTTCCAGTACAGGAGCAGGCAGGCAGGAGGGACCTGCACATATACTGTGAATAAATGTGGGGAGTCCTGGGAACAGCTGGGAAAAAGCTGATCATAGCAGGCTCAGCCTGAGAGAGGAGCTCTCTCACAACAGAAACTGGCCAGCTCCTTCGCCTGGCAGTGGTTGATGGGGGCAGCTGTACCGCCCCTGTATCCTGTTGGGGCACTACCATGTGATTCCAAGAGGGTCCAGGAAGGCAGGGGCAGCCTATAGCCACAAAGCAGGCTATATAGCCCTCACCATCACCAAGGGGGCTGGAGACCTTGGAGATCCAGAGAAAGAGATGGGACCAGAGAGAAGGTTTGGCAGTACACAGGTACCTGGAGCCTCAGACAGGAACATGGGCAGAAGGGAAGAAGTTGGGCAGGCTGTGGGTGCTCTACAAAGTGAGCGTCTAAGAAGGCGTGAGTCTTAGAGATAAGGTGGGCAACCAAGGGAGCCTGGAGCGCCTGAGTCTCACAGAGGGAGTCAGCCATGACAAACCCCACCTTAATGACAGGAGACCTCTGTGAACTTGACACGTGTGCTCGTGAGAGGGGCAGCTTGGTGAAGCAGGACTGGACAGTGAGGAGTGGAGGGAGCAAGGCCAGCTACACGGCTGCAGGGGTGCTCTCGGAATGCTCGAGCTCCAGGGAGACGGGCACATGGAATGTCAGCCATGCTCCGTCCCAAGCCCCTGCTGCTGACAGGCTGTAGAGGTGTGACCCTTTAGTCTGAGGTCCACACGTCAGATGTACAGGAAGCATCCAGTCAGCATTTCTAGCACCTAGAGCTGAGAATCATCTAGACAGACAGCTTGGGTGCTAAGATGTCTCCACGTTTACCAAGGATGCCACAGAAGGTAAGTGCAGCAGGCCCACCATTGGTGTGACAGCAGGGCCTGTCAGCACCTCCACACCATTTCCTGTACGGTGCACTGAGAATCCCTCTCCTACTGGCCATAGTTTGGGCTCCCTGCATGGCCTGCTGCTAGAGAGGCCTGGGGCACACTTCCGTGGGCCGAGCCTGCGCATGGCCTTCCTTGTGTGCTGTGGTGCCAGACCGAGTATGCTACAGAACCACAGTACACACCCTGCTCTCTAAGCAGCACTGACATTTGTTTAAATTGACATTTTAAAGTCATTTCAAAGGGTCGATGACTCCTGAGTTTGCAAAACAGCAAACGTCTCAGCATGCTTTCAGGTTTCAGCAGATGTGGGTGTCCAGCAAATATCACAGCGTGCATTCAGGGTTCAGCAGATGTGGGTGTCCAGCAAACGTCACAGCGTGCATTCAGGGTTCAGCAGATGTGGGTGTCCAGCAAACGTCACAGCATGCATTCAGGGTTCAGCAGGTGTGGGGGCCCAGGGCTCTGCTAACCCTGGTCTCACCTCTTCCAGGTCAGCAAGGTGGAGCGGGAGAAGAGCCAGGAGCTGAGGCAGGTGCGTGAACACGAGCAGCGCAAGCACGCCGTCCTGGTCACAGAGCTCAAGAGCAAGCTGCACGAAGAGAAGATGAAGGAGCTGCAGGCCATGCGCGAGGCACTGCTGCGGCAGCACGAGGCTGAGCTGCTGAGGGTCATCAAGATCAAGGACAACGAGAATCAGCGGCTGCAGGCGCTGCTCAACACCCTGCGGGATGGCGCGCCCGACAAGGTCAAGACCGTGCTCCTGTGTGAGGCTAAGGAGGAGGCCAAGAAAGGATTTGAGGTGGAGAAGGTCAAGATGCAGCAAGAGATCTCGGAGCTCAAGGGGGCCAAAAAGCAGGTGGAGGAGGCGCTGACGATGGTGATCCAGGCCGACAAGATCAAGGCTGCCGAGATCCGGAGTGTGTACCACCTGCACCAGGAGGAGATCACCCGTATCAAGAAGGAGTGTGAGCGTGAGATCCGCAGGCTGGTACGTGTGGCGGGCAGGTGGGTGGGCGGGCCGGAGGGCAGTGGCTGGCAGCTCTGATCACTCCTGGCCTGTTTCTGTGCACACCACCTCATACTCTCCCTGCTAGTTTGGAGAACTCCAGAGACACAGGAGGGCAGAGCCAGGTGCCCACAGGCAGGCAAGACCTTCTTCGGCCTCTCCACCAGAGTCAGCAGTGTTGCCCGCCCCTCACTTGGGCTAGAACAAGACAAGTCAGCGTTCCCATGCCCCCCAAAGAGCAAGGAAGGGTTCTCCGAGCCCTAGGTTAAGCCCAAAGCCAAGCAAGGCTCTCACAGTTAGGCCAGGAGGATTCTACATTGCTGGGTCTGGATCCAGAGACGGGAGGCTAGGGGCTCCATGCTGACGAGCCCCCCCCCCCCGCACTGTTGATCCCCATGCCGTGCTGTGGGAAGCATTGCTTGTAGGCCCAACTCTATAAGACTGTACTTCCCAGGCCACGTACTAAAAAACTGGCAGCGTCCATGCACCCTAGGGGGTCCAGAGACCAGGCATCCTGTGGCAGTGATGGGTCCAGAACATTCTCAGACCCAGTGCTAGGAAGTGGAAGAGAGAAGTGTGCATCTTCTCGTGAATTGGAGGAATAGAGCTCTACCCTAGAGGCGTGCGCCCTCCGCCCATCCTGTGCTTCATCAGGACCAGAGCCTGTGGGCACTGAGGACACCCTGGTAGGATGCAGCTATCTCCAGCCAGAACACCTGGGAAGCTGCCCAACTCCGACTTTCCTGGTCTTGCGGTTTCCAGACCCTCTCCAAGCTACACCCTCATGGAATTTCCCAGGGAGTTGCAGTAATTGTCAAGGGATGGCTTCAAAGGGGAAATTGGACATTGTGAAATAAACGTGACTGCCATGATGAACACCAGGTGCCCCCATTCCTAGTATGGAAGAACCCTCCCCCTTTCCAGAATGTTCTGTGCTCCAATTTCCACCCCCCACCCCTGAGCCATATATTGTAATCACCTTTAGCAACGCCATGCTGTGACCCAAGACCCCACGCGTTAGGAATCACAAAGCATGACATGACGTGGCATGACTCTGCCCTGACTTCTCTTACCAGGGGACAGAGGAAGTGGCTTTCAGGCTGTCTGGAAAGGACACTCATTGCTCATTCACAGCGCTATCATTTGCCTCCTTTGGACTTAGTGCTTATGACAGAGGAAGGTGACCTTACTGTTAGCCAAGGGGATGACACCAAACAGCTGTTCCCTCCCACCTGACGTGGTCTCTGAGGCACACACTGGTGGCTCCTCCAGCCACTTCTTCTTGCTTGACCCTAGACTGTCTCAGCATTCTGGGGTTTTGTTGCTTGGCTTCTAGTCCTTACTGTCCTCCCTTTCCCACACACCATGCCTCCCCAGACAGCAGTGTGCCCTGCTCCCAGCCTCCACCCCCATGGTATACTGGCCACATCTGGGCAGGGTCATATGGTGCATCGGTGAGAAGTCCTGAGCAAGGTTTAAGGAGGGAGGTTTACTAAGTCCTGGGCAGCGTGATGGGAAGCCCCCATGTCCACTGCCTCTGGGCAGCAGAATTGAGAGCAGGACTCAGCCACTGCCAAGTCTCAGCCTAGCAGGGAGTAGTGGACATGTGTCTAGAACCCCGGCACCCCTGCATCCTACTGACCAAACCTGGCCAGAGGCCAGCATGGGAGATGAGGTGGGGCTCAATTAAAGGCCATCTGTCAGGGCACAGAGCCTGGCAGGAATGTAAGAGCAGATTCGGAACACTTGCCCAGTGCCTGCTAGCTTCATTTTGGGTTAAGTGTACACGTGCAATTGCACTACTGTGAGTGTGAGTGTCAGACACCAAGGCCCATGCTGCACCACGGTCCAGCCTGATAGCTAGCTTGCACGTTGGTATGTGTCCCCTGAACTTAGTCTTGTTTGTTTGCTTAGCTTGCTTGCCCCCTTTCTTTCTTTCTTTCTTTCTTTCTTTCTTTTCTTTCTTTCTTCTTTCTTTCTCTTTTTCTGTCTCTTTCTTTCTTTCTGTTTCTTTCTTTCTTTTTTTCTTTCTTTTTTTTCTTTCTTTCTTTCTTTCTTTCTTTCTTTCTTTCTTTTTTCTTTCTTTCTTTTCTTTCTCTTTCTTTCTTTCTTTTTTCTTTCTTTCTTTTCTTTCTCTCTCTCTTTCTTTCTTTCTTTCTTTCTTTCTTTCTTTCTTTCTTTCTTTCTTTCTTTCTTTCTTTCTTTCTTTCTGGCAAACCCAATAGACTGTCTTTTTTCATGCTAGAGTGAGTGAGTGAGTGAGTGAGTGAGAGAAAGAGATAAAATTGGAATTCCAGGCCCTCCAGCTGCTGCAATTAACTCTAGACATGTGTGTCCCCTTGTGCTCATGTGTGACGTTACATCCTGTGTCACTGGGCATCTGGCTTACATGGGACCTGGAGAGTCAAACATGAGTCCTTAGGTTTCCAGGCAAGCACCTTAACCATTAAGCCATCTCTCCAGCCCTGCTTTTGGTTTTTTGAGGTAGGGTTTCACTCTAGCCCAGACTGACTGGAATTCACTATGTAGTCTCAGGCTGGCCTGGAACTCCCGAGTGCTGGGATTAAAGGCATGTGACACCATGCCTGGCTCCAAAACCAATTCTTAATACAATCAAAAGCAGAAAATTGGCTGGGGAAATGGCTCAGTGTTTGAAATGGGCTTGCTTGCAAAGCCTGTGGTGGGCTTTCAATTCCCCAGTACCCATGTAAAGCCAAATGCACAATGTGGCACATGTGTCTGGAGTTTGTTTGCAGTGGTATGAGGCCTTGGTGTGCCCATTCTCATTCTCTCTATTTTAAATAAATAAATAAACCGTTTTCAAAAAGCAGAGAGAATTGCCTTTTTGCCTTTTGGGGACCCTCTTTGCTAGGGCACCATGTCTCCTGTCTCTAGCACCGGTTTCCCCTCTAGCATACCACCCAGCCACCTTGACCCCTTCCCTCCACTAGACCCTGCACTGCCCTCCTCCGCATTGCTTAGTCCCTCTCCTTCGGCAAAGCATGGCTTTACAGCACGGAACAGGGAGAACGTCAGTTTGGGAGACCCTGTGAGCATGAACGATCTCCATGCCAGCCTCACACTTGATAGGAGTTGTAGGTTGGGAATAGCGTCTGGTAGGAACTTGAAGAAGGCATTTGTGCCTTGACTCTACTAACTTCAGGGCAGCTGGTAGGAAGTTTGATAGTGGTTTTCTGGTTCTGCCCTGTTCCTACCCAGCTCCAAGGTCAGCGCTTCTCTGAGCCTCCTTGAGCTCCAGGCAGACAGGAGCCCTTTCTAACTGGCTGTCAGCTGGGAAACCTGCAGGTGGCTCTCATCATCCCTCCATTCCTGCTCAGCAGAACATGGTGCTTTGAGCTCATACTCTTAGTTTCTTGTTTTTTCCCCCAACCTTGGCTTTGTTTTTTCTATTTTTTGAGAAATTTTTTCTGTTTATTTTTATTTCAGCCAACCTATATCCAACTGTGACAGATATTTGCTCTCTGAAACAAACCTTTTTGCTTTCTTTTCTCAGTCCTGGGTGCAACACCAGCTCTTACTCTTCTGAAGATAATATTATACCTGGCCACTTTTTTGTCGAAATTTATATTTTTATTTTTATGATCAATTTTATGATGATTAATTTTCTGTCCCAGACCTACCACCACGCTGCCTCCCAAAGGGTAAGGTGCTCTACTTGCTGCTGACAAACCAGCCCTACAAGGCTCAGCTCCTCCTCTCTTTCTTCTCCTCCTCCTCCTCCTTCTTCTTCTTCCTCTTCTTTTTTGTTTTTTGTTTTGGTTTTTCGAGGTAGAGTCCCACTCTATCCCAGGCTGACCTGGAATTCACTTGGTAGTCTCAGGGTGGCCTTGAACTCACAGCGATCCTCCTACATCAGCCTCCCGAGTGCTGGGACTAAAGGCGTGCGCCACGCCCGGCCCTCAGCTCCTTTCACTGTGCTGCTTGGTGTCCCTTAGGCTGTTGTTTTTCCTGGTGGTGCCGCTTAGTTTCCCTCATCTCCTAGCTATAGGAGCACCCAGGGGCCTGTGTGTGAAGAGCTCTGCTACCCGGGGCTTTGCTGCAAAGTGAATGAGCAGAAATGACACTATTGGGAGCTTTTTAAAAAATCTTTTATCTTTTCTTCTCTCCCCAAAGAAGAATTATAGTCAGTTTGATTAGAGAAAGAAAAGTTAAAAGCATCATATTGGAAAGAAAGAAATTAAACCTTTTATTTAGGTAATAAACCTTTGTACATAGAATAAAATATCCCAATAAATTCACAAAAATAAAGCTGGGAATAAAGCTCAGTGGTAGAATGGTTGACTAGCATGCTCAAGGTCCTGGGGCCAAGGCTGGGGAAAGAGACAGAGAATGATAGAGGGAGAGAAAGAGAGGTGTTCACAGACACACATTAGAACTATTAAGTTCAACAAAGTTTTGGGATACAAGGTCAACATGCAAAAATCAGCTCTATTTCTGTCTATTGCTATTCATACTAATATACATATAACATACAAATAACGCAAGCCAATGCTTTTTATTAAGAGTATACTTTGTATGGACACATCATGTGTTGGCACCATCATTTCTCTCTTCCCTGACCCCCAATCTGCTGGGGGCCCTCCTCAGTGGGGTTGCTGATATTCCCCATGGGGCTGTGGGTTATGCATAGTAAGAGCAAAAGCCAGTCATTGGGGGTTGCCTCTTGGTATTGCCTCCCAACTTGTGGCTCTTAGGATCTTCAACCGCCATGCAGATAGACAAAAAACCAGGATCATAACCCTCTCCTATCATCTTCTTTTCCCCTCTCTGAATCCCCCCACTGAATCCCTTCTTTGATTTTGATGTTGTCATTTTTTCCTCCTATTATTCAGGTCTTGTTAGGTAGCATCAGCCACTGTGAGGTCATGAGTGCCACAGCCACTGTGAGATCAGGAGTACCACGGTACTGTGAGGTCACGAGTACCACGGCCACTGTGAGGTCAGGAGTACCACGGCCACTGTGAGGTCACGAGTACCACGGCACTGTGAGGTCAGGAGTACCACAGCCACTGTGAGATCAGGAGTACCACGGTACTGTGAGGTCACGAGTACCACGGCCACTGTGAGGTCAGGAGTACCACGGCACTGTGAGGTCAGGAGTACCACGGCCACTGTGAGGTCATGAGTACCACGGCCACTGTGAGGTCATGAGTACCACGGCACTGTGAGGTTATGAATACCGTGGCCACTGTGAGGTCATGAGTGCCATGGCCACTGTGAGGTCCTGAGTACCACGGCCACTGTGAGGTCATGAGTACCGCAGCCACTGTGAGGTCATGAGTACCACGGCACTGTGAGGTCATGAGTACCACGGCCACTGTGAGGTCAGGAGTACCACAGCCACTGTGAGGTCAGGAGTACCACAGCCACTGTGAGGTCATGAGTACCACAGCCACTGTGAGGTCATGAGTAGCATGGCCACTGTGAGGTCATGAGTACCACGGCACTGTGAGGTCATGAATACCATGGCACTGTGAGGTCAATGAGTACCACGGCACTGTGAGGTCATGAGTACCACAGCCACTGTGAGGTCATGAGTAGCATGGCCACTGTGAGGTCATGAGTACCACGGCCACTGTGAGGTCATAAGTACCACAGCCACTGTGAGGTCATGAGTACCACGGCACTGTGAGGTCATGAATACCATGGCACTGTGAGGTCAATGAGTATACCGCGGCCACTGTGAGGTTAGGAGTACCACGGCACTGTGAGGTCATGAATACCACGGCACTGTGAGGTCATGAATACCACGGCACTGTGAGGTCATGAGTACCGCGGCCACTGTGAGGTTAGGAGTACCACAGCCACTGTGAGGTCATGAGTACTGCGGCCACTGTGAGGTTAGGAGTACCACAGCCACTGTGAGGTCATGAGTACCACAGCCACTGTGAGGTCATGAGTACCACAGCCACTGTGAGGTCATGAGTACCACAGCCACTGTGAGGTTAGGAGTACCACAGCCACTGTAAGGTCATGAGTACCACGGCACTGTGAGGTCATGAGTACCACGGCACTGTGAGGTCATGAGTACCACAGCCACTGTGAGGTCATGAGTACCACAGCACTGTGAGGTCAATGAGTACTGCGGCCACTGTGAGGTTAGGAGTACCGCGGCCACTGTGAGGTCAGGAGTACCACAGCCACTGTGAGGTCATGAGTACCACGGCACTGTGAGGTCAGGAGTACCATAGCCACTGTGAGGTCATGAGTACCACGGCACTGTGAGGTCATGAGTACCACGGCACTGTGAGGTCATGAGTACCACAGCCACTGTGAGGTCATGAGTACCACAGCCACTGTGAGGTCATGAGTACCACAGCCACTGTGAGGTCAGGAGTACCATGGCCACTGTGAGGTCAGGAGTACCACAGCCACTGTGAGGTCATGAGTACCACGGCACTATGAGGTCAATGAGTACCACAGCCACTGAGGTCATGGTCATGGAGTACCATGGCCACTGTGTACCACAGGTCAGGTCAGGAGTACCACAGCCACTGTGAGGTCATGAGTACCATGGCCACTGTGAGGTCAGGAGTACCACAGCCACTGTGAGATCATGAGTACCACGGCACTATGAGGTCAATGAGTACCACAGCCACTGTGAGGTCATGAGTACCATGGCCACTGTGAGGTCAGGAGTACCACAGCCACTGTGAGGTCATGAGTACCACGGCACTATGAGGTCATAAGTACCACAGCCACTGTGAGGTCATGAGTACCAGGCCTGTGTCTGGAAGCCAGCACTGCACAGCTTTCCCTTCCTTTGGCTCTCGTGCTCTTTCCAGTGCTTCTTCTGTAACGGTCCCTGAGCCTTGGAGCGGGTGATAGAGATATCTCATTTAGTGCTGGACACTCTACGTCACTTCTTAGCATTTTGCTGAGTTTTGAGTCTGCTCAGTGGCCACTGCCATCTGAAAAGGGAAGCTTCTCTAACCAAGAGTGAGAGTAGCATTAATATGTGGGCACAAAGATAAGCATTTCGAGGGCAGTCTGGTGGGCATAATCATACCCACTTTGCCAGACAGCGGCAGTCACTTCTCCTCTAGGAGGGCCTCCTTAGCCACAGGCTTGTGACTAGGTTTTCAGGACCAGCCAGGAGCTCTTCTGGGGGAGTGAGCCTCAAGTCCTATAGACGGGCATGTCACCGTTGCACCAGTTGGTACATTTGGCTTGGCTGACCAGCCATAAAGCTTGCAGTGTCCACTGCTGGTTAAGACCATGAATGACCTCTCCCACAACAGGCTGCATAGGTCTTTCTAGCATCCTGACAGCTAGGAGTCCGCCAGCTCACTTCAGCTTGATGTCTTGATGTCCTGCACTCGAAGCATGTAGAGTCTTCCACAATGGGATCATCTCGTTCTGGTGGGCAACCAACAGCATTGGCAATAGCTTGTGATGTTTTGGTGGTATCAGGGAACTCCCTGACTAATAACTCACTGGAAGGTATCCCACCCCTGGCACTGAAATTTTCTTGTAACTATCTATGGCTTCTGGGCATAGCATTATTCACCCCCACAGGGTACTTCTACCCAAACCCTCTTTTTAAAAATTTGTATTTATTTAGTTGAAAGAGAGAGAGGCAGGTGGAGAGAAAGAGTAAGAATGGGCACACCAGGGCCTCCAACTGCTACAAACTCCAGAAGCATACTCCACCTTGTGCATCTGGTTTGTGTGGGTACTGGGGAATCAAATTTGGGTCCTTAGGCTTCAAAGCAAGTACCTTAACAGCTAAGCCATCTCTCCAGACACTTTTATTATTTTATTTTATTTCATTTTATTTGAAAATAGAGAGAGGCAGGGAGAGAGAGAGAGAGAGAGAGAGAGAGAGAGAGAGAAAGCCAAACTCTCTTTTTATTTATTTGTTTTTATTTAAATTTTTTTTCGAGGCAGGGTCTCACTCTAACTCAGGCTGACCTGGAATTCACTATATAGTCTCAGGGTGGCCTTGAACTCATGGTGACCCTCCTACCTCTGCCTCCTGAGTGCTGGGATTAAAGGTGTGCACCACCACACCCAGCTAAACTCTCTTTCTAAAAACATAGATATTATTAGCTAGTGGAGAGGTAGGATTCCATATGGCTTACTCATTACATCTTTAATTTTGATTAACCCTCCTTCCACCCCCTTCTTTCCTCCACAGACCAATTTTAATTCCACTTACAAGGGCATAAAATGTATAAAATACCTAGGAATAAGTTTAAGAAAAAAAATGCAAAATTTGTACACTGACAGGCCATAAATATTGCTGACAAAATCTTGCGGAGAGAAACTCCAGAGAATCTGGCAGATCTGGGCAGACTCTGAGTCCACTGACTGGGACGCTCCAGGATCATTAGCGGGCAGTTCTCCCCTAGTCAGCATGGGGCTTATCACATCCCAGCAGGCTTTTCATCAGGCCTGGGCTAACCCACACTAACATTTATGTAAAAATGCACGTGTCCCCCACTGACTTTGTGCTATCTTTTCACATTCTTTATTGTAACATTCTGTCTAAACGTTTAAATGACTAAAATTTTAAATTTTAAAGAATTTTATTTGTTGAGTTTTCCCTTCAGGTTTGGTGCTTACTGTGTCTGAAGAAATTCCTCTATCCTGGGCCAAGGGAGATGGCTCAGCTGATAAAGTTCACCACACAAGCAAGCCAAGTACCCATGTAAAAGCCAAGCTTGGAAGTGCACACATGATGTTGACTTCTGGCCCCCATATACATGTGCACACAGCATGCACTCACACACATGAACATACATACTTGTATACACGCCACATACATGTATACACACAATAAAATACATATGTGCTAAAAGCATGAATCTTCATCTGTTAAAGTCTTGTCTCTCATGTTCAGGTCTTTGCCCAGCTAGGGAATGGGGTAAGCATGTGTGAGACCCAGTTGTATTTTCCCATAAGGCTGCACAATAGTCTAGGAGCCCTGATTGGAAAGTGCCCCTCCCGCTCCCCGCCCACCTGTCCACCTGTCCTGAGCTGAGCACTGCTAGATGGCGCACTTCCACAGGCCTTCTGCCATACCATGCGGCTCCCGGCTCTCGGCCTGACAGTAGCCCTGGTTTCTTAAGCAGCCAGGCCTCTCACTCAGACCTGACTCTTCTTGGTCTCTTCCACACAAACTCCAGAATAACATTTTCCTATGTGAAAAGAGACTGGAATTTTTAAAAAAGCAATTTGTGAGAGAGAGAGAGAGAGAGAGAGAAAGAGAGAAAGCCAGGACGTCTTGCCACTACAAAGGAACTCCAAACACATGCATCACTTTGTGTGTCTGGTTTTACGTGGGTTCTAGGGACTCGGATCCTGGGCTAGCAGCCATTACAAGCAAGTGCCTTTAATGGCTGAGCCTTCCCCTGAGCCCATTACTGGGATTTTTTATTTGTGAGTGTGTGTGTGCATGTACGTGTGTGCGTGCATGCATTCACATGTGTGTGGGGGTGCATGCATACCATGGTGCACACGGGAGGTCAAAAGACAAATTTGTATGTCAGGGCTTGCCTTCCCTTGGGCTGAGGCAGGGTCGCATCCACTCACCAGGGTAGATGGTCTGCAAGCTGATAGAAAATCTTCCCGTCTCTGCCTCACATCTCATTGTAAGGTGCTGGGATTACAGAAACCCACCACACCTTCTTGTGTGGTAAACCATTTATTCACTGAGCCATCCATCTCGCCAGCCTTTTTATTTTAACCAAGCTGCTCAGGGATAAACTATAACCAATAGCATAATCGTGACCCAGACGAATATACAACCTGAACATGTCAAGGGTTTTATATAACTCACTAAGGAGGAAACAAGTGAGGTGTTTGTTGGGGTCCCCCCCAAGGCCAGCTCAGGAGGGACGATAAACACAGACTCCGGGAGTTGGGTGAAAGTGGGAGCGAGAACCCACAAACTCGTTTATTCAGGAAGTGTACATGGGTTTTAAGGGGCTGTTAATCTTTGCATGGGGCGGTCCCCTTTTGGTGACCAATGACAGCTTGTCTCTGGACAGGACATCTCGTAGTAGGCTCTCGCGAGCATGGGGCTGTAACTCTTGTCACACAAAGCCTGCGAAAAACGCCATTTTACAGAAGCCACTTCCTGTTGTCTTTTGCCATGCGGTCTGGCTAGGACCAGGCCTGTATTGTGCCATACATATCCTCCTTTTTGTTTTTATTATTGGCAACCCTGAGAGGTATGGTTTATTGCCAAGCCATTGTTGAACCCAGGCCCCAAGGGATCATCATACGTGACAGTGCCTGTCTTAGGTTGATCCATCTCATGGAGACTTACCCGTCATGGGCCAAATGCCACCTAGGTGAGAAACCCAAGGGGATAGCCTGGTATGGCTTTTGGAAAGCCATTGTTGAACCCAGGCCCCAAGGGATCATCACATGTGACAGTGCCTGTCTTAGGTTGCCCCATCTCATGGAATCTTACCCGTCCTGGGCTGGCTGCCATCCTGGTGAGAAAACCCGAGGGGTATGGCCTGGTATGGCCTTTAGCATGAGGTCTGGCTAGGGGCTAGACCTGTATCGTACCATACATATGAGGCTGTTGCCTAGGAGGCATGGAAGGGCCAAGTTGGCGTGGCTCTGTGGCATGTGAACAGTCCCAGCAAGCAAGAATCAACTAGAGAGCCTGAAGAGGAACTGGGGTAGGACAGGTTGCTGGGTGAGTTCACCCTAGCGTCATAGTCAGTAGCATTGAGTGTCCTTAATGGTAGCAGCTCAATGTAATGAAAGGAGTTGGAAAGGAATTTATAGGTAGGTGGGGGGGGAATAAGTTTAAAGTCCCATATGTAGTCTGAGGGGTCTGGCATCATCTTCTTCAGCAAGGCTGGTCGTTGAGTCAGTGGCTGGTGGAGGGAAATAAGTTTAAAGTCCTGTATGTAGTCTGAGGGGTCTGGCATCATCTTCTTCAGCAAGGCTGGTCGCTGAGTCAGTGGCCGGTGGGGGGAAATAAGTTTAAAGTCCCGTATGTAGTCTGAGGGGTCTGGCATCATCTTCTTCAGTAAGGCTGGTCGCTGCGTCAGTGGCTGGACGGACGTTTCTGGCAGGAACCCAAACTGGGATCTGTGAAGTTTCTGGAAAGACACAAGCATACCCTCGGCCCTGCGTTAAAAGAGGGTGGGGCCCCTTTCAAATATTAGTAAGAGGATCTTTCCAGCGGACTAAGGGTAAGGGTGTCGTGGTTGGTTGGGATCTCCAATGTTTGTAGGCTGGGGAGAGTCCTGCCTCATCAAAGGTGAGAAAATTGAGGGTGAAAAGAGCTTCCACTAGGGCCAAGTGGGGTCCTTGGGCGACATAGTGGACTTTTGTTTTATAATTAGTTCCTTTAGGGTCCGGTTTGTTCTTTCCACGATGGCCTGTCCTTGTGGGTTGTAGGGGATCCCAAGGGAGTGTTTTATTCCCCAAGATTCCATGAAGGATGTGAATTGGGCAGATGTGTATGCAGGGCCATTGTCTGTTTTAATTGACCAGGGCACGCCCATGACTAACATAGCGGTTTTTGTTGCCTTAATAACATGGGATGCCTTTTCCCCAGAGAGAGCAATAGCAAAAGTAAGCTTAGAGTAAGTGTCCACAATGACATGGACATATTTGAGGTTACCAAAGGAAGGTATGTGGGTAACATCCATTTGCCAGATAGAATTTGGGGTAAGGCCTCTAGGATTGACTCCTTGAGGCTGTAGGGGGCCCAGGGGGCTAGGGGGGCACATGCCTTACAAGTACGGGTTAAATGTTTGAATTGGCCAAGCGAGAGCTCAGGATATAGGGTTTGTATAAGGTCCTGTGCCAAGGAGTATGTCCAAGGTAATTGGAATTTAATCCCTAAGATTTTGGCGGGCCTGGGATTTAGCCAGGTCACTATAGGTGGGATGGCCCATTGTAAGAGGACTTGTTCAAAGTAAGCAGAATCAACACCGGATTCCTGGGCTGCCTTATGGATGAGGGCCAGATCAAAGAGGGGGGTGGGGAGCCACGGCCTGATTGTGGCATCTGGCCCTACGTTAACAGGGAAGGCAGCGAAGGGGCGTGTCAGGGAACCGGCAGTCACCTGGGTGTGTCTAGGACTGAGCAGGGGGAGGTCCCTGGAAGGGTAACGAGGGGGAGGGGTGGTTGCAACTGTGGCCGTAGCAGGAGGGGGTTGTGGTGGTGGTCTATTGTAATGTAAAAGTTTGACTTCCTCCTCATCCGAGTTACCGTAGGAGGGGGCTGGGAGGAACACTTCCTGTTGTCTTTTGCCATGCGGTCTGGCTAGGACCAGGCCTGTATTGTGCCATACAGGTGTTACCACCAAATGAATGCATAGTCCCTTGTATGTCATCACACATAAGAAATGTTTGCCTTGCTGATAGTGTTCTTCATGTTAACATCATCTCCACAGAGCCACAATGTACGCGAGTCAAGATACATGAATGCACCCTTCTCGGAGGTGCTCAGATGCCCTAGCAGTCCAATAAATGGGCAGTGAAGAATACTTTTGTCTATTTCAGAGTCTCCCAGAGAATCCACATAGAAGCCATAAGCAATTTGGGGAGTGTACTTTATTTCAGTGCCTTTTATTACCAAGAAGATGCACACTTCCCTCTTGAGAACAGCACCAACACTCCAAGCAGGACTAACGGCCTCGGCTGCATTGCAGCTTGTCGCATTACTCATCGTGACTACGAGGTGTCATGTTGGTCTTCCTCCTGTCCTTTGCTCTCAGCTATCCTGTCCTGTGCACAAAGATGCCGCTCTCCACAGTCCACCCTCAGACACTGCTCCTAGAGACCAGCTGTGTAAAAATTCCATTATGCTGGGCGTGGTGGCACATGCCTTTCAGCACTCAGGAGGCAGAGGTAGGAGGATCACTGTGAGTCAAGGTCAGCCTGAGACTACATAGTGAATTCCAAGTCAGCCTGGGCTAGAGCAAGACCTTAACTCAAAAAAAAAAAAAAATCTGTTTTGTGTGATATAAATAGAGTAATGAAAATCCAAGGGACATGTTTGTCCCTTTTCTTAGAAGACTCCAGGAGGTGCCCCAAAAGCATTAGCTCCCGTGATAGAGCAGGCCAGTGTCACACTGGGTCCAGTCATTGACACCCTTAGGTGCAGACAATGTGACCTCTGAGTCTAGAAGCCCAGCCCAAAGCTCCTACCATGAGACCATTTCTTCCTGGTGACACCACCCAGCGGGTCCCCCAATCCATGGATGGGGGTCTCGGGATCACTCGGGTCCCTAGTCAGTGGGAGGACCTTCTGTTCTCTCACACCCACTCCCCAGACTCTGCAGTGCAGATGACTGAAGTGTAGTGTGGTAAGGTTCCGGTCTCAGAAGCACTTTGGTGTGTGCCGTGAGGGACCAGCTGGCGGCTGTGTGCTGAGTGGCCATGTGATGCTACAGCTTGGGGACAAAAGGTTGGAGCTTGGTGGGTCAGGGAGCCCAGAGGTATTTCTGGGGGTATAAGAGACAGAAGCTGCCCAGAGCACAGAAAAGTGGTGAGAAAGTGCTCAAAGGCAGCCCATTGCAGAGCCCACCTGGCTGGATGTGGGTGGGGGGAGGCTGGCTGGGCCTTGGACCCAGGACAATGGCTTTTTGGGCAGGGCAGGTAGGAAGAAGCTTGCTTCTAGGCACCAGACCCCAGGCCAGCCCAGTTCACTCATTCAGGAGGCATCAGACAGCCTTGAGGGCCCTTAAGGGCTCTCCTATGGAGAGACCCTGGCTGCTGTTGCATTTGAAAACATTTGATAGTGCATATTCCTTACAACATTAAGCAAAGATTCGGCCCCTCTCTGCTGCCTGGACCAGTCTGGTGTGCAGGAAGGATCAACACCTGAGCAGGTCAGGAATCAATTGGTGGCCCATGGGAACCTTTCAAAATCTAATGTCATCCCCTCATATGTCACCCATGCCAAAGTATGAACAGAGGCTGTGGTTTCCAGGAGGAGTGACACACAGTCCGAGGCCAGGGCTGCAGCTGGGGGCCAAGCAAGAACCCGGGACCCTTGCCTCAGCCCAGGCCTGGGGCCAAAGCTCCTCCCGGCTGCTGCTCAGGGAGGGCTAAGCTGGAATGTGGGCTTCCATTTAGGTCTGTTCTATTCATGCTCCAGTGCGAACCTAGAACAGGTGACCAGTGGATAGTTTTCAGGTAGAGGCCACCTGAGGCCAGTCTGGGCCACACCTCCCATCAGAGCCAGCAGAGGAGCCTAAATGCTTGCCTAGGGTGTGGCCTGGTAGGACTGGGACCAAGTGGAGCGAAGACTGGATGGGGAGCAGGGCCAGGCCACATGTGGCAGATGCCCCAGCCAAGCACATCCAGGGCAGCTCAGGTCTGGGGCAGCAGAGGCTGCAAGACTCCTGCAGGTGGGACTAGCTTCTTTGAGTGCAGCAATCTTCTCGCTTTGCCCAGAAGATCAGTGTGGGACCCAAGGAGTCAGAGCTGCTGCATATCCACTCCTGTCCTGATAGAGGTTCAGGTCAGACTCTTCCTGGTGAGGCCCAGGACATGCCATGTTTAGGCTCAGATGATTGCTGTTACAGCCCCTGGATTCTCCAAAGTCCCTGGAGCTGACTGTCGACCTGACCACTTCCTACATCATGTTTCTGGGTCAGCCAGTCCCCGGTGCTTTACTGTCTGAAACTTCACTAATGTCAGAGTGATGGAAGGAGTGAGGTACGTCGCCCCTGTGGGTGCTGGGACACTGCTCCACCTCACTGTGACCTCTGGAAGGGACGACTACCATCTACCTCTGTCCTTGGAGCATCCGGCCTGTGCCATGCTGAGAACAGGCCTGTGCTAGGGCCCTAGAAGCCCTTGCATAGCGCTGTCACTGAGTCTTGGAGAGAGCTTTGCTGGGGTGCAGTGACTGCACACAGTGTACTTGCTAAAATACAACCTTGGACTATTATTAAAAATACTATAAAACATGAATTATAGGCAAAAAGCAATTTCCTCTTCCTCATTAAATCTGTGGTTTATAGTGTTGTCCCTCCCTCCCCATTGTCAAGGCTGCTAGCTAACATGGAGGCTGATATATGGTGGTAATTAAAACCTCATAAAAAAAGATGGCTGTGAAGATGAGAGCAATCCCAAAGCATGCTTTCCAGGGGGAGGGCGGGCAGGGCCTGGTCTTACGTTTTCTACCGCTTTTATTTCACTCAGGTCATGACCCACAGCTAGGTGGCCAGGACAGTGTGGAGGTCCCTCCTCTCTGATGGACCCATGCCGATTCCCCACCCCAGATGTCACCTTAGTGGACACAGCTTGGAAAATCAAGAGGTTTTCATAAAAACCCCAGTGCACAGTCTTTGCCCCAGCAGGTCAGATTTTCTGGAGGCCGGGCATCCTAGGCATTTTGTGAAAACAACATTAGCTGCCACAGTGAAGGCACACACGTAGAGGGAAGCCAGATGAATGTTGTTGACATGTGTTCCACACCTGTGTCACCACTACTGAACTCCCAGTTCACACAGGCAAGCCCTTCCCGGTGACTCCCCTTCTTTGTCACGCATTGTTTCCACCTGACCACACCTGCAGCATGTTCCTTGGGAATCCATCATGTATTCATCCACTTTTCTTCGAAGGGCATTCGAGCTGTTTCAGGGTTTGGCTGTTGTAAATGTTTCTTTCACATCCTTGGGTGGTCACAGACACCAGCTTTTCCCAGCATCTGTGTGGCCAAGGGGGTGCTGGGCCACAGAAGATTGAGGGCCGACATTAGGGGACTGGTTTCTGGGGGCAGGGTCCTTTTATTCCACAGGCTGCCACAGCCAGCACTGCCACTCCATCCCGACAGTGAGAGAGACCCCCGTCCGAATGGCGTTGGCACAGCGTCTTTTGTGAAGCATCTCTTCACTTCCGGTCCCTCCTGTGGTCTTTCCCTGACTGGTCTTTATGATTCTCTCTGCATTCCAGGCATGAGGCCCTGATACTGTCTACGGGGATTCGGGTCTTATTCTCTGCCAATTTAGGAACTAAGAGGCAGGAAAGTATCTTAAAAGAATGATGTTTATTTTAGAGTAAGATGGAAAGAAGCAAGCTTCTCACAGAAGAGGGGCTTCCAGAGCTGGAGCCACCCATGGTAGGAGGATCACTGTGAGTTCAAGGCCAGCCTGAGACTACTTGGTGAATTCCAGGTTAGCCTGGGCTAGAGTGAGACCCTACCTCTCAAAAAACAAACAAACAAAATAAAACCAGGAAAAATCTACAAACAGGCTATGAATTTAATAAGCAAAGGTAGTAGCAAGGCCGCAAATGCAGACAGTGAAAACATCGTCATATTTGGAGACGTCAGAAAGCAGCATCATACTTGTATACATCAGAAACAAAACTTCAAACCCACCATGTAAAACAGCATCACATGTCAAATACAGATAAACATAGCAGAAGATATGCATGAAATTTATGACCCATTCCTGAGGGAAGGCAGAGGAGGAAAACAGATGGACAGAAGGTGATGGGGTCAGAAACAGGCTCAGCAGACACAAGGGCAAACCGTGACTCAGGTGGTGGGAGAAGTGCGGTCTTTCAATGTGATGGTCCCACACTAGGCAGAGCTTCTCAAGGCAGCTGCTGCTTTCGCACGTCTCCTCGGTTGGTTTGTTCTCGGCGCAGTGGGTGGGGCCTTGGAGCAGCTCTGCGTTCTCTTGTCCAGTCATTTGGACAGGCAGGCAGGCTCGGGTTGGTCGTCTTTGCTACCTTCTTCATTTTCTTCTAATGCTTTATTAAGTTGGCATACAGAAATCAGGTGTCATTCATTCTGGCAGTTTCAACTACCATTTGTTTTAGTTGATTCTCATTCCCCCTTTCTCCCTGCGCTTCCTCTTCTCCGTTTCCCCTCCCTTCTCTTCTTAACCATGGTAGGATGTGGCGCTGACTGCAGTAGCCTTGCCAAGGCCTCTCTGTCCAGGCCCCACCCACTTTTGTCCTCACTCCATGGGTCCTGAGGAACTGTCTCAGATGGTCCCTGGGACCTTTACCTTTCAGACCACAGTTCAGGAGCCAACCACAGCCCAGGGAGAGCATCACTCAGATGTTGGGCTCCTCTATGTCCCTCCCTGGTCCTGGCAGCCTCAGGTTCTACCCTGGTCTCCTCTGGAGAGCTTGTGTTCAGCTGTTGTGAGGGAGGGAGGCCTCAAGGAGGAAACCAGGTGGCAGCTCCCCTTGTCTCCAGTGTCTCACGTCTGCACTACACACTTGCTCAGTCTCCAGAGTCTCTCTATTATGTCTATAACTAGAATCTTCTGGATGCTTGTGGTGGTTTGATTCAGGTGACCCCCATAAACTTAGGTGTTCTGAATGCTAGGTTCCCAGCTCATGGAGATTATTTTTTTTAATAATTTTTTTGTTTTTTTATTTTTATTTATTTATTTGAGAGTGACAGACACACAGAAAGAATGGGCACACCAGGGCCTCCAGCCACTGCAAATGAACTCCAGATGCATGCGCCACTTTGTGTATCTGGCTTACGTGGGTACTGGGGAATTGAGCCTCGAACCAGGGTCCTTAGGCTTCAAAGGCAAGCGCTTAACCACTAAGCCATCTCTCCAGCCCCTCATGGAGATTTGGGAATTAACACCTCCTGGAGGCAGTGTATTGTTGGGGCGGGTTTATGGGTGTTATAGCCAGTTTCCCTCTGCCAGTGTTTGGCACATTCCTCTTGCTATTGTCCACCTTAGGTTGGCCAGGGGGTGATGTCCACCCTCTGCTCATGCCATCATTTCCCCCTGCCATCATGGAGCTTCCCCTCGAGTCTGTAAGCCAAAATAAACCCTTTTTTGTCCCGCAAGCTGCTCTTGGTCGGGTGATTTCTGCCGGCAGTGCGAGCCTGCCTGCTGCAGTGCCAGTCCACTGTAAAGGCTTCTCAGGTGGCTCCAGTGTGAGCTAGCACGGGAGCTGCCATTCTCATGGTATTGTCAGACCACAGCATCGTGGGGACCGAGGCGTTCTGCTTACAGCAAAAGTTCCCAGGAATTCGTTTTTAGCCATACAACAGGTCCCAATGTGTCTGTAAGACATCGAGGGCAGGTTTCTGTGCACAGAATGTTTGATTTTTCTCTCTCTATGCTAACTCTCAGAGACCACCCACCCACCAAGGATGAACGAGCCTGGGCTGCCTGTTGTACCCCCCAGCTGTGACTCAGCCAGCCCCTCGTGGCCTCTGCCATCGGGACCTCAGCTTGGCAAGCCCCAGGCTCTAGATTTTCTTTCCCATCATCTTCTCATCCTCAGTCCTTGGGGCTTGGTGATGGCTTCCTTCCTCCTCTCACCACTTCCTTGGCTCTTCCGGGACTCTTCATCCAGGAAAAGAAGTCTTCTCCCCACCCACCCCCAAACCACACTGCACTCTTCCTAGTCCCCTTTCACAGCCCCTGTGCACAGTGTCTCTGCTCAGGTTACCTGCAGAGTTCGTAAGGACAAGCTCCCCTCGGAGAAAGATGGCATGACAAAGTGCCTTCTGTCACTGGTGAGAGGTACTGACTCTGTAGGACCAGGACCTCCATAGTCAAGGTTAAGAACACTTGCTACATGGTGGCAAGCACTTACCAGTGCCTTAGTCAGATGCCTCACCTGTGACACGAGGTGTGGTCAGCTGGAGTGGGACCAGCAGTGATGACACACCCTCTGGTGGAGGTCATGCTCTGGAGAGTCCTCAGCCCAAACTCACTGGAGGACTGTTCACCCGTGGGCGTGGTTGTGGGGTAGGAGACAGGTGCGTGCACTGCCCTTGGGCTCTAGTCCTGTGGGGAGAAGGGGCAGCCATGGCCCAGGAATGCCAGTCTCTAGTCTGCAATGATGCCAGGGGCACTTGTTGGTTCCCTTTGTAGACAGGGAGCCCCATGTGTGTGCATGGGTCTGCATGTGTGCAGGAGTCCTGCATTGCTGGCCACGGCTTTGTGGGCCATCTCCATCCTACCCTGTGCTTGAACATGTGCATGGAGTGGTGCCCACTGTGAGGGAGGGGGCCATTCAGCTCTGCAGAGCACCTTTCTCTGGGCAGGACCTGGCATCCTGCAGGCGCATGCTGTCCTCCCCTGAAGGTGTCTGAGCCGAACCCAGTGGGATTAGGAGACAAATATGTAGGCTCCACTGAGGGGCCCATGTGTTCGGGAGACCCTGTCTGCAAGCCTGGGTGAGCGTCCTGTGCCCATGTGATGGGGGTCGCAGGTGTCCTGTGGGCCTTTGCTCAGGCCACGTGCTCAGGCAGCTGCGCACAGAGGAGCTCTCCTGTCTGCACCTGAAGGAAGCAAATGCCGGCGATTTGTGACCGTGGGCACCTGGCCACAGAACACAGTTGCTTTCACGTTCTATTCCTCCAGCTGCCGGCTCGGGAGTCAGATTGGCTCTGCTCCTTTCAGCACTGCTGAGTCCCAGTGACAGCACTGGAGCCACTGGGTCTTTCACCCTGTTCTGCTCATGGCTTGTCTGGAATTTATGGTCTGGGCTAAGTACACATTCCATCTCTATTTCCAACTAGCTCCAGCAGATAGCTGATTTATTGTGTCAATTTCTTTCTTCTTTTTTTTACTCTTTCTTAACTTCAAACAGCAAGCTAAGCAGCTGTCACTTGAAAATATGATTTGAATGGAGTTGTTCATCTCCAAGAATATTGTCCTCTTACAAACTTACTGCCATTTACTACACGTAAAGCCCTGGACTTCCTGGATCCCTTCCCCATTCAGGGGTCACCCAAGGCTGACCACTTATTTGCAACAGGATGAAAAAAGACCTAGGATGCAGGGGGAAGGTGTGTCTAGAAGAGCTTCTTGTGGCCTTTAAGAGGCTGAGAACAAAGCACACTGCCCGGAGGGAAAGTGGGAGCCCTCGGAGCCCTCGTAGCACCAGCCCAGCCAGCATCCAGGGACTGGGGCGGGTCAGACCTGCTGGGTGCTGCCTCCTGCAGCCTGCTTGTGCAGGTGCCCTCATCCCACCCCTAAAGCATCAGCTTGCAGCATGAGTCATAGGAAATGGTTTTGGCCTGAGGATGGCATCCAGCTTGTGGCCACACCTTAGATCAAGATTTACTTTCTGCCCGTTCCAAAGAAGAATCTTGTCCCTCACGCTCCATTGGCAGGTGTGGGTGAGTCAGGGCAGTCCGTGCTCTGCATGATGCACAGTAGGAGGCCAGTGCTGGAGGCAGATTCTCTGGAGCCTGCCTGGTGATGCCCGTTGTCACAGATGCACACACACACAGTACAGCAAGTGATGGGGATTTCTTGCTGGCCCACCCAGGCTGGTGGTGCAGGGAGACACAGAGTCCAGGGCCTGTTAGAAGGGACCCTCAACTGGGACCAGGGTGTCCTAGGCTGGGAAGCTGTGGAGTGTGGGTGCCCAGTTCTCACCCAGAACCATCTGCTAATGCTTCTGGTCCCAGGGCTCAAGATGCTTGCTGGCAGAGCTGCTGCCGTGCGAACCCTCGGATGCCACCACCCCCAGTTTCTTTGGTGACTGGGGATGTGTACTCTGCCTGTGCGTGTGATTGTGTTCTGTTCTCCTTGTAGATGGAGGAGATAAAATTTAAAGACAGAGCAGTCTTCGTGCTGGAGAGAGAGTTAGGGGTTCAAGCCGGGCATGCCCAGAGACTGCAACTCCAGAAAGAGGCTCTAGATGAGCAGCTCTCCCAGGCCAAAGAGGCTGAGCGGCACCCGGGCAGCCCCAGACGAGAACTTCCTTATGCAAGCGGTGCAGGAGATGCCTCAGACCACTCAGGAAGCCCTGTAAGCACCCCTAGACCCTGCCCTGGCCAGCCCCGAGTCACGGACATATAGCACCATGTGGCTGTATGGTCCTGGGCCACAGCCCCTTAAAGAGTCCAGCCAGACCCTTCTGCCCCAGACACCCTCAAGCCAGCCCTTGGCTTACCCAGCTCTGGCCAAGAGGACTGGCAGACTGGCTCCCTCCTTCCTCACCCACTCTGCACAAGCACTGGTCTCATGGCCTCCAGGACCCCAGGTAGTTAAAGGTCTTGGCACTTGCTGGTAGCAGCTCCTGCGCTTGGCTGGTTGAGAGGACATGCGTCAAGCATGAGCGGCTTCCCTTCCATTCCCATGTGCACGAGCTCTGGCTCCCTGTCACCCACGGCTCTGGCTTGGCCCTTCATGCATCACCATTCACCTCCAGCCTGCTTTTCATGTGACTGTTCCACACTTCCTGTTCCTCCTCTGTGATCTTGTGGGACACTGATGGAAAGGCTGCACACCCATCCGCCTCATCTCTACTGCTTCTCATTCAGATCCCTTCGTGCCCTGCCATGTCCTGGGGCATTCGGTACCATCCCTCTGAGTCTTTGGTCCCCAGCCTCTCCTGCACCCATTGAATGAGGAATTTGCGCCATGTCCAGTACCTTCCTGGACGCTTTTTTGTTTGACTTGAGGACAGAACTTTAAGCTGGGCCAGCCTTGGGCCATTGGCCTTAGAGATGGACGTTTGTGGTCGTGTTATAATAGGCTTACTTGACTAGAGTCAATCTTCTTGCATGCACTCACTCCTGATTCTGAGCCTGGATTAGAATATTTTCACAGATTTTTAAAGTTCCTGTGGTTCTAAAAGTTCTTTCAGCAACTTAGTTTGAGGGAGCATACTTATTTGGAAAGTAACTTCAGGAAGTCTGGCAAGGGACATCTTTTCCTGTTCTCATCCTACACAGCGGCTTCACCTGGCAGGAAGGGCAGGCCCATCGGGAGGACACCGCTGGGTTGCAGCCACCACGAAGCATGCAGCTGGTGCTCACCCACACCGAGGCTCCTGCACTTGCACGCCCTCACCTGCCACATTTGCACACCTGTAGACATTCTGCTTCCCATACGCAATTTGCAGTGCATGAGTTCCAGGCCAGGTGCCTCTGCCGATTCAGGCCATGCCACCAGCAGCCATGTGGGAGTAAACACAGTCAACACAGACATTTTGGTCCCCGGGGTGGGTTAGGATTTACAAAAGTTTTACATGCCTACATCCAAGAACAGTTGTTTGCAGTAAATTTTTGTTTTAGGAACAGCAGTTGGATGAAAAGGATGCCCGGCGCTTCCAACTAAAAATAGCCGAGTTAAGCGCCATCATCCGTAAGCTCGAAGACCGCAATGCCTTGCTGTCGGAAGAAAGGAACGAACTGGTGAGTGGTGAGTGGGGGGTTTTGGATCTTACTGGTTATGACTGCAGCATGCGGAGAACTGGGGGTGTCCATATCCATATTCCTCATGGAAAGGAGTGATAGTGACAGGGGACAGCTGAGCATCTAGGCCTTTTGGTCATGTTCCATTAAAACTTTATTTAAAAACATATGGTGGGCCAGATTACAGCCCCATGTGCTGATCGGCAGACCCTCTAGCTACCATAACTACAGGTTTCATACATATAGGTTCCACACCTACAGGTTGTGCACCTTCTGTTCTGTACCTGAAAGTCCTGTACATACAGGATTCTGCATCTCTGGGTCCAACACCTACAGATTCTATCTGTGGGCCTCACATCGACAGAGTCTGTACCTACAGGTTCTTTGTCTATAGGTCTTGCACCTATAAGCCATTGCACATACAGGCCCCACACCCATAGGCTCCATACCTGTAGGTTCTGCCTCTGTGGGTCCAATCACAGTTCAAGAGAGTTTTTAAATTTTTATTTATTTGCACGTGTGTGTCTATGCATGTGCATGCACATGCCAGGGTCTCTTGCTGCTGCAAACAAACATCAGACACTTGCACCACTTTTTTTGGTGGGGGGCGGGAGGTTGAGGTAGGGTCTCACTGTAGTCCAGGCTGCCCTGGAATTCACTATGTAGTCTCAGGGTGGCCTCAAACTCATGGCAATCCATCTACCTGTGTCTCCTAAGTGCTGGGATTAAAGACATGCACCACCATGCCTGGCACTTGCACCACTTTTTGCATCTGGCTTACATGAGTGACTGGAGAATTGAACCCAGGCTAGCAGGCTTAGCAAGCAAGGGCCTTTAACTGTGGAGCTGTGTTCCCAGCCCCTCAATAATGTATTTTTAATTGTATTCACTATACATTACATGCTTTTCCCTTGCTATTCTTCCCTTCACCATATATATATATATATATTGGCATGGCAATTACTTTGTATGGAGTATTATAAACAACCTCGTGAGTTAAAGCATGCACAGGGATGTGGTGGGTTCCATGTACATTCTGTGGCACCTTATGTAAGGGCCATGAGCATCTGGGGAATTGGGAGTCTTGTGTCACTTAAAAACCCTCACGCTCCCGTTACGGGCTGGGGAGATGGTCAGTCAGTAGCGTGCTTGTCTTACAAGCAGGGGGACCTGAGTTTGGCAGCCACACTAAATGCCAGCATGGTGGCACATGCCTGCAGCCCCAGCACTGGGAAGTGGAAACAGGAGGGTACTTGGGGCTCATTGGCTGGCTAGTCTGGCCTATTGGTAAATTTCAGGCCAATGAGAAACCTGGTCTCAAAAAGAGGGCTGGAGAGATGGCTCAGCAGTAAAAGTGCTTGCCTGCAAAGCCTACAGACCTGAGTTCAATTCCCCGGTATCTACACATAAAGCCAGATGCACTACTTAGTGCATGCGTCTGAATTCGTTTGCAATGGCAGAAAGGCCTGGTGCACCATACTCACTTTCTCTGTGTCTGTCTGTCTGTCTGTCTGTCTCTCTCAAATAAAATAAATAAAATTTTAAAAAAAGAGGTAGATGGTGGTCCTGGGGAACAACACCTGAGGTTTTCACATGCATGCTCACACATGTGTACTCCTGTGCTCAAAACACATATAAACACATGCAGGAAAAGAATCTCAAACTACATAATTAACCTTTCTTTCAGTTAAAGCGTTTAAGAGAAGCTGAAAGTCAGTATAAGCCACTGCTGGATAAAAACAAACGCCTTACCAGGAAAAATGAGGATCTATCCCACACTTTACGGCGCATAGAAAGCAAGTTGAAATTCGTCACTCAGGAGAACATAGAAATGGTAAGTACCTGCCAGGCCGATGGGAGCAGCAGCCAGGGTGGAGCCAGACAGCAGCAGTTCCCTTTGCATCTCCGCACACCCGGGGCTTGGGCAAGGGAGCGCACAGCTTGAAAATCCTGGGTACAGGCAGTAGGAGGCCCTGGGACCCCACTGTGTGGAGGGACAGGAGGGCAGGCCATGCTAGTTATCAAGGGAGAGCTGCTCTTGTTCTGCCACTGAGCCAGGGCATGATGTTGTTAGAGCTGTCACCCTCCTCCTTTTGGTGCTGAGAACCCCAAAGGCCATTGGAAGTTAGGCCAAAGGATGATTTGGCAGAATATGGGGTGGTGCAGGCTGTTCTCAGCCCCTCTCACCCAAAACTCACCCAAAACTCTTCAGAACCTGAGCTGAAGGAAATGCACAGACAGCTCCTGTGGTCCACTTTCAGGGTGTAGAGGGACCCCCTCCTCATCTGACTAGATTTTCCAGGAGGCCACTGGGATCCCTCTGTGTAGGCAAGACACAGGCCTGGGAGTCCCCAGTGCTCGGTAGCTCACCAGGCCTGAGCAGAGCAGTGCCTGGGGCCCTGAGCATCCACGCAGACTGACAAGATGTGAGCAGAGCAGTGCCTGGGGCCCTGAGCATCCACGCAGACTGACAGGACGTGAACAGAGCAGTGCCCGGGACCCTGAATGTCCACGTAGACTGACAGGACATGAGTAGAGCAGTGCCCGAGGCCCTGAGTGTCCAGGCAGACTGACAAGACGTGAGCAGAGCAGTGCCCGGGGCCCTGAGCATCCACGCAGACTGACAGGACGTGAGCAGAGCAGTGCCCGAGGCCCTGAGTGTCCAGGCAGACTGACAGGACGTGAGCAGAGCAGTGCCCGGGGCCCTGAGTGTCCACGCAGACTGACAGGACGTGAGCAGAGCAGTGCCCGGGGCCCTGAGTGTCCATGTAGACTGACAGGACTGAGTGCCAGCGAGGCCATTCAGGCCAGGCAGACTGACCATCACCAGAGCAGTGCTTGGGGCCCTGAATGTCCAGAGACTGACAGGAATCATCAGAGAGTGCCAGGCCCTAAATGATCTTGACCAAAGTCAGGACATGAGAGAAGTGCCCGGGCCCTGAATTCCTCAAGCTCCAGATAGTGGAGCAGTGCAGAGCCCTCATCGATGAGCTGACAGGAGGTGAGTTGCTGCCCACCCCTGAGTGCCCACCCAGACTGCCAGGACATGCTGCCCAGGCTCTGAGTGCCCAGGCAGACTGACAGCCACCCCAGAGCAGTGCCCATCCCTGAATGCCCACCCCTGACTGCCACCCCTGCAGTGCCAGGCCCTGAGTGGCCAGGGCAGACTGACCCACCCTGCTGCCAGCAGTGCTGCCACCCCTGAGCGCCCACCCCTGACAGGCCCACCAGAGCAGTGCCCAGGCCCTGAGTGGCCAGGCAGACTGACCCCTGCAGCCAGTGCCGGGGCCCTGAGCATCCCCTGCAGCCACGTGAGCCCTGCTGCCGGGGCCCTGCTGCCACCCCTGACCGACCCACCCTGCAGCCAGTGCCTGGGGCCCTGAGCCCATGTAGACCCACCCCTGCTGCCAGCCACCCATTCAGGCCACCCCTGCCATCACCACCGCTGCTTCGGGTTTCAGAGGCAGAGAGCCGGAATCATCCGGAGACCCAGCTCCTTAAATGATCTTGACCAAAGTCAAGACGAGAGAGAAATCGACTTCCTCAAGCTCCAGATAGTGGAGCAGCAGAGCCCACCCCTGAACTGCCCAGGTGAGCTGCCCACCCCTGCTGCCCACCCTGCTGCCACCCCTGCTGCCCACCCCTGCTGCCCACCCTGCTGCCCACGCCTGCTGCCCACCCCTGCTGCCCACCCCTACTGCCCACCCCTGCTGCCACCCCTGCTGCTGTTGTTGCTCTCTGGAGTGGCCCCGCTGCTGGCTGCACACCCTCTGCACACCTTCAGCTCCATAGGGTTGAAATGGAGGGGGAAAGGCAAGCGTTTGTGGGGCTTCCCAGGCTGGGTGGCTCCCCATGATCCCAGACCTCCAGACAGCTGTCTGTCCTGGGTCTTTCAGCCACTCTGGACCTTCAGCTCCAAGGCCAGCAACACTGTGTATGTCAGGAATAAGCCACTGTAGTTAAGATCATGCAATATGTTTGCTCACAGTTCTACAGAGACCAGTCCCAAATCAAGGTGTGGGTGGCTGTACTTCCTCCAGGCATGCTGGTAGGGTCCTTTCTTTCCTTTAAGCAGCCCTTGCAGCCCAGAGTGCCCACGCAGTGACCCTGTAGCTCCGCTCTCTGCCCCTGTCTTCTAGTGGCTTCGAGTGGCTTCCTCCTCTTCTGTTTGCATAGTTCTGTCTCTGTGGGAGCCCTGATCTTGGGTCTAGGACCTGCTCTAATCCAGAATGGTCTCATCACTGCCTCCTTTACTTGATACCTGAAAAGACCCCTTTCCAAATCAGGTCCCAGTCACAGGTTCTGGGATCGAGGTATGAACCCATTTGGGGTCTCCAGGCAGCCCTCTCTCACTGTGAGAGGCCTCCAGGGTGCTCTGTGAGACCACCTCATTGCTCTGGCCTGGCTTCACATTGGGATCCTGCTTGAGGACGCAGAGGTCATGTCGGAAGGCCGCCTCAGGCCAGTGGTCCTGCTTTCTATTGCTGACCTATCTTTTGCAATGACTAAACTGCCTCTGTGGGACCGGACAGGACGCTCTCATCTCGCCCCCCGCTGCGGGTGGGTCACTCAGACAACCTACCTTGGCTCTTCCTGGGATCTGAGCGCTTGTCTCACTCAGAACCCAAGAGCTGTCGATGTCAGCAGTGACAATCAGTGGGGAACCAAGGAAAAGGATGACACGGGCTGGTTACAGGCACACATCACAGCAGGTTCTCACAGACCGCTTTCTTGCTGGGAGGGAGTGCAAGGCCACTCCCTGAGAACAAAGGCAACCGGTGCTCTGGAATGTTCGTGAGGCCCTTGGTGGATTGGATTAGGCAGGAGAAGGAAGCGTTAGGGCCCAACACCCACTGCAGAGTGAATGTGTGGTCCCAAGCCCTTTGGGAATGATATGAGCCTGCGTTTGGGGCTCAGGGATTTGTAACTGCAGAGCACAGTGTGCACGGTTCATTCTGTGACGTGGCGTTCTCTTCTCTAGACCCTGGAGACGGCTGGCTATGTGAAGAGTGTGTTGGTAAGTACTGCTCAGCTGCCCTCCGTGCTTGCTGCTCCCCGCCTCACGTAGCTGTGCATGGGCCCTTCCTCAGCTACTGGTTCCTTTCAGTGTAGACAGAAGTGTCCGTGGCAGTCTTAGATGGGTTTTCTTATCACAGTGCTTCTATCACTGGGCCACCCAGAAGCAGGTGTCCAGGTGACATAGCATCCAGGTCCCATGACAATTCCGCTTACTACCTGAAGGCCAGAGCCAAGTGGCTTTCTCTGCCCCCACTGGCTGGCCCTGGTTTCTCCCAGCCATCACAGGCTGGTTCGCTTCCCAGCTGTGAAAACATGGGATGACTTCCCAGCCGTGAACAGGCATCGGCCTTCTTCGGTGTCTCAGGAGCTGCATCTCCACAAACTGTTTCCATGGAGCCAGAGGGGACTGGGCCACTGGTCCTCCTTGAACGCCCAGTCCTTCCCTCTTCCCTTCACCTCCCCCAACATGCAGACTGAAGAGGAACTGGTGGGTCATTAAGTGACAAGCTGAGGGGTCACCTCCATTGGGTCTTGCTGGTTTCGGGTGGGTGGGAGAGAACTACCCTAGGTTTGTGTGTGTGCTTATGACCACCCCAACAACCCATCAAGCCTGAGACCACTTTCAATATCAGTCTAAGAGATGCAGAACAAGCATTAAGCCATGCACTGGCCAGGCAGAGCTATTCAACTACTTAAAACCTCTTCAACTGGTTTTCACAGGAGCGGGACAAGCTGTTGAGGTATCGGAAACAAAGAAAGAAAATGGCAAAAATCCCCAAGGTAAAGGAAATGGCGGGCAAGGACATGAAGTGTAAGGTTTAAAGGCCACTTAACAGGAATAAGTCTCTTCCTTTGCAGATTAAAATAAAATAATTTTATTGAGTTGGGCGTTTGGCATATGCCTTTAATCCCAGCACTCAGGAGGCAAAGGTAGGAGGATCGCCATGAGTTTGAGGTCATCCTGAAACTCTACATAGTGAATTCCAGATCAGCCTGAGCTAGAGTGAGACCCTTCCTCAAAATAAATAAAATAATTTTATTAAAAATTATCACTCTAGGCCGGGCGTGGTGGTGCATGCCTTTAATCCCAGCACTCGGGAGGCAGAGGTAGGAGGATCGCTGAGAGTTCAAGGCCACCCTGAGACTACATAGTTAATTCCAGGTCAGCCTGG